>OU565286.1:11869736-13108580 GCA_913789915.3 Sphecodes monilicornis | reverse complement strand
AAATCCTCGACCACGAAGGGTTAATTGATAAATTTATTATTTTAAAATGCAACCGTTTGTGTTTTATTTTCAAAGTAGGCTTGAACTTTTACAATCATCTAATCGTTTGTACACAATAATAAAATAATAATAGAAACGTTAATGAGTCAACTACGGATTTCAATGCTCCCATGTAAGAAATGCAAGAAAAGCAATAAAATATAAAGACCGATGAATCTTAATATTGTGAAATAAATTTTTAAATTATATTGTACTTAGCGAATCTTATTTTGCATACAGTTCCACAGGCTATTAATGAAGTTTGGGAGTCGTCTGCTTAGAAACAACAGCCTGCGGGCGCGACAAAATGGCGTCGAAGCTGGTTACAAGTAGCTCGTGAAAAAGATGCAATTAACGTTATATATAATTAAACTTTTTTTTTATGATTTTTTTTAACTTTTATATGTTTTAAAAATAGGAATATTGTACCTGTATCTGTCGTAAGATATTGCCGCGTTCGTCATGGATGCACCGATTCCAGTCAGAGAACCGATGACCGCAAAGATCTGACATCCTAAGTGGCCCGTAGCGAACCCGGTGTTAAAGGAATTGTATATAAATATGGGAGTCTTGATCATCATGAAAAAATCACATATCGCGAGGTTCACGACGAACATGTTCGAGGGTGTTCTCAGTGATTTGGCGCTGGAAATACGAAGAATATAATATACAGTTATCAATATTTATATAATTATTTGAATATCAAGCATATTTTTGATTACTACTGGTGGAAGAAGTCAATATTACATCTCATCATTTTGCACAATCACTTTTAACATTACTTCGCGATTGATAGTTTACGCTGTTTACTTTCACAACACAATACGCTAAGTTTTACTGTCTCGTACTCTTCGGACACTAAAGTACTAGCGACAATCAACTTGTACATATTTCTATGATCATCGTTCCAATGTAAGTCACGCGAAAGCTCGAAAACACAATTAATATTCAGTAGGAAACTGATCAAGTTCACTGGCTACAGTCTAAAGATGTTTGTTCTTACGCGAACACCGACGCGACCCGCTTATAGGGGAGAAAGCAATGTTACAGAGAAACTGATCGGACAAGACTTACGCGCAAAAGATCCATATCACCAAGCCATTCCCAAGCAATGCAAGAAAAGTGAAAAGAATGTACAGGAGGGCCAATAAATAGTGAAGGGAGGGGTTCGGCTCGGGGTAGACCAGCCAATGGTCCGGTATGTGAATGATTTCCTCCGGTGGAACGTTCCACCCGAGCAGCCGGGGTGGTCCTGCTGGTCCGTATCTCGCCTCCCAGTGGATACTGTCGTTGGACATGTTGGTCACACCGTCCGCCAGCCCCTCTCCTTGATACCGCCGATCAGTCGGCTGTTTTATACCGTTCTACCCCCTTAAAACGACGAAACCCTAATCCCCGTGATTTAACTGGCTTCTCGTGGCGGATCAGCCGCGGATCATCCCCTAGTTGCTCTTGGTCAGCAGGAATGTGCGTCAAAGTCATTCGAGGCGGTCACTATGATCATCAGTCGAGGCTCCGAGGCCGGCAAGGCTGGAGGAACCTCCACCGAGCGCGGGACACCCTTGATTTCGTGCGCTGGGAATTAGAGTTCAATCCGAAAGTAACTGTTACGTAAGGACCCCGACCGATAGGATCAACTACGAACGTACAGCCAGTTACGATGAATTTCGGTTCTTGTAAACCGCTCCGAGAACACGATATCATGATATCATAGCCGTTTTCAACCCCTAATTGGAACATTCTGTCATTTCGTCGCACGACAGTACCCCGATTAACCAAGGTGACGCAACTGGGACGAACTGCGAGGCTGTTTCGTAACATCTGGGATCTCAATTCGACTATAAACGAAGGCCACGAAAATATTGAGAAAGGTTGATGTATTCTCCGTACGATTTCGATCCCGTACCCACGATCATTTTTGCATCCGAATACCGCTGATCGCGTTTATAGGATACCTACTTGGGTATAATAAAGAACAAAATTTCCAGTTTTGATAACAATTACATTTTATTTTGTGCGGAACAAACAAGCCATATTTCTAAACAATTTCAAAGATAATGCCCATGGTCTTATATTACTTGTAATACTTTTATAAACACGCTTGTGCTGTGCGTAAAATAAATTCACTCTAATTATTCACAATACTTAAAAATATATAGAATGATCAGTATCACGGTCGATAACACATAATCGGTAAATAGTAAATACCAATGTCGCCTTTTACAAACTTGATTTTACAAGATCGATAATGTACCAGCATTTATTTATTGAGAAGTCAGAAATAATTTTGTAATCATAAACGAATTTTAATTAGGTATTATACAAGAACATTTTATGTGTACTTAAATTTAATCTTTTCCTATTCCTAACGAAATGGAAATTATTGTTACAAAATATTTTGTAAGCAATTAATAACAGTTTACTATTTCTAACTTTGTCAAAACTAAATAATTAATATAGTGGTGCTATTTTATTAATACTTCATTCATTTCCTGTGTTTACATACTATTTGAAATACGTTACAGTAATAATCTACTATAGCCGTGTATTATACATGTACAATTTTATGCCGTATAAAATACGAAATACTTTTCTTGCATTTTTGTAGCACCAAGCACTATGAAAATGTGCATCATTTTACAAATTGCGTATAAATAAATTTCATTATACTCTGCCTTGCCTCTCGGCAGACTCGTCAATTAAAGTATACGCTGGCAAGTAGGACGAAGGATTTTTAGGATCCTTTAATCGCGGATTTCGTACCGTAGCTGATTTTGGTCCCAAACTTGTATAGCCTTGATCGTATAATGGGCAGTATGGCACATTATACTTCAATAGGAAACTCCACACTTGGTCGTATGTCCAGTTCAGGATAGGATTCACGCGAACTATAGGCGGCCAACCTGGATCAGTTGGTGTGAAAGGTTTCATGTTCTCCGAACCAGGGTCACCCATCCGCATTCCCATCAGGCTCGCCTTTAAATGCTTTCGTTCCTCCAATAGCGAACTTAATGCCACTTTTATAGGACGTTCTTTTCTTATCAACTGCAAATTATAGTACTGTGTAGCCTTTTCCACAAAGAAATCCACCTACGAACAAACGGAAATAATTATTACTCTTTTTATATAAAAAATTATTTAGAAGTGTCTAAAATAATTTTAACAACTTTTAATCTGACTGTACCTCCGGGAACGGATCAGCTGTTACGTATAAACACAACAAGGGTGAATAATTCTGTAATTTTGAAATGGTGGCAGCTAAATGTAAAACGACTGTACAATCTTTCCCACCATTGAAACTAACAAATGTATCTTCTTGTCGATACCTAAAAATGTACAGCAAAGGACAGTATTCATAAATTTGTTTTCTTCTATATTAGTAAACTTAGTAAATTTAGTAAAAACTTACTTATCATAACATTTTTGTACAATATCCAAGGCGCTTTTCAAGTGGGGCTGATTATTAGCATCTTCAAAAACAGTTCTTGCTTGATAATCGGTAAATCCATCTTCCAGATTTCGTATTTTTTGTACTGGTAGAGAATTCAAAAGTTGTCCTTTTGCTTCTAAAACAAGTTTTTTTTCTCCCTCCAATGTGATTCTCGTATAATTGTCAGGTATGGTTTGCGGATAACTACCAATACTGACTTTATTTTTCCAATGATTTGCATGTTCATCCAAAATTTCCACAATAGATAATTCGTTTAAATTAACATCTATAAACTCAAAATGCAAAGGAGTACCTTTCTTTAATTGTGGTACTATCGTGTCAAGAGCAGGTTCAAAATATTTTGGAGATCCAGGTAATATATATACATTCTTCGCTTTTATAACTGCATACTTTCCTAGAAATTATTCTAATTTATAGGTTACGAAATTATTTTAAAATTTGTTTCCTCAATATAGTTAATCCCTTGCACTATGATTTGTTTTTCGATTACAATGATTAGAATTTCTTTGACGTTTATAATTTATTAGGAAAAAAAGAATATTTATATTTATTGTATACCCACGTATTTTTTATAGCTACATATTGACAACAATAAAATAAAATTTCATTTAAATTTAAACTAAATTAACAACATACATATTTAGCAGATTCTGTCCGAAGTCTTCATCACGAGCCTGACTCGATATTATAGTACAAGCGATTAATGTAATTAATGAACTGATGATTTTTGGACCAAATCTAATGTTTTTTAACAATTTATTATTAATTCACGTACTTTGCGACTGGACGTAAACGAGTTCACAGGGTCTTGGTACAATGGTAAGTCGACAAAATTCTTTCTGATCGGGAAATAGTTTTGCATAAAGATCAACCAATTCTTCGTGTGGCTCAAGTTTCAATTTCAAACCATTAGCCACAGCTTCATATGTTACATCATCATGGGTAGGCCCAACACCGCCAGATGTAAAGACAACAGAATACTTTTTGGAAGCATCGCACACAGTCTTTGCAATATCATCTACCTAATTCAAAGAGTTATGAATATGTGAGTGCTAATCCGTGGATTACGGTGCCTCAAATGTCTGCTCTAGCAATAGTGCTCCACCAAACGGTCAATGATATAATCCACTAAACATTAGCAAAGGTCAAAACCAAAGGCTAACAGTTCAATGTTAGTCTGGACAGAATCCAAGCAGCAAAGTCGACATATAAATTCTCAGTAATATAGATTTGAAAATTAGACATTTTTTAAAGCATCTTCTTCTCATGGACCACAATAAGATCAGGAAATATTCACAAAAGCAGAGAGGAATTCCTCTCTGACAAAAGAAATAAGTTAACGGTTACTAGATTATGTTATTGGCCGCTTGGTGCAGCACTATACTGGAAACACCGAAACTTTGAACATGAGCACTCTTATACCTCTCTGCCGATATGAAAGATTAAATTACACTAATTACAATAATTAGTGTAATTTAATTACAATAATTATGTATAACAGAGGTTTAAAATAAAATATAAGAAATCATACATGTAAATATAAATCTAAATTATTTTTTTAGAACATTAAACTACATAATAAATTCTATATAATTGTTAAGTATCTTATTTAAAATATATATATTAACGTAATTGTTTTCTATAAATGTAATAAATTAATACGCACAATATCAGGTATTACTGTTACTCTTTGGAGTTTAATCCCAGAAGCGCATAGACTTTTTGCAAGATATGATGTATTTGTGTCAACAATTTGTCCACGTAAAATTTCATCTCCTATTACAATCAAGCCTGCAGTATGAACTTCCATGATGAATGATTTTCCTATGTACATAAGATAAAATAAAATGTGAATAATAATGAGAAAATTTATCTGCTTTCATACCTTAAGAGTTCTTCACTTTGAAATGAGTAATAGTCATTAAGAGCAATACTGTAGCTATCATTATGTAAATATAACATGTGGAATATTTAACTATACTTAGATAACTGCTTAGCATGACAATGGGGCGATAAGAAGAAACTCAGTGATACACTTTCATTGTAGATTACGTTTATTTTATGTAACAAGATTTGCCAATGAAAATTTCCACAAAATATGAATCACATTATACAAAATAACTCGATAGTATTTATACATTTCTGTTAATAAATGGTAACAGTGCATAAGTTAAATTATCTAAATGAAAGTATTAATTAAATTTGCATTTGTTCAACCAATGATGTTGTTACATCTGTCTGCACTGGTGTTCTATTGGGCATTTTCTTCTTTTCTTCACATTTGGTATTCTTTACCTTCATTTTAGGTTTGGACTGATTAATTTCTTTACGTAATTCTTGAAGCTGTTGATCTATTTGTGTTGTTCTATCCTTTTTTTTTTTAATGGCTCTGTTTCCTCTTAAATCCAACTATTAAAATAAAGAATTGCATGAAAAATTGCACTATTCTTATGTTTATTGAGCCCAGATAATAGATAACACTTATACAAGAACCGAGCTCGTATTCATTATTATTCACTACTCTTTATTTAATGGTATGCTTATTGTTTGTAAGAATTGACTTACATTTTTTAAATTAGACATCACCTTCTGTGCTTTCGCTTTTAGTTTAACGCTACGAACTGTCGACACTTTGAACACATTCTTGTTCTTTTGATTCTTTTGATT
The DNA here is from genome assembly GCA_913789915.3 of Sphecodes monilicornis. Taxonomy (NCBI): domain Eukaryota; kingdom Metazoa; phylum Arthropoda; class Insecta; order Hymenoptera; family Halictidae; genus Sphecodes; species Sphecodes monilicornis. The sequence continues at coordinate 13,102,423 of OU565286.1, read as the reverse complement.
CTTTTGAGGTCCCTTGTTCTTTCCCATTATTTTCTGTAATATTATCGCTTACAGATATATCAGAAATATTTTCCATTTTTAATTTCTTCATTGCTGGCTCCTCGCCTTTCAAAATTCTTTTGTTTAATCGAAACGAGACACGAATCATTTCTTTGTATGGAGAAACATTTCTAACATTGTGTAAATTAACTAAAGACTCTTGCAATGTACAACCAAGCTTTTCTTCTACCAATAATTGTGCAATTTTACAAGCATCTTCTCCTTTATTTGCCTTTACAAAGCAATACAAATGTACAACGGGAGGTTGAGAATTAATCTTCATTATCTCATCTCCATTGAAACATTCATAAAATACATCCAAAAATTCAACAGCGATGCTTGGTAAATTCATTACTATATGTTCTGAACCAACTTCGTTACTAACTCTTCTGATTAAAATATCTTCTTTTACAATAGTCCTCAAAAATTCTCTACCATCCATATTAAAAGATTTGATATTAGATTTTACTTTATTAGTTTCGGCATTCTTTTTAAGCCACCTGTACGATTCAGGATTTAAATCATTTGCAAGTACTCTAATTCCTTTACGAGCAGCAGGAACAGCAAATGGTCCAACTCCAGCAAATACATCATATAGCGCATCGTTAGGTTTCATAACTTTTGTCAAATTTGAATGTTCTGTAGATAAACGAGGATTCCAGTATACTTGAGAAAAGTCAAACTCATATGTAAACCCATTTTCTTTTGCTACTGTAATAGTATCTTTGTCACCTGCAAGTATCTCCATCGTGAAATGTCTAAATGTTGTATCGATTGTATTTATCTTGTTTACTACTGTTTTAGCAACTGGTATAGTATCAAGGAAAACCTGACCAATAATCGTTTTGTAAGGTAAATGCATATCACGCAGATTTAAATGTACAATGTGGCCTACCAAGCTGTATGAAGATGGAATTTCAATTCCTTTTGGTAAAACAGCTTTTAATATATCATTTGCGTGCCAATTATCATAGTCTATGATTACTTCTGCCTTTCCAAATTCTTCATATAACCCCAAAAGTTGTTCTCTGTCATTTCCTGACAGGTCTTCAAATTTGTTTACTAAGCTGGGGTCCAAATATGCAATAGTCTTGTCATCTACATTTTGAATTGCTTTGAACTTTCTTAGTTTGAGTAAATATTTTTTCACAATCGGTTTCATTTTTGATATTTTAATACCACAAAACTTTAGAAATGGTAACTCTATAGCAGTTGCAAACGCTGTACGGTCCAGACATGTCATTCCTCGTACTGATTCAGGAGGAACCAGCAAAGAAGTCATTTTAGTGTCATTTAATGTTTTAAAGTGTCTCTTTATACTTTATAACCATGAATAGAATATAAGACCCTACAAAGAATTCCTAATTATTCCATTTCGATCAAAATCTTTTCTTGATGTAGTATACATTATACATTTTCTTACATAATTTCTCTATTCTATGTGGAATTTACAAAAATTTGAATTTAACTCTTACCATTAACATATATTTATCTAAATAATCAATTGTACGTTTCATGTATTTACATATCCTTTTTTTAAACCCATTAAATTTGAATTGTTTTATTCAATACATGTGTATTTATATAAATATTGTTTAAAAACATTTATATTTATGAGAACGAATGAATTGGAATGACATATTCTCTATAAAAAATGTTAATAATGATGTTAAAGAACAATAACTGTTATTTACCTTTGCGTTTTTTGTCTTCTTATAAAATTAAATTCTGCATATGTGGATGGAAAAGTCTGACATGTACGAAGTGAGGTTATCTATTCCACGTTACAATAATAATGTTTGTATAGGTTATGTCACAATGGTCACAAACTATGTATATATAGATAAAAACTCTGTGTAATGAACTAAATACTATCAGAGAGGAATTCCCACTGAATATATCAGTGACTGACACTCAGTGGCAGTCAGTGGCAGTGATGCACTGATATATCAGTGCAGTGATGCCAGAAATGTCAGCTTTTCGCGCATGCGTATTCGTGCGTGACATCAGTGCTGTACTAACTTCAAATTTTTGGAAGTTCTTTAAGGCCCTGTTTCACAAATAATGTTTTTCACTCAACATTCACATACTTCCTTTACCTAAAAAAGTTTAGATTATATAGGGTAATAAGGTGAAGTTTGAAAATAAATAAACATAGATTTAACATAATATAAAATTTTATTTTATTTGGCATAATCTATAAAGATTACCGACATTTGCTGCAAGCCAAAGGAAGACTGCCAAAAACATTTCCAGTATCAAAAATAACAAAAATATATTTTCTACTTATATAAATAAATAAGTAAATAAAAAATAACGTCCGTTATCTTCAAGTTCATCTATGGCAGTGCTATATAGCAGAGCCTCTCTGGTGCTAGGTCCAGTCACGCCACCTAGATGTTTCTCTTTTTTGGCGCGTATACGTTACTGGATTGCGCGCGCGCCGCAGTACGCATGCGTGAAAAGTTGACATTTCTGAGCATGCTCCTCTCTGATAGTATCATGTCTACAACCTACAATTGGAATTTCATGAATCTCAAATCTTTCCAAATAAATCAAATATATTTGCATCTAGGAAAAAACTTTATTAATCAAGAATTGTTCTTTACAAGCTTAGCTATATCAGGTTGCACTTATATCAGAGATTCTGCTTATAGATATATAGAATCCATACCTCGAAAATGCTTCTATCGAAGGACACCTTGTGCGCAGAATTGCTACTACACAGGGTATGGGTGATCAACTGGTGTAATTCGCATAACGTGAGCTAGCACATTGAAATCGGTGGTGACGACAACGTAAACGTATCATATTTTTTGATTTTGTAAAAAAAATGGGGCGAACCGTGTACGCGGAAGAGCGTCTTCACAATTATTTAACGTCATTAGCAAAACCGGATGAATACACGATAGGACTAATCTTAGGACAGGTTCGATTTTTGTATGTTCCAATTTTACGTCATCTTCTTGTTTTCACTTGTTTTTACATGTTTAACATATGTAATTTCTGATTTGGTAATGTGCATTTTAATGAAAACGTTACCAAATATTTCTGATAAAAACATTATGTACTTAAAAGTACAATCATTTTCTATTAATTAATATTCAAAACCAAGGGATTAGAATGCATGAACTCATATATGTATATATAGTTTAGAGTTTAGGTTGACAGTAGTCTAACGAATTAAAGTTGCAGAATGCTGGACAAAAGGACTATATTGTACACTTAGCAAAAACTCCACTTCCCGTTACTAAAAATATTGTTGAAGAAACATTAATCACATCTAGAACAAATACTAAACAAAAAGATGCTGAAAGTTGCATAAAATCTATAAAGGACATACCTGAAAGCTGGATCGCCGATCATGCTAAACATGTACTATAATTTAATTTACCTTTTTTTCTGTGTAGTTCTTTATGAATTATTATTAGCAGCTAGAATATAATTAATCTGTTTGAATTTGTTAAAGGTTACAAGAATGTTACCTGGTGGAATGCAGGTACTTGGTGCCTTTATTGTGGGCCCTGATGATACCATTAATGATAATGTGAATGCACAAAAAATTAGGTCCATTTTAATGGCTATACATAAAAACTTATCTCAAAATAAATACCTTTGTGGAAATAATAACGAGGAACAACTTATTTTAAACTTGAATAGCATATCACAAAAGTATAACGAATCATAACTATGATATATTTGAAATAATTACTTTTGTTAATAGCTAATCGTTTAATATTTCAGATATATTTGTAAATCTGTAGAGACTAATAAAAGTGGAATGGTAAAGCCTGCAGAGTGGAAGTTCCAAGGGAAAGCTACTAAATGGCATCAATTAGAATCTGTTATAGATTTTGATCGTTTATTTCTCATTGCTGCCAATGAAGATCCTGAAACTCTTAAAAAACAACTACAGGTATTAAATATAAAGTATAATAATATAAACCACAAATGAATTGGAGCAAATGAACATACAATCAATTTTAAAGGATATTTTGAAAAGTATGTCGGATATCATTGAATCGTCCGTGATTGCTATTGACGGAGAAGTAAAGCTCCCAGATGATACACTGGAAATAATTACTAAAAATAAAAAAGATAAGGAATGTAAAAATAATGGAAAGAATACTAATGAGAAACCAATTCAAATTAGCTTGTACACTCCATGTGTAAGTATTTACATCTGTTGGAGAACACTTTTAGAATTTACTTTGTAAAGTTGAACAACATTATCATATGCCTTTTTTAAATAACCAACTTTTCGTTCAAACGTATTGGAATTATATTATCACTCGTTAAATAGATGTAACACAGTTTATTTTGTGGATTATTAGCAAGTGAACAACACAAGTTTCAATGTGAGAGTAACTCCTTGCAATGCATCGATACGTCTGGTTGGACAATTAGTAAGTAGAACTTTTGTACATCAGAAAGCAAATGTTGAAGAAGCTAATATAGCAGTGAAAGAAGATATAATAAGATCTCTGACGAGTAGACTAGAAATGCACTGGGACAGTTTAATTGATGAAGAAAATGGTTTTCCGGAAGGTACACATATTTTTGTTTGTGAAGTTTTCTATAAAAATAATATACATACATATAGTTTTACTAACATAATGACACAACAGTGTTTTGCTTCGCAATCTGCGAGTAAAGTTCAAAGGCGATATTCAAAAAAATGGGTAATTGTTAGAGCTGTACGAGAATCCGAAAATGTCGGGTCGGGACGGGTCGAGAATTTTATTCGGGTTCTCGAAAATTTTGGGATTCTCAAACATATCGGGATTCCCGACAATTTTAGAGATTATTGTCGGGAATCCCAAAAATTCTCAAGAATTCGACTCGTCTCGACCCGGTGCCTTCTCGATCCGTCGCAACCATTGGGTACCCGACATTTTCAAGTTCTCGCACACCTTTAGTAATTGCTTATTTGAACTGTTTTTTAACTTTAATAATTCAGAAATAAACTAAAGTAGTACACATCTTGTGGCATAAAATTGTAAGCTAATTTGTAATATAATGGATAAGATGTTCTCTCTTTTTTACAGAAAATATAACATTACATGAACCACCAAGAAGGGTGTTAATAGCATTACCAGAAAGTAAGGTAACGTTATCGGACTATCTTTTTCCTGGCGAAGGTCCACTAGAAGCACTTTTATCGCTACAAGAACTTCTAGATTTGGATGTTCATGAAAGTAATGTTCAGAAGGATATAGAGCTCCAAGCTGGTAAATATTTCAAAGCAGATGCATTATGAATGAAATGCACAATGCAATCATGGATAATATTATAAATTTGTCATACAGATCCCATGGAGTTCTACAGTCAAAGTGATATGAATGTAAAAGCAGATTTTGGCAAAGACTCGTGTGATAACCAGCAAAGTAGAATATACATTGCAGGTATCAGTATTGCAATTATAATCCTGATCGTCGCTGTCTTAATACAAAAATTCTATTAAAATATAAAAATAATATAAAATCAAAATGTATATTTTAATGTAACGGTTGATTGTATAAGATGTACACATTTGCTGTGTCATTGTGATGCTCATTTGGTCAAGAAAAAATATTAAGAAACAATATTGATAGTTATCCGATTTCATGAAATGATATATGTATATTTACTGATAAAGCCAACAAATCGCATTGTTTGTAAATTATTGTGTAAAAGTATTGTATTATTAATACATATTGTGAATAATGTACACGTTAATGATATCATCGCTCAAGGAAATTAGGAGCGTATGGAAATTTTAATTTTAATTAATGTCGTGTGTAGCTATTCAATATTTTTGTAAAGGTGTTATTACAATGATTGTGTAAGACGAGTATTGAATAAAAATACTTTTATCTATTAAAGATAACACATAATCTCTGTTTCTCCCAAGATTCTAAATGTTATATGCATTATGATCAACTTATGATTAAAGTATTTTTAAATAGGTTTAATATGATGTAACATGTCAAGATATTTTTAACTTGTAGTATATTATCTTAGCATAATAACATCTACACAATATATACATTTAGTATTATACACGCATATTATGTACAAAAAGACAGTAATCCCAAAGTCAATATAATGGCATCTCTTAATACATAAAACAACTAGCAGTGTTCCTTCGTTTCGTTTTCAATAATTAACTTTATAAACAATGTCTATGATCTCATTGGTTTGAATAAAATGGTGCCATGCAATGTGAATACACGAGTTATTGAAACCAGGCAGTGGTACTTCTATGTTTTAAAATGCTTGATACAGTCTGCATCGTCTTAACAAATCCCTCATATATTTGAAAAACTATACTAACTTTTATGAAAAATTCTGTATTTACAAAATTCTCTTTACACTGTACATAGTGAATTTAATAAAGAACATAACCCTCTTTTTGTTATCAACATATAGAAAATTAAAATGAAATAATACTTCAAGTATTTCCAATACTAATTTATAATAAAACTTGCAAAATCCACCTTCTTTAAAAATTTTACTTTTGCCACACATTGAATTTTTGACGTTCTGTTTAAATGCATACAAATATTGATTGCTTTAATTTGTGCACGTATATGTAAACTATATCTTTTCTCTATTTGATAAAATTAATGTTTATTCACAATTTCAGTTGATAAATGAAGATTTTCAAATGCAATTCTTACTCCGGTTAAACGACTATTTTCTTATTCCAGTGTATCGTACGTTTAGAAATAAGAAACTGGAGTATAAGTTTAAAAACGAAATGTATATGTAAATTGACGTTAAAATTATTAAGTAGTACATCTTCCTTGATCCACATATCTTTCGTTTAGTGTGTATAATATTATAATATAATAAATTTTCATATTTTCACCCTTTTTTTATACATATCTACTACACTGCAAGTAGAATATTTTCATTCATTAGCTTCATAGAACGAAGAGAGACGGATGCGAATGATTGGAATGGAATCGACGATGCTAAATGTAACGTACGAATAGTGCAGATCGAGAGAAACGAATGTTTCAATGTTAAGCTACCGATAATTAACATAATTTTATAATAAGTAGAACCGCCTCACGTAACTAATATTTAATTACACTTTATTTGCATAGACATTCCATCAAATAATGTCTCATTTAAGAACAAAACCTACGAACAAAGTCACATGTATTATAATATTTTTTGAATGGAATAATCCTTATGATGATAACAAAATTATAATCCGCAGCATCATTAGTTGTACACGTGAGTTAAAATTTCATTTAATTTTCATTTAAAACCATCTGGAACCACTAAAATGATCTGCACTATTCTTTTTAATAAGCGTCAATGACTTTAAAAGTCTATGAATCTATCTAGAAAAAGGTATAAATTCGTTATACTGCCCCCATCTTTATGAGACCTGCTTGACTTCCTCTACCCACACTTGCATCTTCCAGAGAGTCTAAGTCTAAAGCGGACTCTATCATGGTCGTGTCTTGTAATAATCTAAGTCTAGATGCAGACAAGGGAGTTACAGTTACCGATGGTATAGAGGACGTGTCCAACGTGGAAGAAACCACGACACTCTGTCTGGAAGGCAGCGGAGCGATCTCATCGATATCAATTGGAGCAATATTAAGCGACGCTAGTGGTACTTCATTGGTAACAAGCTGGCTCACGCTGTTTGTGGTGCTACCTAAAATAAAAACAAACATTCAATGTTCATTACTTAATTTGAACTTGCTTTGATATCCTTTGTGTACATACATCCTGTATATAATGTGCAGAAACTATTATAACTTTGATAATTGGCATTAACATCCAGTGCCAAGCTGTTATGAATGCTCTTTAGCGACAGAAACTATTGTTTTGTATTATACAACTCATTGCAAAAGTGCAGAATTTGCTGTCTATCTGTTCTATATTGTGAATAATATATGTACTAAAAACTAGCTTAGAAAATTAATATATCCCAGTCATTGATGTCATATTAATGTAGCTCCTATTTATACAGGTGAAGGATTAAAACATGAAAATATACCTTAAAACAATCACAATTATATAATGTTCAAAAATATATGCGATATCCCTCCCTCCTTGAACAATGCATAAATCTGTGCATACATGTATTTGTATGTATGTGAATACATACACGTATATTTATGTACAAATTGTATTTTAAAAATTCTGTGCTCCTAATGCATACTGATATAATTACAAATTGATTAATTAGTCACAATCCATGAACCCTCGAACTTGACATCACATAATAAAATTAGTTTCTTGAAAAGTGTGTGAAAAATACACATCAATTTGAAGTGTGCATTAATAACTATTAATAGATATCAATTCATTCTTATTAAGCATACACACAATGACGGACAATTGGAGTAAAAGAAAATCAACTTACCAAACAGTATGCTCTGAGCCCTCGATAACAGGACGTAATTTTAAACAACAAAGAAATACAATTTATTGAATTATGTGGAAATGGAGAAAAATGTAAAACTTAAATGTATCCTATGCTATATGCATATAGTTATAACTATATATATACGCGCGCGCACACACGCATACACATCGTGTATACATCATATATATAGTTAGCCCTATATTTTCATAACATCAATGATTATAGCATAAAAGCTTTTGCAACTGAATATGCTTGAAAGACATTAAATTACAAATACTTTATCAATTAATGTTTGTAAAAGTGCAATATAAAAGTAAATAATTATATTCATAGCATTTTGAAAAGGTATGTCACTAAAAGGCATTAAAAACTGTAATGAAAATAATTAATGGTTCAGTCCTCAAATTCAGTCAATATATATGTATCATATTGTAACAAGAGTATGTATCAATTTTCACTTTTTTTCCATATAAACAAAAATATCTGTGTGCATATTACCAAATTAAATAGTCAAACAATAAATAAATGTCTCTTTTTAACAATAATCAAATTCAACTACAATGTACTTTCTATCCATAAAAGTCTCTCCGTTATAATACGAGAAAACATGAACAATTATATTTTTTTAATGGTATCAATAATCTTTTATATAATAATACTTTTACTAATATTTATTTACAGTTTAAAACGTCCGTATAATTAGACTGCGAATTTTATACATTTATAATGCATATAAATACGGGGAACACAATGAGAATAACATGAAGCTATATAATGATTTCACATTGTTTTCAATCGAATAAAAACTTTTAAAGAAAATTTATTTTCATTCAATCTTCGTTTTTGTAAATCAGTCTATAAAAATGTAAATTTACATAGAAATTCGCAGTCTAGTTATAAGTTTCTCTTAATAATAAACGGGCACGATGTAAATCTATATTATTTTGATTCTAACAGGCTGAAAGAATTATCTTAATAGGTGACACTATGTCCGTTCATTTAGTTGTTTCTCCATAAACGGGACACTATTACTTTACAAAATTTCAAGATAATCTAGAGAATGTTAAATGTCATCCTTATCACTCATAGAACTCATAATGAATCTTCGATTAAAAAGATCTTCTTCGGTGCCATCACTTCGACACAAAGAATTTTCTGCATGAGTGAAATTATTAATCAATGGTCCTGAACCGAATCTGTTAACTTCAAATCCTACTGCATTCTGAGCCATTAGAGATGTGCGAGAATCCGAAAATGTCAGGTCCGGACGGGTGAAGAATTTGATTCATGATCGGGACGGGTTCTCGATCTGATACTTTCTCGACCCGTCCCGACCATCGGGTATCCGACATTTTTGGGTTCTCACACACCTCTATGAGCCGTAATAGGCATTCCCCCTGCTCCTAATATTCGCGACATTACAACAGTTGGTAAGAGATTCTTTGATATCTCAATACAAATATTTCAAACCAGGGCTACCCAACTCGTGGCCCCCGAGCCACATTCAGCACCTTCCCCGACTTTCGTGTTACCCTGAACGACTCCCACCTCTCCATTATAGCAATATTATAGTGAAGTAGCTCTGTCTTTCTTTCTTCCTTCCTCGAGACGAGTTGAAGGGGCCTAAAGTCCAGATGGAGGAGGGGGGGGGAGGCACGAAGATGTAAATCAGCAGAGAATTTAACTGACTAAGAGTAGGATCGTAAAGAAGAAGCGGGGAAGAAGTCGGGCAACCCTGGTTGAAAACCGTGAACAGTACATCTCAAATTGTTGTACTCAAGAGCATGCTGAGCTTGAGGATGTCGCAATGCATCTTCTGTGTAACATTGTGGTGGGTATTTTTGAAAGACAGGATATCCCGATCTACCATTGATATTATATCGTATCGGATCCTCAGAATATCTTTGAGGATACTTCTGGAGATCAATCTCGAATTTTTGATCGTTGACACACTGATCGTACATTAAATTATTATCCGAACATCTATGATATTCTTCCCTACATCTGTGAGGATACTTCTGTAAGTTTTCCTCACATCTGCATGGATATATCTGAAACTCAGGATTTGTTCTATCTGTCTCATATTTGATATATTTCACAGGGTCCTGGAAACAATGTTGTACGGGATATGCCGCAGCATAAGTGTCGTTAATGTACTGACGCGAATACTCTGGAAGTTCCTCGGGATAACAAGCGGTATGCCTTAAAAGGCTTAACTCACCGTTCATTGATTCGATTTGTGGCGAATGTTGACCAGTGACAAGGTTGTTCATCGAACCTGTGAGTTCAGTAGTGGGATTTGTTTGGACAGTTGTGCCATTAAGCTACGGACAAAAAATAATAAAGAGCAAATAAGAAATTAATACAAATGGCAAGTAAATAAAATTTTGACTATTTGACTACCTGTGGTTGCACAACTTCCACAGTACCATATGTCTTGCTGTTAGTAATGACATTATCGTCACCAACCTTTTCTTGCTCTGCCCGATACTCAGGTGTTACAATACCTCTTCGATCTATACATATTGATAGAAAATACAGTCGGGGACAAAATTAAGTGGACACCCTTGAAAAACTAATAACTTTTTAAATATTAATCCTTAAAAATAAAAAAAACTAATCCTTCTAACATCTAAAACAGCAACCAAACTGTTTAGTTCAATTTTAAAAAGGTTATTAGTTTTTGAAGAACATCTACTTAGTTTTGTCCCTGACTGTATATAATATATTAAATAACACCAAGAACAGACGAATAAGTTACCTATTAGGCTGGGTGGTGCAGGTCCGCACAACACGTAGAAACAGTTTCCACAAATATTTCCTTGACTATAAGGATTGGAACTTCCTTCTCCTACTTTAATGGAAAATGATCCTTTAATCTGCAATAAAGGTAAGTTTCGTGTTAAAACTTTTGAATGATCCAAACAAAATCATTGTGTGTAACACTTACATCTTCATTTGTCGTTTGATTACTGGTGGTTAAATGCGTATGAAAACCAGCAAGGCCAAGAATACTCCAAACAGAGAAGAAGCAAATAACACCTACAACAACACTCCCAGGGGATATTCTTACAGCTTCTAAAAATGGCCTACCATCTCTTGTTACTGTAATGAATTAAATCCAGAATTAGAACTTCTCATACTGGATTTGAATTGTTTTCAATTGATTTACTTACGCATTATTAAATGTGTAATAGCACAAGCAAGTATAAAAACACAAAGAAATGCCAGGGAGACGATAAAAGCATAGAAGTATCTATAATTTCTTCTGCCCACACAGTTACCAACCCATGGACAATGGTGATCAAATCTCTCTAGGAAGATAATCGTGCAATGTTTTCTCCAGTTTTATATAAATGTAATTCTCATAGTAAATGATTAACTGATACACATACCTACACAATTATCACATAAACTACAATGCGATGCTCTCGGTGGTCTGAATATTTTGCAAGTGAAGCAATATTTCAATTTAACTGGCTGCCCTTTGACTAACACCTCTTTTGTTCTAGGTGGAGGTCTGTGTATTTTAGAGTTCCCATCGTTTGGTACCTCTACACCCAGCGTAAAAAATATATAAATATTTAAATCGGAAGATCGGATAAAAATTAGGTGGCATTTTTCTTATCGTAAACATATTTTGCTATATACCAATTTGTTTTTCAATATAGGCAGCTTCATCGGTTGTTGCTCTTGGAATAACTCCAGGATCGCTAAAACTTGTTCTTAATAAAGCAGACATTACAAAAATAAACAATAAACCACCAACAACCGGTATAGCAGGTGTTATGTGAACAGCTAAGAAAGGGCAACTAGAAACAAATAGAATGTTGTTATTATCTAATCAACTGTGGATACTTAAAACGATAAGTTTAATCAAGATCAATTTACTCGAATACAAAGAATAAACCACTTGTTCCAGCAATGAGGCACACAGTCACGTAAAAGACCCCAGTTTGGGGTGCCATCATCACCCTGCCATCACAACAAAACCGGTTTCTTCCTGGGAAAAGTTCCCACTTTCGAGTAATGTGTGGCATTTTGCAGAAATAAATCCTCTCATACACTACTTATATATACAAGTACGTAATGCCTGGTTCGTAAATTAGTGCCAGACAATGTTTGTTTAGCATCACCATGCGATAACTTGGAAAACCATATATCATCTTGGCCTATCAATTTTGTTATTGAACTGTAACATATTCGGCAAACATTTAAACTAATTTTTGTTACTTATCAGTGTTTTTGAACATACAATTACATAGAAGTACATCAATATTGAGTTTCAATGGATTTCAGTTAACATTTACATATCGATAGTATATAAAAATCAACATACCGTATTACCATTTACAAATTGCCCATAGCATGTTGATGTAGTGCTTGAAAAGAACTTGTGCCTATTGTCAACTTAACCTAATTGTTTCGTTCGTTGATGACGTGAGGGCATTCATATTTCATAAGAATCCACATTTTATCGAGATCAAACAAAATCGTTTGTTTTCTTCCGCATTCTATAAACAGATATGAACTCACATTCGAGACAGCACAGTCACTGTCTCGCTGAGGCCACCGACTTCAAGAACACTCACTGCAGGGTCATAGCCGAAGAAAATTAGGGGCGAAAATTTATCTGTAAACTAGGTCACTCCGACCTGACACACAAATCACACTTGTGCACCGTTGGTATAACCTTTATAGTCGCGATGCACATTACACTCGAGGAAGCCGTTGCATCGTTTCACTGGATCGACCTCAGTTCGATGACAATAACGTATATATTTACAGGAAAGGATTATTTCCCGTGGTGTTTGCTGGCTTGAAATTACCTGTGGTTCCCTCTGACGGGATATGTAGAAATACCACGTGATCTCGTTGCCACGTGACCCAAAACCAACTTCAATTTCAATCGTAAACAGTTTCCTTTAAAAAAATATATCTAAGCTAAAACAAGCAAGGGATTACGTTTGAATTTTATTACGACCACACACGCAGGTAGTGGAAAACAAGGCACTCTATAAAATAAGCTACATCGAAACAAATTTTCAAAGTACTTCAAATATAATATATAATGTTATCTGATTTCTTCCTGTTCACCGTAATTCGAAATACTTTCCATTTGACTCATCCTTTGTATCAGTCACATTATCTCAAGATCCTTCCCTCGTGAAATTGACAACAATATAAGATTACGGTCTTCATTATACAAGAACTATACTACCGGGCCTTGTCCGTGTACGTGTCGTTGATAAAAATCGATAAAAGGTGTAAGACAAATTATTAACTGTTTTTAAATGATATTACTTTTTGAATCGAATAAAAATTCAAAAGAACAATAATTTGTAAGTTGTATACACTTAAGGGACCGTAGTTTGTACAGAAACATAGGATTGATTATTTAACGGTAGGAGGGTGTGCAACTTATCGCTCCCATTGCAAAATGGGTCGTCGACGCAATGCAGTACATCGTCACACGTACACATGCACACGTACAACGAATTCTTGAAAATCGAAGAATCCCACTATGAACGCCATCTTCGGGTACAGCAACGAACGGGACAATTGCGATCCTAAAATTTTACATCGACTATAAACTAACCCCGTAATCTACCCATACAGATCTATAGATCAATCCACCCGGGTTAATGACCCACTCGTCAAAAGGTTTGAGACAAAACGAATATCTTTCATTCGAATCTGTTCATAGGTCAACATTTAATGAACAAGATTTACAGTGACAAAAACGCCAAGTAAGAATTCTTACGGACTATACAACCCGTTTGGAATTTCTTAAGCGGACATAGATTGCACCATCTTTTCAAAAAGATAACAAGAAAAAATATACACGAACAAACGTTAGTGCGATACAAACGATAACTCCGTCCATCGCGACCGCTAACCATATAATTAAAAAAGGAAAGGTTACTCGAATTTCTCGAAATCAATATACATCGCCGGAGGCGTCCAGACAGAATGTATCCCCGCGCAGACGAGCGGTGATGAAAAAATAGTACGAATTAGCAAAAATTAGGAGTTCGCAACGGGGGAAGGAGGTTTTCTCAGGGAAGGGGTGTATATCAACAGGCACCAGTTTCGTTGTCAAGTAGTCGCGGATAATGCGAGTGGGAGACAACACCGTATAGTGGTCGATTTTTCTAAAAACTGGGACAAAAATCAGTATGACTGGAAAATTTCATTTATTCACGAATAATAGAATTGAATACACCTGTTAATCTTCGTAGATAGATGTACCATTCTTGTCAAGTAATGACTTAACGCTACCATCGATGGCTTTTTCCGAGGAAAATCACATCAGGTTTGTATAACGGGATCCGGAAGTATGTATAATGCGAAACATGTGAAATAAATCTTTCATGTTCGCAGCTATATACTTTTGGATTCTGCAATTTCAGTAATGAGTACCGAATCATATGCATTAAGAAAGAATTGATTCCAAAGAAGTTTACTAAATAAATATTCAAATGATGAGAGAAATTACGAATTGTATCTGTTGTCTAAATAATTGTTCTGCGCGCTATACTTCAAATCAGCTTCTTAACACGTTAAACGCTATGTCAATCTCTGGTGACTAACGTTGCCGAATTTACAACACAATGTATAACATATAATTCAAATAATATTAAAAAATGTTCACACTATGTTTTAATAGAATTAATTGATACAGACTAAACAGAACTGCGGTATGCAAGTCTTTTGCGTGTATGCACAGTCGTATTTTTGTAATTAAACGAATGAAAAGTGAGATGGAAAACAAGACAAAATTGCTCCACGCTTAACGTGTCAAACAATTCAGAGCATATTCGATCCGGCAGAAGAGAAATATCATTTATTAAAATCTATATAATCTTCGATTAGTCGGAGCAATTGTAAGTTATCTTACCCGACACGTGTATTAGATATTAATATGAATTAAATGATTCAACAATTTTCGATTTCTAAATTCTAAAACAACTTTTTTGTATTTTTGTCCCAGTTTTCGTACTTATCGACCACTGTGGCATAGTGTCCGGCGTTGCGTCGGGTAGCGAAAAGGATCGTGAAGGGTCGCGTTTAGCCGCCTCTCTGTACAGCCTAAGATATATAACTATTTATATAACTATTAACCTTAGCATTATCATTAAAGAAATACTCTTCTATATCTTAAGAATATGTACTTGGCTGTTATTAACTCATAGCAAGTTCTAAAGGCAATATGGACTATGATTTAACGAGCGCAAACTAGTATTACAGATAGTTTTAATTGTTATAGAACTTCTAGAAATAAGAAGACATGTATAGGGTATTACGAAGCGAGACTTATATTTGATATATTATATTCTATGTTTTGTTATATTTTCATATATGACATAGTATAAAGTCATATTGATGTGTGTATATATATTACGGCTAATAGACATGGTCTGGTCTACAGCTATGTTTCTTTAATAAAAAAAAAATAGCCTAAGGTAGTAGCTGGAGGTTTTGACGGGGAGGGAGGATGAACGGTGGCCGGGTGGCTCTCGGGGTGAGCTGGGCGACGAGCGAGTAAGAGATGCGGGGTGCGGTGGGGTTCGCACGGGCATGAATCGTGGAGCGGGCGGATGGACGGACGGACGCAAACGCTGAAATCAGCTCGGGCGATCGATGCGATAAATGGATGCGTGCGATTGGTAGCCGGGAAAATCGATGATGAACAGGGGGGCACCCTACCTAGCCGCGAAAGCGAGCGAGCACGGCTGCACCGCCGGAGAGGATGGAGCAAAGACCGAAATATCGATTTTTAGGCCCCTACGCGGCGGTTCGATGCTCATATCTGCCCCGTGTCCCGTATCCGCGCGAAGCGCCTTTCAAAACACCAACGACGCGTGCGAGGCACACCGTGGTGACGCGGATCTTGTCCGAGGAATTATCGTGCGATTAAATACAAAAAGGTTATACCGGAGTGACGCGGGTACCAAGTTTCTGACCGATGTCGTCAGGTAACCCCACGTTGACAGCGTTTTACGGTCCGGTTTACATATCGTAAGAAAAAAAATACAGAGAAAAAGAATACCGAACCGGACGCCAGATTTTCGGTTCCGCTCGGCAGTCGGTTGACGTTCGTGGGAGACAAGCGGGGTATAATATTGTGCAACCTGTGCAGGCTCTCAAAAAATCATTGATTCTACACGCGGTAACGATCTAAGATCCTATAGCCTGTTTCGGGAAATCGTGCGACGCTGTCACGCTGTGTAACTGCATTTTTGCGGATGTTTTGTGTATGTACACCGTCTGTCGAACGAACGTCGGTACATCGTGGCGAGGGTGTGAGGGTGGCGAAAGGAGACAATGCGTAATTATCGCGTTTGGTGCTGACGTGATCCTCTGGCTCGTTCGAACGTTCCATTGACACTTGCCGATCTATGCCGATCTATACGAATCGGATCCGTCGATGTCGGGTCTTGTAATCGTGAGCAAACGAATTACCGGAAATCACGAAAGACGTCACGAAAAAGAAACAGAACGGTCGATGCTAACGGGGTGTATTCGATCAAAGCAAACGAAACTCCCCGATCGAAGTGTTTTCGAAATTGCTCGATAAAATGGAAAATCACGTAGACGGTAATCTGTGATCGTAGTGTGTCGATTATTTATCGTAAAAAATCGCGATTTGTAAAATAAAAGATCTTCGAGGCAATATATAATTTGATAGTTCACGATAATACATTATAATTTGATTCTTGGTGGATGACAGTTGTTTACTTTGTTTTTTTTTGTTTCTTTTTTAGATATTTATAATGATATAGCAATTGGTACTAGAATACAAGAAAATATTAAATCGATCGTTCCTTCTTTTTTTTCATATGGTGCAGAAAAAATGGCCATCGCAGCTTCGGATAATTATCAACTCAAGTGGCACAGCTATGGCGCACATCTGCACAGTTCTGTCGCTACGTTGCTCCACTCAGAATCCTTCGCGGATGTCTTATTGGCGACGTCCTGCGGCCGGCACGTGGCTGCCCATCGATTCGTCCTTGCCGCTTGTTCGTCGTATTTCAGTCATATTTTTCAAACATGCCATTTCGGAGCAAACACGAACGCTCCCACAATCGTGGTATGTATGTATAAATACATCCCCGAGCTGATAAACAGAACCCTATCCGAACCTTGTTCTTATATTCAAATGTTTCAACCCTTTCATGAACCGTAGAAAATACGTTCAGCAACCAACACATTATTTTTTAAACGACTTCCACGAAAAGTTTTCGTACCACCTGAAAAATTCATATTTACAACGCTGCTGTACAAGAATGAGACCTCGCGAAATGGTTAACCATTTCACCGCCTAAAACGGAAATATTTATATCAACGGGCATGAAAACGCTCGTTAATTTTAGTAACGAATTTCTTTGGCAATCGCTCAACGTAATTATCATTTCAGGTATTACCAACAGAAATCGGCTACCGTACGCTGAAAATTCTAATTCAGTATATGTATAGCGGCGAGGCGACCGTGACGAACGATCAGCTGGAGGGTGTACTAAAGGCCGGCGACATACTACGGGTCCGAGGTTTATGGCGGTCCAACAACGGAAGCAAAAAAGAGAATATCCAGTCGAACAATCAAAAAGTTGACCGAGACAAGCGGGAACAACCGCCGATGACGGGGCAAATTCAAAAGATCAAGCTGGTTCAGCCGGCGACTGAAAAGGTCGTTGAGAATATACAGCAGACCACATCGGTCCAGAACAATGTTCAACCACAGAAACCTACCTCAGAGAGAAAGAGTATTGAGAAGATCGAGGAGAAGATTAGCGAGACGGAGACCAAGAAGGTGTTAGAGGAGAATAAGAATAATGAACAGAATAAAAATAAGGAGAACCTGGAGGCGAATGGGAAGAAAAGGAAAACCACCAGCAACAGCGACGCAGAGTCGAATAAATCGAAAAGCGAGGATGGTGAAAATGTAAGACGATTTGCGAAGATGTACTATCGAACGGGATATCTAATGTTTTCATCCGTGTTTCAGACGGAGCTGAATTTGGAGCTTCTGGTGAAAGACGAACCAATCTGGGAGGAAACTATCGATCCATCCGAGTCATTAACGATAGACCACGAGATTGATATTAAGCCCGTATGTAGGACTCGCAAGACTTATTGTCGTTTATACGAGAAATACAATAACTACTACCTCGTTGCGTTCTTTTCAGGAAATCGTACACAGCGCAGACGAAGAAGAAGAGTACTCGCCATTAACCTGCGACATGTGTAGTCAAACGTTTAATCGACCGTCGGACTGGGTGAGACACATTGAATTCACGCACGCTGACATGACAGAAAATCGAAGAAAAAAAAGGAAGGTAAATAGACCAAGGTGTTGCCAAAAATGGTTAGTATGAAATCATGTTAAACTTGAATTGTCTTACTAGGGTGACGTGGACGACGACAGCAAGGATTTTCCACCCTTAAAGTGTGACCTGTGCGGTAACATGTATTCGACGCCTCAAGAATGGGTACGCCACATACAAACGGAACACACCGAAGAGCAGTTAGCTCTGATGAACAACTCGGCGCCACCGAAACCAAAAAGAGTTCATAGTCACCAGAAATTGTGCAACATATGTCAAAAAGAATTCCCAAGTCATGCGTCGATGGTAATCCACCAAAGAACACATACAGGGGAAAAGCCTTTTCTTTGTTCCTATTGTAAAAAAGGCTTCAACGTAAAGAGTAATCTACTAAGGCATCTAAGGACATTGCATGATAAATATGTACATCCCAGCTTATACGGGAGTAACGGCAACACGAATGCTTAAGCATTTATAATTTTCAAAATGTACATGTTTATTTTCCTTCGTTGGTACCTCATTTACAAAGTGAGCGTCACGCAACATCCTAGATACTTTTTAAATCATGCTCACAGACTGACGGAGTTATCTATGGATTCGCGACCATGCGTAAGCATGTCAAACTGGTCCAAAACGTTAAAAGGCTATCAGAACGCGCGTAGCATATTCTTTGAGATAAGTAAAGATTAAAGGCTTAACATTTTTTAAAAATTTGAACGAGTAATTTAAGCTATTCTACTCGCGCGTTAAATTTAACTAACATATAGGGTGTCCACACTTAAGTGAAACAGACAATTACCTTGTTAGTATTGAAGATACGAGCAAATTTTACTTAGCGCTTTTTAGTAGTTTTAGAGATACATTGCGCGCATACAAATTCACGGAAAAAATGTTAGCAAAATATGTAGTTCTATTTAAGGAACGAAATTTGATCGTTTTATTTCTGAAATTGATAATGTAAAAAAAATTTCATCTTTAGCAGCAAGTATGCCTATTCTTGCTAACAGAACCTTCAAATAAATATTTTTTTTGTATCTTCAATACTTTGAGATAACTGACTGTTTTACTTGAACGCGGACACTCTGTATACATATATGTATGTATTAATTTGAATACGTATTTGCGGACACATTACTTGTAAAATTGTTTATCCTAGTTTTAATTACCAGTTTCTGTTCTGTTGATAACACAAAAGCAATATCAGGGTTTTAAAACCAAAGAGGCTGATTACTATTGCCAAAGTGACTTTGTTTCGTTGCGACTTTAATTCGTTTGAATATAGGAGTAAAATATGAAAAAGTATTTATTTTAATTAGACATTTCATTTAAACGTGTATGAATAGGAACGACGATATACAGGTCTTCGCAGTATGTGCGTGTAAAATAATTCATAGTATAAATCAACATCTATTGATTAATATTTAATTACTTAGTAACTATACGAGATCCAAATTGTGTAAGATTTAACTGTATACTTCTAGGCTATTCCATCCATGGTAGCCCTCTTATTCCCTCAGCTCGTAAGCTAATTATGTATTTTTATATTAAACTAGCTTATACACAAAAAGTATAAGAAATAAGATAAAATAAGCAAGAAAAAAATTTGAACTTTCAATTAGGCTAGGGTATAAGGATAACACATAATTCAAAATTTATGAAATGTTTTGGAAATATATTGAGTTCTTCTTACATATAAAAAAAAAAGATCGCAATATTATCAAAATATTGTCACAGTTTATGAAACGGTAACAATATAAATCTTACGAGAATGACACCGCATTACCACGTTAATTATGATCGTGTCACTCTTACTATGAATCTTAGTGTCAATTCTACGTTGCGCTAACACTGTGACGAGCCAAATGACTTTTAAATGTAAAATTTAAATATATTACCTTCAAAGTATTTTTTAACTACCCTTAATCGTTCCTTAAACAATGAGTATCAAAATATACCTTTTCATTTTTTCATACATGTAGTGCTATCACTTTGTTCAAAGTAAAAATTCCAAAATACTTAATATTTAATATAGTGATAAATAAAAAGACACCTCATTGTGACGTTCATATAAAAATGTAATAATACTATGATACACTGCATCAATGGCGATATGGCTTACTGAAATAAGTTCCTAGGAATCTTAATTTTCTTCATCATCATCAATTTTTGGAGCCAAATAGTATCTGATATGTCCAATATCGCCAATTTTATATTCACATACTAGAGGAACATCATTAGACATAGATAGTTGCACTTGTGCACAAAGAGGTCCAGCCTTTATAAAGCAATTAAGGTAACGGCATGAGAATGTTAATTTCACAGGTTCTTGCATATTAACAACTACCGCTTCTTCTTCGTTATCCGCATCCGCTGTTTGTGCTAACTTGACAGTAGCTGAAAAAAAGAAATATCTTATATGAATATACTGACAACATTATAATGTCAATTTTATAGATATATTCTTACATTTTTTTTATAATATATACGTCTTGTAATTCATTTGCATTTTTAAATCAGTTTCACTAGGGCAGGATACAATTCCTTTAAATGTGAAAATATAAACAGGCTACATTGTGAATACATGCATGACCTCAGTCTCTTATGATAACAAGGTCAAGCAAGTAAATACTTTCTAAAGGTTCTTAAGGGTGTTACTAAATTTCATTCAGTTGGCAACTAACTTTTGTGCTTGAAGAATCTTCGATGCAAGATGTTACAAAGACGAAGAGAATATTTTACGGTCGAGGTAAGTGTATATGCTATTTAAGACAACGATTAATAGAATGTAGAAATACAACTAGAATTTTCCTTGCATTTAATTATATGTCATACAAGATTGTTTTACCTTGTCCATAATCTCCAGAAGCACTGAACTTGATTCCTTCCTTAGAGCATGCAAATGTTATCGATTCTCCAAACTGACTTAAATCTCTGCAGATACGGGAAAATTCTTGCGATGGCATTTTTACAACGCACGAATACGATGTTTCCTACAATAACATAGTTAGGTAACAAAGTTATAATCAAAATAAACGAGTCATCAAATAGTGTATAAAAAAATAAAACACACAGGAATACCAAGATGTTCCTGATCCATATTTATAAGTTTCATCTCGTATTCTGCAAGTTTCTCTTTGTTTGGTGATTCAAATATGAACATAATATTTTCTGGGTTATCCACCGCTCGCAGAGTAACTGTATCTTCTGAGCCAGCACATCGTAAAATCTTGGACATGCTAAAATAAAAATTTTCTTGCTTTAATTTTTTCTTTAAAGTTCAAAGAACTAGACTAAATAGAAACAAAGGATTAGAGATATGTATCTGCTATTTACTACTATTAATAAATTACCAATTATGTTTAGCCTTACCATGCAATACTCATACCCATTGACAAATTCCTGTCGCATCTATATTTATCAAAACCGTCACTTCTGAGATTAAGGGATACCAAAGAAACGTGAGCATTGTCCATAGCCTGTACTTGTATACCCGAGTCGGAACATTCGAAAGTAGCTTCGGTTAAAAGATCCTTTATTGCATCCAACACTTTCTTCAGGATCGCACTCTGTATTAAACGTGCTTCGAACATTTTGTTGGTTCACTTTTCTTCGACAATTAGTACGTAGACTCTGATCGGATGACACAACCTCCGTCACTTGAACGAATTCTTGAGACCAGTAACGTTACCCGCGTTTTCTTACCGCCAAAACGCTCAACTATATATTTACATGGGAAATGCCATCTGACTACACGCACAATTTGATCAATTTATCTTTAAATTTATTCGAGACAATAAAACACCTCTTAAAGAAATATAAATGGCAATTTCTTAATTTATTTTACATAAAAACATCTTTTTAATATATCGTATGAACGTGTTATATAAAAATTTTAGTATTCTTTTTGATCCGGAAATACGTAATGCAAGCGCGCTATTGAAACGGTTAGGAAATCAGACTAAATTTTTCTTATCGAGATTAGTTTAGATTAGATTAGTTTTTTTTATTATTATTAGGGTTGAACGCAAAACATCATATAATGAGAAAACACGAAATCATGACAAAATACGATTTGTAAAAAATAGTTTAATAAATGGTCACAGTTATTAATATAAGAAATGAAGAAATTAATTAATTGCAAAGAATTTCGTATGAGCACATCTTAAGATTAAAATTTTTTAAGAAATGGAAACATAAATACGAAAGTATTTAAATACGACTCAATTACCGACATCATACTTAAATACATGCAGTCTCACGTGTTACAGTTTACAACTAGGAATATTTACACATTATGTACGAAATTAAAATTCTTTAAAAATAGAATACTAATCATTGTGGGAATAGGTCATGCTAGTTTAAATATATTAAAATCCGATATCACCGGCCATGTTCTCTAATTCGCTGAACATTTGATCGAGATGCTGAAATAAAAATTAATAGGAATTAGCTATACAAATTTCTGTTGATTCTGTGATACGAATAAATAAATGTGTTGTATAAACGTACATCAGTTGACTCGGAATCTTTCGTGATTTCTTCTTGTTTATCAGCGAATGACAATCTTCCGTTTGTATCCATGTTTTCTTCTTCATCTTCGTCATAATCGTCTTCATTGTCATCATTATCGTCAGAATCGTCGTCTTCTTCTTCCTCTTCGTCATCGTCGTCGTCGTCATCCACATCATCGTCTATATCTTCATCGGACCGAATATGACAGGACATATCCATTTCCTCGTAATCTTCTGGTTCTTCCTTGATTTCCGTAAGCATTATGGTTTCAGTAACCGATTCTTTTTCATCTGGACACGGCGGAGGTGCCTCTGATGCTGGAGGTATTTGGGATGGTTGATTGGTCTGAAATATTATTAATTGAACTTAGATGTTGTTTTCTGTTATTGCACATAAAACAACTGAATAATATACAGTATCTAATCTTTACCCATGGCTGTTGCTGCTGTAATTGCGCTGATTTAGCTGATGCTATTGAAGTTGGTAAAGGTGAGGAGGAAGTAGAGGTCTCCAAATTCGGATTTTGTTCTGGTATCTGAGATGTAACCTTATTCTTTGTTTGGCCGGAACTGTCTTGTAGCCTATTCCCTACATTACTTTCTAAGTTTGTTACATTTTTATCAGCATGATTAGCTTTTTGCTCGTTCTTTACTTGCGAATTACTATTTGGTTCTTCTTTCACCTTTTTAACATTTGGTTTAGGTTCACCAGGAAGACAAGTATTACCACGCTGCCTTCTAAATCTAACAATAATACTTCTGGTATCCCACATTAGATCATGTGCTTGTTTGTAAGCAGATATAGATTCATCTACACTATTATATCTTATAAAAGCATATCTGAAAAATTGCAAAAACATATCATATAAGATAAACATATAAACTTTCTACATTACATAAAATGTGATGAATATAATTTACCGCGTATTTCTCATTTTTTGCGCATAGCCTACGTCTACTCTAGCAGCTGTGGGAAATTTACTTTTCACTTCGTTAACATTAACAGATTCAGGTAAATTTCCTATATATAATGTGTAAGGGTCTATTTCCTCAGGCATTGGATTATCTTCGTCCCTTAATGACTTTCGTTCAACTTTTAAATGACCAACTCCAAAAGGTATTTTTTCCAACTCTTTTATAGCCTTGTCAATATCAACACTCTCTGCCATTTGTATGAAACAGTATCTAGGACCGCTAGGGCTTTGAAAATGTATATTTTGTATACCAGGATGAAATTCTCTGACAATATCTTTGTTCAGATCAGGATCTGGGAATTTGATTATGAGACTCTGGGCTTTCACTGTCTTGTTATATTCATTTTCAATCTTCAAAGCTCTTTCTGCATCTTCTCGATTCCATGGTCGACTAGGATAACTTTGTGACATAGGCTTTCTTTGCTTATTTTTTTTCACTACAACTTCCTCCTAAATCAAATGAAGTTAGATTATATTATTAAATGGAACATAAATTTAGCAATGTCTTGTACTTACCAAAACAATTTTAACATCCTGATCCGACGTTTCTTCCCCGTGTCGATTTGTTAAAATTCCTGGAGGTATGGAAGGTATGGGATGATTAGGAAGAGGAACAGGCATATGATTCATAATAGCATCGCTTGCAGTTGTTGCATAATTGTTCCTTTGCCATTCCAAACCAAGACTACTACTCAGTGTTGCACCAAAATATGCTGCCTGTTCAAATTGACCTTGAGACTGCCCGAACCGTGCAAGTCTTCTATTTTTACGATGAAAGTTATTTCTCTGAACATATACATTGCTTCTATTGTGATTAAATCTTTCACGTCTCATATAATTACCTCTTAGAGGCATATCTCTTTGAAACGAGTTTGTGGTCATATCGCGTGGAGGTGGAGGTGGTAAAGGTGATGTTTGAGGTGTTATCCATTGCCATGCTGCAGGAGAATGTGTCCATGCTTGAATTGGTGTAACTTGAGAGGGCACTGGTCCAAAAACATGAGGAGGTGGTGGTACTCCGCTTGACGGTGGTGGCATAGGGGGTAAAGGAGGTTGACCAGGCAAGGGTTGCGTGACAGTTGAAGGGGATGAAGACGACGTAGTGTAAGCAGGATAGGAACCATTGTATCCAAAAGTGACACACTCCTGCTTGACGAAAGATCTTTTTGTCTCTCCATTTTCTTCAGTTACCTGAAAAATCAAATGTTGTGACTTAAAGTGTGAAGATTTTTTAAAATTAAAACACTGTCATGTGAAATTATAATTTAAGAATGTTAATTTAATATGATTCGAGCTAAATTGTGATACTTGTACATGAAATATACGAAGGCATTCTCCGTAAACGCTGTCAAACTAACCTTCCCTAAAAGTACCCTTAACAGAATAGTTGTAAACATAATACAATAATCATCGTAAAACTATGAGAAATAGAGAAATAGACCATTACCGAACGTTTCATAATGTGGATAAAACTGTTATTAATCTTTAAAGAATAATTACTCCGTAACCTTTCAACTTATAATGTAAATACATAGTTTAAGTAAAGCAACAAGGGTGGCCAGTAGAAGCTACTAGTTGTTGCGGAACATAACAGAGTTACCAACCCCTAATTTATTTCTGTTGTGCACATTTGTAAACTAATAAAATGATCTTGTCAGTTTGAATGATTTGCAATTGATTTATCTTTGTATTCTCTACTACACATTACTTTATAATTTATGTTTATACACATTACTATACCCTAAAATTTGAAAATTCATTTCAAACATATTTGTAACATTCTCGATTTGAATTCGATATAAACATATGTAACTAACCACAATATAATAACATAAACAAATTAGATACATTAATATAATAGCAAATCAAACTAAAGAAATAATTTAAAACATTCATCTTATGCATAAGTATTTCGAAAATTTTTACGAAAAAAAATCATGTTCAAGATACATTCTTCAATAAGTACAGCAATTCTAAATTACATATAATGTATATTCATATATCTTTCAATTTATATTAAGCTTTTCAGTTTTGTTTCTTTCATAAAAATTAATTTAAAAATTTACGCTACACTTGTATTAGAAGTATGAGTTTATTGCCAATCATTCTTTCTCTAAACTTTTAAAACAATAGAAGGTCAAGAATATAAGAACAAAACAATCTCATTAAATATGACAAAAATATTAAAATGAAACAAAAGTATTTGGCCTTGTGGTTACAGATAAAATAATGTGATATTTTTAAAAAATTCCCGCGCCGGTAAAATAATTTTTGTTCGTCTATCAACCAGTGAAAAAAGCGAAAGATAGATATGTACAAAAATCGATCATTTTCAAGATTATGTTCCTTGTCTATTGTTTTCGCGTCGTTTCTGTGTTCATTGGTTATATTGTAATAATATAACGTAATTAACCATCGTTTCCTTCTTTAACTCTGTTATTAAATTTCTTCCTAACAACGAGCCGGTGCGCCGACGCGATTTGACGTTTCTATCTTAGGGAAAGGATTTTTAACGTAAAAAGTTTCACCGATAGATGCCCTTCCTGTTAGTTAACTGAGCGAACATATTGTGCGTGTAGTCTGTGTGACATGGCTGCTACTACTAATACAGAAGAAATCCAGGTATTATTTTGAA
Organism: Sphecodes monilicornis; assembly: GCA_913789915.3. Lineage (NCBI taxonomy): Eukaryota > Metazoa > Arthropoda > Insecta > Hymenoptera > Halictidae > Sphecodes > Sphecodes monilicornis. The sequence goes on along the minus strand of OU565286.1, from coordinate 13,075,559 downwards.
ATATATTTTATTATGTAAAAAATATTTAAATCGTTAATGGAACATTTCACTTAAGTATAATCTTGCCACATGTGCTACGAAAAATCTTGTGCAACTTTTCTTGAAACAGCATGGTCGTTCCTCACCCTTTACCCCTCCCATCTATACCCGTGCATGGTGAAAACTGTCTAACGAGCTTAAAAAAGACATATTATATTACTTGACTAAAATTTTCTAATATATGTTACATTTATTATTAAGATATGGTACCGAACTCATAGAAAAATGACTTATAAATAATCTACCCATGATATTGTTTTGAGAAATTAGAAAGTGGCATACATATTCATATGTGTGTGCATATCAATGTGTAGAGGTTAAAAAGTTAGTTAGTTCTATATATAGAAAATTTTAAAGTGTATATAATTATTTTCTAGGAAGTAGAACGGAAGGAGCAAGAAGTAACAAATTTCGATGAGTTTCCACCTGAAGTTCTAATCAAACATCCGCTTCAACATACGTGGACGCTTTGGTATTATGAACAGGATAAGAATAAATCATGGGAGGAGAGTCAGAGAAAAATTACAAGCTTCGATACAGCAGAAGATTTTTGGAGGTATTATAAATACTTGTCAATATTTATTATTCAAATTTATAACGTAACATATGTTGCATTTTATTTTTAGTTTATACAACCACATAAAAGCTGCATCCGATTTGAGACCAGGATGTGACTACAGTTTGTTCAAGCATGGGATCAGACCTATGTGGGAAGATGATGCTAATAAATCTGGTGGAAGATGGCTTATAAACTTAGATAGAAAACAGAGAGCATCAGATTTAGATCACTTTTGGTTAGAAACTCTTTTATGCATGATCGGTGAAGCTTTCAATGGATACTCTGATGACGTTTGTGGAGCAGTAGTAAACATAAGACCGAAGGGAGATAAAATTGGAGTATGGACAGCAAACGCCAATAGTGAAGATAGCGTCTTGGAAATTGGGTAAGTTCAATCAAATATATGTAAGAAAACTATTTATTTATATTACTTAATTATATTCTTGTTGTAGGCGCAAATTGAGGGAGAGATTAAAAATTACATCAAAAGTGTCTATAGGATATCAAATACATAAAGACATTATGGTCAAAGTAGGAAGTCAAACAAAGAATGCATATATTATCTAAAAACTATTGATGTTACATTAATGTCACATTATTACCCATTGTTCATTAAACAGTGTCAGGCTGGACTAAAAATGCATTAATCATACAGGCATACAAAATTGAATTAGATTATCACTCGAAACATTTAAACAAAAATTCACTGTACAATTTTGAAAAAACTACATGTTCATTGTAGTTAAGTATTTTCTTAATGAAAGTTAAAGAACAAACACCAATAAATATGCGCTGAAACAGATGTATATTGTACGAAAATTTACAGTGATGTAATATGTAATTTAGGATTACAGTATGAAAGGTACGCACAGGCTGCTGTATTTTTCAAAGAATATAAATTATATATCTATTAAGAATGATTAACATATATTATTAAGTAATTTTCTTCGTACGTGTCTTTTCCTTCTTGTAATGTACACCACTCGTAAACAATAAAGGACGTTATCTTTTTTCTAAAACCTATAAAAATAGGTTGTCTATTTTAAAAAATGAAATAAAAAAGTACAGCAACCTACAAATAAAAAAAAGAAGAAATAGATTAGCACTATTTAACTAATAACTTCAATATCCTACAATAAATAATTACGTTTAAGTTTTTTTTTAAATTTGTGCAAAATATCATTTTCTGTTTAAATTACATATATGCGTATATACCTTTTTACTTTTAGTTGTCTCTGAATAAATGGTACCAGAAATGTTAATTGATATAAGTGATAATTTTTTAATAAACTTGCTAGAATTAAATTGTTTTTCTCCTAATTTATTCCATACTTGTCTGATATAATCAATTTTTCAACCATTTCTTTGAGATCTCTGCGCCTTGCTCTTTCTAATGCACGTATTAAACTTAGCTTCCAATCATCAGGACAATACTCAGATATACATAAGCTTAAAGCCTGAAACATAATTTTATATTATATAAATGTAAATCATTGTGTAAAATGAAACAGTTACATCTTACCTGGTAACTTTGTTCTTTCATATCAAAAGGATATTTATTTTGAATGACATCAATTTGATACTCAGGAATACCTAAATATCTAACTGTATCTCTCCAAGAACGTCCAATTCTTTCACTGGTTTGTGACAAAACTTAATAGATAAGAATATATATATATATAAATATAATACTTAATAATTTGTAAAATAAGTAGTAATATACACAATGTAAAAAAGATTACCTTACCCATTTTTTTAAGTTCTTCCTCTTGTTCCGAACAAGTCTTAGAATTTATTAAATGCTTTTGTAATGATGATGCAGTTCCTTGAGATAGTTCTGTTTTCTGTTCTTCTTTGACTTAGGTGAAAATTGCATAAACACTATTACAAGAACAAACACAAGAGAAATGATTTATGTTGGACTAGACTTACCATTTTGGTCTTGGTACATGTCACTAAATTTCGAACTCTGTGCGTTTTCAAGATGGGATTTATAATCCTTTATTAAAGCGAATATATGTGCATCATTTAAAAAATTATTTGCAATGTCAACAAGGGGTTCGATATTGCTAAAACTAAGAGAGTCTCGTTTTTCTAATATTTTTATTAATGTACTCAAATCTTTAATTTGGCTTAATCTACGATTTGAATTTATAAAAGGCTTATAATAATCCTTAATTCCATTTAGTACAGTATCGTCAATACGTAATTGAGCAGTTGATAAAAATTCTACACATAAATGATGATACCTCTCCTGGGTTGTCATGTTGTATAATATAAATTGATTATTTTGTCCTCAGGGGATTCCCACTTCCTAGTGTCAACACTGTAATCAGTGTCTATAAACTTTATGGTATGATCTAAAAACGTACAAACATTATTATAACATTAAATTTCATTTTGCACGAGACGTAATGAAGCTTAGTTTGAGTTTACCTTGTTTATTAGGTTGGCCTAACGTAGTTTTTCTGTTAGTAATAATGCTCCTCTCTGGTAACAATTATTAAAGAATCTTCTGTGTTGATGTTGGTACATGTATAAGTATTTTAGGAATTTCATCAAAAACTTTCATGCTTTAGTATACCAATTCACCAAATTATTTTCTAAATACTATATGTATGTCTAAATAACATATGTATTTTTCAGTTGTGAATTTATTGCTTATACACTATCATACACTATTGCCACCAACCATAGACTATATTTACAGAGGCGAAAGTGCTGTCAGAAGTCAGAACCTTCGATATTTTGTTCCCAAATTTGAGGACCTTGACATATCACGTACTTACAGACAGTGTTGCCGGTTAATATTTTCATCTGACGAAAGAGGAAGAAGAGACTACATTTGAAAAATTGGCAGCGAAATATTATTCGAAAATTGGCAGTGGAATGTTATTCGAAAACTTATTTTTACACATTTAACATAGAACATACAGGTTGTCTCTGTGACTTGTGTAAAGAACAGTTATGCTCTCCGCCAATCAGAAGCGATCATAAAAATCACGTGTTGCGGCTAAGCGTGGTGGAATTCAGGGACTTTCGTAGCTTCGGGTGCCCGTGGAGCGCTGAAACGCTCTGCTCGTGGAAGGTGGATGTTGGCGTAAGAAAACACTCTTTCGAATAAAATTTATGGAAGATAAAAAGACTTTATTGATGAAATCTCGAGGTGTATGCTCTATGACTCCAGAATAATATCTGCCGATATCTCCTTCTCTCAGACGGCTCCTCGTCCTCGTTCGGTCTTCCGCTCCCGCTTCGTTTCCTTGGCCAATAGGAAAATTCGGCATCTCCAGGTGGACGTTGATTCGCTGGATGGTCTCCCTCCAAGTTGTAGATCGACGGTGATTGGCGGTGGTGGTACCGTGGAAGCGCGCGCATGAGGGCGGTGGCGTGTACGAGGGAGCCCTCCAAAACAAGGGATGTGGGGGTGCTTACGCGCGAAGATCTCGACCGCGGGGGTCCCACGGTGGGACCGCGCAAGAGAGAGGTCCGAGGGAAAGTTCCAAGAGGCCCTTGACCGAGGGTTTATGACTTCCTGTTCTGGCGAGTTTGGGACTGCGAATTTCTAAGTGAAATATGAGAACTCCTTCGAGGAGATACGTGACTGCGCCTAAATTCCTCAATTAGTCTCGCACATCAGGATTACATCTAGGTTTTCCGTGGGAACTCTCTCTCGTCGTCTCTTTACTTATTCTAAGCTATTCCTGCTGCGATGAAATATACAACGAATCCGCGATTCTGGCCTGGACATTACTGCTATATTCAAATTTCCCTCTTATCGCCATTAATCAACCTATGGCGCAGTAGCGCTATCGTAACTATGTTCGCGTGGTCACGCAACATAAGTATTGAAGAATTTCTACTGTAGCGCCGTCTGTGATGGAGTAAGGAATCTCAGCTTGTGATGTCTCCGCTCTATAGAATAATACTCTTTCTCTATGCAAGGTTTGAAGAATTTGAAGATTTCTACTTCAGCGCTGTGCTTGGACAGTATTGGTACTAAATTGACATTTTTTGCGGGAGACATATTGGATGTAAATAGTATTAAAAATATGTATGGAATAGTTTTATACGACAAATTATTTGAACTGATTAGAAATAATTACTTTCATATAACTATACAACGTATTTGCAATGACGCCCATAAAATAAAATATTTCATCAATGTTACAACTCCTTCATTACATTAATGTAATTGAATTATTTATTAGGTATGAAATCGTACTTGGCATTTGTGATATAAACGACGATTGCATTTTGAACGATACATTGCAACAAATTTTGAAATGTTTATATGAACATAATCTTTTATGGGAAAATGTCATTGGGTTATTAGTACTAAATAATACGTGTATGTCAGAACAGTTGCGCACAATATACCCGAATCATCTAACGAACATAACGAAAATTTGTTTTCAAAAATCTTGTAAGTTAGATCACAAAGCAGATATTTCTGATTTATTTATTGCGCTAAGCGTCGAAAAAGTTTTATATGAAACAGATAGAAAATGTGGATTTCCAATTCTTGAATTTGCTTCTAATTTAAAAAAAATTAATTTAGGCTTGCAAGAAATTGAATGGCGACAACTGTATTTTTACTTTGATGAAAACGAAAAAGCGAAATATAATTAAGCGTTTACATTTCAATAAAATGTGGAAACATATATACGCCTGTTAAACCTTCATATCTGAAAATTGAAAATCCTTTATAAGCGAAGATAGGGGAAAAAATTTATTTAACTTTTTTAGGTAATATTATTTAATTCCCTGTGAGATTCATTATTTGGAGCATCTTTTTAATTTTTACGAATAACGAATATATGTACCGATTGTGTTAAAAAATTAACCAGATCTTGAAATGAAAATATAAAACCTAAATATAAAATTCCATTGAAATCTATTTATCCATTATTAAATGCAATTGTTAACAAACATTTGAAATTTTGAAAAAATCTATTTTTTTAGTAGTCTCAATGTGGAGTTTTATAGATTAATAAAAAAAAAAAAAAAAAAAACGTGATCAGAAGGTCCTAAAACGCGTATTTCCGTAATACAATTTTTTTCTCCTTATGAGATATCTTAGTCCGAAAGTGAAACTATCCGGAAAGCCAAAATCGCATTACGACGGCTCGTGCCGCTTGCCGGCTGGAATCTCAGCGTTTCAAGAGCGAGAGAGAAAGGCTCATTTCGCCGTCTCTCTCAACTCCCGAAATTGTCCGAAGTCGTCCGAAGCTTAGACCATATATACTTATAGACCCGGCATAGGTATAGTGTGTGCATTGAATGCAAGCATCACTGAACAGAGTGCGGATCGAATGAAAACTATCAAAACTTCCTCACTCCACCGCAGAGGCGCTGCAGTAGAAATTCTTCAATACTTACAACATTGGTCGAAGGTGCCCATCACTACTACATATATATATATACATATACTGATATATATAAATGCATATTTTTCGCATGTAATATTGCGTTATATAATTTACGATTTCTTCTATATATATAGTTTATTTCTTCATGTTGATAAAAATGTAAAAAAAAATAAAAAATTAATTTAAAAAATTACGAAATAAAAACTGAGCGTTCAAACATCTAATAGCTGTCAATGCTGTCATTTACATACACATCCATTGCTACAGAACACTGCAGGTAACCAGTGCCAGTAACTCAGTAAATGCAGAACACTGCAGAACACGTGCGTATGCATTATTGAATCAGTTTTTTGAAAAAGCTAATAAACATGAATGAAAAACAAAGAGTGCAATATTTGATTGTTGATACAAGTGCATTCATCAGAAATGCAGCTTTACAGGTAAACTGATTACTATGTATGAATAATGTAAATGTATTCTATTTGTTTCTTGACAGAATAAAATAAGTTTATACCAACATTGTTATAGTCTAAGATATTACTTTAGCAGTTAACTTATATAGTTGGAAAATATTTTGTAGTTTATAGTAATATAATAATAACAAATGGTCCTTTTAGGATATTGGAGTTAATATAATAACAGAACAAGACGTAGTAAATGAAGTGACAAACAAAAGACAGTTGAGAAGATTGGTTGTCCTACCATATGATTTAGTAATACAAAGTGCACATCCTGAGAGCATAAAATTTGGTAAGTCTAATATTCCCTTATTATTCAGACAATAACTATACACGTATATTAAATTGATATATATGTAGTTACGGAGTTTGCCAAGAAAACAGGAGACTACACAAGTTTATCAGCAACTGATATAAAAGTAATTGCATTAACATATCAACTGGAAAAGGAGAAAGTGGGAACAGATCATTTAAGAACTGTTCCACTTGTATCAAAAACAGTAGATTACAGTGCCATTCAAGCTGAGGATTCTCGTAGTCCATTAGCTGGTTTTTACTTGCCAGAGAAAAAAGTAGGTGTATAATATTTTTTAATTAAAATGGGCAAAAGTGAGTACAATTATTGAAATTTTTTTACCTATAGGAGATTATAAATGAAAATGATACAGAGGAACATGATTTAGAAGAACTAGAAAAAAAGAAATACTTGCACAATAAAGATGACAGAAAAGTAGAAATACAATTAGAGGATGAAGTAAAAAATAGTGATAATGAAGAAGAGAAATTAGAGTCATGTAACAGTGACTATTCTGATATTGAATCAGACTATGAAACTGCAGATTCTGATATTGATCAAGAAAGAGCAGAAGATTTATCTTCTAAATTTTCAAAGTTAGCTTGTGAACCATCAGAATTCATAGTTCTAGATAAAGATAACAGTGAACATAATGTTGATGACATTCTTGCTCCAATTAAAAACAACTCTGACAATGGAGAGGACGATACTAAGTACAATGAATGTGAAAATGACGGACGTGATGAAAATAACGATGACAATAATCATAATGATAGTGGATGGATTACACCTAGTATGATTTTTTAAAAGTTCCTTAATCATATCATACATAAAATGGTTCCGCAAAATGCATAAAATTTCCTTCTCATTGCAGAAAACATCTCTATTGTGAAAAAAGAGATTAATTCAGAACTTTTAGAAGAAAAACCTGCAACTGTTGCATGCTTAACAATAGATTTCGCTATGCAAAATGTCTTAAAGCAGATTGGACTGAATGTAGTAGCCTTGGATGGACGACTAATTAAACAAATGAAAACATTTATCTTCAGGTGTTATGCATGTTACAAAACTACTAGTATCATGACAAAAGTCTTCTGTCCTAATTGTGGTAATAAAACATTAAAAAAAGTGGCAATCATGTTAGATGGAGAAGGAAATCAACAAATTCACATTAATTTCCGGAAACCAATTTCAAAGAAAGGAAAACGGGTATGTATACTCGCTTTTAGTTTTCTAGTCTAATCTTATGTAAATGAGAATTGTTTAACAATGATAAAAAATTGTTCTAGTTTTCCTTACCAATGCCAAAAGGTGGGAAACATGCAAACAATCCTATTCTTTGTGAAGATCAGCCAGTACCTCATCAAAGGCAAACAAGGCTGGCTCGCACTAAAAATGATCCTTTAGAGGCTGATTACATAGCTGGATATTCTCCTTTTATTATGCGCGATGTACATTCTAAATCAGCTATGTTAGGTATACGGTCATCTGGTTCTGTTAAATATTGGATGCAGAAAAATCCAAATGAATGTAGAGGAAAACGAAAATAAATAATCTATATCATAATATGCTGTAAGAGTATACACTTTTGTAAATGAGTAAATTAAACGCTATTATAGATATAGTATATGTATGTATACAGGGTGTTCGCATAATTACTAATATACACTGTTCTATTGGTTATAAAAAACTGTTAAACTTTTTCCTCTTCCATTTTTTTTTAATCACAATGGTTTTCGAAATAAACGCTTGCTAGTAACGACGCGAACACCCTGTATACATCCTGTATTTCATTTTCCGAGGATGTGAAATTTCATCTACCTTTTTCCTAAAATTTTTCTCTCTGCAAAAAAAAGTGTTTGTAAAACATTAAAAAAACAATGCATGAAATATTCTGTAGATTGAGTTATTTATTTTGAACTATATATAGAACAAAAAAATTGCTCCGGGTGAGGATCGAACTCACGACCTTAAGATTATGAGACTTACGCGCTGCCTACTGCGCTACCGAAGCTTGTGAAATACTTCTGCAGTAAGACTTTATTTAAAGTAGAAGTAAATAACAGCACGTGAAATAAATTCCTCGAAATAAGCTTTGGAAACTAAGCAATGCATAGCGCCCGTGAGTATTATCATAGAGTGAAGTGAAATTGTAGATTTTTGAATTGTGAAAGTGGAAATCGTACTTTTGTTTATAAAATGCTCAGTCCAGAAGTATGGAATTTCAAGCCACCTCAGCATCATTTTTCTACAGAAAAAAGAGATTTCAAGAGAATAGATGTCCCAGACATAATTGCATCACAATTCTTTAATCATTCGGTATGTAAGGAATAAGTTGTCATTAATTTTTATCTAATGTAGGTTATGTTTTGAGAAATCTTTACATAATTCGAAATTACTTTTGGCTTTGCGCCAGGTAACTTTGGTGCTTCCTGACACCGTCAGAATTCCGGATGGATTGCAGAGTTGCGTTTCAGAAGACAGCGATTATTACCGTGTCAACGCTGTGAATGTATTTGATTTGATAAACAAAGAATTTATTGAGGCATTTGTTAAAAAAGGTAAATACATGGCATAGTAAAAACAATGAATTAAATATCTGTATCTGATCGTAATTTAATAAATTATTTAAATTCTATTTAAACATAATAAAAGAGATTAAAATTTATTATTTATATGATGAATAATCATGACAACAATTTGAAATATATTGTAACTTATCATTTTTATCATTATCCTATAAATGTAAATCCTTATGGATAAATGCCAACGTTTTAAATTAAGAAATAGTAACATCATAATTTTCTGCAGTACAGCGAATAAGTAATAGATACAGTATTTAATTATATTATACATGTTTTGATGGACTTGTTTTAGGAGAACTGAGCCTCCTGACAATTGGAAATAAAATAGATTTAGATAATGCAATTGCCATTACACCAACTGGTCATTTAATATTGTCATTATTGACAGAAGATTTTCAAATGCTTGGTTTAGAGGGAAAAGTCTCATTTTTTGACCGTACAATACATACACGTTATGGTAAGTTCAAAGGAGATAAATAAAAAAAAGATCAGAATGCCACAGAAGCACCAAGTACCTATGCTAGTGGATCTAGCCTTACATTCCATCGGCGAATTTGTAATCACTTTTGGTAGACATATGACAAAACTTGTTTGCACCATTTCTAAAACAAATCCAGAATATGGAAATGTTAAATTACATTCAATGTTACAATTCATGAAAGATTTATTAAACTCCAATATACCTCGAAACTTATACAATAGAATGTCTGTAGCAGTGTTAACTGAAGTTGAAAATTTAGTTAAAGAAACCAGAGGTACATACAACGACTTTACTTTGACTACAGCCTTCCTATCAGAAATGACAGTTGCTCTTCATTTAACAGAAGTTGCTGTAGGTGCACATTTAAGAACAATTGAATTTTCGGTTTGGCCTAAAATTATGAGACACATGCTATATAATAAGTTACATGATATGATTGGCCTTGAAGTTTTAGACTTGGGCTCAGGCTCAGCTGGTTGGAGAACATCGGATATTGAGAAAATGATTATCAATGGAGTTTCTGTTATGCCAAACTTAGCATGCTTCATTTTATGTTTTGACTGTACAGATAATATTATAATGGCTTTAGCTCAGCATTGTAAAAAGCTGCAAAAACTAGATGTAACTGCATCTAGATCTGTAACAGAACGCAGCATTGCTCCTCTACTTGCGTGTAAATATTTGACACAAGTTAAATTATGTAGAACTTCTATGAGTATACCTGGTTATGCAAATCTCTTCTTAGAACATTTGAACATTCAAGATATTGGCAGATGCGACGAATTTGGGTTTGTTTTAGAGCTTATTAATAAAAGAGAAAACAATGTTAAAAGTTCTTTCCACATAAGAACGTTCGAAAGCCGAAATTTCAGTATGGAACAATTATATCTGTTAGTTGAGATGTGCCCATATATTACAAGCCTTTGTTTACTACGTGATGAAAGAATTGTTGACTTAACAATTCTTGCTACTCTTGATTATTTGAAAGAATTAAAACTCTTGTCTTGCGATTTTTATAACCACGGAATAAACACATTGTTGGAAATAAAGGGTAGCACAATTATAAGTCTGCATTTGGAGCACGTAGAAGAAATTGATTTAAATGCACTTATATCAATAAGTCAGTACTGCCCGGATATAAAAAGCCTAATGTTTTATAATTGTGAATTCTTAGAACGTGCACAAAGATATCCAAGAAAGCTTGCAGTTGCTCCTTTTCAATCGTTAGAGAGAATCAAATGTGTTGCAGAATGCGCGAGTATGCATCTAGAATTTTTGCTTTCTCATTGTACGAATATCAAGTTCATACAGTTGGGATCATCAACTGGTATCGGAGATGAAACAATGAGAAGAATACTTTTGCAGAATCCAATGAGCAAATTAGAAGAGCTTAAAATATTGTACAGTCATGATTTATCAATGAAAACTATACAGCTGTTAATGGAAAATTGTGATAATTTACGACGTCTTGCTGAATTAGAAAACTGGCAAGGAATATCGCCTGTAGAGTTAAATCTTTTCAGAGAAGAATTAAAACATACTAATACAAATATGGATACAAGCCCGAGTTTGTCTTTTGCATAATTGAAATTCGGAAGGTGATTAAATTGTTGTAGATAATGTAGGAGGATATATTTTTTTACATTATTCTATATAATAAAATTACATTAAATAATTAATACATAACAGTTTAATAATGTTGTGCATATCGATTATTCGCGTAATTTAATATTTGTATTTTTCCTTTGTTCACTATAGAATAGTTTTGCAAGAACAATAATTAACATTAATTATTTATTAACGTAGATTTTATTGTATCTTCATGAATAAAGTTTACATTTTATTATTTTACTTTCCGTTTATTTTTTTTTACCGGTAATGCAATCGAAGTTGTGACTATTGATTTAAAATCTGAAAGCTTTACACCTGGCAAGAAGAATTATGAGCACGTCCGAACATCGTTAAAAGAGCGTTTAAAGCATAAATTTGATGTGATACTTTCTTGGAATCCACCAGGTAAAGCATCCCAATTTCCTTTTTAATTAATTTTACCTCTGCATGTAGTTCACTAAATAATTAATTTTACTTCTAAAGATGAAAGTCTGTGCCCATCATCGATAGCAGCATGGTTCCATGAACATCAATACAACGTCCTTCTTTGTCATTTAACGTTTACACAAAAAACCGAGTATTCTTTAAGAATACCAACAATTTCAGAAGAGGGCGACAACAATAAATTTTTTGAGTGGCTCGGAGTTTTTAGTATTTCTGGTGAACTGTATGTATATTAATTATATTACCGAAACGTTAAAATTGAATGGAAATTTTATAATAATAAATTGATTATTTCAGAAAAAATACTAAGGCAGAGGATTATGTAAATACATATACATGTCCATCGCCTGCTACAGATGTTGGTCAAGTAAAATGTTTACAATGGACTGGTTTCTTTACAAGACAGCAAGTAACAAGTTTATATAAAGTTATAAGAAAATATGTCTCAATGCAAAACAGCATACCGTGGAGTGTTTTACACGTGCAAGGATTTTCAGATAGTCCACTTAGCTGGGATTTAAAAGAACATACATTTTATACTGACGGTGATAATAGTTATACCATTGTATTTAGACCAGCTGCTAATTCTATTATACGAAAAAGTCTCAGTTCAAACAATAAACCAAGAAATTCTCATTAACGATCAATTTTCTTGTAAATTGTTTAATAATAGAAATAAAATTTTGTATGAGAAGAAATAAATTAAATTTTGCAATTTATACATCGTTTATTATGATATAGAGAATAATAAACGTTTATGAGTAACATTTCTTTTAATATAACAGCACTTTACACCAATAGTTGTTGCAAAGAAATAAAAGGTAAGTATCGGAATGTGTATTCAATAATTAAACAGAGGAAAGCTCTTCCTAAAGATTTATCGTATCGCAGTATAAAATAGATTACATAAATTAACTTTGACTATGGGGTTACTACATGTTCTTTCTCTGTAAATCTTTTAGTAAATGCTGTGCCGCGAAAGCATTTATATACTATCATATAATACCAAAATTATGCTAAAATCGTAGTATTACGTTATTGCACATACTAAACTTACGAAGTGGAAATGATGTTTCCATCACATTATTAATTATATTAATTGCTTTGTAAAATTACAAGACTAGAAATCAATCTAAATTGAGCATTCGCATGTAAATTAATTTAACTTATAATAAATAAAATATAAGCTATACTGCACTATGAGATCAAAGTAACTTATCACGTATATAGTTTTTAAAGCTTTCAAAAATTCTTTTGCAAATAAATAATTACGAAGTGATTCACATAAAGGTTGCTACATGTGCCTAGCTTGCCAACTGGATACTACTACAAGGTCAAAATAATTTATCGCTTATATTTTTTTTAAAGCTTCTCAAGATTTTTTGTAAATGATTAAATATAGAGTGATCCACATAAATATTGCTGCCATCTTTTTTGATATTTTCGAATGAAAACTCAAATGAAAATGGAAGTATTGGGTTGTATCAATCAATTTTGAGAACTGTTATTGAGACTCGGACAAATGAAGCAACTATTATATGCATCATTATGCACATTTATATGGAAAGATAATATGATTTTAAATAAGAATTAATGTTCTTATTATCACTAGGAGACAATCCACTATAGTGTGGTTTACCTTTCATATTAACACATGTGAACTGTCTGATTCAGCAAATTTTACTTTGGAATTATAATAGAGATCTTCAATTCCAGAACCAATAGACATACGAGATTTAGAACGAGCCATGAGTTCGCCTAATTCATCAAAATCTTTGTACCTAATACAGAAATAGAAAAAATAAATCAATTTTTATCATTATACACAATATTTGACATAAATGTATACGTATGTTTAAAAAAAATATTTAAAAAACTTACCTGCTGACTGGACGACTTTGATTTTCAGATGACTCTGAAGAATTTTTCATAATTGAAAATCTGTCGTCTGCATTAAATGATGCTACATTACCTATTATGGATTTATGGATTTTGAATAGTATTGGTATAAAAAACTGGTAATAGATATATGTACATGAAAATTACTTACCAGAGGGAAATAACATTGTATTGTTTAAGAGATCACCATTCGTAAACGGTGAAAGACTATCATCTTCTTCTGGTAATAAATGATTAGTAGTGTCACTTGTTATAGATTCGACCATTTCCAACCATTGTTGATTATGCGATCTGAATTTTTCGACTTTTATACGCGCTGCCCAATTTTTGTCGCACATCTAATATTTAACAATTAGTTTAAATTGAGTACCTCTATAGAAAGGTTATTATTGAGGCAAAGTTATATATGTATACTATATACTTACAGCAATAACATCCAAACACGCATCACATACTTTCCTTATTGCTGGATTTTTATCGTGCATCAAATCTATTAAATACCCGGGTGCTTCTGCAAATAACATTTACATTCCAGTATACCAAACGTAAAATATTTCCTATCTTCAAACCACGCTAACAATTTATGCTTTAGTATGCTAAAAGAGAAAAGCAAAAAAATTGATTATTACCATTACCAGTCTCGCGTATTAAATAGTCTCTTGTCGAATCGTGTTTAGATATTTGGTAAAAAACATATATTATTTGCAAAACCATTTCATCGTCTTCTTGCTTAGCTGTAAAGCGGATTTTTTTAAAATAATTAACATTTACTTGATGTTTATAATATTATACATACCTTTAAGAAGTTCAATAAGGGAAAGTAGTATGTCGGCTTTACATAATAAACGCGCGCAATCTTCGTCATAAGCCGCTGTACCCAAAAATATAACAATCTCAAGTACCAAATCGTCAGGTGCTTTACCTGCTTAAAAATAACAGTTACGAAGAAAGACAGTTAACACAGTAAAAAGAATTTAAATATAAGATAACATTAAACCTGGAACTAGATTGTTGCGTATCCACGGTATCAAATCACATCGATGGAGTATTTGGGAATAATCCAAGTCAGGCAATTCTAAATTGCCTAACACACCAATAACTTCTAGCACAAAATCTTGAGAGTCTGATTGGTTCAAGGCCATAGCAAAATCACCCACAAATTCCTAATAGTTTTTGTTGTTAATTATTAGAAATTATTTTAGAATATTTGTACTTACAAAATGATATATTTTATAGAGTAAAATGACTTACAACAAAACTTTCCTTAGTAGACTCATGTTGAGAAATATTCCGTATCATTTTCATTATAAGAGAATCTTGGTTTCTGAATGCTGTTTTTATAAGACCTTGCAAACGATTATTTTCTACCATAAGCTGGGCATTTTTACTATTAATTGCTAAATTTATACCAAGAGCTACTAATTCTAATTTCGGTTGGTCATCTTCAGAGTTCAAAATCATGTTTGTTACCTTAAAAATGTTTATATTTAACACGAGCGAAATTAATATGTATATGAAAACTTTATAATGCTCACCATTTGTATGCATTCAGTATTTGTAAACATAGCTTTCACTTTATCATCCATACTAGTATGATATAATGTCCCCAAAATTATTGTTTTATTTTTAATGTCACTTTGACCAAGGAGTTTAATTAACTTTGGTAACAAACCAACTCTTATCATCCTTGCTCTAAGTTTTGTGTCAAAGGACAGATTAAACAATAATTTTAAAGTACTCAGTACTAAATCAGCATTATTATTTTGCAGAAGTCTCGGTATTTTTTCAATAATATTTCCTTCAGCCTAAAACAATAATATATTATGTATGGATTGTTATTAAATAATACTAAAATTTTTTTTCATAGAACTGTACCATAAGATCTTTATTTTCTCGAAATATGGATAATTTTTTCAGGAATGCAATAACTAGTATTAGCAAATCTGTATTTGTTCTGTCCAACGTCTTGATCAGCATGCCAATTACATTTTTTTTACGCATTTTTCTCTCGACTTCCTTATTTTCAGCAATATTTAATAATAAGTAAAAAGCCACTGTAAGAAAACAAATTATATGATAATACTTTTCTGACATTTATATTATAAAAATAGACAACTACCAACCTCGCAATAGTTGTTCCTGTTTTTTTATTAGGCTTTTAAATTTCTTGCGATTTTTTTCGAGTTCCTCCTTCAATTTCTTGATATCATTTTCAGTTACAGAAATTTCACTAGATCGTTTTTTAATTTCATAATCCAGAGGACCATCAGTACTCCAAATATCATCGATGATTTTACTTTTTTTGTCACAGTTATCGTTTACACTTGAAAAGAATGTTAAACCAGTAGTATTTTCAAAGTGACGCCTACGTTTCTCCATATCCTCTCTCCATTGATCATACCGGCGTAGTTCGAAGTCTATTATATCCATACATAAAGATCCAATCTAAAGATAATAGTTAGAGTTATATAGTCTTATAAAATATAAGTTAATAGTTTTAAACTATTTTCACTTACTCTATATTCAAGTACAATATTATGGAATTGACTATATGTTGAGAAACAAAAGAAGATGTAAACAATATTTGTAGACAATTCTATGCTACGCCTCCAATCCTCTCTCAGAACTCTAGCTAAAGCACTTAATAGAGATTCTAAAAAGGTAAAGGTTAATTATAAATTGTTAAACTGTTATCTAAAGAGATTAATATAAAAACATTTAATACCATCTTTTGTTAATTCATGGAGATTATCAGGTACTCGTGCCAATTGTAGGATCAGAGATGAACCCTTGATTTTTCCTGGTATCTCTTCATATAATAATTCAATATAACTATCAACATTACTAATGATAGCACGTTCTATTTCTCCGTTGTCTGCAGATATTGAATTTGATGATGCTGGTCTTGAAGGTTGAGAATTATTGTCATTGCCTATATCAAAACAAATTAAATAAGGAAAATAGAATTCAAATAACATTGGAAGATATTTTATATACACAAATAAACTTACTTGCAGAAGTATCATTTGTTCTACGATTCTGAAGATAATAAATCAATTGTTCTACCTCTCTTAGTTTCGATTCATGAATTAAAGAACATTTTTCTATCACTTCTTTAGCAAGAAGCGACACATTAGTATCTGCATTTAAACTTTTTAACCGAATTATTTTTTGACATTCCTGTGAATATAATCAATTAGAAAGCCACTTTAAACGTAGAATTACGACATAAAAAACTATTTAAAAGTATTACTTTGCGATCACCCAGCATAGGGTCTCCCAATTCACCTAAGATTAATGCTTCCACATCATAATTAACTACTAAAGCTTTTTCTGTAGGATGCACATCCAAAGAACCAGATCTCACTTTTCTACAAATTAAAAATACATTCTCTATAGTTGTACATTATATACTACTTAAGGTAGATATCAGATAATATCGAATTTATTGTGAAATTATCATGACAATTAATATCGATTATTATCGTAATAACGTGATGAAAAACCTACCGTTTCAAAAATTTTGCTTCATCCATTTTTCGATTATATTTATATTTTAGAGCATGAAAATAAACCTGTCTTCACAATTTTCATTAATTAATTCATATCCATGGAGGGTAAATTGTAGGTAAAACCTGGTAAAACCACTGACACTGACTAAAATTCGTATAAGATTTCTATGCTGTCATTGTCAGCAGTTGTCATAAAACCATAAGGGTGTAGTGCAGTCATAGAGCAGTAGAGTGTACGTAGATCATAGATATAGGAATACAGCAATGAGCTAGCATTATAGGCAAGGGGGGTGTTCAGGATTGCGGAGGAGGCAGGGGCACATTTACGCCTAAATTTGATTGGTGGCATTTCTGCGCATACTCTGTACCGCCAAGTATGAAAAATGTTTACAGATTGCTTACATCACCGACCAGGTATAGGATAGACCTAACATCCAATGCATTTTTCTGTCACACGTTTTTGGGGTCACGTAACCCCATTACCATTTTCGTGTCACATCCTGTATTACCAACTGGAACTAAAATAAACTGACAGCGTCCTTAGTGGTCGGAATTAAAATTAAAAATAGCTATAGTCACTGTCACTGCAGTCTCGCAAATAAATACAATATTGTTTTCTAAAATGCAAAAAGAAATTTACAACCAAAGACATCGGCAATTTAAATTATCTGGAAAAGTACTACAGAAGTAACAAGTAAACAATTTTTAATTTTATTTTAAGACAATAAAATTTAAACAATTCATTCAAAAATGATTACAACAAATATATATTCACTACGATAATTATCAGTAGACAGGAATAATGTTTTAATGGATTTTAGTGGAACCTTCATTCTGATATCTCGTATGGTTTAAGAGATACAATAAAATGTCGCCTTTCTCGATCCGGCCCACCAGAGTTGAGCAATATTTAGATAAAAAATTATTTAAATTAACGATTCGAATAAAAAATACTTTATCTTTATTCTTTATTATAAGATTCGAATAAAAAATATTGACACCGGCTCAAGTATATCGGTGTGAAACCACTACACTACTAATTCAATTGTAAAACTTTTTCATTTTTTATAATTTTTTTATGGGACTTGCGCCAACTTATTCGTAAAAATTTTTCGATTAAAGTGTTTAGTGTCATTTCAACCGGAAGAATGCCACAAATCAGTTGGTGCAAGTCCCATTACAAAATTATGAAAAATAAAGAAGTTTTGCAATTGTATTAGTAGTGGTTTCACACCGATATACCTGAGTCGGTGTCGGGTCAATCGGTCCCCTTTATTTCACTACACAACCACGGCTATCGAGGCAGCCGGAACTCCAGGGCCTGGGCGTTTAGCGCTCGTCGTCGTCTATTCGACGAGCCGACAATAAATTATTTGACCGCACAGTGGTCAAAACGAGCTCGCTAGTCCGATAAAACTGTTTTTGCAATGTTTTAAGACCTAAAGCCTTAGTAAAGTAGATCATTCGATTCGTCTTGTCATCAGCTACAGCAACATGTAATAAAAAATACTTAGTGCTTTAGACTTATGGGATTTAAGGGTGCGCAGGAGCCAGAGCAAAACTTCGAGCTGACTTCAGCGACAGTTGCGGAGAAATAAGGAAGCTCCCAGACAGGGATAGACAGATCCTTGTTTCTCCTATGGGGCTGTGACAAAGAGGGAGATATGTCACTCGCAGGAGAGACAAAGACAGATAGATAACCAAGCAGCTTAATTTTCGAGAACTTTACTACAATTTCCTGAAGCGAAAAAGCAATATTTTTTCACGGGACTTTTTTTAAAAAATTCGTTGTCCTATTCCACGTCCCCATACAGAGCCCTTTTTTGGAAAAACTGCACAGAAAAAAATTTATTCTATAAAAACGTACACGTTTATTTTTTATAAAGTTTCAAGAGCCAAATTGCCAAAAAGGGCTCTGTACGGGGACGCGGAGTAGAACAAAGAATTTTTTTAAAAAAGTCCCGTGAAAAAATATTGCTTTTTCGCTTCAGGAAATTGTAGTAAAGTTCTCGAAAATTTAGCTGCTTGGTTATCTATCTGCCTTTGTCTCTCCTGCGAGTGACATATCTCCCTCTTTGTCACAGCCCCATAGGAGAAACAAGGATCTGTCTATCCTTGTCTAGGAGCTTCCTTATTTCTCCGCAACTGCCGCTGAAGTCAGCTCGAAGTTTTGCTCTGGCTCCTGGCACCGACGAGATACTGTTAAAGACATCCAGCCCCCGTGTATTCGGTGTCGCCGAAAAGTGGGCTCTGATGGGCTCTCAAACCGGTCGGTAAGGGGTCCGATGGCATCGCCGGTGGTTTCGTGGAATGGATAAAGTAGACTTATGAAGTTCCACGGTGCTAAAAGTTCCGCGCTCTCTACCTACATAGAACATTTGCTCGTCAACTGCGCACGACTGCATGAGTGGCGTAGAGATAAATGGATGTAATACCTTAGGTAATAAATAAATGAAGACTGCCATTATCCATTCTGTGATTTCTTGGAAAATAATTACATATTATTGTATAATTTCATTAAATTCTTATCGCCTACTTATTTTCCATATTGTTCAGCATTGGAATCACTGTTTTATAATCGATAGCCTGTACATGTAGGAATTTATAAAATATCAGAATTTACACTTAATTTAATTAATGGGATATTTATAAAATAATTTTTCTTAAAGAAAAAATATTCTGTAATAATTATAGAATAAAAAGGAAGAATAAATACAATCTACAAGAAACGATCAAATTCAATCGTTCTTATCGAGATCCTTAGTAGAAAGCAAAAACGTAATTTTTATTACTTATTTTTCCGATAATACCACTTCTAATGCTGGACAGCAATGTCTGCAATTATTTAATGCAATTATTTTGATCAGAGAAATATTACATATATGATGGTAAAAGTCTCCTAAAAGATTAACTAAAAATGAAAAAGTGTCATCATTGCATTACCGTTGCCTCACCGATGTTATGTACCTGACCTGTACATAATGACCATACACCTGTATATGATCCGAATTATATCGTGTTTGGTATCATTTTAATCAGAACAATGCCACAAATCTATTAGCAAAAGTCTCATAAAAAAATAAGTAATAATAAAAAAGCTATTCCTTGGTAATACATTGTGAGGACGTGCGAGCCTTTGAACTGTGCCGCCGACTGCGACTCTCCGCGTCTCTTTCTTTTCCATACGCTATCCTTCCTCGCGCCCGAAACTTTAATTGTCTATTACACAAGTAAATATCATCGGAATTATATCACATTTAGTATGATTTTTATTAGAAAAATGCCACAAATATGGTCATCGAAGTTCCATAAAAAAATAATGAAAAATAAAGAAGTTGGAAATTCGGATTAGGTATGTTTTAATTTCTCGGTGACCAAAGCCTCTCGAGCTCGACTATCCTTCTCTACGTTCGACAAACCTCAGACAATGATATTCCTCACGTATAAACTAGGACTGTTACTTTTCCGAAGCTTCGACTCTTCGAAGCTTCGAAGGATTCGAAGGGACGAAGGGAACTTCGAAGGTGATGAAAATCAAAGTTTCGGACCTTCGAACCTTCGAACCTTTGATTCGTTTCCAGTTAACGGATAAAAGAAATAAATTTTCATAATTTGTTTCTATATTCGCCATCTGAATTATTTCAATAATTTATTGTTAAGATAATATATTTATAATTTGAATTATCTTTTCGATAGCACATTGTTAAAATAATTGTTTAAATAAATAAATTTTATAATTTGTTTCTATATTCATTATTTGAATTGTTATTTCAATTATTTATTGTTAAAATAATTGATTAAATAAATAAATTTTTACAATTTGTTTCTATGTTCATTATTTGAATTATTTCAATTATTTATTGTTAAAATAATGGTTTAAATGAATAAATTTTCATATTTTGTTTCTATATACATTATGTGAACTATTTCAATAATTCATTGTTAAAATAATTATTTAAAGAATGTACAAGTATTTACATAATGAATATAGAAACACATTTCTATAGATTATAAAAACTGTAGATTATAAATTTTTATACTCTAATTTTTATATCTAAACAATTATTTGAACAATAAATTATCGAAATAATTCAAACAATGAACATAGAAACAAATTGTAAAAATTTATTTATTTAATCAATTATTTTAACAATAAATAATTGAAATAACAATTCAAATAATGAATATAGAAACAAATTATAAAATTTATTTATTTAAACAATTATTTTAACAATGTGCTATCGAAAGAAAAATTCAAATTATTATACTACAAACGTCCCTGCGCAGATCCGTGTTGTGGACCATTATCGATGAAATACTGTACATGGTAAAGTTGTGTGGCTTCGTGTAAGAATTACAGATGTGAAGACAGATTTCAAATATCACCTGTTGTTGCAAGAATACATTAAATATCATTCATTATTCACACGTTATTGTAATTTTTCAAGCATTTCCAGTGCTCTGACAAAAAATGTTTCTGATAAAAATTACTCGGTAGTCACTCTTCTATAAATTTCAATATAAAAAATTAAATGTAAAACGCCCCGCCCCAGAATTACGACCAGCCTAGGCGTCACGTTGACGCACCAGACCCCGGAAGGCGAAGCTCGAAACAAGGTGGAAGCCGAAGGACTCGGGAGGGCAGAATACTTTGACATTGCTTGCGAAAGCATCGACGAACTCCGAGCGAAATTATTTGTATTGATACGCACTTTTACGGCAGTTTTGGACACGTACGATCTGAGTTCTAAGACATCTGCATGCCTTACATAAAACAATTTTTTTTATTCGATAAAATTGTAAGGTCTCCTTGATTTTCTAATCGTCACTATATATTTTTTACTTAATAATGTTATTGCTGACGTCGGGCTGAATTCAACGACTACAATAGTTGTGAACAGCTAATTCTTCGATTCGGACCATTGTGCGACGCGCGACGCGGCGAAAATCGAGCAGTCGAACGCGAAGGTTTAAAAGTAGGACTCTCCGCGTCTCTTTCTTTCCCATACGCTGTCCTTCCTTGCACCCGAACCTTTCGCCGTTCATTACACGAGTAAATATCATCGGAATTACATCATATTTCGTATTATTTTCATCAGAAAAATGCTACAAGTATGTTTGTGAAAATCCGATAAAAAAATAATGAAAAATAAAGAAGTTTTGTTGTTGGATTAGTAGTGGTCTCACACCGATATACCCGACCCGTATTGTGTTACACTCCTCGGCGACCGAGGCCCTCGAGCTTTACTCCGTCCTTTTCTCCGTTCGGCATGGGATCGCGGAACAGTCTCTCTTGAACGCTGAATGTCTTATTTTATATCTAATCTAATCTTATTTTATTTGTCAAAATTTAACTTCCTATTTAAAATATTTTTTTATAATTAAATTTGGAATATTTTCTCTTTAAAGGACCTACCTAGAGCAGTCCCGTTTTAATGGTTTTCGGCCAATCACCCGTATTTAATTGCATGCAAAAATATTGAAAAAATCTGACGAATTGCGATTATCGACATATATATTTAAGAATTTTTGCCGATTTTTCGGTTGAAAATCTTATTTACAAAAAAGAAAAACATAAGAATTCGAAAATTTCAGGTTTCTTTGGAAATTGAAAAAGGACATCGAACAAATTTTTACGGTAGCAACATATCCAGAAAGAACTTCGATTTATGAGAGTTCACAGTTTATTCGATCCCTGCTCTGGTTATTGGGCGATACATTGTAACGCGTGTGCCAATCTTTGACTGCTCGGTCTTCGCTATAGCATTCGAACGCGGCTCAGAAAATTATTCGAACTCGAATAAAACGTCGAATAAAGATACAGATGAAAATGATAACTTTATTCACCGCTAACGATGAATAAAAAAATTATCTTTATTCGCTGAATAAATTTTCATCAAATAAAACTTTATTCGACGCGTGTCGAATACAGATAACCATAATCATTTCTTTTGTCGCGTGACAAATAATGTTTTTATTTTTTAATCGCTGTTTGCATCGATGCTCCTACAATTATATTATATGTATTATATTAATTTATCCTCGCGAGTCTCTTTCGAACTCTATATTATTCGATATAGTATGTCAAATAAACGTTAATCTGTTTTTCAACATATGTATGTTTCCAGAGATCGATTCTTAGAACAATTATTATTAAAAAGTGTAAGGAAATAATGTTTGTTTATGAAATATTTTTAAATTACAAAATGAGGTATTTCGTATGAACTCAGAGGTAGGAATTATTGAATATTGATTTTCCTAAATATGCTTTCATACTTTCTTACGTACAAAATTTCTAGGATTTTTTGTCTTTGATATGAATTTTACTTTTAGTATTTTAAGCCTTAAAAACCAACACCAAAATGTTTGTTCGAGAATGTAACATCTGATCTCATTGCTGTCTGCCGTCTCACCGTCTCAAGAATCTCCTCAGAGGCCTTCTGCACCGACGAAATATCGTCGGTGGCCTTCTGTTTCTTACTCCAGCCAAAATATATCCTAGAGGGCGTAAGAGAACGCTTGAATTATTCGGGCACACGAACTCCCGTAAGGCTGGCTGTCTTTAACAGTATCTCGTCGGTGCTCCTGGTGACTTTACAAGTCGCGGAGGTCGGTATCTGCCGTACAGTTTCCTTTACAGAAATGGTATTATCTACAAACGTGTAGCTGATTGATGAATACGAGATGGAGCTACCGTCGCATTCTATTTAGAATCAGAAAGAGAACTCGATTGTCGTTGCAACACAAGAAGTATGTGACGAGGAAGCTAGATTTTACTGCGTTGTCAGCGTTTAAAAGAGCAATGTTGCCGCATCGCATTCGTATAAACACCGTTGACACTTGCATCGAAAGCGATCGAACTGGTTCGAGCGGTTTCTTCTCTTCCTTTCGGATCTGTCGAAATTGGAAGACTTACTACTTCGTAATTTAAAATATGGAATTTTCAATTGTAAATAAGTGTATTAAACGATCATTTGAATATTCGTTGACTTGTTTAAAAATCTTCTGAATTTTTTAAACTTTTTTACGCATATAACATTGCTAAATATTAAATTTTAGTACGTTCACGTGAACCTGGTTATGTGTACGTCCTATGTAAATGTACTGAAAAAAAGTAGAGATTTACAAATTATGTTTCGTATATATTGTTAACATATGTTAACATATCAGTATAATTGATTTGAATTTTAATACGAAGAGTATTATTTTCCGACGTGGAAATGAAAGGTATAAACAATCACGGCATGACAATTGTTTCATTTTAGACAACAAACAAAAATAACCTGACCGCAAAGATTTAAAAAATAATCATTATTATAAAAAAACAAAAGCCCGACTGCGAAAAGAACTAAAAAGATAAGAAACAAAAAACTAATTTATTGAATAAAATATTGATAATAAATAAAATAAAAAGTAAAATATAAATATAGAGTATAAATTATTAATAATTCTTTTAGCAGTCAGATTTTTTGTTTCATTAATAATATTTTTTATTTCTATTTCTTTAGCATATGTCGTGGTCAGATTTTTTTATTTGTTTCGTTTGCAACGAGCGTAAATTGCCTCATCTGGACACAGAGTTGGACATTATTTACATAAAAAATTATTTAAATAACGATTTGAATAAAACATACTTTATCTTTATTCGTTATTCGAAAGTTCGAATAAAAAAATATCATTATTAGACGAGTATCGAATAAATAACTTTATTCGACGAGAATTTATCCGACGAATAAAGATAATTTTTAATTCAAAGCCGTTTTATTCGATATTCGAATAATTTTTTCGTCTATTATCTGTATCTTTTATTTGAAGATCGAATAAATTTTCGAATAACTTTTGTCTGACGAGCGCAGAACTTCAAAGCCCCAGCGACTGACAAACGGTCTTCTATGAAGAAGAGTCGAGCATTATTCTTAATTTATGCTTTTACATTTTTAATAAAAAAAATATTATTAATACGAACAAGTTTTTGTGCTTATCCCGATGAAAATGAGTCCAAACACGACATCATTTGGACTATCTTCAATAAGATTTTAATTTTTATCGTAATATTACGTAACAATGAAACTTGTTCGATTACACTCGATTTTGAACTCATTTTGATCAGGAAAATCCGCTCCATTCGCTCGTCGCAATTTTATGATGATATATTGAAAAATCTAAAAATTTAAACTTTCATCCGTGCGGGATTCTCCATCTGCATACATTGTATGCCGTTTGTCAGTCGCTGGGTCTTTGAAGTTCGACGCTCGTTGGGCGTCCTCGCTGTTTATTCAAAACATGTTGTAATCTTAAATAATTAGTAGTTTTTTAAAATAAACAAACATGAAAATACGTCCTATATCATTACTATATCCTCCATGTTATGCCTTCGAATAAAAGATACGGATAAAAGATGAAAAGAATATTCGCTTCGAATAAAAAAAATTATCTTTATTTATTGGATAAATTCTCGATGAATAAAATTCGTAAGAACAACGAATGAAAGATTTTGTATCTTTTATTCGTTATTTCAAATTTTTATTTAGGTAAATATTTTGCCCAACTCTGTCTGAACAAGCTCTAAAGGTTCGACAAGGAAAGCGATAAGGTATAACGAGAGTGACCAAGATAGACATACAATGACCAGAGACCGCGATCGAGCTCCAGCACTTGAAAAAAGTTACTAATTATTACATTGCACACGTGCAATAACGAAAATATCAATTTCCATAATTTTGTCAGATTTTGATAGAATATCTTGTAGTCTTTAGCGATATATGAACATATCTCTACGGATTTTTCAAGGTGAATTACACAGGTCTGCTAAATAAAGTGTCAACCAGTTATTCATTAAATTATAACTGTTGAACTACTAAACTCTGATAAAAATGGATGGTGACAAAATATTTGTTTTTCAACTAAAATTATTTTTATCATATACTTGCATGTATCTACTGTATGTATTTAAACGATTATTTTCATAGACTTGGTAATTCAATTGTTATAATTTAGTGAAAATGGTTAACACTTTATTTTCTAGACCTGTAAAATTAACAGTTTTCAAAATTTTGAAAAATCCTTTGCAATATGTTCATATCAATTTATTCAAATTTCATCAAAATCTGAAACAATATGTAATACAAAAAGTGTCCGACTTTGTATGGAAAATTTTACATAAACTATAATAAAAATTTAGTGCGAAAATTTAGTTTGAAAATTTAGTATGAAAATAATATATAGTACATAGTAAATTATCCAAATATAATGAGTTATATTTATCATATTTATAAGCCAATTCCTCTTTCTTTTTTGTATAATATGGTACTGTATGAAATTTCATCGGTATAAAAATTTGAACGCAATTTCATATGATACACATTGCTTGCATGAGTCCGAAACATCAAACTGGCGGAGTATTTGCATGTATAAGAAAGTTATATACATATACAGACATACACAGAAACATGTTGCTGATGAGCGAATAGGCGTCAAACATAATCACAATCTAATCTTGCAGTTTGCTTCAATTCCACATCGACAGTCTTTCTACTTAGACGCCACCTGAAGAACTTCAGCTCAACTAAACTTGTCACATTTTTTGCTCTATATTATCGATATCCTCAGATATCATGCATTTGTGACACGCCTATTGCGCGTCTCAAGTTTTCGCCTTTATTTCGCAAGAGAATCAAGACAAAATATAGCTCAATTTGTAGCTGGAGATCTCGGCTAGTGCGCTCTGGTCACTAGAACATCCAGAAAACTCATCTAATGGCATAAAAATGCTTACATTCCACGGCGTGCGCATCGTAAATTTGGTAACCTACTTCTAACGCTTATATTACCAAATATATGCATAATCTCGGCACCTCATGACCAGAGCGCACTAGATTGAACCCTCCTCTTTCGAATAAGCCCCTTACCAGCGACAAAATATCCTTTTAAGAGGACGAAAACTTGTGACTCGTAAAACCACGTAAAACCATAGTTTTGTCGGTAATGTAGTCGTTCTACCTTTCGGATGTCTGGCCCTTAATAGCAAAATATATGAAAAAAAATGTGACAACAGTTGTTACAAAAAGGGCTATAATGTCTCAATCTGAAACACATACTTTTCACGTTTTTTCAAGATCTCTGACGCCTAGTTCATTGTTTTGTAATTGTTGCACGACAAATGTGCATTCATTGTACAATGCAGCTAGAACGCAGATACATAGTATCAAATCATATCAAAAGTTGGCATAAACTCGAAGAAAAGAAGAAGAGGTGTTACGTATTCGAACGTATAAGGACGATAAGATTAAGACAAAGCAAAGTCGAGCACGAGCGAATAAAATTGAGATATGCGAATATTCGAGCAACATATTGTGTAAATACTTATTACTTTAATCTCAAAAAAATAATTAGTAAAGATAATTATATATCGTTTTATTTAGTTTGTTTTACTATTGTAGCAATTTGACACAAGAGACATTTACATAAGTTACGAAAATGAGGGACGAAGATGGGTTAAACATCGAGTATATTTTATTCGAATGTTGTAGGTTGAATAAAGAAGATCAATGGTAATGTTCCGAGGTATAATTTTATTCGTATGCGAACAAAAATGATCCATTGAGATACGTCGCTGGTATCATTTAAAGTACAACATACACGCACGTTTACATAATTTCATTGCCGTCCATTACATGATATAAAAATTGTCGTTACATCGTTTTGCGGTAAATAGGTATTGAGTTTTACATACCACCCTTAAATCACGAAGCAAGCGCGTCCCATATACATACAAAATATTTCTCGTGTTAATTGTAAGATCCGTTTACGACGCTAGGATATATTTCGAAGAGATATGAATACGTAAACTTCAAGTGAGAGAGTCGACGACTTGAAATTTTTCCATTCATCGGGCGAGAATTCTTCGTTGCACCTATGGTGCAAGCAGTCATCCAGTGTAAAAATCTTCGTGACAGTTCTGTTTTATTCATCAACGACCACCAGTAGATATAGTGTTACATCATCGTCGATGTGCACGTTTTACCGAAAATAAATACTGGGTTCGATCCTTTACAAAATATATATTACAATATTGCACTTAAGGTAAATATACACACGATAAAACGCGTAAAAAATATACAATGAGTTCCCCCTATCGAGAGGCACTAACGACAAGGAACACAGAAGTGTCACATACAGTGATTATGCACAACTGCTCGTCCATACACGTATGCTCTCAAATTTCCGCTAAGAATAAGGATGTCGTTACTCATTACACGTAAAGCGTTTTAATCTCAATCGCTGCTAAACAACATAATCATAACGGCGTAAGATACGTGTAGGTATAACGACAATGATACTCTATCGCAGGCAGGAGCAACAAAATGCTCTTTGCCCTCAAAGCCCTTTGAATTGTCCCCGGAAGCAGCGACACATTGAGGAATATTTGGGTCCCAAAAACAGTGAGATGTTCCAGATATCAAAGAACGCTTTACAAGTAGTTAATTGAATATTTAAGGAATAGGATAATATAATTTCTTTTATATTCATTAATCTTTATAACAGCTACACGGTTGTGAAGTTTTCCAACATAGAATTCTTCAAAACTAAAATTATTATTTATAATCCCAATCTATACATATACGTTTCTCTATAATTTATCTATAAAAACAGTTAAAAAATTAATTTCATTGATCATTCAGTACCAACAAAGCTGCAAACATGTGTCCTAATTGAATAACATAAAAAAATAAAAGGTAAGTGTAAGATTTGAGTCAGACAATATTTTTTAACGGTTTTGGAACATAAACATCCCACAGTGCGACGTCAGAGAAGGAAGAGGGGCTTTCAGTCTTGCGACAAAAGACTCTTCTGCTCCCTCTGCGTAGAGTATCCTGAGTGGGCGTGGTTTCGATGCTCCCGGAGCCAGGCCAGTGCCCCACAGAGCAATCCAAGCCCACGTCTGCTCTACTATTTACACGAAATCATGAGGTCTACTCTGAATGTATCCGGCAGCTCGATACCTGGACTCAAGTTCACGTAATATCGAATAGAGAATAAGTATAGTAAAATGAATCCAATTGCTTGTGAAACGACATTTTTTCTTCCTCTAAACTGTAATTAATACTGATCGATCGTGTATGAGCCGAACACGTTCAAGAGACTTGGCGATTCGTAAGTGAGAAATAGGGAGAGAGCGAGAGAGAGAGAGAGCGAGAGAGAGAGAGAGAGAGAGAGAGAGAGAGAGTACGGTTCGAATCGATGCAATGTTAATTGGGAATCATATAAATGTGATTCCTCACTTTCTTATTCACTTTCGATTCGGTAAAGACGTATCGAAAATATAATAATACGCGAGACGTTGAAGATATGGTAAAGGTTTTCTCCATTTATACAACAATCGTAGATACGCCTACATGTATCTCTGTACTCCCCACGCAAACCCACAGCACAACACATTTACACGCAAGAACGCATACACACATTTTGTATTTGTGTAATCAATTATCCCTATAATTACAATGAGATTTATCGAAAAATTACTAAATTAGTAAGGCGAGAAACTCACGAGATTCTACGAAAAATACGATATTCACACTTACACGAAACTATTTCTGTAACCGAGGGTACTCACCGTACTATGAAATGTACACGAAGAAACATTGAACAATTTGTTCGTCTTCTACTAAAACAACCATTTCTCGGTTGGCACATTGTCGATGAATTTTTGTACAAATAGGAATTATGCTTTCCGCTAGTCGAAATGAGAATTGATATTATTAATACTTTTGAATTATTGAGTTTCGTAACCATCCGTGTGTAACTGCCGATGCATAATTTCGTTGATTTACACATAAAATATATGTAAAATAACGTACCGTAACGTAGTCCTAAACGTTTAAACATATTGTTCATTTGTATCTTATTACTTGTCGGTGTGTGTGCTTATATTTACAATTGCATCGATTAATGTAGACACTTATCAACGTTCGTTAATTAGTCCGAATAGTGGATGGAATGAGAGTATTGTCAATTAAAAATTAGGATACCCCGGATTCTCAAGAGGGTCCGAGATTATGTTCTGTTTTCCACTATTCTTTTCTTTTAAAAGGATAATCGACATAGTGAATAGTCTTACACGTATTAGTTTATTCATATATTGCAAGAGGTTTAGTTGAATATATCTATATAGTTTTTAGATGATTACTTTATATAGTTCGTAAGATCTGAAGCATCAAGCCATGCTATAAGCAAAGTTATTGCAATGTGCTTGTATGTATTGAAATATCAATACACTGAAATTCAAAAATTCATTTAGTGTACTAGCATTATATATACTGTGCTTAATATTTTATTATGTCTTAATAATAATACTTTCAAAATGAAACGTGTTAGAAACGATACTCGTAACATAAAACACTAAGCAACAAGCACATACAATAAACTTTCAATAGCTAGATTGTAGGAAAATACGTTTTCGAAGTTTGTCTATAATAAAGCACAATGATCGGAAAGATTGTAAAGTCTTAGCTGTGAAATATACTCCATGCTCATTATAAAGGCCACATAAAATATAGGATTGTAGGCTTTTGCACATGTACAACAAAGTGTTCGTAAATTATTCATAGTAAATAGAATGCAAGATATTATTCATAAGTAATGAAAACAAAAATTTTACGAATTTTTGTCCATTTCTTATGAATGCAGTGAAAAATACGACCCATATTCATTTTTATCTATATCGATAAATAAAGAATAATTTGAATAGATGGCTCAACA
This sequence comes from Sphecodes monilicornis, assembly GCA_913789915.3. Taxonomy (NCBI): domain Eukaryota; kingdom Metazoa; phylum Arthropoda; class Insecta; order Hymenoptera; family Halictidae; genus Sphecodes; species Sphecodes monilicornis. Next base: position 13,044,546 of record OU565286.1, on the reverse strand, counting down.
AATCGAAAATAATGTTGATTTAATAGATGAAACGTTTACCGTTAGATAGTTAATTTCTTAATTAGTGCTTAGGATGTCACACGTAGGCAGACAAACTCTTGATATAATCTTAGATCATTTGCATATAATTTCAAGAGATTCTTTAGTTTATTATATAATTTGTATTATTCAAAATTAATTTTGTGCCTTAGCTATTTGTAGTTTACTTTACCATTAGTCAAAGTACAGTAAAGACTAATCTCTTTCATTTTATTAAGTTATAAAGACTCTTTTCTGTCCAGTACCATTAAAGCTTAGGAAGTGTATGTGATAATGCTATGCATTAAATAATGTATATTATTCACTAATTTCTTTTATATGAAATTTTATGTGAAATTTCGTGATGTACACATTGTGGCACGTAAATTGCATTAACTGCGTTATGTTTATCGGTGTCTGCCATTTTTAAATACGTATCGTAAGTACTGCAATCAATATATTTCCGCTTATTTGACATGACGTATATGTATGCTACATTTGTCTTACAGATGACAAATGTAACAGATCTGAGCATATACTTTGAGTATTTTTTAATATATTTCATATTTCCGCAATGTTTCAATGCATGTGACAAAGACAATTTAAAGTACTTTAAGTTAATGTGCAATATTCACTATATCATACTTTTTATACACATGCCAGTGGTTTTTAAGTCTATGCAGTAAATATTGAAAATATTTCATTTTAGGAACAGAGAAAAGCCTTTGTGAAAAAAAGTATAATTTCTTTTTTAGATTTGATAAAACAGATTTAATTTACAAATAAAAAATCGTTTCATACTAAATAATAAATAAAAACATCAATAATAATAATAATTTTTTTTTACTCCGAATTTCATAAGAATAGTTTAGAAATTATATATCCTAATATTTTTAGTTGAAAATAGAGTATATTTTTATATATATGTATATCAAATTTATGTCAGATACTGTATTATTTCAACACGTTATTTTTAACTTTTCTTGTTCAGTAGCAGAATATCTTTGCATTCCTCGTTTATTACACAATTAACTTATTCAAACATATTTTTTATAGATTTGTGGGAAGCTCTTGCCTTTATATATCTTAAATGTGTTAAACAGATATCACATCTCTCAGCATGTTAATTTTTCAATAAAATCTAACAAAATAATAAATGCTATATAAATTCAAACTAAAAAATAAAACTTGGTGCTGCTCTTTAATAAATTTTCATTGGAAAAGACTTTCAACATTCATATACAGTAATTCGAAGAACATTGTCTATTGCGTTCTAAAATTAAATCAGTTTCATGAGAAATTTACTTTGTCAACTCAGAACCTATATAAATAATAATTAAATGTTCAGCACAAAAATAATTTTTGTTATTCATAATAATAAAAATAGTATTTGAGATTCATTCTTTTAGATCTGGCTACTTTTATACACTTTTATCATAATCCACAAAATCACAGCAAAGAAAATTGAACTAACATTTGCTGAAACGTTGTTGTTCCTACAGTAGTAGACATTTGACTAATACTGTTAAATAAAACTTCTGCCTGTAAGTTTTCTGGCAGCCTAGTAAGAAATTGTGCTCCATGTACAAAATCCATTTTCAATAATTCTTCCTGATATAAATTTAATACACCGAGTGCTGTTCTAAAAAGGAACTCATCTCCATCTCTGAGAAAAACATCCCAGATTCTGCATGCAACATCCAGAGGCATTGCTTTGGCATATATAGTATACAACCAATCTAACAAATATAAATCTGGACTAAGACCGGCTTCTGTAAAATGAGAGAAGACTTTTGGCAGCTTATGTGCAAGTGCACTAGAATATACTTTGTAGTAAATCTCCATTCGTTTTTGGTCTAATGTAAAAGCAGCCCTGTGACAAGGATGATTCAATAAATTAGCAAAGCAAATAAAGGCATCTGGAGGTTCCATGTTTAATGATAATATAGCACCCACAAAACTCATACCTTGTACGTAACCTACATCAGGTCTATAAACAGCGTAAGCTGCCAAAATACCTTGAAGACTATCAGATAATGGTCCACCTTCTTGAAAGACACATAAGGTAGGAAAGGTACGTGATACATCTAATTTGATTGCAGCTAGTGTGTCGCTTACAGGACTTGTCATTGCTCTGTCAAAACATATATTGTAAAGATGCGCTGTTATATTTAAATCATTTGGAATCGCCAACTTCCAGACTTTACCGCGAACACTGGGTGGAAGACCACGCCACCACAGATCACGTACTTTTTTTGTGTTCTTAACACTGTCAAATTTAGCAAGAACTTGTACATTCCAAGTGTGCGAATCTTCTGCTAATCTTTCTTCTTCTTTCAATTGTAGTTCTCGTTGCTGCTTGCGCTCTTTCTCCTCTTTCAATTCTCGTTTCCTTGCTGCTTCTAGAATAGCATTATATTGCTTACGATGCCGTTCTTCTTCAATCGCATTCTTTGCTGGTAGATTCGCTGGTCTTGGCTGTTGAATTAGAGCTAAACTTCCTCCTACCTTATCCACATTCCTTGATGGACTACCTGTAGGTGTAGATTGCTGGGAATCTTTGTTTTTCCACAAGAAAACGTTTTTTGAAAAGATCGTATTCAGTCCCCAACGCTTGGACTTTTCAACTTTTTCTGGAACTTGTTCATCAGAACTCAAAAAACTGCCAGAGGGAGAAACTTCGCTAAGGGAAGACACAGTACTACTACAAGAACGTGGTAAACTGTTTCTAGGACTACTGTTTGCACTACCACTCTCGAATCTGATGTATTTATCTTCATCGGTTTTCAAAACCCCATTTATGGATTCTTCTTTTTGGTCACAAGGAGAATTTGAATATTGAGATTTACAATCCAGCTGTGTATCGTTGGATACGTTTACTTCTTCTAAAGAATACAATTGTTTTGTAGTTGGGTTGTAAGCTAAGGACATACTCTCCAAGGCATGATTTAAACTGGTTCCTGCAACTCCCACAGAAACCACATTTCCAGCATCGTACCATTTGTTCTCACGGATGTGGACGCACAGAGCCTTAGTTTTTATAACTGGCACCGAAGCCACATCGCATGCCAATGCTTCATTAATGTTAACACTATTACAGGATATAGAATCTCCGTTTAATGACACCAACTGTTGTTTTCCAATTTTTGGAACAATATTATTAGCAATATAACAGTTTGAATCTTTTCCAGATACTTTCAGTACCTGGTAATTATTAGATGCATTCCCAAAACGGGACACAATACATGGAGACACATTTTGCGACGAAACTGAGTGACTATTTCCATTTAAGTGTTGAGACACAGGACTCTTCATGACTGGTACACCTTTTCTAACCTTATTAACACACGAAATATTGGTTTAATAAGGACACACCAATCGCGTAGATCACTTGTTCGGACGTAATAAATATAAACTTGTATATAAGCATATTTTCTCATAACTTTTCGATGATGCTATAAATGTATGCCGTCGATGCTTTTAATTACGTCCACTGTGTGATGAGACAACACCCTCATATAAAGTGTGCTTGCTTTTAACATAGTTGTTTCATCGTAGGAATTTCTGACAAATGTCACCGAGATTCTGCACTTTCATAAATAGTAGCAGATTCAATAATTGTGCTTTTTACTCAAACTGTCTTCTGAGCAAAGAGAGAGCTGTTCGACGTTTCGAATCGTAAATTTCTTACATTGAATTCATTATGTTGAGAAGCATCAGAGAATAGTATTCCTGTTCTACATGAAACAAATTGAGGGAAATATTGTCATGATAGAATACAACTTCATTGATAAATATTTGACATACTGATTCTATATGATGCTATGAAAGAGATTTTACATACACTGAGTCGAAACTGACAGATGCGTATACATATGTGGTAACATATCAAAGAAAGCTTTCCAGTTGCTTTTAAAATGTGTCAAAATTAGTAAAAATATTCGATAACCTTTCAGCCAATATTCTAGTACAACAAAAATAATTTAATTGCTGGTAGAGCAATAAACTATAAATAGTAAAAAAATTGTCGTATGTGTGTGTGGTTACTATAATCTTTACCACCGCGACAATAACGAAATCACGTGACCAAATGACGATATAATATTATTTTTTAACCTTTATGAATAAACTGATTAAATATTAATTTATACATATTTCTGTTATTAATTAAACGTATGTAAAATTAGCGCTCGAAAAAGTATGTATACATAAAGACAGCATCATACAGAATCATTAAAATTTATATTTTTACGTTCGATGAAACTAGTTTATTTTATAATAATAAAGCTTAAACATCAAAAGAGAATAGATAACGTAACATTCGAATACAATGACATTTTTGTTCAATTGTAAAGATAACTTTCAGCTATTGGCATGTTATCTTTTCATTGTTATTGGGTACTCGTTATCATTAAATTATGGGGAATTTTCTCGAAGTACATAAACTAAAGATAATAATATCATATTTAAAATTTAACATTTCAACAAATAATATACTGAAACAGAAACATAATAAAATATAACAAACATTTTAAAGATTATGAAAGTAACACAAGTTTGTATTTGGAAACAATACTTTATCTTCAAAGTAAAAATCCCTAGGACGTTTATGTCAAAACAGCTGATTGCAGAAATTGATGGAAACGAAAATTCGTATTAATTGAAAGCTACTGAAAAGTAGGTTAAAAAAGGTCAAATATCAGTTGTGTCATCGTCGAATCTCAATAAACAGTTGTAATTAATTCATCGAAATATAACCATTAAGTGTAAACTCTTAACATAACAGATGTTTGTTGTAAGAAATGTCACAAATTGATATTCAGGATTTATTTGATAAAAGCAGGTAAAGCAGTCACCTATAAACAATAAATTTGAATAATGTTTTATTAATAATCCCACTAAAGCATAATTTGATTTAATAATAAATGATGTAATAGTATAGCAGTAAATATAATCAACGTTATGCAGTATTGAATTTTCTACTATTAACATATGGATACTGCATAAACGTATGAAATAATCTTTTAGAACATAATCTTGTTAAATGATATTTTCTAATCAAATTTCACAAATAAAGTTTAGCTTAACAAGTTAAACATTTCTATAATATATGAAACATGTATTGCATTTATCATCTATAATAACCTACATTTCACAAGTTAAGTTCAAAATATATTTCTGCTATATATATTATAAGTTTTGCAATAGTGTAAGAGTGATTCGATCAATTAAAACATTAAAACCAAATAGTTATTGGTATGACATTTTTTACGTTTTTAATATTGTGTTATGTTACTATTTATGTTACAAAAATGTATTTTTCAAATTATCCAGGTTTCCTAGCGGTTGGCAGCTTCTATCAATATTGTTATATACTCCAGTGGGTCTTCTACTTGTGCTACTAAGATTGTTAACAGCTTTACAACTTTGGCTTGTTGCATCGCTATTACCTGATTGTAATTATCTTCGAACATTCTTGCATCATGTATTTAGTTTCGCTTTTGGCATTGTGGTAAAAATTCCTAAAGATGAAGTTAAAGATCAACAGTCAAGAATCATTATTGCCAATAATGTTTCTGTTTTGGATCATTTTGCATTATACAAAATTACACAAGCACTAACTCCCAGTGAATGGGACTTGCCCAATGCCCTCAGCAATGCGATAGGGCTTCAAGTAATGAACATGGGCAGCAAAGAAGATCTAATCACGGACATAAAACAGTTTCTTTTAACTTCAAAAGGCAATGTTGTACTGCAGCCTGAATTTGGTACAACCAATAGTCGAGTAGCATTGTTGAAGTTTAATTCATGGCCATTTACCATAGAACCATTTGTTCAACCAATTGCCATTAAAGCGTGGAGACCAGAATTCATACCTATTCGTGTTACCTCATTGGCATCTACATGGTGGACCGATGTCTTTTGGTTCATGTTTGTTCCTTACACAGTTTTCACGTTTAAGTATTTGAAAGTCAAAAGAAATACAGATAGTGCAGTACTAGTACGAGAAACGGAAAAAGACATAGCAGCTACTCTCGGTCTTCAAACAAGTTCTCATACTGTAGCTGATAAAGCAGAATTTGAAAAACGCTGTATTCTGGGAAGAACACCAAGTAGAAGAGTCAATAGCAGAAGTCCACGAAACTCGCAAATCATACATAGTATCGAGATACAAAGAATGGTACAACAAGTCAATGAAGTGCTTCCATCGGTTCCTTATAATGTAATCCTCAGAGATTTATGTATGTAAACACATGATCACACTGTTTGCAGATGATATATCTTATTATTTATTTTAATTATTTTGTTCGAAATCATTGTTTCAGTGAAAACACGTAATGTTGATACTACTATTGCCAATATTCTGGATGGCATAGTTACTTATACACCAGAATTAAGTCAAACAAATGTTGCACCTTCAGCATCATATAACCAAGTGCACACAAGCACGATCAAGGATAATAGTAACTTAGGAACTCCTTCCTTTCAAGAAAGAAAGGCTAAAATGATAAGAGAAGCCAGGGAAAGGTATATTCAAAAACATGGACTTAAAAATTGCTGACATTCTTACTACAGTTATATTGTGATTATTGTATCTTTATTGAAAACAAGTATGTAATGTTTTGCTGTATGTATATTTATTATTACATAATATGAATATAATTTTATTTCTAAAATACAATTGCGTATGTTTCCATAATTACCTATTCCTTTTACATATATATTTTATAGTATTATTGTATACAACAAACTTTGGAAGACTGTGTTTTCAGTAGTTTCATATATTTATTCTTATTATTTACTATTCCATTACTATTAATTCCTATTATATATTGTTTATGCACCATGAATACGAAAAAATAAATTTATTCAGCCCCATAAATCTAAAACTATTTTTTCTACCCTTATTGAATAAAAATACAGTATCACCTGATATAAATAATTCATCATAATACATTTATATTCTATTATATACACTATATTGTTTTATGGCATACTTACTACTTATGTTCTCATATTACATAAAAAATTGGAAGACATTTCGTTTCATAAGTAGTGCATTATTTTCATTGAATGCAATAGTATGATTTCAATCTAAAATACCTTACACAATAAAATATTACGAAAAATATTTGAAGCGTTTCCTTCTTCAATAATTTTGCTACAAAAATCTGTGAGCTAGTTTGAGTATTTTTTTAAGGTAGTCATTACTACTTAATATTTCCGATACATACATATTTAATATCAACATAATCGTCAACTCCATGCCTAGATCCTTCTCTACCAATACCTGATTCTTTTACCCCGCCGAAGGCAGCCTGAGCACAGGAAATCAATCCTTCATTTACGCCAACCATTCCAACTTCTAATGCTTTGGCTACTCTAAATATTTGTGATACATCGAGAGAATAAAAGTATCCAGCTAAACCCACAGGTGTATTGTTAGCTTTCTGTATAACTTCATTTTCAGTATGAAATTTATTAATAACTGCTACTGGACCAAAAATTTCTTTGTTATATATTTCCATGTCCTCGCTTACGTTTGTAATAAGGGTAGGAGCATAAAATAATGGTCCCATTTCAGGTAGTGGTGTACCACCACAGTGCACTTTCGCTCCTTTTTTTACTGCATCAGTAACTAATCTATGTACAAGACTTAACTGATTCTCTTTACTAAGAGGACCATGCGTAACATTTTCCTTACTACCATCACCCAATTTAATATCACTTTTAATCTTTGCTAAAAACTTCTCAACAAATTGATCAAATACACCTGCTTGTACAAAGAATCTATTTGCAGAAACACAAGTTTGACCAGTATTGCGGAATTTACTTGCCATAGCACCGTTTATAGCGAAGTCTAAATTTGCTGAATCAAAAACAATAAATGGTGCATTACCCCCCAATTCAAGACTAAGACGCTTCATAGTTGAAGCACATTGTTTGTACAATATCTTTCCTACTGGTGTTGAACCAGTAAATGATAACACTCTTACTTTGGGATTTTCACATAGTTCTTTACCAACAGCTGGAGAATTTTTTTGACTCGTTGTGAGCACATTATAGATTCCATGTGGGAAACCTGCTTTCTCTGCAAGCTCGGCTATTGCTAAGGCAGTGAGTGGTGTATCTTCAGATGGTTTCACTACACATGTACATCCAACAGATATGGCAGCCCCTGCTTTACGTGTAATCATAGCATGAGGGAAATTCCATGGTGTAATTAAAGCAGTCACTCCTACAGGTTGCCTCAGTAAAAATAGGTGTCTATTGGGATCTCCTCCTTGCAGCACTTCTCCATCAACTCTTCTAGCTTCTTCTGAGAACCATTCAACAAACGAATTTCCATATCTAATTTCAGCTCTAGACTCAGCCAGAGATTTTCCATTCTCTTTGGTCAAAATTTGTGCCAAGTCTTCCGAATGTTTCACCATTAAGTCATACCAATTTCTAAGCAGAACACTCCGTTCTTTTGCATCTGTTGCTTTAAAAGATTCGAAAGCTTTAGATGCTGCTTCAATAGCTGCCTTTGTGTCTTCAACGTTCATGTCAGGTACATTATTAATTACAGATTTGTCCACTGGATTATGAACAGAAAACACTTGTTTGCTGCTTGCTCCTACCCATTTTCCATTTATGTATGCAAGTTCTTTTAGAAGATGCATCTTTCTAGTTAATGTCAATGTATGGTACGATGTGCATTTTTGTAGTGCAAGCACACTGTGGAACATTATGTCAACGAATAAATAACAATCTGTAACACACAATTGCATCATGAATCATAAAAGGCATAAGAAATTAAGATTTGCACGCACAATAAAAACGTAATGGTATTATAACATTAAAGAAAAAAATTTACAAAACACTCGCGTCTGTTCAGTAGAATTTACAAACAAATTATTCCGCCAATCGATGGTAACTTTTGTAATAAAATGTAAATAATGCGTGTGCTGTCAAGTGACACTTACTTCAGGACTATATAGAGAATATCAAGGAGAAAACACTTGTATTTTCAATTGTATACCACGTTCGTTTATAAGCAGTTAATTCTAACACGTTGACGTTATCAATTCATGTTATCAATTTCATCGACAAACTGACCTTATGTAACTTATTGCTGATTTATTCTGATTAAGGGTCTTATACGTGTTTCCAGAGTATTCTTTGTTGTACGGTAGTGGTAGTGTGTATCACCGGCGCGCCGGCGTCTTTCAGTCAATAGCTGTTATCAGACGTATTTTTTTATTGCAATGCCATAGTTAGAAAAATAAAAAATACAAAATTAGTTTAACGATCATGAGTACAAACACGAAAAGAACTATTTATGTGGGTGAGCATTAGTTTGTTAGAACTTTGTTATAAATATAACCTACGTTAGCCAACGCGTATGTTCATTCTCGTACGTTTGATATTAATGTTTGTTATTAACTTTCAGGAGGCCTAGCCGAAGAGGTGGATGAAAAGATATTGCACGCAGCGTTTATACCTTTTGGTGAAATTGTTGATGTACAAATACCACTAGATTATGAATCGGAAAAGCACAGAGGATTCGCTTTCATTGAATTTGAAAGTGCTGAGGATGCTGCAGCAGCAATTGATAACATGGTACATGTATAAAACAACCTACATATCTCTGTGAGTTATTTAAAAACACAGTTTCATAACACAGAATTTCTTCATTTCAAATGCATTAATGTCATTTTCAAATACAATATCGCAAGAATTCTATGTATTAAATTGTTATCACATTTTTTATTAAATAAAGAAACAATAATACATTCATCACTCTTAAAACATGATATCGGATTTAAAATCGATTCCACTTATCTAATCAACATAACATCAATCACTGTGAATTTATCTTTGACAAACAGAACGACTCTGAGCTATTTGGAAGAACAATAAGAGTAAACATCGCAAAACCACAAAAGATAAAAGAAGGTTCATCGAAGCCTGTCTGGGCCGATGATACATGGTTGCAAGAACATGCCGGTGAAACCCTCAAAAGCGATGATAATGCTAAGTCAGGAGAAGCAGTACAATCCAAGAAAGGAAAACAAAATCCTCAAGTTTATTTTGACGTCAGTGTTGGGAAACAAGAAGTAGGTAGAATCATTATGATGCTGAGAGCCGATGTGGTGCCTAAAACTGCTGAAAATTTTCGTGCATTATGCACTCATGAAGAGGGATATGGCTACCAAGGAAGCATTTTTCACAGAATTATTCCAGATTTTGTATCCTTTACCTATCATATAGATATAGGAATTTTTGCATATTTCTTGATATAAGTTTATTTACATGAAAATAAATATTTCTTACATATAATCTTAGATGTGTCAAGGAGGAGACTTCACGAACCACAATGGAACGGGTGGCAAATCAATTTATGGAAACAAATTTGATGATGAGAATTTTGAGTTGAAACATATAGGACCTGGTACTTTGTCCATGGCAAATTCTGGTCCAAATACAAATGGATCTCAATTTTTTATATGTACAGCTCGTACAGATTGGCTAGATGGAAAACATGTTGTGTTTGGACATGTTCTTAGTGGTCTAGACATTTTAAAAAAGGTTGAAAAATTTGGAACGAAATCTGGCACCCCTACACAAAAAGTAGTTATAACAGCTTGTGGAGAATTAACATGAATACTTTAAAACTAGCTTGAAACTTATTTCTGTTATTTTATTACGATAAGAATGTAGACTTTGTATTAGCAATACAAAGTTCTTAATAAAAGTGGAATTTCAAAGCAAAATATAGAACTTAAAGTTAAGTAACATGGTTTAATCTATCCTATGTTTGCAGTATAGACATCAATCAAATGAAAATTATATGAAGAACCTTGTAAACATAGTCTATTAATTTTATTATAGTATTTTTGTAGCACTGTTATGCTTGTTCATTTTATTATCAAACCTTAATAAGTAAAATATTAAATAAGCTACTTAACAACTTATGTTTTAGATATGCAAGTGTCATGCATATCTTAATTCTATTTTATAAATATTGTAATTGTATTCTACAAATATTAAAGAACATATGTATTCTACATTTTAATGAAATGAGGACGTCATATGTATGTAATGGAATACTGATTCTCAATGAAATGATAAATATGTGCACTGTCACGATTGTAATCGCATTTTCGGAAAATATCTGTACATAGCGACCCGGTATACTCATACCTTTTTGAGGTTTTGCTGAATTAACATCTTCGAAAATAATTGTTTTTTATATGAGTTGTTTATCATAATATATTATACATAATGTGGCGTACTACAGTGAATCAAGGTGTTCGTAATTTTAGCATTAATTCATCCACGATAAAATGTACCCGTTTGCAAGGGAAAATTGCAATTGTGACAGCTTCAACAGATGGGTGAGACAAATTATTGAGCATATATAGTTTGTAATGAGTTATTATTTCTACAAATGATACAACATAACCTCCATCATTAAATTGTCTATATTTTTATAGAATTGGCTTTGCAATTGCAAAACGTTTAGCTCAAGAAGGTGCTAAAGTGATGATTAGCAGTCGTAAAGAATCAAATGTAAAGAAAGCTGTGGAACAGCTTAAATCTGAAGGATTAAAAGTGTCTGGTATTATATGTCATGTTGGTAAAAAGGAAGATAGAAAGAACCTTTTCGACAAAGTAAATTTTAACCAATTATGTCTTATATTCAAAAATATTGTATATTATTGATATCAATAAGAAACATTCCAGACAAAAGAGGAATTTGGTGGTCTGGATATTCTTGTATCAAATGCAGCTGTAAATCCAGTGTTTTCCACACTTTTTGACACTCCTGAAGAAGCTTGGGACAAAATTTTTGATATCAATGTTAAAAGTAGCTTTCTTCTAATGAAAGAGTCTTTGCCACTATTGCGAGAAAGTAAATCACCTTCAATGATACTTGTATCTTCAATAGCAGCATATCAAAAAATGACAGTAAGTATAGTTTAAATTCTATTCAATTTTAATACTTATAGATAGACTGCAAATCGTTATGCAAAATTTTCTCCATTAATTGCAAGAAATAGAAATCAAATAGAAAACTCATTTATTTCTGATAACCTTAATAGATTAAAAGTATTATATTAAAATTTTTTAATTTCTTTGATCTTACCACTATTCTAAATTTCACCTACCCAATTTTGTCATAAATGCATAAAAAAACACATTCTATTTGTAGGTAAATAATTAATATGAAAATTGACATATACATTTTGTATTTTAGGCATTAGGTGCTTATGCTATAAGTAAAACAGCATTACTCGGTCTTAACAATACTGCTGCTGCTGCTCTTGCATCAGAAGGAATTCGTGTTAACTGCATAGCACCTGGGATTATAAAAACAAAGTTTTCTCAACCCGTGTGTATCAGTATCCATTTTTGTAATGTACATTATTATGTATTGCTAATCATGTATATAATAATATATGTATTTCATAGATTGTTGAAGGAGATGTGGGTGAAGCAACTATGTCCACAATACCAATGCAACGATTTGGTGTACCTGATGAGATTGGAGGTGTAGCTGCATTTTTAGCAAGTGATGATGCTGCTTATATTACTGGTGAAACTATTGCTGCTACTGGGGGAATGCAATCAAGACTATAAATGTGATAATAAATATTGAATTGTTGAATGCAACAAACAATTTGTCCTAAAAATATATTATATTTTCTACATTTATACTTCTTACTAAATGGTGCAGTTCAATATAGTTTTTATATTTTGTTGATTATTAATTGCGTATTAATCATACGATTATAATCTTTTATGTATAATTATTAATTTAATAATAATATTTGTAAAAATTTACATCTGTATTTGTTACATATATACTATAATTCTTATAGATATACAGGTTTGTATTTATTATATTCATATGAAACTTTTTATGTAAATTCCGGTATTTTTAATCCGTAATGCAACTACAGCTATGACGACACAAGTTCATTATTACGCGTCTGCTATATAAAAGGCACACCTTTATCTATTACTTGCTTACATGTGATACGAGTGCAAATGGCAGACAAAAATATGGTCCAACACGCAATGCAGCCAGAAGAAAATCGTCAAAATTACGACGACAATAAATGGAAAAACGATGAAAACGAAGAAAATTGCAACGATGCCGGTAAATGTATATTTTTTTGAAAAGGAACTTCATTATAACCTGAATGTTTTCGATTTTGTTTAGGGTTTCGAACGATCATAAATCATAATACATATGTATATTTTTTATAAGCTCTCCTTAAAATGATTTACTTGAATATTTAAATGTTTCTATCTATAACGTGAAATATTTATACAACAATTTTAGAATTTGAGGCAATAAACGCTCAGTTGGATTTGCTGAATTCGGTTTTGGATAACCTTGAACAAAAAAATGACGTGATACATGCAGAATTAATTGACTTACTGCAATCAAACAAAGAAGCAAGAAAACAATTTCAGGAATGTAAGAATGTCAGAATTTAGGAAAGCTAGATCCATAATATATTAGATTAGAGGTACATAACCTATTATTACAAATTAAACAATGCTAAATGTCTTTTATTGTATAAATTGGTTTGTAATTAAACTATCATTTATGTTTCAGGTCGTCTGTTGTAAATTTATTTTATAATGAGTTACTTGTATGTATCACATTTGTACTATTTCTTAGTACAATGTATGTAAAAATGTTAAGCATTCCTATTGAAGGTAACTGAATAATATATAGAATTGCTCTCATTATAACAATGTCATAGGACAAGTATGAAAGAAATATGTAAACATTTATGTTCTATGTAAACATACATGTATGAATGTATGTATGTAAAATTGTTTGTACTATTTTATTGTTGTTTTAATAATTATATTACATGTTAACTGAAGATATTAAAAGGTCTTTAAATATCTCTGAATCAAACTGTTGAATTAGAAACGCATTAGGTTTGTTCGATAATAGATGATCAAGCACTACTTGACCTCTAGTTCTATTACCACTTAATTCAATATCAGCATGATATTGTACAACATTTTGAGCAATTTCTGGTCTTAGTAAAATTCCAGCTAAAATTGCATCACACATTATATAAGTAGGAAAATCTTTCTTCCTTTTTCTCTTGCATCCACTTTCAATGTCATTCATAAGTTTCATGCAGGGTGTATCTATTTGTCCTAATACATCTCTCCTCCAATCCTACAATATATAAAATTTGTGTTATAGACATTGTTGTATTTTTTGCTTCCTACTATTGATATACATACATGTGTAATATGAGAATTCAAACATGTTTCCCATGGTAACAACCACAAAGGTTTCTGGTTATTATTAAAAACTATATGAACACTCTCTGGATCCATGTAAAAGTTAAACTCTGCTTGTGATGTTACATTACCCTGTGCTAATAATAAATGTCTTTTATGATTATTTCTTGAATAATCTATAGAAAATAATAATAATAACATATACCTGTTACATTTCCTCCCATAACATAAAAATCTTTTACATTGTCAATAAATTGAGGATATATTTTCATAGCTAATGCTACATTTGTCAGAGGACCCAGGCACACGACACTAATTTGATTTGGATTGTCTAATACAATTCTATGTAAGGCACATACAGCATGTTCTGATCCTATTTTACTTGTATCTACTTCTGTAGTATATGCATCCCCAAAGCCATCACTACCATAGTATTGGCATTTCATAGCTTCATTGGTATGGTATGTACAAAGTATTGGCTCGTGTGCTCCTTGAAACACTGGTATCTAGAAATCAATAAATATGAAAAATTCAGTACATTTCTAAACAAATTGTGTAGTTTATATGAAGAATTCATACTTACATTTGTTGTATCACAAACGTTTAATGTTCTAAAGACGTTTTTAACTACATTTTCTACCGCAGTGTTGCCATTAACACAAGTGATTGCTTTGATTTCAATTTGTTTCTTCTTATGAGCAGCTATTAGCATTATTAATGCTAATGCATCATCCACACCAGCGTCACAATCAATAATAAATTTTCTTTCAGTCATTTTAAACTATAATGCTGGAATCACTTTTTATAATATAGAATCTTTTTATTATATCGATGCATCCAACTGATAGTGACAGTTATAAGTTTGAAACTATAAACGCTTTAAAGATATGTAACGTATTTATCCATACTTAGATAATAAATCTATTTACATTGTTATTGAGATTAAAAAATTATGAATGATAATTATTATGGTTCACATATGTTTACCAGAGAGGACATTTCTGATACGGTATACCACGGTATACGCACTGACACTGACAAACAGAATATCTTCTCTGGTACTTGGCACTGATTGGCACTGATCTATATGGCCCACGAAGTTCCCATATCAAAGAGTACTGAGAGTGCTCACGCCCGGGTTTTGCCCGGGTACTCTCTGCCCATATCACTGCTTATGGGGTCCGTAGAGGCCCATTGCTTCTGGCTGCTTCACAAGCTGGAATCTTAGACCATATCACAGCCGACTCTAGTACCAGAGAGGAGCAGAGAGTCCCCACGCCCGTGTTTTTTTGCCACCACTTTTTCCCAACAACCGAGGTCCACGTTTAGCACGGACTAGAACCCGAGGTCCACGTTCAGCCCGGAACAGAACCGAGGTCTACGTTTAGCATGCAACCAGTGATGCCAGATTCGTGGTACCGTGGTATACCGTGGAACTAAACTATGCCCCCACTACGACCTACTGTTGCCCCTACGCTCCTTTACCAACGCGCTCGCGCGCTACACCCACCAGCGTACCTCTACTATGTCCGTGTACGCTGCTTGTGCGCTTGCGCCATCCTCAATCTATTTTTAGCACTCCATATACATATTGCTTTACGGAAACGAAACTGAAATTCGGCCGGCCGTCGCGTCGAGCTGCGTCGACCGTAAGAATCGCAATCTGGAGCTGGCGTTCGAGTCCCAGTGCAGCGATTTTTATTTTTATTTTTAATTACTTTTTTAATTACATTTTTTAACCTTCCAAAAAATTTAAAATGTAAAAACTATGTTAAATAAATATATATATATATATATATATATATATTCATTTTACAGGAAACGTTTTATTACTGTAAAAATTGCATTGATACAAAGAGTCTAGCATGGTAAGAGTCAAAAGTGCCCTTGAACCAAGTGTATCGGGCTCTGCACTATTTGATAACTCATAAAAAAAGCATTCGACACCAAGTTTGAACCCTTTATCTCAACCAGGAGGGTAGTTAAAGGGTAAAAACTAATTATTGGTTTTTGCCACATTTTCCCTATTTAATGGTATACTTAAAAATTTTAAAAAAATTCTACAATTTTGTAGATATAATTCCTTATGATTGTGAATTTTTTCAGATTTTTTTGCAAATAGTAAGTATGAAAAATCGAAACGTCAAAAAAAAACGAAAAATGCAGATTTTGTGTACAAGATATTTCGTGTGACTAGATTTTTCCTTTTACAGCAGTTAGGTATTAGCATTAGCATTATTCTCAATTTTTTCGGATTTTTCGATAGAGTGCAATGTAATAATATTATTTTTCTGCTTCAAACGAAATGTATTAGTATTTATGTTGTGGTGGATGGGCATTAATTCAGCTAAGACACTGTTTATGTTTAGGAAACGTTTTTAAGTGAATAAAATTTATTGACATGTAATTAATAATTAGAAAAATATATATTTCGTGAAAAGAAAAAGTTTGACCTTTGTGGGGCGCGAACCTCTACCAAAAACTATCCCAGCGTTTCCGAATCGTAAGACCTTAACGACTTCTTTTCTTTTTAGTTTATAATGATACACAAGTTTATTTGATTTTCTGTCTTCCTGTAATAAAAAAAATACAGTCAAATTATAATTATAACAGAATTTCAATAAAATATTGAGATTATTGCAAACTCATCTTTTTTCGGAATAATGCTCTGATTTCATTGCTTCTCTCGGATGTCCATTTCCTTCCGAGACAGTGGAGTTTCTAGCTTTATTCGATTTTCTGTCTTCCTGTAATAAAAAAATACAGTCAAATTATAATTATAACAGAATTTCAATAAAATATTGAGATTATTGCAAACTCATCTTTTTTCGGAATGATGCTCTGATTTCATTGCTTTTCTCGGATGTCCATTTCCTTCCGCGACAGTGGCGTTTCTAGCTGTAAATAAAAAATGTATCATAAACTACAATTATTCTAATAACGTGGAATGTAGTACATATTTACGCCGTTTATATCACATTTAATTGTTAGTTTTAACTACCCGGATTATCTTCTCCGACGTTAAGCACCCTTTACTGCTTCTCGTAATGTACGTATACGTGCATATACGTACACGTCGTCTAAGTCCTGCGGAGTAAAAAGAAAACGATTAATAAAAATTTTAATTAAACAATATATATATATATATATGTATGTATTAAAAAATACTTATATTTTTCACTGATCAATGTCGGCTGAACACAAAATTGCGGCTGCATTGAAAAATTAAAAATGTACCCGCCGCCAGAAAGCAAAACTAGTAATTAAATAAATTGGAAGAAAATACAACCCTTACAAGTTCTCAGGTGCGTGCAATTTCAACTTATGAAAGTTTTGTGCAGTCCGCGAACTTGCATATAGATGCTCTGCTGACATTAGGGGTAAATGTCTGTCACCGATAGACATGGTGCGGCTAGTTTCCTGCCTAGCTTTAAGGGATGTGCGCACCACACACATGGAATTTAGGAGGTCAGTTCCTAATTTATTCCGTTTTTTAGTTTTTATGTCAGAGAGCATCGAAAAAATCCTCTCTGCCTCGGCATTGGAGTGTGGCAGACATCGGACAGTGTTGACCAAAGATGTTAGATTTGGGAAAATGGGACATTTGTTCGAATTTTTTTGCATGCCGATGTCCATCCACATGCCGTCGAAAGAGAGCAGTGCCCAACGATCTTTTTGGGATTGGGATGTGCCGAAATACAAAATGTCCCACTCATTCTGTAATGCTTCGGCACTAAAATTTCCCAATCGTTGGGCTACTGCAGCGACATTAAAGAATATTCAAGAAGTTTTAAAATAATATAATATAATATTTGTATTATATATTCTTGAAAAATTCACATATAAGTATGTAAAATTTATGGAGCAGTGATGGTAGCGGCAAACATTGGATCGCGCGGCGGTAGCGGCGAACATTAGGGCGCGCGGTGGCAGCGGCGAACGTAGGCAGACAAGGAAGGGAATACTTTTTCTCTATGCTCTCCTCGCCGTTCTAATATAGACAATGTCATTAAAAAACATTAATTTGACTTTTAGCTACTTTCACCTAACTGCTTTCTTCTATGCTTGCCGCTTCGCCATTATTACAACCTTAG
Organism: Sphecodes monilicornis; assembly: GCA_913789915.3. Lineage (NCBI taxonomy): Eukaryota > Metazoa > Arthropoda > Insecta > Hymenoptera > Halictidae > Sphecodes > Sphecodes monilicornis. The sequence continues at coordinate 13,026,163 of OU565286.1, read as the reverse complement.
ATATTTATTGAAATAATAAATAATGTATCCCGCCTTTATCACGCACATGCGTGAAACGAATCGTTCAAACCAGTGGAAAATCAGCGTTACTTGGTACGTATCTGATGCGCGCGTTGAACCACATCGCGCGATTGACAAAAGACGCGAGTTTAAAGGAACGAATGCAACAGTGTAGTTTCGACAGGCTTTCGAAGCAGAGACATTTAAATATCGTGCGCGAGTTTTAGTGGTTTTCGCTGGTTTCTTGATTTTTAATTATTTTTATTCATTTTTAATTGTTGCTGCAGAGAAAATGGATTGTGTACCCGTCAAAAGAACGAAAAAAAGATTTCAGCGTCATTGGTTCGATGCTGACGACACTCTGAAGGTTTGGTTGGAAGAAGTTCCTTCCGACGAATCGAAATGCTTCTGTAGAGTCTGCAACAAAATCTTCGGTTGTGGACTTACAGAAATTAGCAAACATTCGTCCACACGGGCTCATAAAAATAACATGGAGCAAATGCTTCCAAATAACACCCTTTCGTGTAATGAGCCCGATGTAGAGCACAACCAACCTGAAGAGTTTCTCCAAGAAGGGACATCATCCCGTCCCCTTCTTAATGAAATAAAAAACGCTGAGATGCGATATGCGGCTTTCTTTGCCGAAAATAATATCGCGACCACAGTGGCCCCGAAACTTCTTGCTCTCATGCAAGATATCGGCAAAAACCCTGCCGTCTTGCAGGGTATGAAAGTAGGCCGCACGAAGTGCGGAAATATAATTTCGAATGTGCTTTGCGTTCGGGAAACCGAACGTATCGCAGATCACTTACGGTATAGAAAATTTTCTGTTTTCGAAGATGAGACATCTGACTCCACAAACGACACATGGCTCACATTAGTGGTCAGGTATGTTGAGCCATGTCGTTTGTCTGCAACGACAGAGCTGCTGCAGCTAATTCATCTTGATGCTAGCGACTGTTCAGCGGAAAAGATTTTCAAATCTTTTGAAAATTATTTGCTGAAAATGCAAATTCCGCTAAAGAACGTCGCTGTTCTTAGCTGCGACAACGCTGCCGTCATGATGGGACGCCATTCCTCATTTAAGAGCAAATTGCTCGAAAAAAATCCCAGCTTGAGAACTATGCCGTGCGTTTGCCATTCCGCTGCGTTGGCAGCAAGTGCTGCTTGTAGTAGTCTCCCTAAGGAATGCGATGATTTACTTCGCGGAGTCGCATCCTTCATTAATAGCAGCCCCAACCGGGCAGCTATTTTCCGTCAATTTCAGGAGAGTTTCGAAAACTCTCCTGCAAAAATTCTCAAATTATCTGAGACACGCTGGCTGGCAAGGTACCAGTGTGTCAAAAGGTTTCTCGACACTTGGGATAAAGTTTGTCGCTTTTTTTCGGAGCATTCATTTTCAGAAAGGTCGGCAACTGCTGAGAATTTTTCTTCTCTGCTCAGCAGACCCGACATTAAAGGATATTTCCATTTCATGGAATATGTCTTGAATGCTCTGAACGAGTTTAATGCCTCGTTCCAAAGTAGAGATACCCTGGTGCAAGAGTTGCAGCCCTCTTCTGCAAGACTGCTTCGCTTCTTCCTTCAGAATTTTCTGAAAAGTCCCCTTTTAGAACACCTTCAATATGTTCGGGAAATTGATTTTTCTTTAAAATCAAACCAAGTTCCACTGAGTGAAGTGCGTCTTGGACCCGACACCCAAGAATACTTGGACGAGGCATTACATCACAGGTTGTCCGAAGTTGAGTTACACTCCTTCCGGAAAAATTGCTTACAGTTTTATATCGCTGTAAGCAATGAAATAAGAAATCGTCTTCCTCATGACGACGAATTTCTCACGCAATTGACGGTCTTCAAGCCGTCCATTGCATTGCTTAGTAGCGACAGGAATTCTTCTTTCCGCAATGTCGCTGCAGTAGCCCAACGATTGGGAAATTTTAGTGCCGAAGCATTACAGAATGAGTGGGACATTTTGTATTTCGGCACATCCCAATCCCAAAAAGATCGTTGGGCACTGCTCTCTTTCGACGGCATGTGGATGGACATCGGCATGCAAAAAAATTCGAACAAATGTCCCATTTTCCCAAATCTAACATCTTTGGTCAACACTGTCCGATGTCTGCCACACTCCAATGCCGAGGCAGAGAGGATTTTTTCGATGCTCTCTGACATAAAAACTAAAAAACGGAATAAATTAGGAACTGACCTCCTAAATTCCATGTGTGTGGTGCGCACATCCCTTAAAGCTAGGCAGGAAACTAGCCGCACCATGTCTATCGGTGACAGACATTTACCCCTAATGTCAGCAGAGCATCTATATGCAAGTTCGCGGACTGCACAAAACTTTCATAAGTTGAAATTGCACGCACCTGAGAACTTGTAAGGGTTGTATTTTCTTCCAATTTATTTAATTACTAGTTTTGCTTTCTGGCGGCGGGTACATTTTTAATTTTTCAATGCAGCCGCAATTTTGTGTTCAGCCGACATTGATCAGTGAAAAATATAAGTATTTTTTAATACATACATATATATATATATTGTTTAATTAAAATTTTTATTAATCGTTTTCTTTTTACTCCGCAGGACTTAGACGACGTGTACGTATATGCACGTATACGTACATTACGAGAAGCAGTAAAGGGTGCTTAACGTCGGAGAAGATAATCCGGGTAGTTAAAACTAACAATTAAATGTGATATAAACGGCGTAAATATGTACTACATTCCACGTTATTAGAATAATTGTAGTTTATGATACATTTTTTATTTACAGCTAGAAACGCCACTGTCGCGGAAGGAAATGGACATCCGAGAAAAGCAATGAAATCAGAGCATCATTCCGAAAAAAGATGAGTTTGCAATAATCTCAATATTTTATTGAAATTCTGTTATAATTATAATTTGACTGTATTTTTTTATTACAGGAAGACAGAAAATCGAATAAAGCTAGAAACTCCACTGTCTCGGAAGGAAATGGACATCCGAGAGAAGCAATGAAATCAGAGCATTATTCCGAAAAAGATGAGTTTGCAATAATCTCAATATTTTATTGAAATTCTGTTATAATTATAATTTGACTGTATTTTTTTTATTACAGGAAGACAGAAAATCAAATAAACTTGTGTATCATTATAAACTAAAAAGAAAAGAAGTCGTTAAGGTCTTACGATTCGGAAACGCTGGGATAGTTTTTGGTAGAGGTTCGCGCCCCACAAAGGTCAAACTTTTTTTTTTCACGAAATATATATTTTTCTAATTATTAATTACATGTCAATAAATTTTATTCACTTAAAAACGTTTCCTAAACATAAACAGTGTCTTAGCTGAATTAATGCCCATCCACCACAACATAAATACTAATACATTTCGTTTGAAGCAGAAAAATAATATTATTCCATTGCACTCTATCGAAAAATCCGAAAAAATTGAGAATAATGCTAATGCTAATACCTAACTGCTGTAAAAGGAAAAATCTAGTCACACGAAATATCTTGTACACAAAATCTGCATTTTTCGTTTTTTTTTGACGTTTCGATTTTTCATACTTACTATTTGCAAAAAAATCTGAAAAAATTCACAATCATAAGGAATTATATCTACAAAATTGTAGAATTTTTTTAGAATTTTTAAGTATACCATTAAATAGGGAAAATGTGGCAAAAACCAATAATTAGTTTTTACCCTTTAACTACCCTCCTGGTTGAGATAAAGGGTTCAAACTTGGTGTCGAATGCTTTTTTTATGAGTTATCAAATAGTGCAGAGCCCGATACACTTGGTTCAAGGGCACTTTTGACTCTTACCATGCTAGACTCTTTGTATCAATGCAATTTTTACAGTAATAAAACGTTTCCTGTAAAATGAATATATATATATATATATTTATTTAACATAGTTTTTACATTTTTAATTTTTTGGAAGGTTAAAAAATGTAATTAAAAAAGTAATTAAAAATAAAAATAAAAATCGCTGCACGGGGACTCGAACGCCAGCTCCAGATTGCGATTCTTACGGTCGACGCAGCTCGACGCGACGGCCGGCCGAATTTCAGTTTCGTTTCCGTAAAGCAATATGTATATGGAAGTGCTAAAAATAGATTGAGGATGGCGCAAGCGCACAAGCAGCGTACACGGACATGTTGGTAAAGGAGCGTAGTGGCAACAGTAGGTCGTAGTGGGGGCATAGTTTAGTTCCACGGTATACCACGGTACCACGAATCTGGCATCACTGCCTTGGCGTGCTTGCTTTCGGAACGGCGAGGTGATCGGAGGGGATGAAATTGTCGTGAGACTTTTCTTCAGGCCACACGCGCCGGGCCCACGTGGCGACAGGCCGACGAGTTCGGCCAAGTGCCCTTCAGTTAATCCCTTAATTTACGACGGTCTCTGTTTGCTATTGAGGACTTTTGGAAAGAACTTCTACTAGACATGCGATATCGAAACCTGGAAATTGTCAACTCAAAAATAGCTTTGACGAACGAGAGTCGTAAATTACGTTGGCCGTTTGCACGAAAGAAAAAACTCTCTTTTGTGCGTACGACCGGACGCTACAATGAAATATTTTTAAATTACAAAATGAGGTATTTCGTATGAAATCAGAAGTAGGAATTATTGAATATTGATTTTCCTAAATATGCTTTCATACTTTCTTATGTACAAAATTTCTAGAATTTTTTTGTCTTTGATATTAATTTTACTTTTAGTATTTTAAGCCTTAAAAACCAACACCAAAATGTTTGTTCGAGAATGTAACATCTGATCTCACTGCTGTCTGCCGTCTCACCGTCTCAAGAATCTCCTCAGAGGCCTTCTGCACCGACGAAATATCGTCGGTGGCCTTCTGTTTCTTACTCCAGCCAAAATATATCCTAGCGGGCGTAAGAGAACGCTTGAATTATTCGGGCGACACGAACTCCCGTAAGGCTGGCTGTCTTTAACAGTATCCCGTCGGTGCCCTTAATAGTATCTCGTCGATGGTATTGTACTAGAGCATTTTCTACAGAGTCGGTAATTCAGTGTTTGTTAATATATAAAAATCCAAGCACATTAAAACTGGAATATAATAAAATTTGGTCGACAATCTTTAACTAATTATTTAAAGAAATTATTTTTATGTTTTTTTATTTCAATATACCATAAAAAATAAGAACATACAACTAATTAAGCGTATATCTGTGTGTTATAACTTGAATTCTTAATTGAGAACAAAACAAAGTTTAATGTTGCTTAGCAAGGCATATGTTATTTAAAAGTACTATAAATCATCATCATCGGAATCTAGTGCTGCTCTTCGCCTGTCAAACTAAAATGTAATTACATCATTAGCATCTGTCCTATTAAAAAATATTAATGCATATAAATAATAATGTTAACCAACCTTGACAACAGTTCTCCGTTGAGTTTGTTGATTTACACTTTCAAGTAGTTTAATGAGTTCTCTCTCCCCTAGTTTACCAGGCAGTTGACCCTGTTGGGCCATATGTAATATCATATCTTCTACCATTTTTCCTTTCTCTGGTTTTCCAAGACATAATGTATTCACTAAAGAAAAAGTGTGCGTTAGATGATTATATACACATGCAAAAAAACTTAAAAATTTCACAGTATTAGCCCTTGTGTAGCCAACCAGAATGATCACTGTTGTTGGCCAACCGGTGTATCAACAATTTTAATTATTTTGATTCATTAAACGTTAATGTACGTGAAATTGTACAAAGAATGGAAATCTGGAAAGGTTTTGCAATATTTTGTCAGGAACATTAAAAAATTATGAAAGGAAATAAGGAAATGGATACCTGGGTACCTGGCTGGTTACACAAGGGTTAAGACTGTATCTACTAAGATTTAAATACATTGATATTCTTACGTCTTGCTCTGGCTGATTGATCTAACGCTTGAATAAGGATTGTATTCCTCATTTCTTCCATCTCTTGCCTTTTTTCCTCCATTGCTTGTTTGTTGTCAACATTTCCATGCTGCATATATCAAATACAATAGCAATAAATATAAATAGTTTAGTGCTTACATGTTCTCCATTGTGAAATATTAATGATGGTCAAAACTGACTTGCGAAAGCGCAAATTAATTATACATCTGCTGCTTTTATGCATGATTATCATGATTTATTATACCATCTTGTATTTTTTTTAATTGATTTTGCAATTTATGTTCTTCATATATGACATATACAGTGGTCAATTTTGTGGTTATAAAACGACAGCATCTGATAATATACCTTATATTGTTGTTGCAATTGAGCTAATCGTTGCTGTCTTATTGCTTCAAGTTCCGGGTCCGCCATTTTTTCACGATATTAACTTTACACTATATACTTCTTCGTTACAGTTCAACGTCTTTCTCTAAAATCCTCTTATATCGAAACAGTGACGGATTGTACGGATTGTACTTAGCTCTCACCAGTCTGAAGTGTCCCACACGTCCCACGATTCTGGCATCACTGGTCTGAAGTTAGGTGAATATACACGCATGAATGGATTTACGTATGTATTCGATAAAATTTGGATTTGTTTTACGGTGATTAATGTGTACATAGTTCCTCGTATTTGTAATGTTTCCTCATTTTCAAAATTATTATTCTACCATGCTAGAGTAATCGCATTAACAACGATTTCTTGAAACGACACATTTTTTTAAAGAACCAGCACTTGTGTATTTTTAGTTTTCAATACATACGTATACGTTTCAATTCAATATTTAAAAGTACAATAACAATTTTTATAATAATTGTAGAAGATTTAGAAGTTATGTTGGACTAATATATAAGGAAGAAATCTAGAAGTTTTCATGTTTTATATATATAGTAAGTAAAAATGATAGGAAATATAACAATTAAAGAAACAGTTTTTAATTTCACTTGATTTAATTTAATAGATTTTAGTATAGAATAATACAATATTATAAACTTGGCAGTTTTATGTATGTATAGTATACATATATGTTTATAGACATTCTACGTTTATAATTTATATTTAATAAAAAGGAAGTATTAGGTCTACTAGAAAGTCTTGACCATTTTTGAAAGCAATGTTTAATAGAAATTACATTTGTCATTATATATTATATATTTCATTATATTTGTACAGTGGGTAGAATAATATAATAATCACTTTTTATCTATTTTTTTGTATAGCTTTGAATATAGAAATTTAACTTTAAAAAATGGAAAGTACTTTCTACTGGACATAGTAATTTTTAAATAACAAAATTTGTTCTATAATCATTTATATTATATAGTAGCAAATATCATTGTCAGATTAAATATTTAATATAATACTGCAACAGAATAAATTATGATTATCATAGACATACAATGTATATAATTTTGTCATCTGTTTTTTAAAATCTCATAAACTTAACATCTTTTTAAATTTTTTTTCTAGAAGGAATGTGTAAATTAACATAGTTTAAATATACCATATTTCATTAAAAATCATACAAATATATATTGTTAAAATTACTTCTTAACAATATTATAAACAAACCTAATACATAATTTGTTAAATTTTATGAAATACAAATGTTATGTATATGATTTCTACATATTCAGCACTGTTTTGCCATTGTGCAACAAAAGTAGTATACATTAAATGCTGTGCTAATTTCTTCATTAAATTGTATACAAGTATATTTGTTTGAAACGAAAAACTTGTAGAGTACGCATACTTGTAATATGTGTCACATTCGTACAAAAATGATATTATTTTGCACCAATAAGTAAAATCTACTTTTATTCAAAGCAAATAGAAAACGTAAATAATGCACTTATTGCTTTAGATAGTGTTCGTACTGTCATACCATGGTGGCATCCAATTACTCGTAGCTCTATTTCTTCCTTTGGAATGGGCAAGCGTGCCATCAATATTATAATTTCTATCCGTTGGTTTCCTACGTATCTCATTTTTATTCGAGTCATAAATCTCATTATCCAAAACAACAAATGATTGACCATTATTGTGTTGCTTAGTGCTTTTACCGAAACTAGGAGAATATGGTCTGATAACATCAGTGGGAAGTGCACGATCAGGTGAAGGATTGCGTATCCTTCCGGAAGACTGAAGTGATGGAGAACGTCTACGTCGAAAACCTTGGGGTTCATCATCAACGTTACAGACATGGAGCCGATAAGTTGGACTAGACGATTCGTCCTTTAATCTGTTGCACTCTGGCGCATCTAACTGTCCCAGCTTTTGCAGGTGACTTTGGGATGTCCTTGAATGTCTATATTATTATCACACGATAATTACATTTACATCAAAGAATTTATACAAGGTGTTTCTTTATCATGACACAATATTTTTAAGGAATTGTTTGGGTAATCAATATAAACTCAAGAAAAGCCTTCTTTAAACAATAAATGAATTATTCTTTATTATTATTATTATTATTATACATTGTTACATGCAAGAATTTTTTTTATAATTACATGTGCTATTTCAATCGATAAATAGATATATAAATTCTGATGTACATTAATTTCTATGATAGAGAATAGATGAACAAAGAATATATAAGTATTTATCAAATTAATACAATTCTGGATCAAAATGAATTCCTTAAAAAAACAGTTGCTAATGAAACACGTTGTATAATCAATGTGAAACAATAATCATAACATTTCAATAACATTGCTCAACAATCATATGCAATATTATTTTTCATTTATCAATGCTCAAATAATTTCTACTACTTCAGCAAATTTCAGCAAACAAAACTTTCAAAATTAACTATAACAAAGTTGATTTGTTTAATATTGCTGTATTCTCTTAGGGCTTAGAAAGTTAGAAGGAAGCTTAAAAGTTAGAAGGAAGCTTAAAAGTTCGAAGTCGAAATATGTGTTAAACAGTGTAATTGAGAGAAGTCTACAACAAATAAAAAATATCGCTTGGTTTACCAATTTTTGCATACAAACCTGCGGCTACCCGAGGGTGGTTTCCCGCAAACGCTGTCCTCGTGGATCCGGGTACTCAGTACCTGAAAGGCGTTCTGATCCTGGACAGTATTCACGCGATCGAATTGATCCGCGTTGTGTATCCAGTGATTCTCTTTCCGTCTGGAAGCACTTAAACTATGATCTCGTCTACGGTGCATTCTTGGATTGGCGCATTGGCTTTCACGTTTCGTACAGTAAGCCATCCTGTATTCCGGTTCGAGGGCGATGTTTCCCTCCAGTCGCAAACTGGATGGCATCCTCAAGGGTTCAACTTTCGGCACGCAACCGTAGGGAACGTATTGAGACCTTACCTCGCTGGTCAGCTCATAATCGCATCGTGTGCTGTCCTGTTTAGCATATGGCGCACAATATTCCGGGGGAATCAGCGTTGACTTTAGCGTTAATGGCGGTTTTCGATACACAGGGTGGTCCTTTTGATAATCCAAATACTTCGACTTGTATTCCGGATCCTGGTCGATTTTCGTGGAAAACTTGCTGGTAGGCGACGAAAGGATCTTCGAGCCATCTGCTCGCCCGATCTCGTCTTCTGGTTTTATAATTTTCGGTCGTCCCCTTGGGAAATTCTGTAAGGGACAACAGAGCTCTACAAAATGCATATTAGTGTAGCAAGTGTTTTGTGATGTACAATCGGAGACAAAATTATGTGGACACCTTTTAAAAACTAGTAACTTTTTAACATTAAACCAAACGATCTAAGCTTTTGAGATTTTACTAGATAATTCATAAACAAATTCTTAATTCTCATCATAGGCACAGATAAAAAAGTTAAAAATCGTTACATCTATTTCCTTTGAAATTCCGAGCAATACAATTTCAACAAAATTTGTATCTAATCGTGCTAATATGTATCTCCAAAAAGCTCAAGTCGTTTGGTTCAATGGTAAAAAAAGTTACAAGTTTGTAAAGTATGTCCACGTTAATTTTGTCCCCGACTGGATTCCACTTGTTTTATATTGATGTTTCATATATGCTTTATTTTCTACGTTACTGTGGTTGTTTAAAGATTCTCATGTCAAATCAAATTGGAAAAGTAAAAATTGCCTTGTACGCTTCTTTGTATTCCGGAACTTCGAGCGGCGGACACTTCAAATCTTCCAATTTCGAGACTAACATCTTCATCTCTTCTTCCGTTCTCCTCTCCTTTTGTTCTTTTCGTCTCTTCTCTTCGTCTTCGATATCTTTGTTTAATTGGGTCATCAATTGCGCCTCTCTTGCACGGGGATTAATAAAATTGTCCGTGCTTTCTGTGCTTTTAAAGAAAACTGTTCCTGTTCTTAGATGCGTTTCCGGTTTCACTGGTTGCGGTCTTTCTACAGTATAAAATAATCAAATTAAACCGAATCTTCGGTATTGATTTTGTAATGCTTCAAGATCTTTTTTCAAAGCGCTAAATCAATTATTTCGTGAATCTTGGTTTCGATTAGTTTCCCTAAAAATCGTGTCAACGCTATTTTAGAAAACCAATTTGACCATCACCTCTATTTTGGTGTCCCTTGAAAACTTCGGTGTACTCCGGCATAAAATTCGATTCACCCTCCAACTTCAGGTTCGTATGCTGCCTGAGCAGTTCCGGTCTACGCACACCCACGAACGGCACGTATTTTTCATGGTTTTCGGTAGTCGTTTCAATTTCTCCCTCAAGTTTCAGGTGTGTGGGCACGCGCATAAGCTCCGGCCGACTGACGTTCAACCACTGTATGAATTGCTCGCATTTTTCGGTGGTCGTCTGCAAATCGCCCTCCATTTTTAGCGAGGTGGGTCTTCGAGCTAGTTCCGGTCTGTGCTGACCTTCATAAGCCACATACGACGAAAACGTTTCCGTGTCCGTGTAAAACTGTCCACCTCTTTTTAAAGTGGTATCCCTTTTGCGAAATTAAAAATAAATATTAGTCTCTGTCATAAATTATTATCTCCTCATTTAGTATATTATATCAATATATATCAATCTCATTTATTAGTCAAGTAAATAACAATTATATGAGCCTCTTACTTGCCTAATCGATTAACACCACAAAATATATTTCAATATTTACGATATTTCCACATAAACTTTTATCTCGAGATCGCATAGAAAAATAAATTGCCCTCTAAAAGCACTAAAAGAGTCCCGGTTAAATAACCATAACGTTTCAAAGACAGTAATTTACCTTCTAATCAGAGATGGTCGTTTAGGAACTCCAATATGGCTAACGAACTTGGAGCTTTCGGTTTGGGTCTCCATCGTTTCATCCTTGTTAGTATGCCACAAAGCCGTCGCAGATTCTTTATTTATTGTTCCTGGTTCCGTGTCTACCTTGTTTCGCTCGTCAATCTCTTCTCGATCCGAAGCTTCCGTGCTTACTTCTAATAAATCCTTCGGTTGAACACCTTCGACCCGTTTGCTTCCTTCAAGCCAGACATTTTCCTACGGTAAGGGGTACATCTATGAATCGGAAAATTGTTGCTTAATGAATTTAGTATCGGGTCGCCTTATTTGTGTATTTAATTCACTTCGTTTACTTTGCGAATTTTATTTCAGTGTGTTTTACGCATCTGAAGAACACATGCCAAGCGATAGACTAAATGAGATACATTAAATCACATTTTGCATCGATTCTATTTATTACAAACATCAACACCAGTGTACTAAATAAATCTTTAATAGCGAGTTTATCAAAATCGAAACAAATTGCAAACAAATTATCAAAGAATGAAGTTTCAAGTAGGATACCTAAAGTGCTACAAGAAAGTTCCGAAGGTTGATCAAGTTTTAAACAAAATACACTTCGGCTAACCTTGAGCGAATCCTCGTTGTTCGCACGGTCGGTCTTCTCAGGCTCGAGATGTCTGTCTTCCGATTCCGGATAAAGTCCAAGATTGTCTTTCGGTTGACCTTGAACCCGCCTTCGTCGGTAACGAGCTAATTCGTCGACCGTCAACCCTTCGAAAAGTGGCCATTTTTCCTTCGACTTCGTTCTTCGCCCTTTGCCTTTGCCCTGCGCTAGCTCACTGTCCGAGGATGATTTGTTGCCATGTTTCGAGGAGGACCTTTGCCTGAATATAAATTCGATTCTCAAATGAAAACTATAGAAAAATTGACGAATAAAAATGTTTAAGACAATTTAAAATTAGTTCTAAACAATTTAATTCGCCACAACAGATTTTCAGAGTTCCCGCAAAATATTTGAAATGGGTAAGCATTTTTGAAGTTTTCATCGAGTATTGATTTTTATCGAATCAAGCGAAGCGACAATCAATCGAAGAAACGCTTTCGCCAGGACTCATATTCCGAGTGATATCGATCGTCCTTTATCTTTTAGGTTAATGGAATACTGACCGGTGTTATCGCATTCCTAAATTACATTCCAGACGATATTTATCCTATTTGAGTGATGCTAGCGAAGTTTGAACAATTGGCCATTCAACCTCCACCTACTTTAACCTACTCTGATATTTATGAACCGTGCTCATTCACGGATTCGGGTTATTTTACTATCGAACAAAAACTCCGGATACATATATTGATGTTCTCAAAAATGATTAATTTTCAAATTTTATAGAATGTCTTAATTTTATAGAGTATCCAATTTATATTCGAAGAGATTAATTTGAATGCCGCAGAAAGCTCTTTTCCTGATAAATTGGAACAGCTTCAATTTTGGCTCGCTAGTTTAATGGATTAGCTTCCAAAATTAAATCATAGTTCGTAGGTTCGCAGATAACGAATCATTGTTGACGCGGTGTAACCGTGTATCAAGGGTTGAGAACTTGAAGACGATTTAGCGTGACTTTTACAAATTAAAATAGCAAAGTCTTGGGTTCAGCACATGGGACAGATATCGTATCACTGCTGGACTCAGGTTCCTATACATATGTATATGTAATATTTTATTTTAGGCTCACTGAGTTTTCATGTAAAAGCAATGGGAACCAAACTCGAGCTGAGATACTGGGTCAGCTACGAAATGTTTAAATTTCTCTTCAGATATGAAGGAGATCTTTGCAATCGCCGAAAACAGTTTGAAGACTTTGCCTTGTCTTGTCCAAAATTTATATCTTTAAGATTATTATCTGCGCTTGTACAATATTGACCACTAGATCCGATAATTTGTTCGTTGATGTCTTTCAAAACACTCCAGCAATATTAGTTAATTACAGATTATATTATTCGAGTTTTCATAAATTGTTAAATCTTGGTAAAAAAATGGACAGTATTTAAATTTTGTGATAAAAATCGGACAACGATCTACCTGGACACATTTCAAAGGGTAAACCTCTACATTCACTTTTTCAAATAATTTTTTCGACGAAATCTTGTTCACGATTTAATTCGTCAAGTACTTATACTGCTCCCTTGCAACGACTCCATAAAACTTGAAGTATAATTTTTTGTTGCCATTTTATTGCACTTCAGAATAACCTAAAGCTTTAGAAGAGCATGATCAGAACTGTATATTGTGAAATCCACCATACTTTTTTGCATAACATGCACCAAACGCATGTACACGAGGGAAACGTCTGACCCGTCAACCTCCCAGCGGTATACGCCTTTGGTTAATCTCATGCTAGTGGCACACTTTTCTTTCAATGTGCAATAAAACGACAACAAAAGGAAACGTATTTTATGGTTTATAGGATCGTTGTAAAACAGACTTTAATTTACAAATCTGCAGTGATTAGAATCGCAAGAATGATTCTACAAGCACCCTACGCATATTTGAATTTATAAGTATTTAAAGAAAAAGTGCTGTACTTTTTCGTCTTTTTCTTAGTGCTAGATCTGCAGTCTATTAATGACAAGCAAATTTAGTATTGTGAATATCGTTTCCAATCACATTACGATATTTTTTAATGACGCCTCAGAGTCGCCGTTCGAGTGCGAAGGGATAAAATAAAATTAATCAAAGTAACGTGAAGATTAAGAAAATTCGGGGTCAAAATTAAGTGGACACCCTTTATAAAAACTTGAATATCTTTAATAGTTTTTTTTCAAACTCGACTAAACGACTTGAGTTTTTTTTTTAGATGTCAGAAGAATTAGTTTACTAGGTAATGTGTAAACAAAATTTTATGAAATTATTATCGCTCGCAATTTAGAAGAAAAAAAGTTAAGGTCACTAGTTTTAACTATTTTTCCCTATGCCTATAAGGAAAGTTTAAAGTATGCCTTTTGCAGATCTAAGTAAGTTATGTACACAATATAATATGCACAAAGTTTCAACGGAATCGGTTGACGCATAAGCATGTAGGCATTGAAAGGTGTAAGAATTTTTGAATTTTGGGCTTACGGTTGATCTAAATCTCAAACGCCTGCTTCTCCCACCAACCTCTCTTTCATGCGCGAGGCCTGAGCACTGTTCGCGATGGGTGAAGCACTTCTTTCCTCTATGTTAACGGCGGATGTTGGTGGGGGACAGTCGGCGCTATGGTGGGGACGGTTTTGTCTCAATTGAGACAAAAATGCCCATCCCTGAATCTAAATCGCACTTTCTCACAATTTTTGCCATTTTTAATAATTTGTGGCTCATAGCAAACGATTTTGTTGAAACTGTACATGTATATAATAACTTCCTTTAGATCTTAGATTTACAAAAGACATATTTTAAATTTTCATTATAGGCACAGATAAAAAAGTTAAAAATCCTGACCTTTACTTTTTTCTTCACAATTTCGACTAATGTACAATTTTATTTAATACTTTTTATACATTATCTAGTAAACTAATTCTTTTAACATCTCAGAAAACTCAAGTCGATCGATCTAATTTTAAAAAAGTTACTAAGGTGGGGAATGTAGCTTACAATTAATGGAAATGGTAATTTCGCGGAGGCGTTGCAAGTCACGTCGCGATTGTTTCTTTATGTTGTTATATGCACACATTGATCGCGGCTTCGATTCAATAGTGGGGGAGTTATAGATGGAAAATCTTGCGCGATTGATCGGACACTTCGTTCAGTCCAAAAACTTCGGATCTCGCTTGAAATTCTGATCCCGTTCTCGTGGTACGAACAAGTACCTGCTGTGTTAATTTTTAAACGGTGTCCACTCAACTTTGTCCCTGACTGCATTTTGTAGTTGATCTTGAAAGACAGTCTAGACCCAATGAAGTGAAGATTTTCGCTTTTAACTGGCTCTGAATCTCCGGAACCGATCTCAAAAAATGCATTCGAAACTGAAGGTCTCTTTTTGGAACTTATTGACCCGGGTGCACGAGGGTTCACTGGATTTTGTTTTGCAGTGCCAGATTAAGACCTCTAGAGGCCCTAAGCACTAAAAGATTTTCTGGCCCTCTTATACAGTATCACTCCAACGCAATGTAGGGTGGATGTGCATGATTTCGTAGGAATTTTCGATAGTTTTATAGAAAGTGATTTTAAGAGAAATTAGAATTTTACTCGCTCGCTAACGGTTTTCATCTATCCATTATTCGTTCCACTAGCATATGCATGCACATAAACACATAGCAAATATTATTACTATGTAAAAGTTGCGAAACTCAGAAACATTCTATGGTGCCCCCCTTTCTACTGGTGCCCCAAACATCCGCTTATTCCGTTTATTAGTTAATCAAGCACTGTTGTTCTGCGACTGTACGAATACCATTGGTAGCGTAGATTACGTGTGTCAGAGTTCACGGTGTTTTTCTGAAAACGTCAGTTTCACGAGCAAAGCGAAGGAATCGGTTCCACGTGGAGTTCCGGCGGAGGTTGTTGACGAGGGATGAGATCCTGAAGAGATGGAACACCGAGCCGGGTGGATGCCCGGAACGGACTGAAATCCTTGCTCGCGGAAACTGAGGCTGTTAGGAGGATCAAGGTGGGTCGGGGGTGGCAACGAAAGGGGCGATGGGGCGTGCAGGGGGTCGAACGAGGAACAGGAAGAGGGCGGTACGAAGCTACATGCCTCTACAGGGAGACTCGTAGACGCGACGCATCGATCTACGAAGAGGAGCCTGAAAAAGAAATTTCGTTGCGGGCTAATGGCTCGTGCGCACGGAAACGTTCCGGTATTACTCTGGAGACGTCGTTGATTGGAGTTGTCTGATTCAAATACCGGTTGATACAAAAATCTTGGACGGTTCTTTTCAAGGACGACTTTGCATACTCACTGTTCATCTACCATCCGTTGAACAGTCTCAAGTTAATTTCTTGGAACCATTTTTGCTTTCACAAACAGTGCAGCACGATTAGGGGTTGAACATTTTTGAAAGAACACTCTGCTGTACCATCACTCAGCTTTTATGTGATGCACAGTCATTGGACAACCTATGGAGGATTCGAATTACTCTTGATTCATCTTTTCGAATAACTTTTTTTCTCAGAAGAAATGCAGCAGGGTTGGACATCAGTAACGGTTTCTCTCAATAACGTGTAGTTAGTCCTCCAGTAGGTAAAGTGTTAATTTTCAATAATTTTTTAATGATTAATTCTATTGTGAAGACAGGTCCTATCAATATTTATAGCTCGTTGATGTGTAGACATGTTCGTGTTCAGTATTGTTTTCGGAAACTAATAATTTCTGATAGCAGTAAATAACAGTACATATCATGTACAACAGATTGATTGTCCTGTTAACATTGAACAATGATATACTTAATTGAAAAGCAGGAAATGGCATCGACTGTTTCACTATTGGTATCTTAACATGACCCACAAAACAGGTAATTGAGTGTAATCGACCAACGTTTCCATGTGATTGACACACAATTACAGAGTTCTTACAAATTGGCCCTGATTCGACGCATTCTACCCATTATTGACGTGCATTTGGATTAGACCCAAGCTTCGGACCGATACTGTGCACTACGAAGAAAATTTTTACCTTCGATAGATGCTTCGACTCAAACTTCCTTAAACATATGTCGATTTATTATAAATATACCACATAGCTCTAGATCATTCATTTTTATAGATAATTTTGCAAAATCTATGACAGTATTCCATCGATTAAATACTTCATCGAAGTAAAATTGAATTAAATGACCGTCTTATAGTCTTTGATAGAACTTTATGTTTTGATAAATCATTCAGAATAAGAAATATTTTATATTGAATGCTTATCAATCTTTTATAATTAATCGACTGTGGTTTTTTGTGCGTTCATAAAAAAATTGGCTGGGTGAAGTATAAAACGGTAAATTAGTATCAAATTTGTATCAAAATTAGTAAAGGGTGAAATCAATTTTTATTTAGCTGTAATTGTTTCCCACAATTAATGCAGAAAGTTTTTTTATTGCATGAAGATCCGCAGTCTAATGATTAATGTTTCATACGTGAAAAGGTTAAATCGTAGAATTATTTTTTTGCCATATTATAATAGACAAAAAAAGTCTTCAAAGTTTCGCTTCATTTTAAACAGTAACAAAGTTACATACAAATATTTGTAGGGGATGATTTCACCCCTATGAGATAAATTTTCGTCAAAATAAGATGTCTTCACTTTTTAGTGTGCTCTAGAATGAATTCTATTAGAATTAAAATTTTCTGGTTAATGGATTTGGTAATTGCCCAGACAGCACACAGACGTCTCAAAGGCGTCTTTGAGACCACTACCGCAAGACGCTCAGGCGGCTCAAAGTCGTCTCAGCGGTCGCCCGGCGGTCGCGGGAGCGTCGCTGGAGCGTCGTTTGTTAAAAAACGATACGTCTTTGAGACGCCTCTTAGGCGTCTTTTGGGGGTCTGCGAGGCGTCTTTTGGGGGTCTCTCAGGCGCCTTTTAGGCGTCTTTTGGGGGTCTGCGAGGCGTCTTTTCGGGGTCTGCGAGGCGTCTTTTAGGGGTCTGTCAGGCGTCTTTTGGGCGCCTAAAAGACGACTGTTTTGGAATTTTTAAAAAAAAGTCATATCGACGGCGGTGGTCTGGACGGGTAAGATCGGTAGTAGTTGTTGGCACATGCCAGGGGGCTTCCTGGTTATAGTTTTGTCGTCTGCTACAGTTGTTGCGTTGTGCTCTCGTCGTCGGGGTCTCCAATTTGGCGGCGGCTGAAATGTGTGAGTAACGGGTTAGGACGGTATATATATGAATCGGCGACGGATCAGGTACTAGCGGGAAAGGCGTTTTCTTGTCCTTCTGTCCATCTGGTGACGAGCGTAGGAGAAAGCCGCCACATTATATTAAAGATATATTACGGTCGTCTCAGATAATTCGTCAAAATCATATGAATGGAAGTAGAAAAATGACCGCCCCAAACTGACGCAGTCACTTTTATTATTGCAGCGGCGCAGATACACACCTTACATTAATTATTGTACCATTAATTAATTATTGTTCTTGAATCGTGGACAATAGCTCATCAGTTTCGCATATATTACTCTTTTTTATTTAATTCCGAGAAAAAAAACAATCAAATAGTAAAAGTCTATATAAGGAATTTCTCTACTTTTATCATCCATATGTTTATAATAAATGATATTTTGAAAAATATTTTCATTATCATTCCAAAAAACAGGAAACTTAAGAACCAGTATTTTAATCATTGCACAGCAAACTGATCCCTGTCGTAACATCTCCAAATTCAAGTTGTTCAGTCTCGGAAAAGGCGCCTCTAAGACGCCTTATTTCAGACGCAAAAAAGACGTCTCCCAGAAGGCGTCTCTGAGACGCCTCAAAGACGCCTTTTTGTGACCTAAGACGCTCAGACCTAAAACAGACGTAAAAAAGACGTCTCTAAGACGACTCGTGCTGTCTGGGTGTGCATAAAAGGTCCCATCTCACCGATTTCGATGATTTTTTAATATGTTGTCAGGGTGAAGATCCTGAACAACTTCTTCCTATACATATAACCGTCGCTCAGCCTTTGTTTTTGAGATATTTGCGAAAAACTGCAGCTACTACTACATTGAATTTTGCCTATACGTGCACTTCCGTGCTGTGCGTATGCGTCAATAGGATGCGACCGCTCGTCATCTTTTTCTACAAATATAGCACGCGATCGTCGAACGATCTATATTAGAGGTCGCGGTTTTGAACGTGTACTAAAATACACGTGTACACGGGGTACGTGAACCGTGTAGTTCGAATTTAAGGATCCGTGTACACGGATCTGGAATATGGATCCGTGAATACGGATTTGGAATACGGATCCGTGTACACGGATCTAGAATATGGATCCGTGTACACGGATCTGGAATATGGATCCATGTACACAGATCTGCGAATACGGATCCGTTCGGCACGTTCGAGTCCGACAACTGATGCGTTATTATTTTTCGAATACTTTTCGACTGTTGATGTTAGAAGTGAAACAATAATAAAGTCGCGGTAAATTGTTCGACGTTATATCACCGTATATTAAAACACACGTGTAAAATAAATACACGAGTATTTGTGAAATTAAAATACACGAGTATTTGTGAAATTAAAATACACGAGTATTTGTGAAATTAAAATACACGAGTACCCGTGTGTTTAGTATTACATGGATTAACCTTCGGATTCGTTTATTGGACGTAAAATAGGCACCTCTATTAGATTTAATTCTGGAAACGGGTAGCGCAAAAGGAAAAAGATACAGAATAAATTAGCGGTAATAGCGTACGAAATAAAACAGCTGTTAGAAGAGCGACGCGTTTATTACGAAATAATGAGCGATATTCACGTGAAAGAGGACAATACAAAGAAAAAGATACGATTACATAGTATAGATAGACGTAAGCATGCAATTTGAAGACGGCAGCATTGGTGACGCGTAAATATGTATAAACCAGGGATTGAAAACTGTTAATATGTATAAACCAGGGATTGAAGAACCGAAATCATGTTATAACTGTTACGAGAATATCGGTTCTGGATTTTGGTTTTGGGTTTCGGTTCCGATTTCGGTTCTGTCATTCTGTATTCTATTCTGTATTGTGTTCGGCGTTCGGCCTTCTACATTTATTATTTAAGTAGTTCCTTATTGTTATTTATAATGTAACCAATTTATAAATAAATCAATTTTCATAATTTGTTTCTATATTCATTATTTGAATTATTATTTCGATTATTTATTGTTAAAATAATTGTTTAAATAAATAAATTTTCATAATTTGGTTCTATATTCACTATTTGAATTATTATTTCGATAATTTAATGTTGAAATAATTATTTAAAAAGTTAAATTTTCGTAATTTGTTTCCATATTCATTATTTGTATGGTTATTTCAATAATTTACTGTTAAAATAATTGTTTAAATAAATAAATTTTCATAATTTCTTTTTATACTTATTATTTGAAGTATTTCAATAATTTGTTGTTAAACTAAAATCTTTATTATTTGAATTATTATTTATTTAAACTTTATTATTTAACTTAATTTATTGATTTAAACAATTATTTTAACAATAAATTCTTGAAATAACCATACAAACAATGAATATGGAAACAAATTATGAAAATTTAACTTTTTAAATAATTATTTCAACATTAAATTATGGAAATAATAATTCAAATAATAAATATATTAGTTTAACAACAAATGATTGAAATACTTCATATAATAAGTATAGAAACAAATTATGAAAATTTATTTATTTAAACAATTATTTTAACAATAAATTATTGAAATAACAATTCAAATAATGAATATAGAAAAAAAATTATAAAAATTTATTTATTTAAAAATTGTTTAAATTATAAATAACAATAAATAACCACTTAAATAATAAATATAGCAGGCCGAACACAGTACACAATAGAATACAGAATGACAGAAGACAGAACCGAAACTGGAACCGAAACCCAGAACCGAAAAATAACTGTTTTAGAACCGAAATAATATCGGTTCTCGAGAACCGTATCCGTAACCGATATTCTCGTAACAGTTATAACATTATTTCGGTTCTTCAGAACCGTTTCAGTCCCTGCTTCTAACATCAACAGTCGAAAAGAATTCCATCGAAAACAATAACACTTCAGTTGTCGGACTCGAACGTGCCGAACGGATCCGTAGTCGCAGATTCGTGTACACGGATCCGTAGTCGCAGATTCGTGTACACGGATCCGTAGTCGCAGATTCGTGTACACGGATCCATATTCCAGATCCGTGTTCACGGATCCTTAAATTCGCACCACACGGTTCACGTACCCCATGTATTTATATACACGTGAAATAGGGATCTCTAATCTATATGCGGCGTGGACCAGTGATGCCAGAATCGTGGAACCGAGGAACTTACACCTCCGGTGGATCCTCCGGCTGGACCCCCCACTCTGACGTACCGTCGTCGCCTTACGTTGTTTCTTGCTGCGCACGCGCTACACACAAGCGTACCTCGACGTCGTCGAGTCGAATAGGCAGCTCACACGGACAGACTAGAGGTACGCTTGTGTGTAGCGCGTGCGCAGTAAGAAACAACCTAAGGCGACGACGGTACGTCAGAGTGGGGGGTCCAGCCGGAGGATCCACGGGAGGGGCAAGTTCCTCGGTTCCACGATTCTGGCATCACTGGCGTGAACTTTTCAAAACTTGTAATGATGAAAAATGAGTATGTTACGGTAAATGTGATTAATCCGGTGATTATGTATGATTGCCGGTTATTATATATAATCACCACTAAGTTTGGTCTGGGTTAGGTCCTAAATATTCAATAATTCATCACCAGACTGCGGATTTTATGCATTTATGACAAAAATGGGTGCATATAATTTAAAGCAGTGAACATATTAAAAAGATTTAAGGACATCGGTCTACTAGTTTCAACTTAATAATATTATTAAAAAAAGAAAGAAATTTCTGTTTGACTCCTGTGTCTGGCAATTAATGCAAATATTTTTTATTTTGCATAAAGATCCGCAGTCTATTCATCACATTTACCAATTCTTGAATATATAAGACGTAACCCAGACCAAACTTCGTGGTGGTTATATACAATAATCGGCAATTATACATAATCACCGGATTAATCAAATTTACTGTAACAAGTACATATTATAATGACACTACACACACTCACATAGTGTTTCACATCTGAAAGCTTTTCCGAATAAATGTCATGGGCTGATTGCACTTAGTGAATTCTTGAATATTTAGGACCTAACCCAGACCTAACCCAGACCAAACTTAATGGTGATTATATATAATAACCAATTATACATAATCATCGGATTAATCACATTTACCGTAACATACTCATTCTTCATCATCATATGTTTTGAAAAGTTCACGCGGTATATAGATCGTTCGACAATCGCGCGATACATTTGTAGAAAAAGTTGAGCGGTCGCATCATGCTTACGCATACGCACGGCGTGGACGTGCACGTATAGGCAAAATTCAATGTAGTAGTAGCTGCAGTTTTTCGCAAATATCTCAAAAACTAAGGCTGAGCGACGGTTACATGTATAGGAAAAAGTTGTTCAGAATGTTGAGTTTTACAACGTATTTAAATTTTATCAAAATCGGTGAGGTGGAACCTTTTATGCACAATTACCATGAATTTTGTACGCATCTGTATCGCGTGTTTAGTTATTCAGTCGGTATACAAAATTCGATATGCAAACTGCACGTGATTACATACGATCGAGTTCGTTGTCACATGGTAGCGTGGCCGAGCGGTCTAAGGCGCTGGTTTAAGGCACCAGTCTCTTCGGAGGCGTGGGTTCGAATCCCACCGCTGCCAATTTTTTTTTCTACTCTCGTATGGTTTTCCTGAGATCAGTACAAACGGTGCCAATGAAACTGAAGATACTCGATTATTTTTAGTATACGAACTCTCCGTTATAATTCTATCTGAAGCGTGATTGACGAGCAACGAGTACGCCTTCTAAAATACATTCACAAAATACAGGCGGCCCTCGACTTTCGCACATTCTACTTTCGCACAATTCGCTGTTTCGCACATTTTTAAAGATTCAACTGTTTAATCCTCTGCGATCGGATGTCAAATGAATACTTAATTGAGCAACAATTGAGTAACAGTGAAATATACAATGAAAGTGAGGAAGAGGAAGCTGATAAAAACGTCAAGACTTTGACAATTAAAAATATGAATGAAGCCTTCACGCATCTTGAGAAATTTTTGACTATCATGGAAGAATGTGATCCCAATGGTGAACGTATATCTCAAGTACGTAGGGCAATTGAGAAAGACACAGCATGTTATAGAAATCTTTATCAAGAAAAGAAAAAAATGGATGGTATTCAACTAACTCTTGACAACTTTATAAAGGAAACACCCGAAAGCACTTAACACGCCACTTTAACTTCATTATGTATACATATTGATAGATAAATACTTTAAAACACAGTTTTTGGTGCATATTTTTCTACATCCCTATGCTTTCGAACATTCAACATTCGCACACACTTTCAGGAACCAATTATGTACGAAAGTCGAGGGCCTACTGTAATGGCAATTCGAAACGTGACAATAGCACGACAAATTGTTACAATAATTACACAAATCATTTATTTTAAATGAAATCAAAGCAATGTCGAGCTGCGTAGATTCTTATTTGCATAAGTCGTTTTATAAAAGTCAGGATCAGGAGAAAGTAGTTTTTGTGAACACGTTAACTGCCATGCGAATTTTATGCGTTTCACACAACTTTAACCAACTTCATTCATAGAATAGATCACCGTTATTAATAATAATTGTTAGTTACGTTACAATGAAGTTCTCACCTTATAATACAATCTTGTGCATTTCAACGTCAATGAATTGATATTCGCAGTGGCATTATTTTTATGACCCTCATTTTTAAATAATTCCGTAGCGCCGGTCACTGATGACCTTCGTGGCGTTCAACATGGTATTAATTAGAAAATTTGTTGTGATTATTATGAACTAACAATACTATCAAGTTTTGTTAATACGTATATAGATTTTCTTGTATTTTATTTTACATATAAAGTGCACGAAGATACACAGATTAATAATAAACAAGTGATTATAGATCCTATTTTTATTCTCTTGTGTTTTATTCCCTTTCTTTTTAAGGAAGCCACAAGCAAACCACTGTATGTTTAGACTCTAAATTATAACGTTGTTCCTAATTGTATTCCTAGCAGTTCCCCAACAAGTTAAGATTATTAAAAAGACAGAGAAGCTTCCATATGGCCGTTGTTTCTTGCAATTGAAGCAGGCAGGTTGTATTCACTCTAAACTTTAGATAAACTTTAGAGTGAATACAACCTGCCTGCTTCAATTGCAAGAAACAACAGCCATATGGAAGCTTCTTTGTCTTTTTAATAATCTTAACTTGTTGGGGAACTGCTAGGAATACAATTAGGAACAACGATATAATCACTAAAAAGAATTGTATAAAATTAGTACCAATTAAGGAGTTGCTTTTTGAACTATAGTTCAAATAAAGCACTGAAAATGATAGGGATTTATTGGGAACAAAATTGAAAAAAGCTCCGAGTGCAAAAGGAGAAAGCAAACTAAGCAAGAGTAATTTCACAGGCACTTTGCATACACTCCTTCCAATTTCGTAACGCGTCGACCGCGCGAGGAGTTCTTAATTATTAATTATTCGCCGCGATCAATCATCGAATAAGGGGACACTCGTTATTTCCATTTACATGTTACGTCGGTGAGGGAGATCGTGCCCGGCTGACATCGTGGCTGGCAATCGCGATCAGCGTTTCCCTTTTCAATCTCGCGAATAAAGTCACGAGACCTCGTGGCCCGGTGGTTCTTATTCGAGATCGTTCGTGTGCCGAATTATCACAGCCGGGGCACGATCGTCGAGGGGGCTCCAACGGTTGCGCCCCGGTGACCCTAATTTTCGTTCATCGTGTCCACGACAAATCCCCATCGCGCCCACACCGCCAAAGAAATGTCCGTTCCGCGTTGATGTACGCACATGCAATTATATTCGAATAGCCGGTCAGAACTTTCGCCGGTTCGCGATTCGCATTGGATTTGCACGTATTTTAACCGGCCATGCTTGCACGCGACCACCCACACCGAAGAAGTGCCGTCGCCACGTGCTCAAAAATGTCTTTTTGCTCATTCTAAGGCGTTTCACTTTTTAACTGTTCCATTTTACAGTTTTTCGTTTGCTCCACGTTTCCGCTGAATATATTTATCTTTTGAGAAAACGATTTAAGATAAATAGTTTGATAAATACAATTTGAGTATCTTTTAGCTGATCCATTTTAGAGTTTTTCCCTAGAGATATTCCCTATCTGCTACAAATACAATTTAAAAACTGTTCCACTGAGAATTTAACAATTCTTCTACAGTTACACTAATTACTTATTCGCCGTTAATGATTTCTTACAAGAAAAAGAAAATTGATATTTATTGTATGCTTTTTTATTCTGATGTAAATAGCATTCATGTTTGGTCAATTTTTTATAAGGGTTTAACTTGGAAAATTATTTTCTGACAATATATGCCTCGCAAGATCTCAGATTTTATTTCAGTCTCGTTCCTCATTTTTTATAATCATAATTTTTTGATAAAATGGTACACAATCAGTGAAATTGGAAAGTGAATAATTATATTTACAAATTTTTTCATTGAAGGTGAAAAATTGTGGTAAGGCAACAAGAGATGAATGATAAGATGCTTTTTTAGAAACAATGAAGAATGTGTCAAATTGAAAATGCAAAATTTTAATCGTAGGAATCAATCTTTTAAATAACAGATCAATATTGCCTTTGAGCCGTTTATTTTGAAAGTGGCCTAAGTCCATTTGGCAATTATTTTCTGTTGACAGTAGTAACGTATACAACTTGAACTTATCTGTCATAAACAACATTTACTGTTAAGTATATTCAGAGTATACACGATCATTTTGGGCACATAAGTTTTATTTATTTCGGCATTATACGAGAGTGGAGCGAAAACCACAATTTTCAGTGGAAGCATCTTTGTAATTTTAATAAGAACAAGAATAAGAAAATATAAAACTGTTACGTTCAGTGTTCATACGAATTCGGCAAACTTTTTGGCTATTCCAAGGGTATACATATAGCTCCTGTATATTTAAATTATCGGACAGTTTTCACTTATTGCACTATCTTCTGTAAAACCCTTATTTACATGCTAATTAACTTAACCCCTTACACTCGAATGGTAACTCTGAGTCACCAGTAAATGATTAATATTATTAATTTCGTCTCTATTCTACATATGAGCCGTTTATTTTGAAAGTGGCCCAAGTCCAATCAATTATTGATAATGTCCGAAAGTGCAGATTTTCAAATGTCCGAAGGCAGTGATGAAGGTAATTTTAATCAATTAGTATTTAACAAGTTATCCTCAGTTTTTTGACAGTTGCTTTAGTCGAATAATCAGTACGTTTAATTAATGCAGTGGAACAAAAAATTCACGCAGTACACACTTACAACTAAATATAAAATTTAAAATATTAAATTATATAAATTATTACACTCGTGGGGAAGAATAAAACAACAAGACCATTTAATTCAGATAGTGAACACGAATTCGTAACTAATGATTTCAACAAAAAAAGTTCGAAAATATTGTATTGACACTACTTTATAAAAATACAAGACGAATTACAACAGCGAAATACAAGGACATGATGGACTAACTACGATAGTATACCACCGGTGCACCATGACATCCCTCCCGCATACATAAAATGTAGATGAGCAATAAATTGTTAGGTAATTTAAGTAGTTAGAAAATTTCCCGAATTGCATAAATTGTGTTTTTGAAGTGTTGTAAAGAAATATGAAATAAATTGAGTATTGCTTTTCCAATTTGAAGCATTTTAAATTATGTCGAATGAACTTAGGCTGTTTCAAATTTTATAACGAATCTGGTTGTTAACTTTAAAAGTGGCTTAACTCCATTTTTGGTAAGAAAACATATTATTCACTTAATAATTGTTATTATTTTAATAGAAATTGTAAATTTAACTCTTTTAGATATACTTAAGAACTTATGACACATTGGTATCCTATACGTATATTTTTAATCTTATTGAAACGCAAACTCTTAAATATCTGAATTTAAGTATAAATGGACTTAGATCACTTTCAAAATAGACGGCTCATTTGATGTATGTCAAAAGTAAATTCATTCTAGAATTGTCAGGGTATAGATTAAAATGTAAGTTTTGCCGTACCTGGTTCAGATTTTAATGATACCTGCCACTTTAACTAGACATGGAACGTTGAAACTCATTTATTAGAAGGCTTAAGAGCACGACATCACGTTTAAATATACCGAAGACTCTACAAAAGCACTTAGCCTTCATTTCGATGATGAATAACCGAAGCACGAGAAGTACTTTCAGATAAGGACAGGAAATTATACCTCGATTCGAAATTTATCGACAGATACTGTCAATTTTCATTCACGTTCGACGTTTGTTGTCCTTCATTCTTTACAATTACTTAATGAAAAGATTCGAGACAGTCCAGCGTGTAGTCCAGTAAATGGTAGTGGCTCCGAAGCCGTGGATCGATCAGGAATACGATAATAATAGAAAGAGATCCACGATATCGGTACCAATTACAGGAGAGACCGGTTACTGGAGCTTTAAATTTAGAAAACACCACGAATTTATTTTCCTTCCGTGATAGAGGTTTCGATTTCCATAAAAGCACGTACCCTGCCAATCATAAAACATTACCATTGCGGGAATATCATCCAATCTCCATATTCAGAAACCCGACTGGCAACGAAATTCGTTTTAAGGTCAGTAACGCAAACATCGGGAATTAAATTAAAAAAATGTATTTTTTGGATCATGTTGTTAACCTTGATAACAAAAAATAATCAAGAAACCGGTGGACAAGAAAAAATGTTTACGTACTTGAGTATCTTGTATTCAATGTAAAATATAAAACGTACAAATGCAAAAAATACATTTCTTAAACAAGTAAGTTAAAATTCCTCTTAATGTATTAAAATATAAATTAAGAATAAAATGATAGTAATTAATGCTAGAGAGTAAATATAGGAAATAGCAGTTATTAAAATGAACGTAATGCAAAAAATACATTTCTTAAACGAGTAAATTAAAATTCCACTTAATGTATTAAAATATAAATTAAGAATAAAATGATAGTAATTAATGCTAGAGAGTAAATATAGGAAGTAGCAGTTATTAAAATAAACGTAATTAAAATGTGCATAAATTGAAAGAAATGTGAAAGTATTACATGTTTTTTAGTGGTCTAAACGGAACATTAAAATTCACAATATAATTGACAAGTGTAGGAAATCATGAAAAAATATTTATGTACTTTGAGCCAAAAATAATTTGCTAATGAAAAATTGAAATCCCCCTTTCATCCTTGTTTTCGAAAGAAAAGAAATACAACGAATTAATGCACACCGGCAAGTTTATAAATAAACGGCAACACGTAGCAATAAATCACTGCGAGAACAGTTGCAAAGTTAACACGAGGAAACCGCTATTTCTTTCTCACGAACGTAATATGCAAATTTCGATGAGTCTCTCCCGAGAAGTTCATTAAACTTGGAGAGTTCGATACCCTGCAATCTGTTTCCCTCCGCTCCGGTGCGGTGCGATGCGAACAAACAGAAACGGGGACATTTTCACAGTCGGTAGACGGACTATATAGCGACATTATAAATCTTGTTAAAGCCATTACATCCAATTACAGAAGAAGAATAAACTCACTGACATTTCGAACAAATAGAATAGCCTCGAAGATAGATTAAAACAATGACGGAAGTCCCAATAAAAATCGACTTGCATTAATTTTAAAAATCTTGGTTATTGTAAAAATCGGTGCTCTTAAAAATAGGAGTCGGTAGGACTCGTAAAGATCCTGACAGGACTTGTCAGATTTGTCTGGCCTGATTACGGTATCGGCCGAGCTTAGGTTTCACTAATCAGATCCGGGAGGCGTTAATTTGACTGAATCCTTGTATTTCGTGCGGGTAATAATTTTCAGAGAAAGTTGTGCCTAGCGTCGACTATATGCAACATTCCGAGTTCATCGTGTCTATAACCGTGTGTCCAACGAGCATAATCTCGGCAGTTCGGTGTACCATGTCTATTGGCCATACCTTTTGCCGGAACGGTCCCTTTTGCCCTCGCCCATCGCATCTTCTTGCACGACGATCAGCTCCCGATTCGCACAGGTCGATGATGCGATCACTGACTGTCGGTTCCTTGTTCCCTGATCGGACGCTTATCGAGGGAATGGTCGGATCGGTGAAGGACGCGAAGATCGATAGGATGACTCGACCGTGCCAGATCCTTCTGCTGGCGTGACTGGCTTTTTGGGCAAGATGTTAATGAGAAGGTGCCGGCGATACACCTGCGCAGCTGCGGAGGGTTGGAGGCACAGCTCGAACCAACGACGGTGGTGTGTTACAAGAAACATACACTCGTGACCCGTTAACCAGGTTGAATCGCAGCCGTTCTCTATTTCTGATCGTCGCGTCGGCTAACGACTTAAGCAACGTGTCGTAGAGACCCTAAGAGAATCGATACTCTTGGTCCCGACATTTTCGAAATGCTCCAAGACAAAGCATTCTAAATGCCTTAGGGCGGTGGTTGTAAATATGACAATCTTATTAACGAAGTGTCGAAGCCGAAAGCAAACGAACTGTATGTACGTACGCTTCGACTAGAAAACTTCGGTAATTAACTCTCGTATGTTCATTAGAGATAGTTTTTAAAAAAAGATTCTCCCATTTTATTGATAGGTACTTTTATATTGCCAAATGTTGCAGACAAGAGAAGTATTGCTTTTTATCATTATAAATTGTTGTAGTAGAAGGACTAACGCAATTTAGATAAGTACAGGGTGTCCCACATAAATGGGAACACCTAAATATCTGTCGTATTTACAGTCCTATCAGAAAACTTCAGAGGACAAAGTGACACTATTGCAGGGGGCAAATATAATGGTAAAGAAAAAAAATGTTTATGTCGTGTTTTTTAATGAAATTTCGAGGCCACCGATGTTCTTTTAAATGGAATAGTATATTTTTTTTACGATAGCATGATAGACAATAAAAAACTGAATTTAGTGGATACCACCTTTTTGACCTTGAAAGGACCTTGAGCAAGAATAATCATGTTGGAGCGGATAAAATGTGGAAGTTTAAAATTTACGAGTTTCAGCAAAGATTACGCGTTGTTTACGTCGGATTGACCTTTACAAACCACAATAAATGTTTCAAATTTTTTTCATAGTAAACAGCGTATGTTTATGTTAGAGTATGTATCATTAAGATCGTTAACAAAAGGTTAATCGGTTAGAATAAGTACGTTGTTCCTTCTGCATTATTCGAATTCGAAACGTGAAAGTGATAACAATGCGTTATACTGTACAGGAACGAATCGATATGGTTTTCGCTTATGGCGAAAGCCACGAATCTTTGAGGGAAGCAGTATACTTGTATCGTAAAAAATTTGTGAATTGTATTTGTCCTTCGTTACACGCATTTTCCGTTGTGGTAAAACAATTTAAAAATACCGGTAGTGTAAGTTCTAATAATCGTAATAATTACTGAAGCATGTGCTTCAATTACGTCTCAGGAAATCGACAATGCCTACAGATCATTTAATGCAAGATTGCAATATTGCATAAATGAGGATGGTCAACATTTCGAACATTTATTATGATATTTACAGGTCAACCCGCCGTAAACAACGCGTAATCTTTTTGCTGAAACACGTAAGTTTTAAATTTCCACATTTTATCCACTCCAACATGATTATTCTTGCTCAAGGTCATTTCAAGGTCAAAAAGGTAGTATCCACTAAATTCAGTTTTTTATTGTCTATCATGCTATCGTAAAAAAATATACTATTTCATTTAAAAAAACATCGGTGACCTTGAAATTTCATTAAAAAACACGACATAAACATTTTTTTTCTTTACCATTATATTTGCCCGCTGCAATAGTGTCACTTTGTCCTCTGAAGTTTTCTAATAGGACTGTAAATACGACAGATATTTAGGTGTTCCCATTTATGTGGGACACCCTGTATACACTGCGGGTCGTTATGCAAAATAAAAAACTTGTGCATCGATTGTAACAAACTGGAGTTACATAAAAATTGATTTCGACTCCTAATCATTTTAATAAATGGTCACAAAAAAGTTTGTGACTTTGTTCGTGCAGATTACACTCTGTACTTCAATGAAAGGAAGGTTGCATATGTTCGGGGCCATATTAAAAAAGATTTCCTGGTAGTATTTTCGTTCCATATTTTAATTGATGAAAGAATATACGTAAAGTTTTACCTGTGAGGGTGAAATGTTCTTTCTTTTAGAGAGATAGTAGACAATTTTTTTAAACTCGTTTTGGGTTCTTCTGAAGGAACAATGAAACTTTGAATGAGAACTTTTGAATGAAAGTGAAAAAAGTAGACCGATTTTTTTAAATAGAAAATCATTTTCGATTTTTTGGATTTGGATACGTTGTTCTTGCTTGAGAATATTTACGAATTAATGCCTTGAAAAAATAAGAAAGTACGAAACTGCGGAATTTATTTAACTTGTTTGAAGTATTGTTGGACAAAACTTGTTTTAATGTTTGTTTTATGGATCGTTAACGAGTATTTCTACGGAATGATCTTTTATATCACATCAGAAATTGAATGATAGCGCGTTGAAAACCGTTCTTTGTACAAACATTACGTGACATGCATGGGATTCTTAGTAATATAAACAACAATGCCACGTTACAAAACCATGGTTAAATACATCGTAATATTCATTTCAGGGATTGACCAATAATAATGTGCTTTTCTGTGGTTTAAAAATTGCGTTTACTATGTCCATAAATAAAATTTGTGTAATTATAAAGAATCTGATTATATTAAGTTACAACTTCTATTAAATTAATTAAATTATAAATTACAATTTCTATAGTAACGGAAAAGTTTTTAAGCAATAATCGAGTAACGAGAATAGTACAAATACCTAGATTGAATAAAAATTATAAAAATTATAAAAATTAATAATTGAATGTATCGTGAACATTACAAATTGTTTTTTACACTTTATACAAATTCTTTTTGAATACTTTATAATCTCTTTTTGTTAAAAAAAAATTATAAAGCATAAGCAATGAGATTTTTATTTATATACTAAATGTGTCTAAATCTCATTGGCACTTATTATGCGTTGCCAAATGTAATCGAGAAGATAAGCATTGCATTTTATTATTATTAATTATTATATGAAAATGATTAACATAGTTTAGATAAATTTGTAATTTCGTTCGTACAGATATTAGAACAATTAGACGCTACCTCTGACGCAACAATTGAATCAGAGAAGGGTTGCATATATTTAGGACCGGTTTAATTGTCTCGATTGCCGCTAGATGGTTGTAGTTTCCTTCTGGATTTGCAAACGTAAGTTTCGCGAATCTCGATGCACCTGCGAACGCATAAGAAAAAAATATTGAACAATATCGTTGCTAATTTGTATTGTATAATTTAGAATGATAAGTACATGGTGATTATGTAACTGTATAAGATAATCAGTGTAGATGCTCTGTCAAGGTAAGAAACCGCCATTTATAGGTACATAAAAACATATATCACCATTTGACGTTTCGAACATTTCCAAACCATTTATCTGTTCGCAATTTTTTCCGTAGGTGCGTTTGGTGTGCAATTTATCATAGAAATGTTTGCAGGAAGATAGCATCGATCAAAATGAATAAGAATATGAACTCGCCGTATAAACTTACGGAGTTCGCTCCGTTAAGTCCCGAGGAGAGTCAACCTGTCGTAGCTTCTCTATTTTCAAAATTCTTCAGCTTCACTAGAAGTAAGGTTTTTTCTTTGTACGTCGCCTCTATCGTGCAAGGATTTTGAGAATAGTTATTCTTTATATTTTTTCAATTATTTTATATTTAGAAAAAAAAACGAAGAAAATTTACTATGCAGAGAATTGATTTTTAGGTTCACAAAATGTAGATGACCCTACAATTTCATCGACCAAAGAAGAACAAAGCTCGTCTGATTCTGAATCATGGAAGCAATCAGAAGGCACAGAAAAAACCCCAGATGACGATAGCACCAGTATGATGAACTTTCCGTTAGATACCCGCGAAGGCAGAAGTTTACCTAACGTTTTGAAACGCATTAGCAACATAGTAGCTCTGAAAAGTAATGTGAGTTAACTTTCATGAGCTATGTAAATGCTTACAGATAATTCAAGGTGATGATATTTGTAATTTTAGTTGTAAATTAAGTTAACATAATTAATATTAATATAGAACTTGCGCTCATACAAGGACTCCAAATTAAGAAGTTATTGGATGCCGGATAACGTGAGCAAACAGTGTTACGAATGCGGCGAACGGTTCACAACATTCCGCAGAAGACATCACTGTCGTGTGTGCGGTCAGATATTTTGTTCAAAGTGCTGCTGTGATCATATCCCTGGAAAAATTATGGGATGCACTGGTATGTACTATGAATAATGTATTTGTTAAATGATTTTATATATTTTCCATTTGCTATTTGGATATTTTATATAAACCCACTGTTTATTTCAGGTGATCTTAGAGTTTGTACATATTGCTGCAAAGTAGTTTTATCTTATTTACAATCATCGGACATGAGAAGCGACTTATCTGAAGATTTGAAAGCTCTACAAGAAGACCTACAAGTTAAATATGGAAATGATCCACCTCTTCGCACACAAACAAATGCAAATGAATCTGTAGAAGACGAGACTTCAATTTGTAGGAAACCAAGCGTCGGATATATGGAAGAAAAATATGCCACTACAAGGTATTGCTTTCTTTCATTTTGCTTATTTATTTTTAAACTAGTGAAACTAACAGATATAAATATATTTTACAGATCGACAAATAGTTATTTAACCTCTCAAGAACGTTCTCTTGTCTTACAAAACTCGGCTTCTTTGAGAATGATCTACGAAGAGCTCTTTAGATCGAGCCAAGCAATACTTTTACAAACGCACAGAATTAGGTTGAAGAGTTATCACAATTGTTTTCTAGCGAGCGAATTGGTAAATTGGATGATATCGCAAAATAAAGCGGCCACTCGGTACAGACGTAACAAATAGAAAAATTGGAGCAAATATTGAACTGAGATATTAAAATGTAATGTTTTATAGTGTACAGGCCACTGCTATAGGAGAAGCACTTCTAGAAGCAGGTTTTATTGAGTCAGTAATTGTTGACAATGTATTTAGTGACACTGCAACAGTGTTTAAACCAGCAACGTTGTCGCACATGCAAAGTATGGATTTGTTAACTGAAACTCAAACTACCTGCGACGCTCAAGAGCCTGCGTGGGTGAAAACAATTCCACAGCACGACTCTACAACAGGTAATATTTAATTGTTTTCTGCGTAAAAGACAAATGCGAATAAAAATACATTTCAGACTCGGAAAGCGAAACAAGACCTCCGGATCCGATGCCACAAACTACTGGACGTTTACCGTCTTCTAGTTCAAGTTTTCATTTAGATTTGAATTTAGAATCGTCCACTGTTACATTAAAAAGACCAACTTCGGAAGATTTAACTACATTATCTGTAGATAGTAGCGACAGCGTACTTGATCAAAAAGAAGACTCAACAAAGCCAGATAAGTGTAATTTGAAAATTGCTGATGATCTTTTAAACGATACGCTACAGGTGCAAGAAGTTAAAGAGAGAAATGGTTGGCATAAACCATCGAACCTTAGAACTTCCTTTGGAGAGCTACATACGTACGAACGTTTAACGTAAGTGTCACAAACGTTTTGTCGAAAAACGAAAATGTAAGCTTACGTCCACTAAATTATAGATCTGCTTACAAGCAACACGAGGATTCATTGATCAAACAATTGCTTAATAAAGAAGGCTTATCGCAAACGTGGTCAGAAACTATACTTCCGATTGCGCATCAGGTTGTCGACTTTGTGAGACCAGATCTGAACCATAATGTCGATGATCTGGATATTCGGCAATATGTTCAAATAAAAAAGTGCCCGGGTGGTAGCAGAGACGACTGTGAAATCGTGTCTGGTGTAGTGTGTAATAAAAATGTTGCGCACAAGGGGATGAACGCGATGATAGCTCATCCAAAAATTTTGTTGCTTCAGTGTAGTCTTATGTATCAACGCGTAGAAGGAAAATTATTGAGTTTGGAGCCTGTGATGTTGCAAGTATGAGAAAAAATTATTCAATAAGTAACTGATATTATTTTATATTGTAACATTAAAAATATTTGATTTCTAGGAAAATGAATATTTAGGTCATACAGTTGCTAGAATCACTGCTCTTGGCCCAGACGTGGTACTTGTACATCGGTCTGTATCAAGGTTGGCGCAAGACCGCCTTCGAGAATGCGGCGTGACTCTTGTTTTAAACGTGAAGTTAAGTGTTTTGGAGAGAGTCGCACGGTGTACAGGTGCAACTATTGTAAAAACCATTGATGCGCATATAAGTGCAAGATATATGCTTGGAACATGTAAAAAGTTTTACTTGCGGAATTTTACGAGTGAGAGAAGTGAGTAACAAAAGAATCTAATTTGCCGTTCCAGTTTCAATAAAATAAGAATTCGACAATTTTTCAGGTGGTATGAAAACATTGATGTATTTTGAGGGGTGCGCAAATCCACACCTTGGAGCTACAATCTTACTGCGTGGTGGTACTCAAACGGAATTAAAAAGAGTGAAAAATGTGACTTCAATGATGATTTTCGCAGAATATTCTTGGCGTCTGGAAAAATCATTTCTCATGGATGAGTTTGCAAAGCCACCGTCTCCTAAGGACAATTCATTTTTAGATGAAGCCTCGCAAAAGGATTCTCCAGACGTTGAAGAAACCAATAAGATGGCATCCAGAACGAATGAAGACAATGATGACGTAGAGAGCATAGACAACACAGAAATATTGAGGGTATCAAAAATTGAAAATGATTCTACTGCTCCGTCAGGCGAGAGACACAGCATAGAAATTGAGAGCCCAGCCAACAGAAGTACTCCATCGAAAGATAAAATTGCAGATCAACTTTATAGTGAGAATATTTTAAATTCGAACTCTATAAAACAAATATCCTCTATACTATCCGATGATATTGATTCTTATGACACTTTGAAATTATTCAAGTCGAAAACGAAGTCTTCTATAATCGATTCAAAAGTCGCGGAAGATAGCGCAACAGGTAAAACATCACATAATAATGATAATCTCAATAATACTTCCGGTCTCGGTACAGACTGCAGCGAAGAACACAATAGTACAATGGAATTGTTTAGCGGTAAATCCGGAGAGAAGACGAATAAAGGAATTGAAGAAGAAACTGTGAAACCAAAAATAAAAGACAAAGTTGTTCCAGAGGAAAAACGCATTTATGGAGAGTCCATTAGCGATCGAAGCGATCCTTTGCATCAGTATTTAAATGAAGACGAGGAGGACGTCTTCAGTCAAACTAGTTCAAATGGTCAACACTTAAGTGTAGCTGACTTACCACTACTAAATAAATTTAAGAAAGCCTTGGAAGGCACAATATTAAGCGTTTCGCCTTATCTAAAATTTTCTATACCTTACTTGGAAACAGAGACGGGAAGGAATTGTGTGCTACGAAGTTTCTTTCCAAGGGAAATTTTTTACTCCATACAATTTCTGGATAAAGTGAAAGAAATTAAAGCGAGTAATGCAACTTCAGAACCGTGTGGATATGAAAACCCATTAATGAAATTGAAACTGAAGCCGCAACATCCGTTTGTTCAAGCAAGACTAACTACAGACGTCGAGAGCCGGGAGGTACAAGCTCTGTTAGCTGATTTTCGAGCTCGCGGTAGTCGATTGTATCCAACAAATAATGTTGTATCGGAAAAGCAACAGGTTGCGGTGCAGAATGACGTGAGCGATCAAATTCCTACGTGGCCTGACTGCTTGGATCCAGCGAGTCATCAACGCCTATCAGTATTGTTTTGCAGTTTCTCGCATACTGGCAGTGATACACCAGCCTTTTGCGTGAACCCGTGGGTGGTTAACATGGATTTGTATGGAAGAAACGATATCGCCCTGGGGCGTTTCTTGGAACGCTATTGTCTGACCTCTGAATATAAGTGTCCAGCCTCAGCGTGTCGAGCACAAATTGCCCAACATGTTCGGAGATTCGTACACGACGGTGGATGCATACATATTAGCTTGAGCGAGATGAGCACCGAACCGTTTGCTCAAGAAGACAGTAACCAAATTTTAATGTGGAGCAAGTGCATGAAATGCAAAAATGTTTCACCGGTGGTACCGATGTCGGACGACACTTGGTCCTTGTCTTTCGCCAAGTATTTGGAATTACGTTTTCATGGGAATGCCTACGCCAGACGAGGCACCGACACCTGCCAACATTTGCTTCATTATGATCATTCGCAATACTTCACAAAGAAAAACATGCTGGCCGTGTTTAAGTATACAAAGATATCCCAGTGGGAGATTTCTTTACCGCCGCCTCTGATAAACATTATATATGATCCGAAGCAACACGCAGATGTGATCGAAGAGATGAAAAGCTTAACGTTGAAAGGGGATGAAGTCTTCTCGACTATACGAGAGAAATGGACAACCCTGCAGACGGATATAGACAACTTAAACGCTGTCAAGCAACAATTAACTAAAGACCAGCAACACTTCAAAACTAAGATAGAAGAGATTCAATTAAAGTTGACATCTCCGACGTTAGAGAATAAGAAGCTCGAGGGGAAGGTATCTGAGAAACAAGTTCAAACTTTGATGTTCAGAATCGAGGACGGAATTGTCATTCTTAAGCGATTGATATCCGATGTTGTGTTCTCTTGGAATACAAAGATCCTAGAAATGTCTGTCAAAAAGAAGGACGAGAGGCCACGAAGGTTTACGGAACGGTCATTAACAATTGGAAGCAATAGCATCATTGATACTGACGGGTATATTACCGAAGACACTGCTTCCGAATCGCAGATTGAAGATCTAAGTCCCATGTCAGCTGATTACAATGCTGTTGACGCTATCACTGCTGTGCAAAATGATTTGCAGGGATTGGAGGCAGTAGAGAATTCAGACAGCGAGTTTTTAGAAAGCAATAATCCTGATGAAATTGTTGTCATTCAGGGATCTCCAAAAATGCATCAGAGATCGCATTCTGATGTTCTGCCTTTGGCTGTAGAGGATATGCCGGATAAGAAGAAGAAAAAGAAAACCATTTTGTCACAGTTGCTACTCTCTCTACCTGTTACTCAGCCAATACCAAATCCTTTCGGTTCGCTGGAACACTACTTGCTTCCTCTTGGGTACGATTAAATTAAGAGACAAGTCACACGACAATGGATATTGTTTTTAGTGGTAACCTCAAATGAACATAATTTCATTACATCATTTTGGTTGCACTACAAATGTGTTTTCAACAGTTTCTTTCGTAAAAGTCTCCTCGCTAAGAAATATGGTGAAAAGTTGCCTCTAAAAATTGAACATTTCATATGTTACAATTGAATGAAATGCATTAAGCACTAAATTATAATTTTCGTTTACAGATCGGTTGTGCCTATAGTGGTGTACGAGTCAGAGCCTTCATCTATAATTGCATACGCGCTTGATTCGCTGGACTACAAACACACCTTACAAGAATTGATGCGCGCCATGAAAGGGCCTGATTTAAATCCGAGCCCTTTGTATAAGCGGAAATTCCCTGAAAATAAGGAGAATGTACCTGAAGTTATGCAGTCAGGGGAATTCAAACGGCCGTCCGTTTTATCGTTCTTCCGAGGAAACAGCCCTAATCCTGCGAGCCCCATAGACGCTGATAAAAATGTTTCAACCATGGATTCCAACCAGCAAAATTCAACAACGACAGCGGAGATAGAAGAGGATAAGAAAGTGACCAAACAGCAGAATTACGTTGAAGTTCAATTTAACGACGCAACAACCGATTTTTACTGCAGAATATATTTTGCTGCGCAATTCGCTGCATTTAGAGAGAACGTTTTACCCTGTGGTGAAGACGGTTATACTAGAAGCCTGAGTCGAAGTGTACAATGGGCTGCAAGAGGTGGCAAGAGTGGAAGCAGCTTCTGTAAAAGTCGAGGTATACAATTATTAACAAAGCATATCCTATACTTTCACAAGACACGGTATAAAAGTTATTATTCTATTAAATGGAATACTTCCATCATTTTAGAATTGCCAACTTACATAAGTAAAGTGCGCTTTATGTGTTCCTATGTTCATTCTACCTATTTTTTTCTGCAGATGACAGGTTTATTATAAAACAAATGTCTAGACTAGAAATGCAAATATTTCTGGACTTCGCACCAACTTATTTTGCTTACATGGAAAAATGCCAGCAAACCAAAAAACCAACTTTACTAGGAAAGATTGTGGGTGTTTACAGAGTGTCCTTTAAAAACAATACGACAAGTACAGCGCTTCGCACTAGCGTTCTAGTGATGGAGAATTTATTTTACAATAGAATAATAACAGACAAATTCGATTTGAAGGGGTCAATGAGAAATCGGCTGGTGAATCCTGATGACATGTGTCACGAGGGTGAACTTGTGTTACTCGACGAGAACTTGTTGAACAGTCAGTATATCCTACTCATGTTTTGTATACCAAAGTGTTCCAGTATATAAATAAATTATATTTTTAGTGAGCTGTGACTCGCCACTTTACATCAGATCACATTCCAAGGAGGTTTTAAATAGAGCTATTGAACGCGATACGAAATTCCTGGCTGATAATTCTGTGATGGACTATTCATTGCTAGTTGGTTTGGAGCCAAATTCAGATGAACTTGTGTTAGGAATAATTGGTAAAGTTTTTGTGATAAATTGTGCAAGCTCTGACATTTTTCTTAAAAAATGTGATCCATTTACAGATTATATACGAACTTTCACGTGGGACAAAAAATTAGAAACGATGGTGAAAAAGTCAGGAATATTAGGCGGCCAAGGAAAGCTGCCAACGATAATATCACCTGAAGAATATAGAGCCCGTTTCATAGCAGCTATGCACCGATATTTCTTGCCCGTGCCAGACAGGTGGTCTGGATTAGGTAGAGGCGTGGAAACCTGAGACTTTCAGGAGATAAGGTTCTCAATATTTCTGAAATATTATATAGGATGCTCATGTTACTATTTCTTTGTAAATGTGTAAAAGGTAGAATAATCCAAGAAGATTTAAAAAGCAATTGAAGTTTATCTTTCCAGTATTAGAAATATGAAACTGATAGATCTATAAAAAAATATTATAGTGTAACTTTCTTATCAAAATACTAGGAGATAATAACAAGAACATCCTGCACACTGGATACATTGTAAATATATTTTCTATGCAGCTGACACAAATGTAACGAACCGTGTTGCATATAAAGATATATAATGTATACTAATATTTTATGGAATGACTAGTCCTTTATAACATTTTGTAACGAAAAAGTGATAATAATGATTTACCATTAACATAACTCGAATACCATTGTTGTATAGCTTCAGTTCTATAATTTATACAATTACATATTTAAAATCATATCACCTGTATTTGTACTTATCAGCACAGCTATTACTGTGTCATGTGTATATAACAGATTTATAATAAACTTTACAAACAAATTTTTCTGTAACTTCGAAGAACGAAAACGGGAATGAGACAAAATGTTCGATAAAATTATATATGAAAGTCTGTGAAAGCACCATTATTAATGTTTTATTTAGATCATTTTTTCAAAATTATGTACATGAACATTGTTTATTATTATTGATAGTCAAAGAAACAATAATAATAACATAATATAATAATAATGAGTTTTAACATAATAGTATTTTCATAATAATCGAGACCAGTGTTCCGAAATTTGTATACCGTTAAGACAAACAAAATATTTTCTAAAACAAACATTGTATCGCTCCATTACAATTTTTTTTTATACATATACACATCTTACAATCAGGTCACAACAATAAAGATATATATATATATATATATATATATATATATATATAAATATAGATATACACATGTATATGTATATACGTAAAATATATATATATATATATATATATATATATATATATATATATATAAAACACAAACTATATTTTTTTGTGAAGATATTACGAGACACTGGTCCATACATTACAAACACAAGGAAGATATTAAAGCGTATACCTTACAAAAAAAACATCTTGTCATACTTGATTCGGTACGACGATTTCTATCGTATTTACATAAATGAATGCATAGTGATGAAGCTGCAGCGAAACTCGAATACTTGAACTATTTCATCCGTGAAAATTAGATTACATACTGATCACAGTGTCTCTTAGATTCGTCAAGATTGTAACGTTGGTTACGGGAGAAGGATCCGCGAACTGTGACCGAATCTATAAACGTTCAAAGAGACTTTCTCACAGTCAAGCGTTGCCGTTTGAACGGTAGATGTTCTTCAACAGTACAACGATTCCATTCCATCGTCTTAAATTAAATACGAATAGTATATGCGTTACGAGATTACATGGTCTATCGTGGAATAGAAAGAGCCGTTCTAGAAAAAAACATGTTCGTTTCATACTGTTTTCGAAGGTGAATTACGCAAGCCTGTCGCACACGAACTTCTGTGAACAATATGCAAATTCTACGATGAAAATCATTCGCACATGTGAAACAGGCAGTACGAAATCATCTATATTCGTATTCCTAATTATAAATTCAATTGAGGATGAAACAGCTCAGCTAACATGGCTCCACTGCTCTTTTATTTCCCCAGTAGAAAAAATGACCTACACTGGATACTATTTGTTATCTGAGCAAGTCATCCCCCCCCCCCCTTTCTCTCGTGTATACACTAATTATGACTGAAAGTGTATACTTTTTCCGTTCGTTCGAATAACTTTACATAAATATACCTAAATGGACAATTACATAATCGATAAATTCTTTTTTACAATTTTTTTTACATAGATAATTACGATTCGTGTTAGTTTTCTGTTTACTATAATTAGCCTCGTGTCTTTGCATACTTTTGTTTTGCTTATCTTTTCCTTCTCATTTTTCATTCGCTCTTTGTTTTAGTTGCGCCGTACGGTTCAGCTCTCGTTACAAAAAGAAACAATACACCGAAACACAATTGGATTTCGCGTGACACCTTTCGATCATTGTCAAAGACATGTTTCTTCAAAGTCTTTTCGACGAAAAACGCGGTTGATGTTAGAGAATCGAATCGTGAGCGCAACACTTCGCGCTATTTTTTAAGCAAAAAGAAGAAGCTAAATGTCTACTCGTCGCTGAGCGCCCTATCCAGTGCCGGAGATTTTTTGTACTATGGAGTATGTGTTTATGTAGGTGTAGGTATAAGTGTGAGTGCGTGTGTTTGTATCTGCGTGTGTGGGTGAGAGAGTGGAAGTAGTATTGAATTTCTCATTGACTTCCGCGGTTCACGGGACCGCAAAAAACATTTCCTATCTAGCCGCGAGTCTGTAGATCGAGAAACAACGAGGAAGATACCCGGGACGGTGGAGGAGGCTTCTCGCTACTCATTCACAATCAAGCGGCGATATCTCTGGACGCATACTAATTCCATAAACGCTAAAGGAGTATCGCTGTCTTTCATAATTGTAGGAACTACCGTCCCGTAGTGCGTTCAAAAGGAGAGAGAGATTGAGTAATAAAACGAACAAAAAAGTATTAATAGAGTCTTTTACAGCTTCCAACCCTCTCTCTCTCTCTCTCTCTCTCTCTCTCTCTCTCTCTCGTCCTGCGTCTATGATCGCCTGTCACACACATATTTACCGACGGAAGATAAATGGTTTCGAGAGGGCTCGGCGGTCACATGCGACCGCCATATTTCGACGCACCATCAAAGAATAACAAACACAATCGCGAGGATCACAAAACCGGCTACTAGAGAGATCCACATGTACAACCGTGAATTCAAATATTGTGGACCGCTTTGTCTACAACACGCGCTAAATAAATCCGGCTTCTTGTTTAGGTTTGCTTCCTACGGGGAGGGTGCGCACATCTTCGATGAAAGTTCTTGCGTCCTTTTGTTGTTGATATTGTAATTGTAGTTGTTGGTGTTGTTGATGTAGTTGTCGAGGGAAATTCGGTGGACGACGAGCGGCTTTGAATGAATCTTGGGTAATGGTCGCTCGCGTCATTAACAGCGCGTGTTACCCTGGGAGCAGTCGAACTTTTCTGTAAACCATGTCTCCTCGTGTTTTTGAACGCCGTTAAAACTGCATATCGCATAACGACCTCGGGATCTCGCGCACGGGCCGCCTCCTGGCCAGCTTCTTTTATCTCTGCGGCTCGCCTAAACCGAACTGTTGTTGACTCTGCGTTTGTTGTTGCGCGTTCCCGGTCACGCTACACCGTCCCCCATGAT
This sequence comes from Sphecodes monilicornis, assembly GCA_913789915.3. Classification (NCBI taxonomy): domain Eukaryota; kingdom Metazoa; phylum Arthropoda; class Insecta; order Hymenoptera; family Halictidae; genus Sphecodes; species Sphecodes monilicornis. Next base: position 12,982,977 of record OU565286.1, on the reverse strand, counting down.
GCGGCGCTGCTGTACCGATTTGCATCGAGTTCTGATGCAGCCCATTTTGACTCGGGGACATTCCTGTAACGGAACAACGAAACTTTTTGTTTAACTTCTCCTTTGACTCGCCGTTAGACTTGTATAGAAACTCGGTCTGCGTTTTAAAGCGAAGCGAATTCTCTTGACAAACTAGTCTGGCTGACGCTTCAGACCGAATCATTCTACTCGAGGGTGTCTTGCTCGAGACCCTCATTTGCCAAAACTATTTACTTCGCGGAACAAGAAAATAGCGGAAATTGATAAAATCCCAGAAACTTCTCCTTTATAATGTATTGAGATTATTATACATTTGAATGAGCACTATACTCAGCCTATATTATAAAACATTTTAAAAAGTAGCATATGAAGAATAACAACGCTTAAGATGGTTGACTACTTATAAATTGGTATCTGAACACATGATGCTTGCATTAGAAAAATATTATATGTTGAAAACAATTGTTACTATTACAACTTTCACATAGTTCGAGGAGTTACAATCGTTTTGGAAAGTGAAAATACGGAAATAAAGAGAATATTGCCACCAAATTTAACCAACAAAGAAGAATTCACTACTGCACATTATTTATGAAAAGTTTAAAGTAAAAATTATTATAATTTATTTCTCTGATTTTGTCTATTATAAAATACATCTAAGAATAAATTTATAACTTAAAAGATATACAAGCAAAATGATCACTTAATATCGGAAACTATTAATTGTGGATAAAAAGCTGAATCGATAGTGTGAAACCGTTTATGTAAGGATATTTAAAAAAAATTCTCTTCATCATGTGTAAAAGCTATTTAAAAAATACGTGTAGAATATTTTACTGAATTTTATAATACATAGAGATTTCATCCGATTTAAAAAGTTTCATGAAACTGTACTGGAAAAAACAAGTTCCGGCCTTGGAAAACTACCATGACAATTAACGTAGTAATTTTCATAAAAATATTACGTAACATCTTCATACTTGGAACCCTTCATTTATTATGTTCTAGCACAAGAAATACGAGTATTTTAGCAATCCAACAATATTACACAACTATGTTATACAATATTTCCTCCGCCATTGATGTTTTGAAACAATAAGCGAATGATGCGACCGTGTGAATTCGAACGATTGTAACTTGAATTGTTAATCTTGATGAGCGTAATTAGTACTCTTCCTGCTTTGATTCAAACAGAAATTCAACGTAACGGAAACTAGTAGAAAAACAACACCTGGCTAAAAACATTCGATCAACATCGTGAATATGATCGTGGAAAGAATTATTTAGACGTGTAATGAAATGAAATAAATAAAATAAATAATAAATAAAATGAAAAGTAATATTTTGTATATATTGGACAAATATGATAGAAGAGTTGAGGAAATGGGAACATTAATAAAATGACATGTTCTTTTATGAGATATAAAATAGTGCACTGTCGATTGTTACATGAAAATTGTAAAAACAGATTAGGTAGCATGACAAAGCATTAGAATACTTTTTAATACTTCGAACCATGAATACTGCGATGGAGATTACCAAGAAAATTTATTGAACCCTTTCAAAAGCAACATATTCATTTTTATTTACATTTTTTTTGTAGATGACCAGTTTTATCATTGCATTTGAGTCTGTAGTTAATAAGAAAATTTTCACGTCGAATATACAGGTTGGGGCAATAACTTTGTCCACTTTGAATATTTCCGTTACTTGTAATAATATGAGAAAATGATATATACATAAATTGCACGGTATATACGGGGGAACATTGTGATGTAAACATTTTTCATATGCGTTACGACATTTCGGAGATTTCAAGGTCAACTTGATTTCTCTAAATAAGAAAATCTACTTCTTGTATCATGAATCGATAGAGTATCAAATTCTGCGTAAAAATGTATTTGACCTCTATATGTCCTAATGTAATAGTTATGGAAATTATTTCGATAATATCTCGTTAACTATTACATTAGGACATATAGAGGTCAAATCCCAGATAGCACTCAGACGTCCAATGTACGAACGAAATCTGCGAAATGCCTTCACGCACATAAAAAATGTTTACATCAAAAAATTTCCCCCTCTATACCGTGCAACTTCTGCATACATCATTTTCTCATATTATTACAACTAACGAAAATATTCAAGGTGGACAAAGTTATTGCCCCACCCTGTATAAATAGAATTTTAGACGCTGATTTGTTTGATCGAATAATTTTTGCCAGGGTAAGATAAAGTATATTTATACAGGATACAATATGTATAATATAAGATCAATATTCCGAGATGAATGCAGCTGTAAGAGCAAAGATACCGGATTCTTTATGCAAACACGTCCGGTGTGACCTTGTTTTCGATTTCCAACAGGGTTGGTTGTATAGGAGGTAGCATTTATGAATTTGTTTTCGTAGATGCTACCCTGCGGAAACTTACTGAAACTTTTACTGCAACAAAACATTAGTCTGGAACTTCGGAACAAGTTATATACATTACACAGTTTGTGGGAACCTTTTTTGTTGATTCGACATGTCGAACTAATCGTTGAACTTGACGTTCATGTTTTATTACATTAGTTTGGCGGACGAAGTATAAGTGTTTTTAAGATGATCAATAGTTTAGACACGAGTTGTGCATAAAGTTTTCACCGTTGTAATTTCTTACTGCTGATTTTCAATTTCGTGTACTGAAATTTAGGGATAACGGCAAGAGTAAAGTTCTAAGTGCACTTTGAACATGTATCATGATTTATGACCAATTGGTAGGCTATATTCCGATTCAGTTAATGGCTCAAACAGCCAGCAGTCACCATTCACGAAGTATAAGCGTGTTTCCGCCACTCTTCCATATCGATTAGCATGCGCAAAAGAAGTACGACTCTGATTCTATGTTAAAGAGGAAAACACTGCAGTGAAAATAAAGTGAGATTCAGCGAAACACGACGATGCGAATGCATTCGTCGAATACGGGAATTCACCGTAAAGTTGAGCACTCTGCGTGAAATATTTATTAAGTAATTCGAATATATTATGACTTCTATTTGACACTGCATATTAATATCGTGTTCAACAGTCAGGCAAGAAATCAAAGTTGCCAGCGATCGTCTTTGTTTTATGGGAATATCTTCCCTTTATTCGTTTAGCAATTTACTTTTAGTTTTTGCAAAATAAACGATTTCAAAGATATCTTTTCTTCATCTTAAACTCGTTAATAGAATATTAATCACAATACACGTATGGCATATGCAAATTAAAAAAAAAAAAGAAATTTCTTTCTCTGATTTTTTTATAATATAAGGAGTGTAATCTTGGATTTTTATATGAATAAAATTACTGAATGTATAGAGAAAAAAAAAGAAACACCTTAACCGTACACAATTTTTAATAACATAAATAAACTTATTGATCGATAAAACCTTTTAATTGTAATAGTATATTCAGCTTTTTATGAAAATGTGTATTAAAGAACCACATGTTGATACTAATCGAACGATAAGACTGGTTCGTTTCTGACGATTTCTTTTATGAAACTGTTATCAACATGTTTGTCACAATTTTCTGATTGAAATGATATCAAACACAACACAATTTGGCTCACATTTATTTATTTAATTGACAATACAGTAGAACCTCGATTATCCGAACTGATCGATAGAACACGAGTGTTCCGATAGTAGGAAAGTTATCTATTATTGTATAATAGAACAGTTACCTCGCTACAGTGTTAGATTAAATCTTTATCAATTTGTATACACGTGAAACACGTATTCTGATGGTTCAGATAATCGAGGTGGGTGGCAGTGATGCCAGATTGGTTAAATCGAGGGGAATACAGTTTACCACCTTTCTGATGACCAGAGTAATATGTGACCACGGACTTAAAGGACTGAGCATAAAGTGGGTTTATGGGTGAGAGGGGTCGTGCCGCGAGCGGGGAGGGAAGGTAGACTGCGGCCATGTTGGATGGCAAAACTAGTGTTGACATCCGTATAACTTTGCGGGAACATTGATATGATTTGATTCTGAAAAATGAATGCATGACAAGTGTATTTGTATATATACATATATATCTGTATATATACACAAAATATTGCACATTCGGTTCCAATATAACTGCCTCAGGGCTCTGCTAACATATCACCTCACGTTACCCCACACTACCCTACAATTTAATGTCCAGAAAACAATATTAGTTTATTAAAATACTTTTACTCTTTTACTACTGGCAACATTATTTTTTTGCTTACATATATAATTATATCTAACCTTAACATAGTTATTAATTATACACTTTATAAGGTGTATCCTATGGTCGTAAAGTGCATTTTGATCATTGCAATGGTTGAGTCAATTTATAAATAAGTTATATGTATCTATTTCCCGCATGATTGCATTGCAAATTCGTGCAACTAGTATTTAAGGTTGCCTATAGATAGCGTTGGGATATGATGTAAGATTTCACGCGCATGCGCGGCCAAAACAGTAATGTATCTATATCATGATGACAGAGGTAGTGGAGCCCTGACACAGTTATATTGGCGGGAATGTCTCGAAACAATCTGTTCCAGACAAAAAGACTTCAGGACGTGTCCTACTAGTTACAAAATATACAGAAATACACATGTTATACATTCATTTTTCAGAATCAAATCATACCAATTTTTTAAAATTCTGCTGGGTGCTCAAGGTACCCCATTTTATCGAGAATCTTACTTTACTGAGGCTGAAATGCACTGATCTCTATACTATGGATACGGGATTCGGATTCTGAAAATGTCCCGAATTGAACGTAGATTTGGATGCCAGCGCCGCTATCGTTCGACCGGTGTACTGTACCCCTCGTACTCCTCTTCGCCCCGTGATCCTCTATACTTCGCCATGTGTTTGCGTCCCTCTAGATGGCGCTGCTTTCAATCGAGTTGATTGGACGTCATCGACACTTTTTATTTCGTAGCGTGTCAATGGCGTCCAATCAACTCGATTGAAAGCAGCGCCATCATCTAGAGGGACGCAAACACATGGCGAAGTAAAGAGGATCACGGAGGTGAAGAGGAGTACGAGGGGTACAGTACACCGGTCGAACGATAGGGGCGCTGGCATCCAAATCTACGTTCTGGCTTATGGCAATACCGTATCTATAGTATATATATATATATATATATATATATATATATATATATATATATATATATATATATATATATATATATATCAGTGCTGAAATGCGCGTGAAATCTTGCACCATATCCCAACACTGTCTATAGAGCGCACCACAGTGTTTGCCATCCAAGATGGCCGACAAGTTGATACCCCTTCCGTCTTTCGCCTCACCCCCTCAGCATAATGCACAGTCCTTAAGTCCGTGTATGTGACACGTTGTGCGGCACGTCAAGTGACCAGTCTACCGTCTTAGTGAGGGACGTTGGAGTGTGCTCAGGTAGTGGAAGGGAGAAAGGAGGAGAGGAAAATCCACCTAGTTTTGGATGTTCCTGGCATCACTGGTGAGTGGTACTTATCGTGAGTTAAACGGGTAAATACGGTTCAAATTATATTGTGTATATAGTATCATTTTAACTAGAAAAATCTTACGAATATGGGACAAATGATTCACAAACTGTTTAACATGTAGCGAGACGTTACTGTACTTCTCTAATCTACCGCGGGTTTCGACGACTCGGTGACCGAGAAACGCGGGAGAAAGAACAAAACAAAACAAAACAAGACAGAACAGCATACAGAGCGATGTCGAAACAAAGAGTTCCTCGCAGTAATTAGAGTGAGACTTACCAGAGGGAGTTTTTTCTCCGGCGGACATTTTGGAGAACGCGAGTAGCGCGTCGGGGAAATTGGGCGGCGTGGCCGGTGTGTTGCACGGCGTTATCTGCGAAAGAAGTATACTTTTATGACTTTCGGGTGTGTTGCGATAATGCTGGTGGGATGCGATAATGTTAGCGGGTTCTGATGCATTATCTCTTTTATAACTTTGTTTGTTTACGTTTCGGCGGGATCGCGTGTGTACCATTATTTAGGCCGAGACCAAGGCGCATGACTGGCCGTGCTTCGCGGGCATAGATTCTGTATTCGAAGATCGATACCCACGGCGAACCTCGTCCGTGCGTTCCTTTCCACAGCCTCAGCATGCAAATCGCAAGATTCTACACACAGATTAGCGCTGGTCACTGATTCACTGGGTTTCGATTCATGAATTATGTAATATTAATCCAGCGTAATGAATGATTCGAAAAAATAGAATGTTGCTAACAACTTCCTTTGCGAGGGATGCGAAATGGCGATCGCTACGCCTGTTGCATTATGCAACAATGGTCTTTTCGACCGAGAATTATACTATTATAGTTAATTTGTTAATACGCTCGCTAACAGCATTTGCTTCGCTGTTTATCATCTTTTTTAAAATGTATGATAATTTATAAAAATAGGAAAACATTCTTCGTAATAGATTTCAGTATACACAGATCCTTCTGGTGTTTTCGGAACCACTATAAAACGTGAATGAAGCGAGATATCGCATATACAGGGTGTCCCAAAGCAACAGTGATAGAGATGTACGCGTAAATTTTGTACAGGTTGAAATAGTAAATGAAACTGACGATGAGAAATTAGTCTTTCCAGATTCAAGGTTTGTGGCATTTGAAAAAGAACTTTGATGGTTTTTACTCTTTTTTTATTTGTAATGAAAACTTTTTGCATACCCAATTCTGCTTATTACGTATGAAAAAATGCATGATTAGTTCCAGAAAATTTGTTGATAAGTTATGTCGATTGAAAAATATAAAATAGCTCGGAAAAACTCTGACCACGAAAGCTGCACTTTTAATCTCTCAGTAGCCAAAAAAATATGGACTCTGTGAATTGTGATCATTTGTGTTTGAGTAAGAAAGTTTAGTACATCAGTTCCGATACAGAAAGTTCTATTGTCTTTTACTACTCGGATTGCCTCCTTGGAGCGACAGAATTTATTTGCAGAACTTGCAAATGAATTATTATGACAATACATCGAGCGGACACCGTATATTTAGAACGTATGAGAATGCCAGCAGGTTAGAAGAGTAATCGCAATGATAAATCTTGGCTTTGCAATTTGTGTATCGCGTGATAAATCCCCTCGATTTTGTAGGGAGTTTTATGGATTCTCGTTCGGCAGTCGACGGTGTTGAATAAAAAATGGCCGGTTCTGATTTGTTCCACCAAGTATCTACACGAAAGGCAGAGAACCACTGTAGGCAGACAGTCGCTAGGTGCGTTACTATTCTCGGTCGGCGGCATTCCGATAAGCCGTGTGCCAAATCTTGGCTCAATCACTGGACGAACGACAACGTTTCGATCCGTCGACGAAATTCTGTGTTTATCGATCTCTATTTTTCCCGGTTCCCCATTTCTCCCATTCACCCATCTCCATCCGGCTCGTTTTTTCAATAGTAACGCTATCAAACTCTCAACCGTTTCAATCTGTCTCCGCTCGAGTCTCTTTTCACTACGGTGGAAAATGTGCTAACACATTCACTGCCACGTGTCGCTTGTACATAGATGACGCTACTGTTTAATCAGGTTGTATAAAATAATATTTATTGTGTTATATTCTAGTAAATTGAATTTAGTTGCAATTTGTCGAATGCAGAAGGATTCGTGGTGTAATCAGTATAATAAACCTTATCTTGTCTGTTTATGATCATGTAAAAGCAAATGAGAGACGTCAGAAAATCGTATACCAATTATTTATGTGAAAACGTGCCGTGCAAAAAAAAGATCCAGGTGTGTAACTTTTCCACTACCTGTTCATGGAACGAAGATAGCTGAAATCGTAATAGCTGCCCAGCCCACACCTCTTACTTCATACTTCCTATACGGGAGTGGAACGGACAGGTAATATGAAAGCAGCTATCTTTGAAGAGCAGACCACAATAACCGTAGAATTTTACAATTTCGAAAATTCATTACGAAACAAGAATAGAATAAAATATATAATACTTTTATATTACTACATATATATATATATATGTATATATATATATATATATATATATATATATATATATATATATTACGAAAATATGACAAATTCGAGATATTTATACATTATTTATAGAAAACTCGTGTAAAAAGTTTTATTTATTAGTAGGCTGCGGATTTCATGTATTTATAATAAAAATGTGTAGCTGACATAGTATAGGTTCTGATATTTGGTCCCCTCAGGGTTTCAAATCCATTTTATCACTCTTCCCTTCTTCCACTTCGTCCGCTCTCACTATCGCCTAATTTTTAGCTTATTTCAGACTAATTTTCAGCGGGACCTACTGTTTATTACGGTGGGTTTCGGAACACCTGAGTAGCAGACACATAAAACATCAAAACAATTAAAAAAATTTAAAAGTATCGAATGTATAATGTATAATGTATCTAATTATACAGGGTGTCCCACATAAATGGGAACACCTAAATTCTGTCGTATTTACAGTCCTATCAGAAAACTTCAGAGGACAAAGTGATACTATTGCAGGGTGCAAATATAATAGTAAGGAAAAAAAATTTGTATATCGTGCTTTTTAATGAATTTTCAAGGCCACCGATGTTCTTTTAAATGGAATAGTATATCTTTTTACGATAGCATGATAGACAATAAAAAACTGAATTTAGTGGATGCCACCTTTTTGACCTTGAAAGGACCTTGAGCAAGAATAATCATGTTGGAGCGAATAAAATGTGGAAGTTTAAAATTTACGTGTTTCAGCAAAGATTACGCGTTGTTTACGTCGGGTTGACCTTTACAAACCACAATAAATGCTTGAAATATTTTTCTTAGTAAACAGCGTATGTTTATGTTAGAGTATGTATCATTGAGATCGTTAACAGAAGGTTAATCGGTTAGAATAAGTACGTTGTACATTCTGCATTATTCGAATTCGAAACGTGAACGTGATAACAATGCGTTATACTGTACAGGAACGAATCGATAAAGTATGCTGCATTTTTTCGCCAGGATTTGTCGGGCCTCTTAGAAGAAATTGCGTTATTCGATCGGGAGCGCATGTGGCTTCAACATGATGGTTGTCTAGCGCATTATTCTAAAGTTGCTAGAACGGTGCTAAATACGAAATATCCTAGACGCTGGATTGGGCGACGAGGAACAATTCCATGGCCAGCCCGTTCTCCGGATCTAACTGCAAGATAAAATGTATTGTGTACAAAGATAAACCCACAACGCCAGAGGATATGCGGCAAAGGATTACTGCAGCATGTGCTTCAATTACGTCTCAGGAAATCGACTATGCCTACAGATCATTTAATGCAAGATTGCAATATTACATAAATGAGGATGGTCAACATTTCGAACATTTATTATGATAGGTAAAGGTCAACCCGCCGTAAACAACCCGTAATCTTTGCTGAAACACGTAAATTTTAAACTTCCACATTTTATCCGCTCCAACATGATTATTCTTGCTCAAGGTCATTTCAAGGTCAAAAAGGTGGTATCCACTAAATTCAGTTTTTTATTGTCTATCATGCTATCGTAAAAAAATATACTATTCCATTTAAAAAAACAACGGTGACCTTGATATTTCATTAAAAAACACGACATAAAAAATTTTTTTCTTTACCATTATATTTGCCCCCTCCAATAGTGTCACTTTGTCCTCTGAAGTTTCTGATAGGACTGTAAATACGACAGATATTTAGGTGTTCCCATTTATGTGGGACACCCTGTATATCTCCTATTTGATCTCATCCATCTTCTGACTCCCGTTTTAATTTTTATTCTCCATAAAGATCCACGGTCTATTTATTCAGATTATAAAAATAAATAACAGTCTTGAGTCGAAAACTCCATTTTCCTCGTCATGTTTTAAATCGTACCGCGCACCTGTTCAAACAAAAGAGATCTCGGTGAATATACAGTGGCGTGCACAAGTATCCGGACACCCTTTAAAAACGAATAACTTTTTCAAAATTAATTTAAACGGCTTGAGTTTTTTTGAGATGTTAGAAGTATTAGTTTACTAGGTAGCGTGTAAATAATTTTTTCCAAAAATTACTATTGGGCGGAATTGCGGCGAAGATAATAAAAATCACAATATTTAACTTTTTTATCTGTAACTGTAATGAAAATTGGAAAGACGCCTTTTGTCGGTGTAGGTAAATTATGCATATGTACAAAGTTTCATCGAACTGGGTTAACGTTGTTATGAGCTACAAACATTTAAAGCTGATCACATAAGGCCGAAATTCCCTGAAAAGGCAGAAAATCTGCGACTTTCACTCTTAAGCTCTCATCTTGCAATGTTCGTAGCTCATCTGCTCATAGCAACATTAACCGACTTATATTAAATTTTTAAATTTAAGATAATTAAGACATATTTTAAATTTTAAGATAATTAAGACATATTTTAAATTTTCATTACAGGCACAGATAAAAAAGTTAAAAGTCGTGACTTTTACTTTTTTCTTCACAATTTCTACCATTAGCAATTTTTATAAATAATTATTTACACGTTACCTAGTAAACTAATCCTTCGAGCATCTCAAAAAAACTCATGCCGTTTGAACTAATTTTGTCGAATTATGTGAATGTGAAAACGAAATTTGTTTAAGTTGAAATTCGCCATGCGAGTGGTTCATGTTGTAGTACCGATGTGGTAAAAAGATAAAAAGTTTTGTACCAATCCGAGGTGCCGCAAAAAATTGTGGAAGGCGTACTAATTTTCCAGGGGTGAAAACGAGTGCGCGCCCTGGAGTAAAGATTATTGCTTCGGAAATGTTCGGTTTACGCCCGACCTGCGATAAATACAACCTGATGCTAGCTGCTCCCCCGTAGTTAGTATAACAAACAAGAAGTTGCACGCGGTAAACGAAAAACGAAGTCTCGGCGTGCCGGCTGGCGAAAAGTTTACAAGTGAGAGAACTCGCGCACGCCTCGAACAACGTGGCCGTGCCACGTAGCTTCTCGCGAGAGTTCAATTAATTAAGCCAAACACTATAGGGGCTCGTTGTTGCGCAGATGTTTGGGAAGAACAGATCGTGAAATTAATACGATTGTTCTCCCCCTTCCCCTCGCCTTGTCCTTCTTCCTTCCCTTGCCCGATGGAGTTTAAATCAAACATCGACGCTCGGTTGCCAGAAACATCGATCCGAGTCGAGCCAAAAGATCTTTTGGCTTCGACGTTTTCTTAAAATACAACGTGTCAGGAATGTTTAGTGGCAATTTCAAATCAATCCGAGCAAAATTAATGAAATTATAAGAGGCCGCGCTCCGAAATTACATTTTACGGTGCTCTGAATATTTCCTAAACTCGTGATCTTTTATAAGGTCCGCTCTAATATTTTTAATTTACAATTATTAAGATGGTAAAGATGTATCCATGAAGAATTATTCAACAAACTTATTTCTTGCGGTATATATTATTTAAAAAATGGCTAAAACTTTGGGTAATTTACATGCTTGATTCAGAATCTATGATCTAGAATCCAGCAAAGCCTTTTCCTACTTTTGAGTAAAGTTTTTGCTTTGAGGACGAAAAATAGCGATGACCGAAAGTGTAGAAAATCTTAAACTTCCGATATTCTTTCTTGATTAATTTCTTATTATTTGTATTGTTGTTGTATATGAAAATAGTACCTATAAATGAAAAATTCGTAAATTAGAGCGCGTTTAGTAACCCAATAACAGTATTTCAATCGATGAAATTATCGCGGCGGTGACGTCTAGCTTATTGAATTGACAATTAAGCTTCGCGAAACGCGTGTTACGAGCCGTTGCACGGTTATAGATCCGATCTATAATAAGCAGATGCTACCATCTGACGCGCAACAATGGTCGGAAGCACATAAACGCCTTGGCTGTCGAATTCCGTATGGACCACTATTTTTTTAAAATTTTCTGTATTGTCTAACAAGTGGGTTGGTGAGCAAATAAGCAAGAATCTATCCTTCAATTTTGAATTGATATTAGAAACATAGAATTTGATGTCACAGTTATATCATTATAAATACATCGAAAAACTGTTCTAAAATTCTCAAGTAGTAGGAACTGCTAATTGCACAATTCGATATTGCATGAATATTCCACGGTTTTATGAATTTTATATATTTATACAATATTGAAAAGTTCAATGAACCAACGGCGAATATTTATGCAAATTCCTATTTCCATATATTATAAGATGCGGAACAAGAAAAAAATTATTTCGGTGTCTAGAGATCTGTTTAATAATATAATATTTTACAAATTTCCAACTGTCACCATTTACATGCGTAAATGTCAGCAATCTAATAATGCAATTTTTATTTCGACTGGAACCCAGACAAGCACTTGATATTGTTATCAACATTTTAATTCCAGTTTCTGTGAATTAGTCCATAACAATCTGCGTTTGCGTTATCATAAGCAGTCCACATGTTGCTAATAAATGGGTTAATTCGCAAGTCAGTGATTTACAAAACATGTAAATTAATTTTGTAAAAACGCAAGCTCCCCCGAGAGTATCGAATTAAAAGAAAGCTAGTTTTATTCTCGAGAATTATATTTATTGCTCGAGATATAAATAGAGGAACTTCTATATTTTTTCATATATATATCAGAAGTATTATTTATAGAAAACGATGAATTAAAAACGAGCTTTGGTCGCGTCGAGAACGGAGGATCGAGTAGCAATTAGCATTTGATCAATGGAATGACGTCAATCGACAAAATCACGGAAAAGGCTGATGCACTGTGTCGACATTTCCTGCCTCCTCTTATCAGAGATCTTGCGTAATACGGTCGATGTAGTTCGAAATCTTTCGAGAAGTGTTTTTTATTTGTACTTTTTACGGGACCGATAACGAAAGCGTGGATCACTATGAAGCTCCGCTCGAACGATTCATAGATCGAACCGACGAGAATATTACGTTGCGTGATCCCGAAGTGAGTCATTTGAAATTGCATGTATCTGTTGTGCGGTAATGCTTATTGCAATTTGTAAATGTTACGCGTAATATGTACCGTGGAATAATAAAAGCAAATGGCTCTTATATAGGTACAGGAAATTAAAATGAAATTAGTTAAAAATTGAATGCAGCCGGAAATGAAATTAAAATTTCGTATAGCAAATAAATGCTTCGTTAACAAGTTGTAACAGTATTGTTTTCATTTAATTTACTGCAGGCCAGTTATGATCACTAATGATGCATTTCTGATGATGTTCTGTTTATCATGAATTCGATATTACGTAGATATCAAATTTCGATAAGCACGGACATCACTTCGAATTGCAAATACAGGTACAACGTTTATTTCAAGATTCATAATTTCGTCGTAATTTTTCCAATTAAATATTCATGAAATTTGTGTTACCTTTCTGTCTTATTTATTTCTGTGCAATATACAAATTTATAATATATAATGAGACGCGTATGTCAATAAAACTAATAGCCTTTATTATATTAATTATAGTAGAAGGACTTTTTTAATTGGTGAACGGAATTTTTCCTTATATTAATATAATATTTTCTCAATAAAACTAGGTAGGTAAGTACTGATAATATTTGGTCCCCTCAGGGTTTCAAATCCATTTTACCATTCTCCCCCTTCTTCCACATTCCCCCTTCTTACACTTTGTCCACTCTCACCTAACGCCAATGTTCAGCCCATTGCAGCCTACTTTTCAGCGGGATCTACTGTTTATTACGGTGGGTTCCGAACCACCATGGTCAACGACACAGTAAATTTTTCCTTATATTAATATAATATTTTCTCAATAAAACTAGGTAGGTAAGTACTGATAATATTTGGTCCCCTCAGGGTTTCAAATCCATTTTACCATTCTCCCCCTTCTTCCACATTCCCCCTTCTTACACTTTGTCCACTCTCACCTAACGCCAATGTTCAGCCCATTGCAGCCTACTTTTCAGCGGGATCTACTGTTTATTACGGTGGGTTCCGAACCACCATGGTCAACGACACAGTATAATATCACATAGAAAAATATTTCCATAGGTGACGGCGGTGGGATTTGAACTCACGACCACAGTGTGTTTGTCGCGCACTCTATCCACTGAGCCACTGCGCGCCCTCCAATAAAACTAATAGCCTTTATTATATTAATTATAATAGAAGGACTCTTTCAATTTGTGAACGGAATTTTTTCCTTATTCTGATTTATATGAAATAGTTTACAACAGGGAGTTCCAACGTATTCCCCTCCGAGAACTGCAAGGTCCCCACCATCGAACCTCTCCCCACTACTAAGTACATCCGTAGAATTAGTGAGTGCTGCGCGAGCCGCGCGGCTCTCGTGGTGGGAGCTTCCCACTACTGTCTCGTCTGTCCATCAGGAGATGGCAGTGATTTTCGACAGTGGGGTGCAGGGGGACTGCAAGACCTCACTCTAGACGCCAGACTGTGGACCCCACTCTTATGCTTACGTTCTGGCGGGAACGGTTGACATTGGCGCGATTCGGCCAATAGCGATAGACGTGTAGCGCGTAGGGGGAGATCACGTGACACCAACAAGTTTCTCACTGCCAGTACAGTGGCGGGCGGTACATTATAACGATGAAGTCTAAGAGCGGGGGAAGATCCAAAGCGGGGAAGGTGTCTCAAATAGCTCTGGAGCTACTGGTTGGAATTGCCTGGTCTACAACAATATAGATTCTCAGTTAAAATTCACATCTTATTTCAGAGATCAGACAGTCACTCGTGTTGACTCTTGAATTAAAAGTGACAATATCATTCTTTCATAGTGATTCTCCCATGGAAATCTAATAGCTGACTTTTAACTTTCTTAATAGTAATTATACCGAGAGCAAAATATGATTGGTATACGTTGTAGTATAAAAATTACAAGACTGAATTTATTTAATACATTTTGATAGAAGCATCTTTGTAATTTCAATAATTATAAAGTCAGAAATGTTAATCCGGTCGTGGTACGGCTAATGTTAAAAAGTGAGAATCACTCTGATCTAGTTATTTTCCGCTAGTTTAGATGTGCAGAGCGCATTCGCAGATATTCACGGTCCACAACGACGCGACGCCAACGTTTTCAATCGAGATTGCTGTTTACAATGTAATTATACGGTTAGCGTAATCCGGGTAAGTTACAGGGAAAATTAAGAGACACGAGAAAGTGCAAATACTGCTAACTGTATTTAGACACGGCTATACGAATACCACATTGATCGTTTATCATTCGGTTCATGGATTATGCAACGTTCCAGGTTAATATGCACGTTTTATCGATATAAACAACCTTCGTGCATTGAAATCGTTTAATGGCATTCGAGTCAGACGAAGAAAGAGAATCTCAACTTTCTACTGGGCGCGAGCATGATACACATACCGGCAAAAGTTAATGTACGAGACGATTAATCAAGGACAGCCTAAGAAAGTCTCTTTCAATTATAACAAACTCATTTTTTAAAGAAACAAGGCGAATTAATTTGTCCCTTTGTATTTTATTTTGATTCTTGTTTCGTATAAATGTTCTTCCGGATTTACTTTTACCGTAGAGGAAAAGTATAAACGTTGCACATATTGAATTTATTAATGCATTCGTTATCATCGTCTGATTTGTAGAATGACCTTAGATTTCAAGTGCTTTATTACGCATGCAGCGTGTCATTTCCATAAAATATTCGAAAAATGTAACCAGGTAATGTCACTGATTTCTTGAGTATTACATCATGCGCTGTAACTTGAGATGACAACTCGGACCATATCTAAATGCCTTCTCTTAACGTTACGTTGCGATTGCTAAAAATGTACGTGAGAGATAACAAGAAAGAATCATAAAATTAACGTAGGATGAAAAGTACCGAAATAAAGGTGACGCACGTGTTAATAAGTCTTAAGAAATTAGAGACGGCACTCAAATAAAATGAAATGGAAAGACGAAATGAAAATTTATATTTGTAAATACGGCATTCGTAGGATTTGTTTTGTTTACCTACTTCCGTTGGTAAGCACGCAGAAAATCCAGGTCAATGTTTGCTACGATGCGCGATGGTACGACCGCGTGATTTTAACGTGCGCTCGTCGAACGATATCGAAGATTAACCATGCAAATAAATAAAAATTCAATAATGAAATCATCGGTCGGCCGATAGGCTGAGAGATATGACAAATATATAAACAACGGAAACAAAAATCCGTATCTTTCTGCAATTGAATGGATAAAAGTATTATCCAATATCTATCGGGAGTTTCGAAATACAATTTTTAATTAACAACAATCGATATCCACAGAGACGCGAGTTATATCTCCAAACGGATCGAGTCAACAGAAATAACAAGCCCATCGGACGTTTGTCTTTTAATAATTAACACTATTCTCATTGACGAGCAAACCAGAATTAATTTAATGATGACTTTGCAATTCGATTCTCCCATGGCAAAGTATCTCGCCGAGTCTCGATAATGAAGTTTGGTGCAGTAATACGCAAGTATGTGAAATCAATTGTTCGTGGTGAAATTCATTTTTGTGGTTCTCGTTACGTCGAATTAAATAGTAATTTTTTAAAAATCACATTATTCTTGTACAAGGCGCATATTTTAAACTTTCACTACGGGGTGAAATAAAAAAGTTTTAAAAAGTGCCTTTATTACTTTTTCATGTAATTCGTACCAATTGCAATTGTTTCAAAATATGTTTGCACGCCATTTAGTAAATCATTGCTTCCAATTGCTCAAAGAAAGTCAAGTCATTCGGTACAACTTTAAACAAATTACAAGCCACTGTATGTACACAATCTACTGTGATGCTCGATAATTGTCCACAACACGGGTGCGGCCAGGAACAATTATCGCGTAGAAGATATTATTTTTCGACCTCTGCCGAACGTAAGGACGCACATCGAAGCTCGAGAGTCCTCGGTCGCCGAGAAATGTAACACAATTCGGGTCGAGTATATCGGTCTGAGACCACTACTAATCCAATAACAAAATTTCTTTATTTTTGATTACTTTTTTATGGGACTTTCACCAACATATTCGTGGTGTTTTTCTAATTAAAATGATACCAAATATGATATAATTCTGATAATATTTACTTGTGTAATGAACGATAAAAATTTCGGACACAAAAAGACAGCTTATGGAAAAGAAAGGGACGCGGATAGTCCTGCCCGCCGGCACAGTTCAAAAGCTTTCGAGTTTTTATGGCCGAAACTTTCATCGTTGATTAGACAAGTAAATATTATCAGAATTATATCATATTTGGAATCATTTGCATTAGAAAAATGCCAAAAATATGTTGGTAAAAGCCCCATAAAAAATAATGAAAAATAAAGAAGTTTTGTTATTGGATTAGTAGCGGTTTTCGATCCGTATTGTGTTACACTCCCCGGCGATCGTGGCCTCTTGGCCCCTCACGGGGTATACCCCGCGGTAGTAGGGATAGTTCAGGGACAATTATAGGCCAGATATTTGGGACAATTAACGAGCATTCACTGTATTTGCATCATACAATGTCCTACTTCATACCAAACAACTTTCGACGTTAACAGTTTCGTACATTTTTAATAATTTGAGAAATATCTCAATGTTTCCGATTAAATGGAATTCGATATACAGAAATATCTTGAAAGAGATAGGCACGATATTTTTGAAAAATTAACCCTCACAATAGCTCGATCACCGAGAAGTGTAAAATGTTACGTGATTAAATATATCGGTGAAACAATCTTAAAATCCAATGAAACTTCCACCAGCATACTCTTGAAAATTTTCTGATTAAAATGATATCAAACATGACATAATTTCGAGCAGATTTGCTTGTTTCAATTGGCGATTTGATAGAACCTCGATTATTGTTTCAGATAATTGTTATTTCAATGTGTTAGGTCAATGTTAATTCATTGAAAAAGGTGTCACGGATATGTTGGCAAGAGTTTCATAAAAAACCTAATTAAAAACACACAAGTTTTATCACTGGATTAGTACATATTATATCTTCGATGTTTTGTTTACTCGCTATCCCTTTTTAGGTTCATTGCTAGCAACACGAAATCAAGGAATGGTACATACATAGTTTGTAGACAATATAAATTACTAGACGGCGGATTTTATGCATTTATATCAAAATTGAGTAGGTGAAATTGAAGATTGTAGGAAAATTAAAACAATATAAAGATGTTAATGTATTTTTTTTTCATCTATTAAAATTATTAAGGAAAGAAATAACACTCTATTTCGTTTTTATTTATTACAATCAAGGCAGACAATTTTTATTTTGCATAAAGATCCGCAGTCTATAAATGGCATTTCGTTTCCGAAGTTTTCACATACTCCGAGGCATTGCTGTACTTCTAGGAGACATTTGCTTCATCTAACAAAATGCACGAGCATTTGTTAGATATGGGCCTGTACGTGTTTTGTGCAGCATGAACGATGATTTCATTGAATTGCAGGAGATGGTAGCGATGTTCTAACCGTAAGGTCAATTTATTGTTCTCCGCCGACTGACTGTAACTCGGTGATTCAGGAACGGTGCCAGTCACATTCCGGCATCAACACTATCGTGGGTGCATTCAATAAAATGTCGTAGACCGTACATAGTTGCGAATACCTGTATAGTCTATATGCAGGCTTTATTTCGATCGATGATGCGAACCCCGCGTTTTCGCGTGAAATGTCATTCAGCTTCGGCATGCTTTTAGCCGGGTACCGGAGAACTGTACACTAATTTCCTGAAACGTAGTTCGCCTAACAAAGACCGTATTCTGCAAATCAATTTTGTCGACCTGCACGAGGCCGTGAGAAAGTGCTTTATAGTTGGCACAAAATAAGCTCGTTTTATGGGAAGTTGTTATTTTCGAGGGCTTTCGATATACAGTATTTAATCGTTAAAAGTCGCAACCCCGAGTCCGGCCGGCGACACTTCGTGTTCAAGTATACTATTCTTTGACTTGTACCGGACGTAGAAAAGGACGACGAAGCTCGATAGGCTTCGGTCGCCGAGAAGTGTAACATAATACAGGTCGAGTATATCGGTGTGAAAACAATACCTAACCCAATGACAAAACTTTTTTATTATTACTTATTTTTTGTGAGACTTTTACCAATATATTTGTGACATTTTTCTGATTAAAATAATACCAAACACGATGTAATTCGGATCATGTTTACAATAATTTTCCTAATCTTTCATCGCCCATTACACAAGAAAATATCATCGCAGTCATATCATATTTGGTATCATTTTCATTAGAAAAATGCCACGAATATGTTGGTGAAAGTTCCACCAAAAAATAATAAAAAATAAAGGAGTTTTGTCATTGGATTAGTAGTGGTCTCACACTGATATACTCGACCCGTATTATGTTACACCTCTCGGCGACCGGGGCCTCTCGTGCTGCGTGGCCCCTCACGGGGTATACCCCGCGGAAGTGGGGATTGTTTGGCGACACTTCTTGTTCAGAATGTTGCGTCTTTTAACGATTAAATACTGTACTTGAATTTTTCGTTTACTAAAAATACGAAAGAATGTTTGAATATTCATATAGATATGCATCATCCTACGCTCGTTGGAAAGCGAAAGGAGGAGAGATTTAGAAATATAGGTCCTGTTAACTGGAAGAACACCGTTGTCCTCCCATACCTTGAAAATATTTCAAACGACATAAAAAGGATATTCAGAAAAATTGGATTACATACTATCTTCAAAATACCGTATTATTTAAAAAACTTGTTCCCATCGATCAAAGATAAGTTACCACTTTCAAAAAGTTACAATATTGTTTACCTAATACCTTGTAAAGGATGTAACCAAGTTTACATTGGACAAACATCAAGACATTTAGAAACAAGAATCAAAGAACATAGACGTAACATTTATCTAAATCCATCTCAACATAGTGCATTAACTAAACATTCTTTAGAATTTGACCACAGCTTTGATTTTGACAATGTTAAAGCATTAGAAAAAGAGGACAATCTAAGGAATAGGATACTTCTAGAAACGATTCACATGATTAAACATCCTAGTGTAAACCTTAGGTATGAAACACCTACGATTCAAGAATACTACGCAACATTACTGCGTCAGTAATGCGTTATGATGAATCTCTTTCCTATTAAAATATATCCTATGGTCTTTGTCTAATTGCATAACAACTTAACTACATTTTGTGTAAAATGTATTAAAGGGTCTCTATTGATGTTTGTATCAAATTCTTTATAACAACATGTTATACATACAGTTAAATGCACTATGTTTTGACCTTCCACGGTTTGAAATAACCGCCAAAATATTACTTGGTTCATGTTCGATCCGCTGATCCTGACTATGTCTTGACACTAATTGGTTCTTGTTTCTATCTGCCTCTTGTACCGGCATAGTAAAAACACGTTGTTCCTATTTCTCAATTTTGTTTTTCAAATCTTTATAAAGCAAGTAAGCAATCTAATACAGTATTTTGACTTCTGATCATATATTACAATATTAAAATTTGGTCTATTTAAAAAAAAAATAAAATTCTTTCAGACGCAGCTCTCATTCTTTCTTGAAAAAGATCCACATTAGGATCGAAACGTAGAAAGTTTTAACAAACTAGCAAGATTGCTTTAATATTCTGTTTAGATCAAACCTTTACGCCAATAACATTATTTATTCTGTGTTTAACAAATTTACGATCGATAATCGAACTAACGTATTCATATAGACTTCGAAACTCGGACTGGTAGTAACAATCTATGAGTCGAAGGTGTAGAACACAATTTTTTGGTACGATGATTCACTTGGATTACTAGTTGATAGGAAACAGATGACGTGTCTGCTCATGACTTGCCATTTCTACTTTTTAGAATGCTACTCGTGCAGTGACCTTTCGAACACAATAATATTTTTCAATCACGGTTTCTCAACGAAAATGAAAACGTCACGCTGATAAACATTGATCCAGAAAAATAACAACATTACGATGTATCTGTGTTCGTCTAAACATATCGCTAAGAGACTATTTTGCGTCTCCTTCGACGTAATAACTCCCCTTCTGCCTGACAGGGATTTTATGAATTAGGGGTGCAGTTTATTAAGATTTTATGAGGCGCATTGACCAGAGAAAAAGCAATAACGAGTTAATGCTTTCTAAAATAAAGGATACGTGGAACAACACGATAAAAATTTGATACAGCTAAAAATCAAAAAATAACTAATTATATTATTCCTTATTACATATTTTTTCGCAAACTCTTCGCATTCATGATGTTGACTGTTGTACGAATAACTTCGTTCTCAGTATCGTAACATTTTGTCTTATTTGTAATTTGAGCCACTTATTTGCCAAATCAATTGCCACCAAAAACAAAACCATCAGTGTCAAAGTTTTCAGAAAATATATAATACACATCCATAATTTGAGCAAGATGTTATCATGCAGTCATATTAAGGATACTGTAAGGGAAGCCTGTTTAATTAAAGAAATTTATTTTAAATATACAAAGTTGAGTGTCAATTAAAAAATTTACTAAGTTAAACAATGGCCTTTTCAAGTAATCGTTTGCACGATTTCGTTGGACAGAAATAGCAGATAATAGAGCTTGGTATCGTCAAGAGTAACAAGGTATGAATGTTGTGTAATTAATGTACCACGGTCGAAAAAGAGGTAGGAACTAGTTAACACCAGAAACTACGATGATGCGCATCAGAATCATGATTATTGCCACCTTGACCTTAATTTGGACGGTTCGTACAGCATTCCCGTTTCTTGGTAGTCTGTTTCGAAAATAAATTATTATTTCTAGCTTTTCTCGTTCCAGATACGTTACGCTATTTATCTGTTTCGTTCATTCATCTATCTGTTGCGTCAACAGTTACGAAGTACGAATAACTAACACTAAAAATCGAAACTTCTACTGTAACACTAGGTTCTAATATTTTAAATTTACAATTATTGAGATTGTAAAGATGCATCCATCATGTATTATTGAACTAATTATATTCTTCCGATATATATGTATATATATATATTGTTTAAAACTGGCTATAAATGGCTAAACATTTGGATAGATATCTGTGGTTGTAAGGAAAAACGCCGCATGTCAGAATTTCAAAAAATTTGGGTTTATGTATTAATTGAGCTTTATAGTATAGGATTTACGTATTTACCAGGAAAAAAGTCATGAAAACAAATTCGAAAGGCTAAAAAAAATACAGTAAATCCTCTATAAACGCATAAACCTCGGGGGGATAGCTATGCGTTTATCCGTTACGGGTAGCTATTTTTCGAGCTTCAAAGGCTGAGCCGAACGTAGAGAAGGACAACGCGTGTAAAGGCGACTGCGACTCTCCGCGTCTCTTTCTTTCCCATACGCTGTCCTTCTTTGCGCCCGAAACGTTCATAGCCATTTAAACCACTAAATACTACAACAGTATTTACACATTTGAAATCATGTCGTGTTTGGTCTTGTTTTAATCAGAAAAATGCCACGAATATATTGATGAAAGATTCATAAAAAAATAAGTAATAATCAAAAAGATTAAGTATTGGTGTTACATTGTGATGACGCACGGGCCTTTGGATTGTGCCGACAACTGCGACTCTCCGCGTCGTATTAGTAGTAGCTCACACCGATATACCCGAGCTGAGATCAAATTACTAAGTGGAGGGGATATATTTTATGCGTTTATCCGTTACAGCTTTTATGCGTTTATAGAGGATTTACTGTAATGCTAAAATATAGTGAATACTGACATTAATAAAATAGTGATCAAAACTTTAAATATCTCGAAAGTGAAAGCATGTGACATGCGGCGTTCTTCCAGACAACTACAGATATATTCTTGTTACTTTTATAAAGTAATACAAAATTGTCACTTTTTGTGCTGCGTAAACCTAGTGTTAATAAAACTGGAAAAATGTGCTTTATACTCCTGATATTTACAATTTGATGTTTGAGTTTACCCGAATACAGATACGCAAACATATGTAGTCTATTCATAAGCAGCTAGAAAATCCAACCAGCAAATGGGGCATGAATGTGTGAAATTCCAAAGGGTAAAGAAAATTACGAAAAATCTATAAAGGTCAATCACGCGAATTGATTCCCTCCCACGCTGCCTCTGATGCTACGCAGATTGTTTTCATGAGCTCGTGCCACGGATCCTTTGCATAATCATTTGCATAGTAAACCAAATAGTTCCTCGCTAGATCAAACAATGTATTATTTACACAATTAATTATTCACACACAAATTTCAATTTAAAAGACCTCTGGCACTCTCTGTTCTTCAGACAAATGCAAAATTTCTTTTGTTTTACTACTAAATTGCAAGTGTTCGCACAATTCTTTAACCTCTATAAACAAATCTAATAATGAAAATGGTTTTTTCCCCAAAAAATTGGTGTTCTTAATTCATTCTAATCGGACTACGGATCTTCACGTACAGTACAATCATTCGAAATCAATTGTGAAAAACAGAAAAGAAATAAAAATTAATTTAATAATTGTGATAAGTCGATGGTGTAACAACTTTCTTAAATTCTTCCAACGCCCTTCACGGTTTTGCATTTCATCTACTAATTTTTGTCATATATGTATAAAATCCGCAGTTTAATTATAAAATAAGTCTACATCGTAGCTGATACCAGAATAAAAATATTAAATGTAATAAGAAAACAAACGATAAAAGCGATAAGTGTATGAAAGTGTATGAAGTTTCGTTTTAAAATAACCGAAGCTCGATAAAGCAGGGACCGATAACAGCTTCCGAAATAAAGCATCAAGGTCAAACAGCACAAACATTAATTAATTGCACTCGGAACGAGAACAAACAAAACGGCAATCGAATGTTTACACATCTCTCGATCCGTTTTCCCGGGTAACGAAAGGTTGTTGTTTAAAACAAGAGCAAAGACAAAAATGAAAAAAAAAGAAGGAAGAATTTAATTGGTCGCACGTGATCTCGCCAGGGTTCGCGCAACGAACTTAATGAATAAAGTCATTCGTGTGATGCGTAGTAGATCGTTGCACGTGACACAAATAAATAAAGTCGCTGGAACGGGAGAAAGAGACTGATCGAAGCCGACCTTCGAGGCTCGAGTCGCGAAAATACTTTCGCATCGATCCGATCCCCGGGGTGAATATAGGAACGATCCAAGTCGGTTCTATTTATTGTTTCTTCCATCTATTATTTTTTTACATTTCTCGATCGAATCGAACCGATGAACCCGAAAACGAATATGAGCCGTTCAATGAAGAAATAACAATTAACGTATTAAACGCTATGTCAGTTCCTACGTTCCTAGTGACTAACACCATCAAATTTACAAAACAATATGTACAGTGGCCCACAAAAGTGTTCGTACGCCCTTTAAATCAGAATAACTTTCTTAAAATTTGACCAAACCACTTGACTCTTTTTGAGCAATTAGAAGCATTGATTGTACTTTTAAAATGTGCAGACAAGATTTTGAAGAAATTGCAATTAGTAGGAATTACATGAAAAAATTTCCTACATCTTTCGATGCGGGTCTTTTTTTCTGGGTCAACCGATTACGATGAAATTTTCAGCACATGTATAACTAACATAGATCTACAAAAGGCATATTTTGAATTTTCATTATGGACTAAAATAAAGAAGTTTTAAAAAGAGCCATTTTTATTTCTTCGTGTCATTGCTACTAATTGCAATTTTTTTAAAAATCTTTCTTGCACGTGATTTACCAAATCAATGCTTCTAATTGTTCAAAATAAGTCAAGTGGTTTCGTTAATTTTTAAGAAAGTTATTCTGATTTCAAGGGCGTACGAACACTTTTGTGGGCCACTGTATATACTATATAATTTGTATAGGAGAAAGGATGAAACGGTGGACAATTGGTTATGGCAGGGATGGGCATTTTTTTCTCAATTGAGACAAAACCGCCCCCACCATAGCGCTTACTGTCCTCCACCAGCATCCGCCGTTACCATAGAGCAGGCATGGGCGACGCTGGCTCAAAAAACAAATGTTGCTACTTTTCTCCTTCGCCCGCTCGGCAAGGCAGTCCCCACCATGTTCACTCCGACTCTCCCTTCAGCACGGGCCCCACGATTCTGCCCCAGTGTTGGGATATGGTCCAACTTTTCTCGCGCATGCGCGGCGATTTTTGGCCTCAGTAAAGTAAGATTCTCGATAAAATGGGGTATCTTGAGCACCCAGTAGAATTTTAAAAAATTGGTATGATTTGATTCTGAAAAATGAATGTATAACATGTGTATTTGTGTATATTTTGTAACTCGTAGGACACGTCCTGAAGTCTTTTTGTCCGGAATAAATTGTTTCAATACTTTCCCGCCAATATAACTGCCTTAGGGCTCCACTACCTCGTCATCATGATATAGATACGTTATTGTTTTGACCGCGCATGCGCGAGAACACTAAAAATACAAAAATCATTCTGAACCTGCCAGTGAAAATAAAAGATTGAACTGAAAAATCATAAAATAGCATTATACTTATATAAATACAACTTTAACTTCGAGTACCCGAATATTGCAAGAATATTGTAAGACGCTTTTTCATGACCTCCAAATCTAATTTTGCATGTTAACATGTACCCGAACATTAAAAACCTTCGGAATTCCGACCCGACTACAATTTCGAGAATACCCAAACTTCATAAATTTTCGGGTTCCTGGCCCGACCCTTGTCTCGGGTACCAGACACTTGGGATACCCGTACATTTCTATAAAATAGTAATACAAAATAATAATACTCCTACAAAACAACAATATAAATTCCTCGATTCAAAAGTTTTCGCTCGTGCAATTGCGTTCTTATGTCAGTGGAGACTACCATCAATCTCGAGACAGCCTGTACATTGCTTATAGTTACACATTATTGGGGCTGCACAGAAGTCGATGAACGTGTATGTCGGTCAAAGTTGGCATCGATCGATGTTTGTCGGTGAACGCCGGTGTCGGTCAAACTTGCTTTCGCGAATTCATGTCGGTAAAAACAACATAGACGAACGCTGTGGCAGTGATTTGAATAGGGCACATGCTAAGGCCACGTTCGCGACATGTTACAGGGAACTTCAATTTCACTTACTTGACCGAAATGTGCACCCGGTCCTTGCGCGCACGGAGGTATCGCAGCCTCTTGGAAGAAAATACTGAGAGCCGTCTGAAAAAGATCAGAAAAACATACTTTGAAATACGTTCAACTCATTAGGTGTTCATTAGATTACAATAGATTGATAATAGGCTACAAACGTTTCTAAACATATTATCTACCGGCTATTATTTTATAGTTTTCGAAAGCCTATAGTCTATGACAGGGATGGGCACGGTAGGGGCCCCTCAAACGCCTGCTTCTCCCACCAACCTGTCTTTCATGCGCGAGGCCTGCGCACTGTTCGCGACGGGCGAAGCACCCCCTTCCGTTATGGTAACGGTGGATGCTGGTGGGGGACAGTAGGCGCTATGGTGGGGACCGTTTTCTCTCAATTGAGACAAAAATGTCCATCCCTGGTCTATGACTAAGGATTTTTTAATAGATCCTTCAACAACAATAGTAATTAGAATAGTTAACCAATAACTCACCCCCAATAACCTACTTCAATAATTTCGTTTGTTATTAACATTAGGTTTACAGAGCACTAAAAGTGACCATTTTAAATTATTTTATAAAAATAACAAGAATATATCCATCCATATTTTTAGCCAATTTTTTAAATAATATACAGGGTGTTTGAGAAATCGTGGTACAACCGACAAAGGGATGATTCCTCACATAAAATCGAGTCGAAAATTAGAAATGTAGTTTTTACGTATCGGGCTTCATTTTCGAGAAAATCGAGTTTGAAAATTCAGCGAATACGCGTAGCATTACATAGAAATCGGCTGTCGCGTCTGATTATGACCAACCAATTTTGCTCTGTGCATATACTAATGCAAGCGTACCCGACGAATCTTTAAACTCGATTTTCTCGAAAATGAAGCCCCGTATGAAAAAACTATATTCCTTATTTTCGACTAGATTTTATGTGAGGAATCATCCCCTTGCCGTTTGTACCACCATTTTGCAAACACTCCGTATGTATACCCAAAGAAATATATTTGTTGAATAATTCCACGTGGATGTATCTTTTATAATCTCAGTAATTGTTACTTGAAGATATTAGACCCCTTCATTTTGACAAATCCCGTAAACTTAGTGGTAATATATGAAACATGATCTGTAAGCATCCTTTTGGTACAGCATAATTATTAAAAATCCTATTAATAAGCTTCCGGTAGATAAAATAATGAAATTACCCAGCTTATATCGTGAAATCATTTTAATCCTCAAAAGTATATTTTTCATGAATAAAAATAGAAGATTTTTGTGCTCAAAAGTTTCGTATAAAAATCGAGTGTTGTATTTCGTATTGAATGGGTCCCAGTGTTGAATAATTAAATAGTTAGCTACACTATTACGCGGTGGATAACGAGCTTTTTGTCAACAGTCAATGAAGTTTCAAGACTTCCCCAAAATTATTAGCTTCGAGTGATTGAAGTGATCATTAGCCAATTGCTACCCGTAATTATCACGCGTGCATGGTGTTGTCAATACGCGAATGGTCGCTCCAATTTATCAACCTAGCTATAAAGCTAACGATTACGTAAACACCACTACAGATCAATAGCGACACTTTATCAATGGTCGACAATAATAACGACACTGTTTGGATTACAAGAGTACGTTGCAGCTTGAAACGCGAGCCGACAGTGTATCATTACGAGCGAAATTTTGTCCACGCTTTGAAATTCCACGTGTGCTCATCGGAAACATTCGATCCATTATTTTTTCATTTTATACGGTCAACTACCACTCTTATGCATTTTTGTCACAATTAATTGTAACGTAATATAAAATAAAACTTGATCATTCACATCATTTGATGAACATTATTCATTACATAGATCAAAATAAAAGACTATGTTATTGTTATCAATATGTAAAAGCGAATGCATCTCTACAGTTGATGCAAAATTTCTTTTCTGATCATCAGTAGCAGGAAAAGAACTCTGGCAACGTCAATCATAAGAAATATTATAAAATAAGTCAAAATTGTAGATATCACTACGACTGTTTTGTCGTGCACTTGCCCAATTGAAATGAACAGTGCAGCGTGTGCAAGCGATACTCTTGTACGTATCTGCTAGTACTTTCGGTATTGACGTTATCAGAACCGAAGGATATATAACAAATACTTGTGGTTGTGAAAACTGAACTGTAACGGTTGGTCGCTCGGACGTTGACTCTTTGACTTGATATGACTTGTCTAAACGTTGTGAGAAGAATGGTAGACTTGAGCAGAATCACTTTCGTCACTTGTGTCTCTTTTGTAGGTAACCTCGCTGTGGGTAGGATGCAAGAATTTCTGTTTCCTATTTTGTCTTTCATTGATTATTACAATAACTTTTCAACGCCTACCTTTGTGGGGGAGAGAGTAACCTTGTGCGCGCCTCCCCGACCAATCTTACTCCCTTGGGTATGAGGCAGTGTCGCCAGATCGGTTAAATCGAGGGGAATACAGTTTACCACTTCTCTGATGACCAGAGTAATATGTAATACAGTGGTGGACACGGTTGGGGCTCCTTAAACGCTTGGTTCTCCCACCAACCTCTCTTTCATGCAGCGCGCACGTTCGTTGCATACGCTAATGTCTCGTATCTTTGTTGCCCCATTATACCGCGCTTGCTGGAAGGGGACAGAGGGCGCTACGGTGTGGACGGTTTTGCCTAAATTGAGGCAAAATTGCCCATCCCTGATGTAACACGTTGCGTGGCATGTCACGTGATCAGTCTACAGTCATAGTTGGGGATGTTGGAGTGTGCTCGTGTAGTGGGATGGGATAGTGGAAGGGGAAAAGAAGGAGAGGAAAGTCAACCCAGTTTTGGGTTGATCTGGCGACACTGTATGGGGGAGTGTCCGAGATGGACGCGTGGTACCCTCACTCGATGGGCCCGGTAAGACGTTGTAAATCTTGGCCTGGGCCACTACCTTAATTGATAGTGAAATTGGAATAGTGGCAGGATAAGGGTACACTAAAGTCTGCCATGCAGATGTTTGAATGTAGCGAAACATGTGTTTCGTCTTAGGACGGAACAACGACACTGCGAATTTTTATGCATTCACTTCGTTTGCAAACTCGCAAAATATAAGAAAATAAACACATGAAAAATATTAGTGATTAGACTGCAAATTTGTATGCAAAGTAAAAACTTTCTTCGAGAATTATTTACATTAGGGGCTTACTCACAGATTTTAATGACGTTGAAATATGTTGTCAAGGTCATCATTCTGAACAACTTTTTCCTATACATGTTACCGCCGCTCGGTTTTAGTTTTCGAAATATTGGCAAAAAACTGTTGCTAATACTGTATTGAATTTTCCGTATTCTTGCACGTTTGGTGGCAACGTAAGCCTGTTCCGGCGTGGCGTCTGTTTACATTTTTCTTGGAAACATGCTGTGGAAATGAGAGAGAAAACAGGGTCTCACGCTGGTCATACAGGGTGTCCGACATAAATGGGAACACCTAAATATCTGTCGTATTTACAGTCCTATCAGAAAACTTCAGAGGACAAAGTGACACTATTGCAGCGGGTAAACATAATGGTAAAGAAAAAAAATTTTGATGTGTTTTTTAATGAAATTTCAAGGTCACCGATGCTTTTTTAAATGGAATAGTATATTTTTTTTA
Organism: Sphecodes monilicornis; assembly: GCA_913789915.3. Classification (NCBI taxonomy): domain Eukaryota; kingdom Metazoa; phylum Arthropoda; class Insecta; order Hymenoptera; family Halictidae; genus Sphecodes; species Sphecodes monilicornis. Next base: position 12,953,297 of record OU565286.1, on the reverse strand, counting down.
CGATAGCATAATAGACAATAAAAAACTGAATTTAGTGGATACCACCTTTTTGACCTTGAAAGGACCTTGAGCAAGAATAATCATGTTGGAGCGGATAAAATGTGGATGTTTAAAATTTACGAGTTTCAGCAAAGATTACGCGTTGTTTACGTCGGATTGACCTTTACAAACCACAATAAATGTTTCAAATTTTTTTCATAGTAAACAGCGTATGTTTATGTTAGAGTATGTATCATTGAGATCGTTAACAAAAGGTTAATCGGTTAGAATAAGTACGTTGTTCCTTCTGCATTATTCGAATTCGAAATGTGAAAGTGATAACAATGCGTTATACTGTACAGGAACGAATCGATATGGTTTTCGCTTATGGCGAAAGCCACGAATCTTTGAGGGAAGCAGTATACTTGTATCGTAAAAAATTTGTGAATTGTATTTGTCCTTCGTTACACGCATTTTCCGTTGTGGTAAAACAATTTAAAAATACCGGTAGTGTAAGTTCTAATAATCGTAATAATTACTGAAGCATGTGCTTCAATTACGTCTCAGGAAATCGACAATGCCTACAGATCATTTAATGCAAGATTGCAATATTGCATAAATGAGGATGGTCAACATTTCGAACATTTATTATGATATGTAAAGGTCAACCCGCCGTAAACAACGCGTAATCTTTTTGCTGAAACACGTAAGTTTTAAATTTCCACATTTTATCCGCTCCAACATGATTATTCTTGCTCAAGGTCATTTCAAGGTCAAAAAGGTGGTATATACTAAATTCAGTTTTTTATTGTCTATCATGCTATCGTAAAAAAAATATACTATTCCATTTAAAAAAGCATCGGTGACCTTGAAATTTCATTAAAAAACACATCAACATTTTTTTTCTTTACCATTATATTTGCCCGCTGCAATAGTGTCACTTTGTCCTCTGAAGTTTTCTGATAGGACTGTAAATACGACAGATATTTAGGTGTTCCCATTTATGTGGGACACCCTGTATATGTATGAGGTGAGCTTCCAATTTTGAAAGACTACTCTTCGACTGTCGATGCGTGGTCGGGCAGGCCTAACGACCGACCCGCTCTGCCCCCTCCACGATCTAACCACAACTAATTCTATTCGCATAATCTTTGCATTGTAGCTGTCATCCAGAATTTGATCTAGTAATGGAAAAATCATGTGAATAGAATGAGTTGTGGTTAGGTCGTGGAGGGGGCGGAGAGGGCCGGCCGTGAACATAACATTTGTAAGAAGCAGAATACGTTACGAACGCTGTTAAGCGATCGCCTATGCTGATATACGAAAATCCAAGAGAGAAAATTCAATATAGTATTAGCAATAGTTTTTTGTGAATATCTCGAAAACTAAAACCGAGCGGCGGTAACATGTATAGGGAAAATTTGTTCAGAATGATGACTTTGACAACATATTTCAAGGTCATCGAAATCGGTGAGGAAGCCCCCAATGTAAATAATTACCCTTTCTTCAATCAATTGCAGGACCATTAGAAAGGGAATCAAATAAAAATACTTGTCATGTTTTCACCGTTTTATATTTCGTCTACCCATTTTTGTCATAAATGCAAGAAATCCAGAAAGAACCTTTAGTCGTCGAAATAAATGTTTCGATTTTCTAAAACGATTTATGGACACGGAAGCTTGCCGAATTTTCTGTAAATTCGTTGAAGTTGTAAGCGAACAGAATGTATTTTTTGAGTAAGCTTGTCGAATTTGTGAGCTCGCATAAACATTCACGATCCAGTGATAATGCCCGAGCGGCACCGTGTGTAGATACCTGTTGGAAATCGTCGAGGCTCGTTCACTTATAAACGGTACATTGTCGAGCATTGCATACATATGTATACCGTATTACTTCGCCGATTGCGTGTCACACCGTAACCGAACGTTAACGCACGTAGGAGTTTTAGTGTCTTTCTTAACACGCTGTTGAAATATTCAATATTGTGTGAACATGCTTCTCGGTTCTGTATTTTGTTGATACAAGCTCCGCGGCTCGACCGCGATGCACTAGCTCCACGGGGCTTCGCTCAGGGTGCATTCACGCTTGCGGCCGACTTCGGGGTGAAACTCTAAAGCCGCGTTCACAACGTTGTCCATTCAAGCGGGCATTCTTGTCCACCGCGCGATTTTAATTTTTCAGAATTTTTTATGGACGATCCAAGCAAGCGAAACACACAAAGTGTTTTCTAATAACTTTACTATACCTTTAACAATATTTATACATTTTATTTACTGAATTATATTTCAAGAAACCATTCGTATTGTCATTTAAAGCTTCCACTGATGAGTAGACCGCGGATTTTTATTCAAATTAAAAATTGCAAGATATTGGAGCTACGTAGACATTTATTTCTTTTTTTAATAATTTTAGCGAGATGAAAATAATACAACAGTATTTTTAAATTCTTTAAATGTGTTTACTGGCTAGCATTTTATTTATTCATTTTTCTCACAAATGTACAAAATCCGCAGTCTATCTTTATAAATGTAACTATTTTTTAATGAAACTTTAAGCTGGCTTACTCTAAGATACGTACTATGAAGTGGTTATAAAGATGGCTTGCGAAAGGATCGATAATATTTTTTAAAAATTCCCTAAAAATGGTGGTCTAGTTAACGGACTGGTTTTCCTCGTTACTGTAGCACGAAGTGTGAACGCCGCCTGAAGCCTCGAGCGACACAATCGGGTTGTCGAGTTCCTCGGGCCAAATTGCAGGACAGAACATTATAAATGGGCGTTTTATCCATGCTTTAGGCGATCGCGCGTTAAGTTTACGGACCGCGGATCAACCGACCCAATTGCCTCGCGAAACACGCAATCTCGTGCTTGGTTCTGGCGTGCACACGACAGTCTCGGCTTCGCTAACTTTTCGAGTTTACTGCCAAGAAAAACAATGACGCATTCAGCCATTCCCTCTGTTTGTTCCCCCGTATTTTATGGTTGTTCTTTTAGCACACAATCCCCATGTACGCTTCGTCGTTCCCGTTTACGTTTCTGAGAAATGATTCGCTCATTGCTTAAATCCATTAACTTCACAAAACAGAAAGTTCCCTTTTACACAGATAATCAAATAACCATTATAGATCTTATTATTACTGGCGTAGATTTAATCAAACTATATGTACAATGCATGAAATAGATTATCCTTGGTGTAATCATTATTATTATCACAATCTACCCATTAATTTTGTATGAAGAAGACCTTCTGGTTAAAAGGAACGTCATACGAAGTCGCCTTACATAAGATTACGAAGTTAATCATATTGACTTTTGAAAAACATTTTTCCTGCAGTAGTTGCTCGTTTCAAGCATATTTTATCGAGGTACAAAACGATGCTATTATTTTGCGAAATATCGACTGAGGATTTTATGCATTTAACAAACTTCCTGAATATGCTAAAAAAGTAAATATTGTTATTATTATAAAGAATTACGTAAAAACACGGAAGGTATCGCCAGAACGTTCGAGTTTCGTGCTATCATTGTACAAATGGTAATGATAACACACAAGTAACACAAGCGTTATCTATGTTTGTCGAAAAGCTTGGGTGTCGCAAATGTTCCCGAGCCGTGTTATGTTAATGTTAACTCTATTCGCGTCAATAAACCCCGGCAAAGATAACAAACAATCGAATTATTTGATTACGTGATAAAAACGATAGCGCGATTATGTTGCGTGGAAGCTTTCCACGAGTAGCTGGTGTGTAAACCTGCGTAACTCTCTTATGAGAATCTCGAATCTTTTCCTGATTACGCTATACACATAATTAGGATACATCTATCTGTACAATTTCCGTTTCGGAAAGTTACCTATGGCACATGTCACAAGACCGACTTATACTTTCCGCATAGACACCTAAACGTACCCGACCGAACAAAAATTCTCCAATGAATTTGAATGGAACGGTCGGGTCAACGACGGTACGTACCGGAACTATGCGGCGCCCTTACGGCGGGTATAAACTAGGGTTATGCGATTCTGAATCGATTTTCTGAAGAATCGAGTATTTCGAAGTGATTTTCGATGTTTTTGAGTCGATTTTTGGATATTCAATTTTGAATCGAATCGATTTTTTTTTTATATGAATCGATCTTCAATTTAAGAGGAAGCATAAGTTAATTTATCCATCACTGAGTGTCATGGCTGCCCAGTATGTATTTACCTGTTATAGGAACGTCTTTTTCCATCAGAGTTCAACCATATATTCAAGTCGTCTGACATAATCTATCGTCTGATCGTAATCAATTAGCAATTTGAACTTTGAAGTGACAAGTTTGTTTGGATAATTATCATTCACTGAGGTACCTCTGTTTGCTTGTTAGAAATTCATATTCATTCGTTAGTCATTTGACCTATATTTCATTTAATCCCATGCCAAATTTTGAATACAAGCTACAACCATCCAGTAATGTTAGAATTGTGTTTTCGAATGTAAGAACTTAACAATGCCGCAAGCTTTTTATTGAAGTAGCACTCGGGTAATAAACTAACGATTTGGGAATACAGTATTTTATCGATAACTGTCCCAAATATCTGACCCATAACTGTCCCAGAACTATCCCCACTTCCGCGGGCTATACCCCGTGAGGGGCCGTGAAGCTCGAGAGGCCTTGGTAGCCGAGAAGTGTAACATAATACAGATCGAGTGTATCGGTGTGATACCACTACTAATCCAATGACAGAACTTCTTTATTTTTTATTATTTTTTTATGGAACTTTCACCAACATATTCGTAGCATTTTTCTAATGAAAATGGTACCAAATAAGATATAAATGCGATGATATTTACATGCAAATTGCAACAGCACGGAGCTGAAGTGTTCATTCATTGGAGTGGCCAACCTATACAGTATCTTATCATGAGATACAATTGCGGTGCTATATCTCGATAGTGTTATAAAAGTTATACTCTTAATATTGAGTTATTTTTTTATTGAACAACTTGATTTTGTAAATTGGTTCTAAAGTGCTATAAGAATTAAAACATTGCATTTTAGGTCCCATTTACACAATCGGATTCTGCGATATAGCAATATGCCATGCAGAATTCATATGGATATAAATACATAGTATTTCGATAGATTTTTTACAATTCTATTGAATCGATTTTTGTGGTTGCGATTCAGAATCGATTCAGAAATAGATTTTTTGTAAGAATCGCCCGTCCTTAGTATAAACACTTCTATTCCAATGCATTGGAGAATATTTATCTGCCTGGATACGTTACGTGTCTGTGCGGATAGTATAAATTGGCCATTACAGTTGCTAAAAAGTATTGAAGACATTTTTTTCTAAATCGGTTTTGAATACCTGTTACAAACAGGTTGAGATAACAGGTGTTCCCGAGACAGCTTGAAAGTACATTAACATTTTATTCGAACAAAGAATGTTGGTAAGAGCACTTACTGTTTACATAAATTTTAATGCGACCTTTTTAGTGATGGAAAATAAAGTTCCAGATTTATTTGTGTTGCAATATGCAAAATAACCGCGAAGATGTAAACAAAGTCTATTTCGTGGCCTTCGAAATTTTATTTAATAGATATCCGTTTATTGATATTTTCTATTCAAAAGTGATTAAAAGAATTTATGCTCCTTAAACAATAATATTTTCAATAGAAAGTGTTACAAGAATAACAACCATTCTTATCGTTGAACACTATCATTGAATCTTGGACCGACACAAAGAAAACATTCAAAAACATTCTGACGAAATACAAATAAAAATTTTATTTCGTTTTTAATCTTTTACTCGTATCCTCACAAACAAAGTAATTGTTTCCCATGATTTTCAATATTTCATCTTAATATTCTTTAGAGAACAACGTAAATGCTTATTAAAAAATTAAAATCATAAATTTTAGAGTCATAGCTTCGCAGTAATCTTGCATGAAAAATTTTTATCGGTTCGTTTACGTTTTATCTCGCCTATATCAGCATTTTATCAATTTATTTCAGTATTACATTCTACAATTATTAGACTCTGATATTAACATAAGATATGAAAGTCTCTAAAAAATTTTAGAACACAATAGAGAACTAACTTTTCATAGTAATCTTGAAACGATTTAAATGCGATTGAAAAAGGCCACACGGACAGAGCAAATTGAATAATATTTAACACAGAGAGGGACCAAGAAGTTCGAGCTGCCTTGGTCGTCGAGTAGTGTAAACCTACACGTAATCCGATACCGGGTCGGGTATATCGGTGTGAACCACTGTTAATCCAATTATAAAATTTCTTTATTTTTCATTATCTTTGATTATTAAAATGACACCAAACACGATATACAGTAAAACCTTGCTCTAATCCGAATCCTGGGGTCCGTACTCGGACACAGATCATGTAGGGCTACTATTTTTGTTTGTAACCACCGACCGCAGCAAACGTAGAAAAGGATTATTTTCGAGGCATTTGTTCGATGCATGCTGGACCCATAAGGCCTGCCTAGGAACGTATTGACAGGACAATATTAATGCATACGTTTTTATTTTTCACTTCTCGCTATAAAACCATTCCTAACAGATTTCTAGAGTGATACATTATGCTTTACATGTACAGTAAATATGGACCAAATCATATCTTGTTTTGTGTCATTTTAATCAGAAAAATGTCACAAATATGTTGGTAAAATTTCATTGAAAATAAGTAAAAATAAAGAAGTTTCATTCGTTGCATAAAGCGGTCTCATCGATACGCTATTTTTTAACTTTTCATAGTAATCTTGAAACGATTTAAATGCGATTGAAAAAGGCCACACGGACCGAGCAAATCGAATAATATTTAACACAGCGTGATGCGATTTCGCCATCCACGAGGAAAATCAGATTTTATTTTGATTTCTTCAGATTTGTATAGAAAAAGATAAATTTGCATGAAAGTCTGCGGTCTAGTTATCACGATTTCGTTTCCCTTATGCAGATATTGCAGTAATTCTTGCCGGGTCATAAGCCGCCCAGGTAGAACCGGTAAGTATTAATTGTGGTGGCGTGTGCATTGATAAAATAGTGGAATGGTTTTATCTACGAGAGATATATGAAATCGCAGCTTCTGTATAAATGCACGGACCAATTGATTGTGCCGATACGGTTGATTGTATACAAAGAGATCTGGCGTAAGCGGAACGCGAAGTGAAAGATTCGGCGTGCACACGTGGATATACACGGGTACACGTGGTAGCCAAGCCTTCGCGAAATCGTTTGGTGTCTCAATACTTGGATCAATAAAGGGTGTTGTGCGGGTGCCTGAAACATTTCAGGTCGAACGGCACACCGCATATTTTTATCGAGATCGCATCACGATCTCGAGTTTCTGTACAGTGTGCAGGTCGATCCTAGAAATTGGAACAGGCCATAACTCTCTTCCCCCGAGCGAAGATAGAAAAACATGTTTGATCGAATGTACTTTATCTCCCGCGGAGAGTCCCCCACCAGCATCCGCCGCTACCATAGAGGAAGGAAGTGCTTCGCCCGTTGCGAACAGTGTGCAGGCCACGCGCATGAAAGAGCAGTTGGTGGGAGAAGCAGGCGTTTGAGGAGCCCCTACCGTGCCCATCACGGCAGTAGACTGATTAAAAGAATTTAATATTATCAATGTACATTCGTTCCAGGTTATTAAAGGCAATAAAGCAAGAAAGAAATTTCTATTTGGTTTCTGTTTCTTGCAATGGATGCAAACAATTTTTATTTTGCATGAAGATCCGCAGTCTACTTATCATAATATAATATGTCCAACGATACAAATTTATCCAATGACTCCTCATATATGCATCTCTACAATCTAATAAGCGTGAATGAAAAAGTTTAGAACCTCTATTGTTAAAGGATCACATATATCATAGGTGAACATTGACTATTTTTTATCTGAACAATATTTTGTTCATCCAAGAATGTTGTTATGCATCGCGAACAGTATACTCTCATCTAGAAATGCTGCAAGTGTAATTAAAAGATGAATACATTCCGCTACCAGCGTCACATACATGTTTATATTTCCTCTTAAAATAGAAAGAGGAGAAACCAGTTCCTATCGTAGCCGATTCTAGAAATATTGATTCTTCGTAAAACGCCATCCATATTAATCGGAAAAGCGATTTTCCGCCTAGAAAGCGTCCGTTATGCGAAACCATTCTAAACAGCATACTAAAAACACAATACGCTCAAATCAGGAGAGCCTGAAATAGATTTAAAACACTCCGCACATCCTACGCTTAATGTAAATATCCGTATTGATGCGTTCGATATATTTTATTTCAGACATTTGCTTTTATTATCCTCGGTGAAATAACAAGCAAGCGTAGGTGGAAAATTTTAATTAAACTTGTTTGCTGCCATTCGTGAAAACCTACGCGCTGTTACAGAAATACAATTGTAGTCGGACAGCAAAATAATTTCTTTCGCATGACGTTTGTTTCGAAATTTAATGAAAGAGTTTCATTTTGCTACAAGAAACTTGTGTTCGAAGTTCCATTAGTAAACTGCGATGTTCACTTCCGAGAATTACGAAGTGAAAAATTCGTGTTCACGTGTAACTAAATACGACTTGCGTAACGCGTCTGTTCATTAGTCATTATTTCTATTTATTGTGCACAGGTGACGACATATTTTCTGTTTCATCGGAGTTCTACCAATACTCGATTACTCTTAGACTTATATATCTTAACCACAATTTTCTACATTGATTAATAAATATTGCTGTTCCACGGAATATTACAGAAATGCTTATTTCGAACGTCTTACTCGCAGATCGTAGACAATTCATTTAATTAAAAATAAAACATCAACTTTATCGCTTTGCGATTGTAAATATTTCTATACATAGAGTATACAGTGAAGAGCAAAAGTGAATCAACAACATTTGAAACAGCATAACTTTTTATAAATTAGACCAACTGACTTGAGTATCCTTGAGAAGTTGGATCCTTGGAAGGATTAATTTATTAGACGATGCATAAAAAAAACTTTTGAAAAAATTGATTTTTACAACTTTTTTATCTGGGCCTGTATTGAAAATTTAAAAAATGTATCTGATGCACTCAAATAAATTATATACATGCTGAAAATTTCATCAATATTGATTAGTTGGTTTATGAGTTATAAACGATTGAAAGTGGAAGAAATTGCAGTTTTTCACGATGTCCGTCTTACAGCTGCAATTTTTTCCACTTTCAATAATTTATAACTCATAAACCAACTAACCAATATCGATGAAATTTTCAGCATGTATATAATTTATTTGAGTGTATCAGATACATTTTTTAAATTTTCAATACAGACCCAGATAAAAGTTATAAAAATCTACTTTTACTATTTTTTTTAGCGATTCCAACTAATGGCAATTTGTATATAAGCTTTTCCACGCATCATCTGATACACTAATTCTTTTAACTTCTCAAGAACACTCAAATAATTTGGTCTGATTTAAAAAAAGTTATGCTGTTTCAAATGGTGTTGATTCACTTTTGCTTTTCGCTGTAAACTGTGATATAATGATAGTTAGAAGAACATTCTATTCGTTTTCGCCAAAAATACTCTAAAGTGACTGTACACTCCGTGCAACAACTTAATAGTTCCATTGAGACTGTTTGTAAACAAAATTCTTCGGTTCGACCTGTGTTTCAAGAATAAAAGAGAATGGCACGGTGCCCACCCATGTTGCATGCCGTTTTGTCGCCAACATGACTGTACGATTTGCAAACGTATACACGCAGTTCCAATAAATTCTTGCCGGCCGGCTATAACTCTGCCGGCAGTAAACGGCAAGAATCATTGAATCACTACGTAAAACGTGACGACAACGTGAGAGTTAATAACAACTCCGCTTACTTTCAGCCAGCGAACCTGAAATTGTTCCAACTTCACGTTCTACGCTATTTTGTAATATTGACAATTCTATTTTACCTCCACGTTGCAGAGTTGTTACAACAAACCTGGCTTTTTATCACGGGTAGAATTCGAACGCAATTTTTCGTAATATCTATTAGCTTGCAAACAGCTCTCTATAGAAAAAAACATCTTCTGAAATTAAACTTTATTATCGAGAATTACACTGTTAACTTTTTTCCTTAACATTAACCACCGTACCATGACCTGTCAAATTACACGATAATTATTAAGATTATAATGATGCTGCCATTAGAAATTATTAACATAGGAAGACTGAAACTTAGTATATACCTATATTGCCCAAAAGCAGCCAAAATGACTGCATTGTGAAAGAATAACTAATGTGTAAAGAAATTTGTTTAAAATTAATTTTTAATATTTTTTATATTATTTACAGTTATATAACAAGTTATTAGTAAATATCAACGAGAAAAAAAATTTACTTTTCCTGGAAATATTTATGACACTTTTATTTTCGTCATTGGTGATCGACTCTTCATCGCTATCTTCAGTGTCAGATGTTTCACTTTGAATATAATCCGCTTCATCTTCAGATGATAGTTCAGAATTTGTTGCATCTGATTCTATATCGGAGCACTCTTCACTTATATTCATTAGCTTTTCCAATAACTCACTTCTATTCGACATTTCTTTCATGAATTTAGGGCGCAAAAGAAATAAAATAAACAACTTGTTAGAACAAATATCACTGGATAAAGATTCGAATAAGAAGTACTACTCTATCTTATTGAGCAACTGCAACTTATCAAGTATACGCCCAATCATGTGACGATAATCGAAAAAAAATGAAAACTGTTATTTCAATACAGAGCCGAACTGGTCATTTTACAGAATTCAATAATTAGTCATTTGATTATTTAAAATTTCCCAAGCAGTCAAAATGACTGCTTTTGGGCAATACACACACACACACACACACGCGCGCGCGCCGGAAATGAAGGAGGGGGGAGGTAACTACAATTATTAATAAACGCATTTATATGTTGTACAAAAAGTCACAAAATTCTAAGAAATTGTGTCATTATATACATAACTGTTTTTCTAATTGAAATTAAAAAGCAGTCAAAATGACTTCCTTGGGTAATCTAGTGTTAAATAAATATCTTCACTCAAGCACATATTGTTATACAAATTTCGAAAAATCTGAATAAACTCAGTCTTGCAATTTTTATAAAAGAACTTATACCAATCACATTTAGTGATCACGGGTGAGTGTGAAATAACTAAATAACAGTTTATAGCAGGTATGTTACCAGCTTTAAAGATTTGTACAATGAAAAGCGAAGCGCGCATTTCGATAATGGTCGGCTCGGGTAAATATAATCCTGTCGTGCTTGGCCTCATTTCAATCAGTAAAATGTCTCGGATAAGATAATTAAAGAAGAAATAGTTTTTTCGTTAGAAATTGGTGCAGCCAGCGAGGATACATTTTTTACAAATATCGTGCACGTGTATTTCACATACGTCGAAGCATTACTGTATTATGAAATTGTTGCACACGAAAGGGTTGGAAGTTTCCAAATTTTTGACCGAAAGGAGACCGTGTCGCTGATCGTTTCATCGGGGTCCAGGCCGTCGACCTTCATATCGAATAGAAAGACGCGGGTTTGACAACGATGAGAGACACTGACGGCGACAGAAACAGAACAGATGGAGTTTGCCAGATGTCACCGCAATGGATCGTCGTAATCTACCGTTTCTCTAGCGGGGGACCCGGCTCTTTGAAAAAGATCCCCGATTAAATGGCATGCCTCGACGATCCGGAGCAACGATAACGATAACAATAGTCTTATTTCCCCTGTCTCGGGACCTATCTTGACGCGACAGCCGCGTAATTACATCTTCTAATGACGCTTTGCAGCAGATCTATCAGGTCGTTCCATAAGCAACGTCGTACTTAGACGTTAACTTTCCGTATGAAATATGTACAAGTACTCGTTGCACGAACGATAACTACAAAGATAAATTTTGCATTGCACAATTTGCCTTCGTTTCATGAATTGATAAAAATTTAAGTCAGTCGTATGAGTACATAGTGCATTTTCGATCTTCCTTGTTTGCACGTACATTCACTCCCATTAATATTCGTACACTCTTAAAAGGAGGATAACTTGTTTAATATTGGACCATACGACTAGGACTTTTTTGAGAAGTTAGAATAATTAGTTTACTAAATGACGTGAAAAAGAAATTTTAAAACAATTGCAATTGGTCGGTATTGCAGAGAAAATACTAAAAGTTGTGTTTTACAATTTTTTTATGTGGCTTATATTGAAAATTTAAAACATCCATTTTGTGGATCTGTATCAATTGTATACATTTTCAAATTTTCATCCAATTTGGATTACGTGGAAAACAGCGACAGGCATCGAATGACGTAAGAATCCTTCGATTTATTACAGTTTAAGGCCGAAAATTGTGAAAAGCTGCAATTTTTACCATCTTCAAACAGTTCTAGCTCATTGCAACGTTTGCCGATTTTGGTGAAATATTCAGAGTGTCTACAGTTAACACAGATCTACAAAACGTATTTCTTGAATTTTCAATATGGACACACATAAAACAGTTATAAATAACAACTTTTAGTAGTTTCTTTGTAATTCCGACCAATTATAATTTTTTCAAAATTTCTTTTTTTTCAACGTGTAGTAAACTAACTGTTCTAACTTCTCAAAAAAAAAAATCGAAGTCACATGATCCAATATTAAAAACGTGATCGTCTTTTAGAGTGTACGAATATTAATGGGAGTGACTGTAGCTTCGTGTCATTTTTCATACAATTTTTACAGTCACTTCCATAACATAATTGAAAGAATGGCTAACCGTTAACTATTTAATAATATTAATCATTTCAACAAACGGAGTATCCTTGGAGTCTGCTTGTACAGCTCACTCATTTAACATGTACACAATTTTGCCGCTTTCAACGTTCTAGATGTTCTAGAATACTAAACCTATCAAGTATTGAAAGTATCCAGTGAGTGTTGCCTTGTAAAAATGACAACGCTAAATTTATTGAGGTCGTCTGTAATTTTCAACATAATCGATTCTTGGGCAAGGACATTTATTCTATTATTTCCTATAAATGAATTTTTATAATTTCAATAATTGTAAAATACAGGGTGTCCCGTAACTGGTGGTACAACCAAGCAGGGGGTGATTCTACATGAAAAACTGAGTCGAAAATATAGAATAAAATTTTTTGATACAAGGCTTTGTTTTCGATAAAAATGAGTTTGAAAATTTGTCTAGTGCGCGTGCACTCGGCTTACTTGCGGCTCAACGGACTTTATTCAGAGTTACCTCAACCTTTTTTCGCAAAGGTTTTCGAGGTTTGTATACATCGAATAAATGGGAGGTCGAGGTTACAATGTTAGAATTACTTTTGAGGAATTCGTTTAATTCATAAATTGCTAAAGCCGCTGCTAAAGCACTAGCATTACACGCACCCAACGCAATAATCATATCGGTATACTCTCGATTGCTATAAGTTGCCATTTCGACTGTATAATGAGAGAGAACTATAACTGGAGGCGTAATTTCATAAGGATGGGAAAGAGTAGGAGCGATAGAAGTGATATCATTATACTGAAAATGTTTGTAAACATATCTAGAAGTACGAAGGCAATTTTCGAGATATCCAGACGTGAGGCAGTGGAATCCGTTGAGCCGCAAGTATGCCGTGTGCACGCGCACTAGACAAATTTTCAAACTCATTTTTCTCGAAAACAAAGTCTTGTATCAAAAATTTTATTCTATATTTTCGACTCAGTTTTTCATGTAGAATCATCCCCTGCTCGGTTGTACCACCGGTTACGGGACACCCTGTATAAAACTGGTCATTTGATCGTGTGGTAGGTTTAGTGTTACTAAAAGTGACTAGTATGTGCTCTCTTAGAGAAATGGCACGATTGAATTTATTTAGATTTTGTGCCATTTTTACCATAATAAAAAATCATGAATAAAAGAGTGTACATAATCATTTCCAATGGAAGCATCTTTGTAACTTTTACAATAATTGTCAAATAAAAAATCTGAAAGCGGTGATTTGACCGGCGTTGGTAGGTTTAGTGCTAAACATGTATTTCGACCCCTGGAATGAGGCTAATTTTCACTTTTTTAACACTAATGACAATAGATACAAAAATGCATATCAGAAATATTAGGACTATATGTGAGGATTATTTTTCAGTAAGATTATATCTAAAACTTCAAAACTGCAGTTTTAATTAGAATACTTTATTACAAAAATTTCCTTCCTTTGTATTGACTAACAGGAGCGTCTCGCAAGTTATCAACAACAATATGTACGAAATTAAATGTCGGAAGTCCAAAGCAGACGATAAGGAAAAATATTTGGCACCTGTTCCTTGTTCGCACAATACGAAGCGCTAAAAATAAGCGAACAAAAAGTCGATCCCGCGTGATCAATATTGCGGTGGTTCGAACGGTGCTTACAAATAAGAGCGTGTGTACCGGGTTGTCGAAAGTTTCTGTTGATTTCTATGCACACAGATTCCTTACACAGTGAATGCTCGATAATTGTCCCAAATATCTTGCCTATAATTGTCCCGGAACTGTCCCTACTACCGCGTGGTATACCCAGTGAGGAGCCAAAAAGCCTCTGTCACCAAGGAGTGTAACGTAACACAGGTTGGGTATGTCGGTGTGAGACCAGAAGTCCACTACTAATCCAATAACAAAACTTTATTTTTCATTATTTTTTTATGAGACTTTCACCAACATATTTTTGGCATTTTTCTAATGAAAATGATATCAAATATGATATAATTCTGATAATATTTACTCGTGTGATCAACGATGAAAGTTTTGGACGCAAAGAGTCCAAAACATACGCTGTCTTTTTTGCGTCCGAAACTTTTATCGTTCGTTACACAAGTACATATTATCAGAATTATATCATATTTGGTATCATTTTCATTAGAAAAATGCCGCAAATATGTTGGTGAAAGTCCCATAAAAAATAATGAAAAATAAAGAAGTTTTGTTATTGGATTAGTAGTGGTCTCACACCGATATACTCGACCTGTATTGTGTTACATTTCTCAGCGACCGACGACTCTAGAGTTTCGGTGTCCGTCCTTACGTTTAGTAGAGGTCGAAAAATAATATCTTCTGCACGATAATTGTTCTTAGCCGGACCCGTGTTGTGGACAATTATCGAGCATTTGCTGTACTTTATGGAATTATTTCTTGCAAATTTTCGCAATATTTTTAGCATTTTATATGAACTAAACTTTGTACATGTCGGCTTCATCATCATCGTTGGGAAGTGGCCTTGATTTTTAAGCTCGTGTAGTATTCGCTTCTAAGCTTAGCAAACCATTTACGAATTTTCTGATAAAACACCCTTTCTGCAAACATCGCAAAGATGATATTTATCTTTTAGCGCGTTGACAGTCGTGCTGTAACATGTATGACCAGCACTGACACCTTCGAGGTCATCTGTGACCGGCGATGATGAACTTATAATCTATTCTTCGAAATAGAGATGAGTTACTACGAGAGTATCAATAAATGGCCACTCCATTTTGAAAAACCCACGTGTTACAAGTCTAGAACTATTAGAGTAGAGTGGACATCAATTTCGATTATCATTATATCTTAAGTGTGATTAAGTCTGATTAAGTACGATCTTCACAAAAATAGTCCATAATAATAGCAATCGATCTAAATGGATGATAAGGTTTGAAACTTTTTATTATTATGAAGAATGCGTGACAATGTTATTCGATTAGTTAATTGGATACAATAACGTGTCCAATTGTCTTGTTTTCCAATATACATGAATTGTCACATTGTTTTTTAACTAAATGTGGTAATGATGTAATGTTTTGTTAACGTAAAGATTTCATTTAAACTCGCATGAAAGAACTCGTATCTCAGATCTGTCGATAATTGGACATATCAAATTTTTCGATCTAACCATTAATAGACATACGTACTTCACGCAGTGAAGATTTAACGCTTTACTGTGTTTGAATCATTTTTCTCATCGTTTTAACAATAATATTGATGCATTTGTTGTTGCAGATGCTAATTGAAAAAGTTGGAAACATAAGCGTGATCGTAAGGTTTTTCATCTAGGATATTTGTTCGCATTTCAAACCGGTACCTACTAATCACGAAAATTCCTCGTGTATTGTTTATTGATGCCGGCGTACGAGGAAGATAGGTGTATGAAATGGGGTGGGAGAAAGAGAGGAAGAGAGGAAGAGAAAGAGAGAAACTGGAAAGGTACCGGGGTAACGTAACAGACTTGCCAGTAGTCATTAGAACCCATGTCGTAATCTGTTGTTAAACGTATTAGCAGTCGGTCGGAGAAAGTTTTCAGACTAGACTCTGCGAACAAGCTGAATTCTCTCTCCTCCCTTATTCCTCCGCGTTCTCCCCAGACAACGTAGCATTGCCACCGCAGGTTGTTATTATATTTTATTTGAATCATCGACGTAGGAATTTTTTAATTAACGTAGCACCACCATCTGTGCGCCTTCAGAAAACGAGTAAACCCTTGCATTTTCTTCATACCGCGAACAAGCGTAATAGAAAGTTTTTACTTTTCAACTGCATCGATAACATGATATGTGCTGTTCACAAAACAAATTTCAGCTTGAATAAATTTTGTTAAAGTCGACTGCAGACTTTATGCATTTATGACAAAACTGAATCGGTAAAGTAAAAATCTGTGAACATATTAGAAACATTTAACCTGTTGACTGCTTATGTCCAGTATACTCGTCCTGTAGTAAAAAAAATTGCATTTCCTATTAAATAATGCTAGGTTAAAAATAATTAAACACTCAAGTGCACATTCTTAAAATGAAGCAAAACAATTAAAAAGTTAAGGGAACTATGACACTATTTTCGACTTATTAAAATTATTTAAAGAAAGTGCATTTTTATTGAATTTCCGTTTCTTACAATTGACTTCGAAGATTCTTATTCGGTATAAAAATTCGCAGTCTAGATATAAGCATACTTGCAAAAATCCTTTGTCTTAGACAACCGTTCTATGGTTGTTCAAATTCTCGCTAATTATGTTTTTGTTTATCAGACATACTAATAGATATTTGTTGAACGGACTACTTCTTTTTTATATTTAGGGAAGAAAAAGATAACTACAGTAAAGTCTTGATCTAAGCCGGACGGAGCTGCAGTGATGGTATATGGTCTCGGTTTTCTCGCGCATGCGCGACGATTTTAGCGTCAGTAAAGTACAAAGTTGGGCTAAAATGGGGTACCTTAGTCACCCCGCATAGTTTCGCAAATTTTTTTTCGATTTTCAAATATGAATTGACAAGTAGCTCCTTCTCCAATACTAGTTGCCATTATGAAATCGAATATATTAACATTAACTTACCAAAATTTCGAAGTACGGTCGTCTCGTCGTGTCGTCTTGCACTCTTCTGTCCGGTTTCCCGCCAATAATAGTTCTCCCCTACTTTCCCCACAAACATAAGACGTACGGTACGTTCCTGCATTTAGTCGCGCATGCGCGAAAAAACGGAGACCATATACCATCACTGCGGAGCTGTATGATCTTAGTTAGTCAGTTAGCTGAAACCCTCCACTGGGGGGCATACCCAGGGAGGGACCAAGAAGTTCGAGCTGCCTTGGTCGTCGAGTACTGTAAACCTACACGTAATCCGATACCGGGTCGGATATATCGGTGTGAACCACTGCTAATCCAATTATAAAATTTCTTTATTTTTCATTATCTTTGATTATTAAAATGACACCAAACACGATATACAGTAAAACCTTGCCCTAATCCGAATCCTGGGGTCCGTACTCCGAAACAGATCATGTAGGGCTACTATTTTTTTTCGTGACATCACCGACCGCAGCGAACGTAGAGAAGGATTATTTTCGAGGCATTTGTTCGATGCATGCTGGACCGATAAGGCCTGCCTAGGAACGTATTGACAGGACAATATTAATGCATAATGTTTTTATTTTTCACTTCTCGCTATAAAACCATTCCTAACAGATTTCTAGAGTGATAGATTATGCTTTACATATACAGTAAATATGGACCAAATCATATCTTGTTTGGTGTCATTTTAATCAGAAAAATGTCACAAATATGTTGGTAAAATTTCATTAAAAATAAGTAAAAAGAAAGAAGTTTCATTCATTGCATAAAGCGGTCTCACCGATACGCTATTTTTTGTTGCTTCTTCGGCCGCGCGATCCGTATTTACATGCGCTGTCCTTTTCTACGTTCGGCAGGGTCGAGAGGTCACAAAAAATAGTAGCCCTACACGATCTATGTCGTAGCACGGACCCAAGGATCCGGCTTAGGTCAAGACATTACTGTATATGTCAAGGAAAATAGTCATTTTTTGAAGACCCCTTTGTTTCTCTGCGACTAAAAAATGTGGAATTGAATTAAAAAAGAGCACCGTTAAGAAATGTGAAGGTCTATTAGAATGCTTCATGCAAAATTTAAAGTTAATTAGCAAGAGGTAGCAGGAGTTTTCAGGACCGTCGTAACAAGAAAAGTAGTTCAGAGAAAAACTCATTTAAAATTTTAATTCTGTCTCTCCGCAAGAGAAGTCTCTCAACCTGAAAATTTTGGTTTTAATGAAATCTTGTGGGTTCATAAAAGATTGTCTCAATGTCAGATTACTTTATTCAGAAAAATATGAAAAAAATATTTTTCCGTCTAGATAATAAATGATTTTTGCACTCAGAAAATCTGGTGAGCTTATATGTATGTACACAAATCTAAGTCACCTAACCTATTGACCCTAAATTATTCACAGATTCACTGTGGATTTTACGCATCTCTTACGTACAAGACTACTCGGGAGAAAATCAAAGAAAAAATTGCACAACGTCAAATATCAATTTAATTTTATATTAAATATATCGAAACAATTAAATTAAATATTTCCTACAACATAGCACCGATTATTAATTCAAAAAGCATCAACACACGACCATTAAAACATGGAAGTATTTCCAATGCAAACTATAATAACAGCTGATATCCAGTATGTCGTCTCTCAATACAGATAGCAACGTGTAGTGTTAAAAACGTAGTACATATAAAGTGTAAACATAATTAAGAAATGAGTAACAACGACGCAAAACTCATTGAATATATTCGAAAACAATATTATGTTTCCGATTTAAAAAAAAGAGGAAAAGCCTGTTTCCTCATTCGAGACGAGATACGGAGGTTATTTTTATAAAATGATGCGACGATAATAACCTCGGAGTGAAATCAATGTTAACGTTGCTTTCAGTATTCTTATGAAACTACTTATTTGAAGTGCAGTGGAGATTACAATGTAACGTTCAGGCCGAGCTAGTGTCGCAATCGCTCGATAAACGCAACACGAACCAATCTAATCTCATAACCTATCATCTAACGAATTAATTATGTATTAACCCTTTGCGGTCGTATGTCTACTCTCAGCCACCAAAGCTTTTTTACCGTTCCGGTCGTATGTCTGCTCTCAGCCACCACAGCAAAGAACCATACTAATCTTATATTGTATTCATCCATGTATCAGTTTATACTTTCTCTGAACGAACCTGAATGTCTGAGGAACCTATTCACGAACCAATACGGTGCTCCTATCAATTGGAGATAACGAAACCCAGTCTAAACAAAGGTTGTCGCCCCTCATTCGCCATTCAAGACGCCGTGGCGAGTCAGTCGCCTCTCGAGCGTAAAGAAATCGACAAGTTTCGGAGATAATTTGTAGAATTCCAAATCTCGGACACGAAAACTATAGAAAGAAGGGTGAAAGAAGGTGGCACCGTCAACATTAGCAAACCAAATGTTATTATAAATTACAATATGAATATGTTGAATATGAATATGTGTCGATAAGGCTGACCAATTAGCAAGTTTATATTGCTTTATGAGAAAATCTTGCAAATGGTGGAGAAAATTTTTTTCTGGGGATTAGAAGTTTGTGCTATCAATAGCTATATCTTATGCATATAAGGTGTCAGCTGGAAGAGAAAACAAGACGCCTATGTCACATTTTATGTTTGTCCGAAAATTGGTTGAACAACTTGTAAGTGATTTTCGTGATGGAGCATCTTCAAAATCAGGAATACCATCGTCCTCGGATAAAGAGGAAAGGCTTAATGGCAAATTACATATATTGCGGCACTGTCAAAACGTAAAGAGTAAAGATTGTTTTATATGTTCAAAGAGAAAAATCAAGGGCGGAAGACGCCAAACTAATTATTTTTGCGACACATGTAATCCAAAACTAGGACTTCATGTTGGAGACTGCTTTGAAAGATACCACTCGATGAAGAACTATAAAATATCATTTTTACATAAAAGCATCACATTAAAACACATGATTATGTAAACATATACCTAAAGTTCACAAAAGAATAAATAAATCTTGTTTATCCTTCATAATCTTGCATATTATGTATCACCGCTCGTACAACGGAAAATAATTCCGACCAGTACGGTACCCATGTCTAAATTTAATACGACCGCAAAGGGTTAACACAGTTCCAGTCACCGGGAAGTTCGTTGGAGAACATATGAGCCGTTTATTTTGAAAGTGGCCTAAGCCCATTTGTCAATTATTTTCTGTTGACCGTAGTAACGTGTACAACTTGAAGTTATCTGTCATAAACAACATTTGTTGTTAAGTATATTCAGATGTACACGATAATTTTGAGTACATAAATTTTTGCAGTTAGTTCAATAATTAAAATCATTGCTTTGAAAGTGGCCTAAGTCCAATCAATTATTGACAATGTCCGAAAGTGCGGATTTTCAAATGTCCGAAGGCAGTGATGAAGGTAATTTTAATCAATTAGTATTTAACAAGTTAACCTCAGTTTTTTGAAACTTGCTTTCGTGGAATAATTAGTACGTTTAATTAATGCAGTGAAAAAAAATTCACGCAATACACGCTTACAATTGAATATAAAACTTAAAATATTAAATTATAGAAATTATTACACTCGTGGGGAAGAATAAAACAACAAGACCATTTAATTCAGATAGTGAACACGAATTCGTAACTAATGATTTCAACAACAAGAAGTTGTATTGAGAAAATATTGTATCGACACCACTTTATAAAAATACAAGACGAATTACAACAGCGAAATACAAGGACATGATGCACTTACTACGATATATGTATACCACCGGTGCACCATGACATCCCTCCCACATGTAGTTATGTAGTTAGAAAATTTCCCGAATTGCATAAATTGTGTTTTTGAAGTGTTGTAAAGGAATATAAAATAAATAGTGTATTGTTTTTTCAATTTGAAGCATTTTAAATTATGTCGAATGGACTTGGGCTCTTTCAAATTTTATAACGAATCTGGTTGTTAACTTTGAAAGTGGCTTAATTCCATTTTTGGAATTATAGATTTAACTCTTTTAGATACACTTAAGCAGTATGACACATTGGTATCCTATACGTATATTTTTAATTTCATTGAAGCGGAAACTCTTAAATATCTCAATTTAAGTATAAATGGACTTGCGTCACTTTCAAAATAGACGGCTCGTATGTTACACATTACATGGAACAGTTGAGAACTTAACTAAACGCAGCGTTTAATTCAATATTTTCGGCCAGTTGAGTAACGATCGTAATTAGAGTGCGAATATTGATATATTTATGCCATTTGCGAATTTATAAAATACATGAAATCGCCTGTATTAACAAAAGCTATTAATAGCTTTATTTTAATTACACGAAATCTTTTAGTCAACGGAAGACATATTTTTCTTGTTTCAGTTTTCGTAAATTTAAGAATAAAAATGTATAATGTAAATAAGCACTGCAGAAACTGTCCCAGTGTCGTCAGAATTCAATAAATTTTGTTTCTCTTTTTAAAGGAACGTACTTGGAATGCGATGACTTCCTGCTGACTACATACGAGCCTGATAAAAATTTATTGTGCACAGTGATAGCCAGTTATTTAATACCAAACACAGCTCCGGAAATAAACTGCAGTGACGTTTTATAGTTTGTTTTGATACGATGAACTCAGTAATAGGCTTAGACGATTGTACATGATGTTACATACGATTCTTTATGCAAATGTTCAATCGCGACGATTATTTTATAAAACTCAGAACCTGGGAGAAACCTGCTTCATTGAAATAAGATAAAATGAAAATATTATCAACATATTATTTACATATTCGCCAGAATGTAAATGTTACAATTACGTGGTAAAATCGGTTGGAACTTACATTGAGACATTCAGAAATGAAAAACGAGTCAGAAATTTCATGATTCCATTTTATCATAATTTATACATTTATTACATTTATTTTTCTTATAATAAGGCCTGAAATATGGTTACAATCGGTTTTGTTGAAATTCATTATCACTGGAAGCGTAAACTCTTTGTGAAATGGTCGATAATACCCGGCTACGGATAAGACACTAATTGCTGAAAGGCCACTGTAGGTTCTTGACCGCATTGTATGTATGATGTGAAAGTATGAGAAACGTAAACGTCGCCCATTTCGGATAGCAGCGAGGAATTATCGAACGGGTGCGTTATTATTTTTCATCGGGGTTCGGTTAATGCGTATTTTTGCTTGTTGAACTTAAAGCGCAAGTCACAGTAATCTGTGAAAGTTTGACACAAATAAGCGCGAATAATATCGTTACGCATTTACGTCTTTCCGTTTCTAACGGGTGTTTGTAACTAACAGGCACGCATGCACACAATGATTCTCACCAAACATTATACAGTTAATGTAAAATGTTTTCGCACACCCTTTAAAAATGAATAACTATTTTAAATGTGGACCAAACAGCTTGAATTTTTTTTAGATATTAGAATAATTAGTTTATTTAGTAATTTGTAAATAATTTTATTTTAATTCCCATTGATCGCAATTTCGAAGAAACAAGTGGAGTTCAGGATTCATAAGTGTTTTGTGTGCGTGTAAGATGTAAAAATCTTTAAATTTAGGATCTGCGGTTCATTTAACACGTTCAGCGCCTACTCCACAATCATAAAAATTACACAAAATCAAAGCAATATATTTAATAAAACAAAAACTAAGAAGTTTAGTTTTGTGATATTAATTACTGTTTCAAACTTCTTCTATTCCTCAGATCGTAAGGAAATTTTGTACACTCAATCTACCAACGTAAAAATTAATTTTCAATTCTGTATAAATAATTCCGTCACCCAGATATGG
This sequence comes from Sphecodes monilicornis, assembly GCA_913789915.3. Lineage (NCBI taxonomy): Eukaryota > Metazoa > Arthropoda > Insecta > Hymenoptera > Halictidae > Sphecodes > Sphecodes monilicornis. The sequence goes on along the minus strand of OU565286.1, from coordinate 12,930,171 downwards.
GTGACATGGCGCTGAACGTGTTAAATCGCAGTTTCTTACAATTTTTGCTATTTTCAATATTTCATAGCCACCTTGATCGATTTCGATGAGGCTTTGTGCATCTATATGTGTTGCGGATAGATGCGTAGGTACAATCCTTCTACCTTTAGAGCAAGTGTGTGCAGTGGGCGACGCATATTGAATGTACTAATTGGATAAGAATTTGGCGTATTTAAATATAGTTATCTGCGTTTCTAGATGTAGTTATCTGCGTATTAGATATAGTTATGTGCGTATTGTAAAGGACATAGGCGACGTTGAGATGCATATATGTACCTACACCCTTCCACGTAAAGGCGCGTGAATCTCGGCGGCGGAAATGCAACGACACAGGTGTCGTGGTGCATGGTCAATCCAAGCGAGTAGAGGTAGACGCCTCGCGTCTACCTTAGGCCGCTAGAAACCTCAACAAGTGCAGGGAATATTTCCCGGATATGAAGGTTTAACGAGCACGGGGAGACCGAAGAGTCTCCCCGGGGCCGTCAGGCTACTGGAAGAAGCCACGAGATTGGCTAAGCACCTGAAGAGGAAAAATGATGTTTGGGAAAGCAATAAAAGGGAAAAACGTGGAATCAAAAACAGGTTGGTTGTACCAAGCCCTTCTGCGATCCTCAGGTACGCGGCGGTATCGGGTGTTCCCCCGAAAAAGGGATACAAGGCCTTTGAGGGATGCCTGTGACCGCATGCCAAAGGCTGGATTTTTTATTAGATTATATGGATAATGGAGGGGTTTTCATTATTAAGAATCATCGGTTTAAATAGGGAGGATCCGGGTGTGATTTTAGTATCGTGTCAGCTAGCCACGGAACGACAACAAATTATTTGTACAAGAACAATATGCTTATTTAGGTCTATAGAAAGCATCTTCAAATTTTCATTACAGACACAGATAAAAAACTTCAAAATTGTGACCCTTATTTTTTTCTTCACATTTGCGACTGATAGCTACCTAAAAAAAATGATCTACTCATTACCTAGTAAATCAATTCTTCTAACATTTCAAAAAATCTCAGGCCGTTTGGACCAATTTTAAAAAAGTTATTCGCTTTTAAAGGGTGTACAAATATTTTTTACACTGACTGTACATAAGTCGATAATTTCATAAGTAAATGTATTCGAATAAGTACAAGCAACAAAACTGAAGTTTTTAGTAGATATAACATAATTCGGTAAATGTGTGACCAAACAACGAGCAGCCATTTAAATCAACAATTTGGCGACCAGAGTTGCACCTAACCACCTAACCTATAAGTTTGATGTATCATGCTTGTCATTGGAGAATGAATTTGGAGTTAAACCATTATTCGACCTATTTTGATGAAATTTGAAGATTGTTCATCGAATTGATATTTATTTTATTCGCTTTTTCGTACATTCAAAAAATAGAATCCGATTCGTTACTTGGAGTTAACCTAAACTTGCACCAGACATTATGCTTTTACGAACGTGCTGTAACGGCACCTCCTACCACAATCTTACGTAAATGAATGTATTGACTAGCAAGTGTATACATTTGCAAAAGTTCACACTTTTATTATAACGTGTACGCGAATGACTCATCAAAACATACAATCGGTCACAAAAAGATTCGAACACTTTTAAAAAGACGATAATTTTTTAAGATTGGTCCTAACGACTTAATGATTAATTTATGATGTTACAAGAAAACATTTTTTCCAAAAGACTGCAATTGAAACTAAAAAACTAAAAGTTGTTTTTACTACTTTTTTATGTGGGCCTGCATTGAAAATTTTAAAAATACTTTTTGTAGATCTGTGTCAATTATATAGATTCTGAAAATTTCATCGAAATCGATTGTTGCGGAAAAAATAACGACAGACATCGAAAGATGTAAGAAGCTTCGGGTTTATTACGGTTAGGACCCGAAGAAATGTGAGAGAACTATATGATTTCCAACATTTTTAACCGTTTGTAGTTCATGGCAACGTTTAACCGATTTTTATGAAATTGTCAGAATGTATATAATCGACACAGATCTACGAAATGTATTTTTTAAATTTTCAATTCAGGCCCATACAAAAAATTTGTAAAAACAACTTTTAGTATTTCCTTTGCAATTCCAACTAATTGCAGTTTTTTGAAAAAAAATTTTCTTGTAACATAATAAATTAATCCTAACGTCTCAAAAATATTTAAGTCATTTGGTCCAATCTTAAACAAGTCATCGTCTTTTTAAAAGTGTCCGAATCTTTTGTGACCGACTGTATGCTAAGAACACATAGCCTCGATAATATGACGATCATCGTCACAAATGTGATTCAATATCCCAGCTACAACAACGCAAAAAAGACTAGTCATCGAGGATTGTTTACCAACAGGCAAATTTCGATCACCATATATATATATATATATATATATATGTATAGCAATAGAACGAACGGAGCAAGACGTAACATTTGACAATTTAAACGACGACTAATACACAACATGCACTACTATGCGTGAGAATACAAGTTTAATAATTGAACCGGTTTTGGGAAATTTTATCGTTGCGTGAGTTTCGAGTAAACACACGGTTGCATGTAACCGACTCTTGTTTATATCGTGTGCGGTAATATATACGCGTAGAATCGTTGCACTTCCTATTCATTTACAATGTTAATGAATAATTATGCGAAATTCTATTTCCTACGCCGATCAAATGATCGAACTTCTTTCACTCACGCCACGCGTCGAAGGTTAGAATAGTAACACGTATATTCCATCGTATATAAAAAAGATTAAATTGCGATCAGAGATATTTAGGGAAATGAATATTTGAAATCGAGAGTCAAATATTTTCAATATTCTCCAAATAAAAAACTATTTTCAAAACTGACTGAATCACATAAAATATTTGATTCTCAAAGTTGTACGCATACTTTAAAATATATATAGAATTATTTACTATTTACTATTTACAATACTATTTTACCCAGCTCTGGTTTCCGCAGAGACAACAACATTCTACAAATTGATAGGTCTGAAAACCTCGGTGTGTAAGTACTGAAAAGATAATTATTGCTCGCGATCGGCGGCGCACGCGATTTCAGCGTTGTTTCCATTGTTGGTAGCCTAAAAGCCGGGTTTATGCAGGCTACGTTCGACGAAATTGCATATATAGGTTCGTACACGATAAATTATTCGGACAACGAATATTTACACGCGACAATTGTGCGTTCGCGTGACGTCAGCGAATAAGACCGGCGTGTCTAAAAACGAAATTGCGGCCAACCACAGTCACGAGTGCTCGAACGAAAACAAATGGAAGCCGTAGTAAACGTGTTAATCTGAAAGCATTGCGCGATGCTATACATATAACCTTGACGAGATACTAGCGATCCCACTCGTCGCAGCGAATAACGCACAAAACCTCTTAGCAACATCGTACGATTTTTATGAATGGACTTCATCCTGTGTGATAGTAAATGTGCTCATTGACTCGCGGATCATCTACGAATCGCAATTGTTACAAATCGATACATCCTACAATGTTCCTGGTCATAACAATCGATGATGTATCATCGATCCGGCGAAATCAAATTAATTCTTTCAATTTACGGAACACACATAATATTTCCGTGTCTCGTATACACGACAATAGCACCTGGAACGGTCGGCCATTATCGCTGCTTTGTTTACGTAGCCGTATATCGAGCCGCGAAGAACATAAATACACGATGAAGTTCTGGATGTTTGGCTTGAATACGACGCGAAAAATGGTTTTCCCTACCTCGAATTGCCAGTGTGCTGCCTGCAGCAACTGTTTCGCTTGCTCTCTGGCACAACCTGCGGCCAACACGAACTGATTGATCATCACTTGCTCGCGAAGGGCGTCCATTTTTTCGTCTCGTTTTTCCGAGGAAAGGAGGAAATACCGAAAGAAACAAGACACACGCGAGACACGAGCACGACACGGCCTATCGTCTCCCCGGACTTTTACTTTGATTCGAGTTTTCGTTTAAACGCGAGTGCGGCTTGCGAGCGGCGACCAGCCTCTTGTTTTCAAAACTAAACTCATCGCAGGCGGCTGACGGGCTGACGGGCACCGCGGGGCACGGAACGTGAGAGGCGAGGACCGTGTGACGTCACTATGTATCAGCTATTCGCGAGCGAATGTACCGCCTCCCCTGTGTTTGGGGACCTTCTCTGCGCCGTGCACGCTCCCCGTTCCGATTGTTTATTTTCGAGCACAATAAACAATGCGAAATTTTGCAGATCAATGAACGACAAGACGTTCCGCACGAACGGGACCATTGTTTTCGAATAGCTTCGGTTTTAAATCTCGTGAAAACGGCTCCGCGCATGTAGTACATTCATTTCTGGAGGTATTTTCACAAAAAATAGATATAACATGATTTCGTATTTCGTTTGCTGGGAATACCTATTAGGTCACCCACCTCTGTTCGAGAAACATCGTTTTCGTAACGTATTAGAGGTTGCGTTGCAAGTTTACAAGTTTGCAAGCCTGTTTGTATAACCACGTATTAACGTGATCCCTATCTTATCGACTGTAGTTAACACATATAAATGGAAAAATGTTATACCACAGACGAGGTATAAGAGTAGACGTGACACAAACAAAATCACTACACAGCCACAGACTGAAGGGTGTAGACTCATGGCACACCTTCACTGAGGTATATATCAGTACAGATATTGCATCTTATGGACTTTTCTGTCTAGGCCTTGGGGGGCCACAGTAGACCCCGTACCATTTCGATGTCGCGCTCAATATTACCGATAGTTCACGAATTTCGGCGTATTAGCAAGAACTAAATATGTATTCCGTATACTTTATTTTTACTATGATTTGGAGGCTACAAATGCATACGGCGCGTGTATTTGAACGGTGAAAATAATATTTATGAAGAATGTATTACAAAAATACGAATTATTACTCGTGTATTAATGAATCTATATTGCAATAGTTTCATACAGTTTAAACCAATATTTTACTTTCAATACAAATTCTATACAGTTAATGAGTGCGTATACATTATACATATATTAACTAGTCTTGTGTTTTCTTTCTTTTAAAATAAGTACTTGCATTCTTTTAATCTAAAATCGTCGCTAGATGGCGTAACAGTTTTTGATGGCAGATTTTGGCCAGGTTAGAGAAGCAGGTGGCTATAGTTCTGCTGCGCTCATGTGCCGGCATTTTGCTTACTGCGTATTTCAATATGTCAATATTTCAATCATTTCTATGGAATAGACATTTAAAAAAAGATGATGTACATTAATATTCATTCAAATGTATATGAATAATTTTTTTCTAAAATTGTTACCTTATATTAATTCTAAAAATTTGTTCACTTATGAATGAAATTGCTGTTACTTTTATACAATTTATTGAGGAATTCTCAACTGTTGATCTTCAGTTTTAAAAAGACAATTATGAAATTGCCGGTATGTGAAGTCTTAAAAATTGTAATGGAGGTAAAATAATTTCTTTTATTAATCGATTTGTAAGACACTAATACTTATTCTTAAAATAATTTCATATCACAGAATTATATTAATGGCCTCTTATACGCCCACAACTTATCATGATCATACATACTATGAATTTTTTCGTACATGTACTTAAAAAAATATAAGAGATTGTCGTATTGACCTCTGTATCTCTGGTCTGTCTGGGGTAATTCTTCCTTAATTGATTTTATGCCAGAATTCTCTATATCGGCATATCCATCTATGATACCAAATGCACATGTATGCAATTCTACCAAAAACTGATGAATCGCTTCGATTGTAGCTAAATACCACCTTGGGCTCTTCTTTTGGTGTCGCCAGAACTGTGATATTCGCGACTTTAATATTACACACTGTAAATCTACAAATTAATGTTCTTTGAGTTTCATTATTTTATAGTGTCTTAACACAAGATGTTTGTTGTCACATATACAAAGAATAACAATATAATTAATTATACCTCTAAGTCTTTGGTCTTTATAAATGGCTTTTGTCTGATGCCACGTGCTATCGATAAAAATAGCTCTCTTTATAGGAAATGCATTTTTTATCGTGTGTATTGCTATTTTATCTCCTTGTTGAACCTCTTCCTCAAAAAGTGATTCGATTGTTTTGCCAGTTTGGCTAGGAAAAATTAAGACAGTCTAAGGGATGATATTATTCAGACAAAGTTATAAAATCTGAAGCAGCTATGCGATTGATAATAAATTTGTTATCGGTATACCTCTTCCTTATTAACTATCTCTGGAAAATCAGGGTATATGAAAATTTTTACATCTTCTGGTGCAAGTACAGCTGCATGGATTGCAGTGCTTTTTCCGTCAATTTCACGGGCGTGCTTAACAATATCGATTTTAATTGGTAACTAAAATATACATAAACATATATTAGTCTGTTTATTGTATAATAAATATATGAGCTACGATACCTTTACTTTTGGAAAATACTTTTCATTGATAACCGGCAAGCAACACGAATAGCAAAAGAACTTCCGCGATTTGTAACAACGATTACATATTTCTCTGCCTTCTATCGAATCCAAAACATGTGCATCGGCAATTTTTAAACGACGAAACGGTGCTCTATCAATTATACTTTGTTCCCTCTCCAGCTTTGAGAGATCTCTAGTATAATCATTTATTATGTCTGATTTCGCCATATTTCCAATTATATAGAAGTTTCTAATTAAGCGTACAATAATGCCATCTAATAATAATACCTTACATACTATCAAGATAATACGAACAGCTGACAAGTTATTTTTATCAAAAACATTATGAATATATAAAAATAGAATCTATAATGTTCACTGTTCAGCCCATCTATTGCAGAAATTGTGTACTATTTATTTATAATGTATGTTTACAGTGCTTTGAGCAGCCTGAGCTATACGGCACTATACAGGTTTATAATCTCTCAATTGCTCTCACTGTAGACTGCTGACTGCTGTAGACAATTTAGACTGATGTAGACTGATGTAGACGCAATACAAGATACGAGAATAGATTTACACCATAGACGAGATATAACAACAGAGCGACCCTCTTATGGGCTTTTGTGGCTCTTCGTGGCTCATAATTGTTGCGGTATTGACTTGAAAGTGTGAGCACAAACAGATCCCTACCACATCTGCGTCCCTACAGATACAGACTGTTTCAGACAAAGAGGAATGAGAGCAGTGATGGGAATATTGGCGCTTTTCACGCGCATGCGCGGCGATTTTAGCCTCAGTCAAGCACGAAAATCGGGTACCTTGGTCGCCCCTCTAATTTCGAAAAATTTATTATGATTTGATTTTGAAAAATGAATGTACAACATGTGTACGTATATATATATATATATATATATATATATATATATATATATGCATTAAAATGTAATATATACATACGTACATAAAAGATATAATATATAAATATATAATATTTATGTATCTATGTACAATATAATATAACTTACTCTTCTTCATCATCTTGGGAATAAGGAAGGGAAGGGTACTAAAATAACTTTAAACGAAATATATAATAACAAACCCACTACTTTCGCCCCAATAGTATCCCACAAACTTCGGACGTAGCTTCGGTGCTGCCGAAACTCGCGCATGCGCGTGAAAAGCGCCAACATTTCCATCACTGAATGAGAGTGCTCACGCCCGCGTTTTGCACGTGCCCGGTATATTGCTGCTCCCTAGTCTAAATCTAGCCTGAATCAGCTCCTGTCTCCACTTTTGACCCCCTCTAACGCCCGAATCGGAACTAACTTTTAGTCGGGATCAAAACCTACTTATGGGTATTGTCACCGACGAGATACTGTTAAAGACATCCAGCCCCCGTGTATTCGGTTGCGCCGAAAAGTGGGCTCTGATGGGCTCTCAAACCGGTCGGTAACGGGTCCGATGGCATCGCCGGTGGTTTCGTGGAATGGATAAAGTAGACTTATGAAGTTCCACGGTGCTAAAAGTTCCGCGCTCTCTACCTACATAGAACATTTGCTCGTCAACTGCGCACGACTGCATGAGTGGCGTAGAGGTAAATGGATGTAATACCTTAGGTAATAAATAAATGAAGACTGTCATTATCCATTCTGTGATTTCTTGGAAAATAATTACATATTATTGTATAATTTCATTAAATTCTTATCGCCTACTTATTTTCCTTATTGTTCAGCATTGGAATCACTGTTTTATAATCGATAGCCTGTAGATGTAGGAATTTATAAAATATCAGAATTTACACTTAATTTAATTAATGGGATATTTATAAAATAATTGTTCTTAAAGAAAAAATATTCTGTAATAATTATAGAATAAAAAGGAAGAATAAATACAATCTACAAGAAACGATCAAATTCAATCGTTCTTATCGAGATCCTTAGTAGAAAGCAGAAACGTAATTTTTATTACTTATTTTTCCGATAATACCACTTCTAATGCTCGACAGCACTGTCTGCAATTATTAAATGCAATTATTTTGATCAGAGAAATATTACATATATGATGGTAAAAGTCTCCTAAAAGATTAACTAAAAATGAAAAAGTGTCATCATTGCATTACCGTTGCCTCACCGATGTTATGTACCTGACCTGTACATAATGACCATACACCTGTATATGATCCGAATTATATCGTGTTTGGTATCATTTTAAACAGAACAATGCCACAAATCTATTAGCAAAAGTCTCATAAAAAAATAAGTAATAATAAAAAAGCTATGCCTTGGTAATACATTGTGAGGACGTGCGAGCCTTTGAACTGTGCCGCCGACTGCGACTCTCCGCGTCTCTTTCTTTTCCATACGCTATCCTTCCTCGCGCCCGAAACTTTAATTGTCTATTACACAAGTAAATATCATCGGAATTATATCACATTTAGTATGATTTTTATTAGAAAAATGCCATAAATATGGTCATCGAAGTTCCATAAAAAAATAATGAAAAATAAAGAAGTTTTGTTGTTTGATTAGTAGTGGTCTCACACCGATATACCCGCCTCGTATTGTGTTACACTCCTCGGCGACCGAGGCCCTCGAGCTGTACTCCGTCCTTTTCTCCGTTCGGCATGGGATCGCGGAACAGTCTCTCTTGAACGCTGAATGTCTTATTTTATATCTAATCTAATCTTATTTTATTTGTCAAAATTTAACTTCCTATTTAAAATATTTTTTTATAATTAAATTTGGAATATTTTCTCTTTAAAGGACCTACCTAGAGCAGTCCCGTTTTAATGGTTTTCGGTCAATCACCCGTATTTAATTGCATGCAAAAATATTGAAAAAATCTGACGAATTGCGATTATCGACATATGTATATATTTAAGAATTTTTGCCGATTTTTCGGTTGAAAATCTTATTTACAAAAAAGGAAAACATAAGAATTCGAAAATTTCAGGTTTCTTTGGAAATTGAAACAGGACATCGAACAAATTTTTACGGTAGCAACATATCTAGAAAGAACTTCGATTTATGAGTGCACAGTTTATTCGATCCCTGCTCTGGTTATTGGGCGATACATTGTAACGCGTGTGCCAATCTTTGACTGCTCGGTCTTCGGTATAGCATTCGAACGCGGCTCAGAAAATTATTCGAAGTCGAATAAAACGTCGAATAAAGGTACAGATGAAAATGATAACTTTATTCACCGCTAACGATGAATAAAAAAATTATCTTTATTCGCCGAATAAATTTTCATCGAATAAAACTTTATTCGACGCGTGTCGAATACAGATAACCATAATCATTTCTTTTGTCGTGTGACAAATAATGTTTTTATTTTTTAATCGCTGTTTGCATCGATGCTCCTACAATTATATTATATGTATTATATTAATTTATCCTCGCGAGTCTCTTTCGAACTCTATATTATTCGATATAGTATGTCAAATAAACGTTAATCTGTTTTTCAACATATGTATGTTTCCAGAGATCGATTCTTAGAACAATAATTATTAAAAAGTGTAAGGAAATAATGTTTGTTTATGAAATATTTTTAAATTACAAAATGAGGTATTTCGTATGAATTCAGAGGTAGGAATTATTGAATATTGATTTTCCTAAATATGCTTTCATACTTTCTTACGTACAAAATTTCTAGGATTTTTTGTCTTTGATATTAATTTTACTTTTAGTATTTTAAGCCTTAAAAACCAACACCAAAATGTTTGTTCGAGAATGTAACATCTGATCTCATTGCTGTCTGCCGTCTCACCGTCTCAAGAATCTCCTCAGAGGCCTTCTGCACCGACGAAATATCGTCGGTGGCCTTCTGTTTCTTACTCCAGCCAAAATATATCCTAGAGGGCGTAAGAGAACGCTTGAATTATTCGGGCACACGAACTCCCGTAAGGCTGGCTGTCTTTAACAGTATCTCGTCGGTGGTTGCGCCGAAAAGTGGGCTCTGATGGGCTCTCAAACCGGTCGGTAACGGGTCCGATGGCATCGCCGGTGGTTTCGTGGAATGGATAAAGTAGACTTATGAAGTTCCACGGTGCTAAAAGTTCCGCGCTCTCTACCTACATAGAACATTTGCTCGTCAACTGCGCACGACTGCATGAGTGGCGTAGAGGTAAATGGATGTAATACCTTAGGTAATAAATAAATGAAGACTGTCATTATCCATTCTGTGATTTCTTGGAAAATAATTACATATTATTGTATAATTTCATTAAATTCTTATCGCCTACTTATTTTCCTTATTGTTCAGCATTGGAATCACTGTTTTATAATCGATAGCCTGTAACTGTAACCACTTAATTTAATTAATGGGATATTTATAAAATAATTTTTCTTAAAGAAAAAATATTCTGTAATAATTATAGAATAAAAAGGAAGAATAAATACAATCTACAAGAAACGATCAAATTCAATCGTTCTTATCGAGATCCTTAGTAGAAAGCAGAAACGTAATTTTTATTACTTATTTTTCCGATAAAACCACTTCTAATGCTCGACAGCACTGTCTGCAATTATTAAATGCAATTATTTTGATCAGAGAAATATTACATATATGATGGTAAAAGTCTCCTAAAAGATTAACTAAAAATGAAAAAGTGTCATCATTGCATTACCGTTGCCTCACCGATGTTATGTACCTGACCTGTACATAATGACCATACACCTGTATATGATCCGAATTATATCGTGTTTGGTATCATTTTAATCAGAACAATGCCACAAATCTATTAGCAAAAGTCTCATAAAAAAATAAGTAATAATAAAAAAGCTATTCCTTGGTAATACATTGTGAGGACGTGCGAGCCTTTGAACTGTGCCGCCGACTGCGACTCTCCGCGTCTCTTTCTTTTCCATACGCTATCCTTCCTCGCGCCCGAAACTTTAATTGTCTATTACACAAGTAAATATCATCGGAATTATATCACATTTAGTATGATTTTTATTAGAAAAATGCCACAAATATGGTCATCGAAGTTCCATAAAAAAATAATGAAAAATAAAGAAGTTGGAAATTCTCTCTCGAGCTCGGCTATCCTTCTCTACGTTCGGCAAACCTCAGACAATGATATTCCTCGCGTATAAACTAGGTCTGTTACTTTTCCGACTCTTCGAAGCTTCGAAGGATTCGAAGGAACGAAGGGAACTTCGAAGGTGATGAAAATCGAAGTTTCGGACCGTCGAACCTTCGAACCTTTGATTCGTTTCCAGTTAACGGATAAAAGAAATAAATTTTCATAATTTGTTTCTATATTCGCCATCTGAATTATTTCAATAATTTATTGTTTAGATAATATATTTATAATTTGAATTATCTTTTCGATAGCACATTGTTAAAATAATTGTTTAAATAAATAAATTTTATAATTTGTTTCTATGTTCATTATTTGAATTATTTCAATTATTTATTGTTAAAATAATGGTTTAAAAGAATAAATTTTCATATTTTGTTTCTATATACATTATGTGAATTATTTCAATAATTCATTGTTAAAATAATTATTTAAAGAATGTACAAGTATTTACATAACGAATATAGAAACACATTTCTATAGATTATAAAAACTGTATATTATAAATTTTTATACTCTATAGAAACGTGTTCCTATATTAAATACGTAAATACGTGTACATTGTCTAAACAATTATTTGAACAATAAATTATCGAAATAATTCAAATAATGAACATAGAAACAAATTGTAAAAATTTATTTATTTAATCAATTATTTTAACAATAAATAATTGAAATAACAATTCAAATAATGAATATAGAAACAAATTATAAAATTTATTTATTTGAACAATTATTTTAACAATGTGCTATCGAAAGAAAAATTCAAATTATTATACTACAAACGTCCCTGCGCAGATCCGTGTTGTGGACCATTATCGATGAAATACTGTACATGGTAAAGTTGTGTGGCTTCGTGTAAGAATTACAGATGTGAAGACAGATTTCAAATATCACCTGTTGTTGCAAGAATACATTAAATATCATTCATTATTCACACGTTATTGTAATTTTTCAAGCATTTCCAGTGCTCTAACAAAAAATGTTTCTGATAAAAATTACTCGGTAGTCACTCTTCTATAAATTTCAATATAAAAAATTAAATGTAAAACGCCCCGCCCCAGAATTACGACCAGCCTAGGCGTCACGTTGACGCACCAGACCCCGGAAGGCGAAGCTCGAAACAAGGTGGAAGCCGAAGAACTCGGGAGGGCAGAATACTTTGACATTGCTTGCGAAAGCATCGACGAACTCCGAGCGAAATTATTTGTATTGATACGCACTTTTACGGTAGTTTTGGACACGTACGATCTGAGTTCTAAGACATCTGCATGCCTTACATAAAACAATTTTTTTTATTCGATAAAATTGTAAGGTCTCCTTGATTTTCTAATCGTCACTATATATTTTTTACTTAATAATGTTATTGCTGACGTCGGGCTGAATTCAACGACTACAATAGTTGTGAACAGCTAATTCTTCGATTCGGACCATTGTGCGACGCGCGACGCGGCGAAAATCGAGCAGTCGAACGCGAAGGTTTAAAAGTAGGACTCTCCGCGTCTCTTTCTTTCCCATACGCTGTCCTTCCTTGCACCCGAACCTTTCGCCGTTCATTACAGGAGTAAATATCATCGGAATTACATCATATTTCGTATCATTTTCATCAGAAAAATGCTACAAGTATGTTTGTGAAAATCCGATAAAAAAATAATGAAAAATAAAGAAGTTTTGTTGTTGGATTAGTAGTGGTCTCACACCGATATACCCGACCCGTATTGTGTTACACTCCTCGGCGACCCAGGCCCTCGAGCTTTACTCCGTCCTTTTCTCGGTTCGGCATGTGATCGCGGAACAGTCTCTCTTGAACGCTGAATGTCTTATTTTATATATAATCTAATCTTATTTTATTTGTCAAAATTTAACTTCCTATTTAAAATATTTTTTTATAATTAAATTTGGAATATTTTCTCTTTAAAGGACCTACCTAGAGCAGTCCCGTTTTAATGGTTTTCGGCCAATCACCCGTATTTAATTGCATGCAAAAATATTGAAAAAATCTGACGAATTGCGATTATCGACATATATATTTAAGAATTTTTGCCGATTTTTCGGTTGAAAATCTTATTTACAAAAAAGGAAAACATAAGAATTCGAAAATTTCAGGTTTCTTTGGAAATTGAAAAAGGACATCGAACAAATTTTTACGGTAGCAACATATCCAGAAAGAACTTCGATTTATGAGAGTTCACAGTTTATTCGATCCCTGCTCTGGTTATTGGGCGATACATTGTAACGCGTGTGCCAATCTTTGACTGCTCGGTCTTCGGTATAGCATTCGAACGCGGCTCAGAAAATTATTCGAAGTCGAATAAAACGTCGAATAAAGGTACAGATGAAAATGATAACTTTATTCACCGCTAACGATGAATAAAAAAATTATCTTTATTCGCCGAATCAATTTTCATCGAATAAAACTTTATTCGACGCGTGTCGAATACAGATAACCATAATCATTTCTTTTGTCGCGTGACAAATAATGTTTTTATTTTTTAATCGCTGTTTGCATCGATGCTCCTACAATTATATTATATGTATTATATTAATTTATCCTCGCGAGTCTCTTTCGAACTCTATATTATTCGATATAGTATGTCAAATAAACGTTAATCTGTTTTTCAACATATGTATGTTTCCAGAGATCGATTCTTAGAACAATTATTATTAAAAAGTGTAAGGAAATAATGTTTGTTTATGAAATATTTTTAAATTACAAAATGAGGTATTTCGTATGAATTCAGAGGTAGGAATTATTGAATATTGATTTTCCTAAATACGCTTTCATACTTTCTTACGTACAAAATTTCTAGGATTTTTGTCTTTGATATTAATTTTACTTTTAGTATTTTAAGCCTTAAAAACCAACACCAAAATGTTTGTTCGAGAATGTAACATCTGATCTCATTGCTGTCTGCCGTCTCACCGTCTCAAGAATCTCCTCAGAGGCCTTCTGCACCGACGAAATATTGTCGGTGGCCTTCTGTTTCTTACTCCAGCCAAAATATATCCTAGAGGGCGTAAGAAAACGCTTGAATTATTCGGGCACACGAACTCCCGTAAGGCTGGCTGTCTTTAATAGTATCTCGTCGGTGGTATTGTCTGTGATATTGTCATCGTCAACAATATCTGCAATTTTCCACTTTGTTAGCTACGATTATTATTAACAAAGTGGATATCTCTGTTACTAATAATGAAAGATAAAATCTAATTTTTCCGAGAAACATCGGTACACCTATTACTACCAAATGTTACGAATCTACTTCCAACATCGCCGATGGGTTCGAGTGTAACGTTCCCGTCATCAATGATAGGATTCTATTTTTCTGCAATACTAATCATATAATCCCCGAAAACCAATATGGTTTTAAAGGACACCACTCCAGAATACATGCTATCAATAAATTAACATCCGTCGTCAATCTAGCCCTGAGTAGAGGTTCCTGCGTGGGCGCCTGTCTGGTAGATCTGGAGAATGCATTCGACACCGTCTGGACAGGCGGGTTGTAATCGTTAAACAAGCAGAGATAATAAATTCATTAATTCCATTTTCTCGATTGATTTATGCTTTGTAATATTCATGTATCATAAATTATTTTGTATCTCGAGTTCCATTGCCTACTTTTCCTAAAAAATAAGATCGCAAGATGGTCAAGAATTGTTACAAATATTAACCAGCTAGACATAATAAATTTATCTGTGAATTGTGTTCGATAAATTAATGCGCGCGAATATTCATGTGTTAGAAGATATTCAATATATCGAGTTCCATTACATACTTTTACTGAAAAATGAGATGGTCAGATAGTCGAGGGAGTGCATGTCGACATAATTGGCAAAAGGAATTGTTATAAACATTAAACAGCCAGAGAAAATAAATTTATTAATTACATTTGCTTAATATAATATTGTTTGGTAATATTCATGTGTTAAAAGTTACTCTGCATGTCGAGTACTATTAGCAATTTTTACTAAAAAATAAGATGGTAGATAGTCAAGGAGATGCTTGTCGACATCATTGGCAAAAGGAATTGTTATAAACATTATACAGCCAGAAATAATACATTTATCAGTAATTATTATCGCGGCAATCAAGATCTACCGACATTAGTTGGAGTGGGGAGCGTTGCGCTTCGCTGCGCGCTGCGCATTACTGCCTACCTAAGCCAGTGATGGGAATGTTGGCGCTTGTCACGCGCATGCGCGAGTTTCGGCAGCAACGAAGCTACGTCTCAAGTTTGTGGGGTACTATTGGGGCGAAAGTAGTGGGTTTGTTATTATATATTTCGTTTAAAGTTATTTTAGTACCCTTCCCTCCCTTATTCCCAAGATGAGGAAGAAGAGTAAGTTATATTATATTGTACATAGATACATAAATATTATATATTCTATGTACGTATGTATATAGTACATTTTAATACATATATATATATGTATATATATATATTTATGTATATATACATGTATATATATGTATATATATGTACGTACACATGTTGTATATTCATCTTTCAAAATCAAATCATAATAAATTTTGCGAAATTAGCAGGGCGACCAAGGTACCCGATTTTTGTGCTTGACTGAGGCTAAAATCGCCGCGCATGCGCGTGAAAAGCGCCAACATTCCCATCAGTGACCTAAGCCCGCGGAGCGCGCCCAGTCAATCAGTAGGGCCGGGCCACTCCGGCAGGAGCGGATGGGCTCCGGGACCAGGAGGGTCTTCAGCGATACCCTGGCCTCTCCTGCCTACCTTGAGGATGATCAGTGGTCCATCAGAGCTACCCTTGGCTACCTCCAGCTGGCTTAGGGTGAACCAAAGGTCCCCCACCAGTGGCCAACCTGGGGTTGACCAGTGGTCATCCAGAGCTACTCTGGCGTACCCTTGCCTACCCTGAGGCTGACCAGTGGTCCTCCAGAGCTACCCTTGCCTACCTTCAGCTGGCTTAGGGTGGACCAAGGGTCCTCCACCAGTGGTCTACCCTGGGGTGGACCAAGGGTCCTCCAGAATTACGAAGGGAGACTTCGTTCTGACAATCGGTATTATCCACAATTCGCAAAATGCTATAACTTATAAATTGTAGTATCTTGCATGTAGTGGATAATACCGAAGTAATAGCAGCACATTTAGAATTTTCGTTAACCCCTTGCCTTACGATTTAATTTCAAACTGTGCGATCCAAAAGCGACACCAAGGTCGGTCGCGCGCAGGAACATACACAGCTTGACTGAGCGTTCGAAACTGTACAAATCGCAAACTTCCTATGATTTGTATATACACGTGCGCGGTACAATTAACTTTGCAAGATGTTTGATAAATAATTACGATTAGTTGATTATTAAACAAAAAAAAAGATTTCTTGTTGCAAATTGAATAATACATTAATAATAACATTTTTATTTTAATCACCAGTTACTTAGTAGCTTTTCGTACGATACGTACAATGTCACTACCACTGTCACTACTACTATCTAAACAGGTCGTGAAATCATTGGTAGCGATGTTATCACTGTCCTCAATTCTCATTTTTCTTTTTGAACACATTATAATGGGTGATTTTATAATACTTCTTACATACGATGTAAAGTCGAATGCGAATGAGAAGTAACTGAATGTCGCGCTTCTGGAATGTCTCTGTGACCTTTGCTTATATTTGGGACGGCCGTCCCACCAAGTTTCTGAAACGTCTTGTTCATGTTTCGCCCGGTGGACTTACGACGACTCTGAGGCGCCTTATTCATGTTTGGCCCGATAGACTTACGACGCCTCTGAGGCGTCATTGTAAGCTAAGGGGTTAATAAGTATTTTGTAATAGAATGTAAGACTTAACTTCTTCTTCGTATTCCATTGTCCCAGTTTCAGCATTTCTTTTCAATTAACAATCCAAATACAGAATTTCTATTTCAGAATACATGTACGTTCAACAAACAGCTTTAATATTGATTTATGGATTTGCAAGTGGAATCTTTTCTTGAACATTCAAAGTTCAACTTTTCCAAATTGATATTTTTGTGTTGAAATTGATATTTTTATGTTGAAATTGATATTTTTGTGTTGAAATTGGTATTTTTGTCTTGAAATTGATATTCTTCCGTACGAAGACCCCTTCCGGGGCTCACTCACGGGATGGGGCCCGTGAATGGGTACGGGGACTCGCGTCCCGAGGGCACCCGAATCGCCTATAGGTCGTTGCATCCACAATTTGGTTCCGATTTGTATCGACTGGTTTTCGATTTTGTTCTAACTGGTTTTCGATTTTGTTCTAACTGTTTTTTGATTTGGTGTCGATTTTGTTTCGACTGGTTTTCGATTTTGTATCGATTTGGGTTCTTCATCCTACTCTTGTTTGGGTACTCCGTACTCGTGTACGGGATTAGATTTGCACTCCTGTGCGGGATTGATTCGTTATTAAAACATTATTTTATATTCAAATTAAATAATTGGTTGAAACTAGTTCTGATCCATGCCACAGAGGGGGTAAAATGATGAGACAGGTTCTGTTCCAGGCTAAAAAGTTAGTTCCGTTTCATGCATTAGAGGGGGTCAAAAGTGGAGACAGGTTCTGTTCTAGGTTTAAAAGTAAAAAGTTGGCACGGCCAAACCCCGAGCGTGATCACTCTCATTCTTCTCTGGTGGTAGTGTTGTTGTCGCGCCGTGCTCAAATCATGAGCAAGAGAAAAAGTGACAATTGATTTAACTAAAACTCGCACATTCAGAATTTTCTTATACAGCAATACCGAATTATTTTTATTTAATACCGAACAATAATTGCACGCATACTGACACGATTGTATTTCTGACGATTTGAGCACAGGGCGACGACAACGCTACCTCTCAGCAGGTCAGCCGCTACGCCGAGCCGAAATCTGTGAGCTGGAGCTGCGCACTGGTTGGCCCATGTTTTTCGTTAATAACTCGAAAACGAAACCGCGTATGCCATTTTCATAAAGGAAAAAACTTCTTACAAGGAAGTCGAACATTTTCGGGACACCGTGTATAAGACCAATATCTGTGTCCAGGCAGAAAGGAATGCCTCACTGGTCATCTCTGGACTAAGCCAAAAATGAGACTAGGGGGTAGCACTATACTGAAGACACCGAAATCCCAGGCATGTGTACACTCTGCTAATAGCAAAATGATATCTTCTGAAACACCAATTAGATCAGTATTTCTTCCAGTTGCCTTCTTTACAACCACGGACAGTAGGTATATTTATTCCTGTTTCATCGAAATTTATAAGCACATACACTGAACATCATAACATTATTTGAATATGTACCAAATATCGATAGCTATCGATTAATCATTACATTCAATGATAACCACGGGCAACTTCGCGATGGTGCGCTATTGAAGAAATGGTGGATTGTTTTTACATGGGGGGAGTTGTAAAAATCTGAGCGCGAGACATGTGGATGTTGTGACGATTCACGAAGGAGTAAGGAATTAAAGAATTTTTCCGGTATGAACGATTCTTATTGGGAACCATTGGCCAACGTCTATATCGGGGAACAGACAGTGTTCTCTGACCCTGATAATTACATTTATTGTCTTTGCAGCAGAATATTCATTCGGTAAATACAACCGCGATGCATGCACTCGTCGTTTCTTCTAATGTCGCAGCTTTATTCTTGCATTCCGTTCTGATGCTAATTTAATGCCCCCTGTAAAGGAAAAATCTCAACATTTATCGATCAGTGATGTGACACATGACCTAACCTTGACACCCACTCAACTACTTTGGGTCACGATATATTTTTTGTTAAATTTAAAAAGTATATATATTTTTTTCCGTTGAAATAAATTAAATTTTCATCAACATTGAATACATGTACTGCCCACTCGTTTAGATATGATTCCTTATAGCAATAAAACATTAATTGGATCCGTTTCTTTGTTTTTTTTTCCCCGATTATACAGAGAATTATTGAAAACAAATGCAATATACCAAGTGAATGTTAGTGTATGCAATAAACAGGCTGTGAAATCTGGTCAAGCTTGCATTTTGTATAAAATATTGAATTGTATAATTAATTCTACTTGAGATATTAATATGATAATGTATTGTAGATGGAAGATATTATAACGTTCATAATACACATTTATATATCCTAATTGAATGTATCTCCCATGACTTATAAAATACATGTTTTCCCATTTAACAATATCTGTTTCCTATAAAGGTGTCATTAGGAAACTTGGATTAGATACTCCAACATTGTTTTATGTTTGTCATCAGTCGATTATTATCCTCAAAAAAGTACTTATGCGAATTTTTCTTATAAAATCTTACTATTAAATACGCAAAATTTGTATTATTTAACTTAGAGAGTTTTACAAGCTATGCATGTTTGCTATTATGCTATGTATGTTTTATTAATAATTCTGTTTTCTTTTAAATATTTATAACATCAACGTTTATTTTCTTATCTTTTAGAAATCCGGAAATATATTCTTTCCTTGCTTTAGAGGATGCAAGTGCAGGTGAAGATGTTGAGGGTGATTGTGTTGGGGAAATGTTAGACCTTCATAAAAGGTCTACCATAGAAGCACAATCCATTGAGAAACACGATGTAAGACTGTCTTTTCCAAACTAATGTATTTATATAATTTACTTTAATCTGACTTTATGACATATATATATGTGTGTATATATGTTACACTTATATTTGAACAAGCACATATTTTTTCTTCCTTAAAATTAGGAAGAACCAGTGAGCTGTTACTGCAGTGCGTCACACACAGACAACAATTATTCCACAGATGAACATGACTCTGTTCGTGACTCTGCTCATCGTCCTGCCACGCACTCCCTTACTCACAAATTGGGTCTGCATCAATCAGATTCTGGAGCAGACTTATCTGAATATCATGATCAACACGAGGCCAAGAGTATACAAAATCTTTTGGCATCTTATGGAAAGACTTTTCAAACTACAGAGACTGAACTAGAAGATGGATTTGAGAAAGTGAATGTATTACCAGAAACTCGGGAATCCAAACATTTAGAATTCGAACCCGAATTAACAGACATTCACTCATCGGATCATCTTGCAGAAAATATTAAATTTTTAAGTATTAATCCCTCCAGTTGCACCGAAAAGAAATTTCATATAAAAAGCCCATCATTTATTTTGGGAGATAATGATTCTGAAATACAGAATACATCAAAAAACGATGCACAGGTTTGTAGGGAAAATGTTTCGCACAGTTATAGTCATAATTCTCATGCTTATCCATATTCTATGTATCAACAAACTAAAAGTGCGATGGACATTGCATGGGAGAAGTATTGGTCAGAGAATGGTGAGCAATTGATTTGGTCGTCGTGGATTGGAAAGTATGCAGATTACATAAATCCAGAATACTTGCAACAAAATGTTCACTTGATAGGAGACGAGAGAGTAGAAACAAAAGAGACTATAGATAAGTATTCGGAGCAGAACACGTGTTTTCCTAGTCAAGCGCACAGAAACTGTGAACTTGGACGCTCAAATTTTGAAGGAATATTTAGTAAAAACAGTAGTACAGACGATAACGAAATTAAAGCAAAAGATTCGTACAGTGTTAATTTTTCATTCGACGATCTGAACAAGCAAGAAATCAATGATAAAGATGCGGAAGAGAATAGGAGAAGAATGACGAGTCTCGAAACACCGCCTGAAACTGGAGATGGCTGGAATCCGTTAAGTCCATTCAGTTTAGAAGAGAGCTATAATCAACAGTCGAACGCGGAAAACGAAAGACTTTTAACGAGATGCGATTCTATTAACGAGTCGATAGCTAAAACGAACGCGACGTCGGACTCCATGACCAATGTTACAAAAATGACCCTTACTAGTTCTAGCTGCGACTCTATTTCTATGCATTCATCTAGTCTCATCAGTTCTGTAACTAGTTCCATTGAAAGCAATATAACGAGCACCAGTTCCGAGCAGGATCACGAATACACGCCGGAAGACAATGATAGGTACTGGCAACATTTGTGGAAGGAGAATTTTCAAATAGAGTACCACAGACACTATGAACTGTTCATGGCAAATTATAAAAAGGTACATTCTAACAACTTAGGTGTTGAATGTTTTTGCGGAAAGCACAAGAATGGAGAAAGCGACGGTAGCATAGACCAAGATTTTACAGAAACGGATGCAGTTAATAAAATAAATTTGTCCGAAAATAAAAACGTATCTAACAAGAATATAACATATTGCAAGCGAGAAAAGACAAGGAAAAAAAGATTAATTATAGAGTCCGTAGGGATACTCGTACAAAATTTAGTAACGAATTCAGATGGAAATGATAGCAGGGAAGAGACGAATAAAAAAGGTAATGAAAACGTATGTTCTTCCGAAGATAAACACAATGATCAGTCAGCGGTCACACAAAACGAAAATAGTGCAATTATTCGTAATCCCACTAATAGCAATAATAGTATTCAACGAAATTATTCTAATGATGGAGATGGAGACAAGCCCCACGAAGATAAACCTGTTACTCTGAAAAGAAGGTAATATATGTATTATATATATATATATATATATATATATATATAAATATAAATATATAATTTATATATATATATATATATATATATAAATTATATATATATAAATATATCAAAAATAATTTTTCTTCTTTCAGCCATGAGACCGACTGTGATGATGGAGAGGAACGTTTGGAGACGGTGAAGAAGGCATTTTCATTGATGGGTTACGCTTTCAACGAAAACCACAAGGAATTAAAATTACAAGGAGAAGTAATTTATAGAAAGAAAAATATTAGATCACAAAATAGGCAATTGAAAATGAAGTTTTATGGGCCCAAGCATACAAACAAGCATATTTATTTCGATGATAATGGAATGGAAATCACTAACACTATAGATAAAGTAACTTGGATTCTAAATAATATCGAACACAAAAGTATTTAGGTAAAAAAATAATACATTTACTTTAATTGCTTCAGGTAAAGCAGTATTTATCTTACTGTCCAGCTTTATCATCGTCAGAAACAGACTTACAACCTCCTGAAGATGGTTCCTACAAAGCACAATTCACGTCAAGTTCCGATGAAGAGTGCAATCCTAGTCTTAATACAAAGCTGCAAACGAGACGACTTGTATTTAGTAAGCCGAGTACAAGTTCGATAGAATCAGGAGCAGATAAAAGGCAGATCGACGATGCGAGTGACTCGTGGAACGTGTCTGACAAACAAGACGATGTTTTTAAAAGTATCGAGGAGGATAACAATGTATATTTTGACCAAGATGAAAGTACCTCTGCTAAATGTACATTAGAAAGCCAGTCTGCGAAAGATCATGAAAAAGTTGAATCAGTGAACGTTAATATGGATGTAGATAAAAAATGTAATCACAACGAAGTACAGACTATGGAATTGTCCGATGAAGATAACGTGAAGAAAACGCAGAAGAAAAAACGAAGGAAACCATGTAAAAGAAATATCAGTTTACCAGCAGAAGTAGCAAATAATAAGGCTTTAATGAAATATTGGTTAAAACGATATCGTCTGTTTAGCAAGTTTGATCAAGGCATTAAATTGGATCACGGTATGTTTTTAGATTTTTTATATTAAACATGGGATATTCGTCATCTTCGGAAACATGAAAGCGAAACATATTTCAAATAATTCATTAGTGTCTTTATGCATGTTTAAGATGTTTATACTAAAACTTTCTGTTCCAGAGAGTTGGTATTCTGTAACACCAGAAAAAGTCGCCGAGTATGTAGCTGAAAGGTGCAGATGTGATACTATAATCGATGCATTTTGTGGTGCAGGTGGAAATGCCATTCAGTTTGCTTTTACTTGTGAAAGAGGTGCGTCGTATATACATATTTAATGAATCTGTCATTGAACTGAATTGACATATTTATATGATTTTTCAGTACTGGCAATTGACGTAGATCCTGCTAAAATTGAACTTGCTCGAAACAACGCACGAGTCTATGGGGTGGACGACAGAATAGAATTTATTGTTGGAGACTTTCTTCAACTTGCACCAAAGTTAGTTGCAGACGTTGTATTCCTAAGTCCTCCGTGGGGAGGACCCGGATATACGAAGAATGAAATTTTTGATCTTAATGACATCATGAAACCTATTGGTGGAATAAAAATATTTGAAATAGCAAAAAGAATCGCAGATCACGTGGCCTACTTTCTACCTAGAAATGTAGATACTATGCAGGTAATTTGTGAAGTCAGAAATTTGATGTATCTGTAATGTACTCTGTTATTTACCATTTCATGTTATGTATATGTACATATGAATTACAGCTTGCCATGTTAGCCGGTGTAGGTGGTGGTGTAGAAGTGGAGCAGCAGTTTCTTGACAAGAAGTTAATAGCATTAATGGCTTATTATGGCGAACTGCCCAGAGACTATTAGTTGTGATATGATGTATAATTTGTGAGAAATGATCCCCGTCGGTTGCTTGAAACAGGAAAAAAGCTTCTCACATTTCTTGGATTACTAGCTGTAAATAATAACTCGTATCAATTTGCTTAGGCTACTCCGAGAGAAGCAGTATCTTTTATTTTCACTTCACACCTTCTTACAAAATGCATATAAAAAAGACCAGTTGTATACTATATTTTACCAATATATTTTCAAATACTTTCTACTGGATTTTTTGTATGAATAATATGTTTATAGATTGATCAGTTACCATTCACGAAACTTTGCACTTAAGCAAATTGATATAGGAAACTGATTTTGTGAGAACATATTTGTGAAGTTCAACAGTTAATATATGAACACTCTTGGAAATTCTTAAATTCATTCTTCCATGCTAATAATATAAGTGTTATTTTTATCTGGTGGCTAATTAAGTCGGAAAATATCAGAATGTTTCTCTTTTCGTCCATCATGTAAAATATTATTTTAATCTTACTACGAATCACACGAAATATTGTAATTTACATTTTACAACAGTTTCCACACTATTATTTTACAATTTTTATGTACACGTCTACTAATTTACTATTAATTATCAATAAATACATTCAAAGTATTAAAAGTGTTCTAGTATATAACAATTTATGTTTATAATTTTAACAAAAATTAATATAAAAACTACAAAAAACAAACGTTTTCGACTTGTAAAAAGTTATTTGAAGACAAAATAAGAGTTTGAACTTATACGATTTTGAAAAAGTTGCTGCAATCAGGCAATTAAAAATTTTAATACAGCATTGTTTCTTTAAAATAACAACAAATTTACTCCACTTTTTTATTCAAATAGAATTGGATTATTAGTAGTTTCGTAGCAAATACGATATAGAATTTCAAAAATAGTATCACAATTAGTATTTTTTTTTTAAATTAAAGCATTAGATCTAGATTTTTTTCTATCGAAAAAGAAACAAGTTCATTTGTATCATATAAGTAACGCGTGACTAGCATTTCTTCATTTACTTTCGACGTAAAAATTTCTGACATTTCCAAAAAGTATAGAAGTATTTCTTTTTCGTTACTTTAACTTCTTATATTTTCAAGTGTCAACATTAATTGTTGTTGCACCCGATTCTTCGGGTTCTGCTGGAATAGTTATACCGCCGGTATCTATACTTTCTTCTTCTTCTCTTGGAATTTTCAAGAAACAATGCATCGTTTCTTCATCTTCTTGTTCTATCGTCGAATTATTTTTCGTTCCATTTTCTCTTGTTGGCAGTGAACCTTCAAGATGTTTCGACGGTATTTGTATTGTGATCGTTTGTGATGTACCGTCTGCAGACGTTGAGGAAGACATTAAATTCGCTTCTAAAGTATCGCCAACTTTCGAGAAGGCTCCTAAACAACTATAAATCAATTGCGCCGCTGCGATGTTACCGGGAAAAACTTCGACGTTCTCACCATCTAAAGGAAACAAGAATTAGCGTCAGTGAATATAATATATAACTACATTTAACTTTTGATAATACCTTTTTTCTGCATCTTCGCTTTGATTAATCCTTTCTCATGATCTCGAACGTGTTGCATGTAACTTTCATTTTTCACAGTTTTAAATGGACACAAATCACAGGTGAATAAACCAGATAACAAAGGATGCCTGGATTTCAGATGATTTTTGTAACTACTACTTTGTATTGCAGTATAAGAACAATGGGGACATTTATAAGGTCTGAACCCTGCAAGCATTATTTGCATATGTAATGTATATACACAATTTCATATTACTTAATACAGGTATCCCCTTGTTTTGTCTCTTTAACATGTTCCGTGCTGGACCAATATTCGATTACTTTCCATCCAAGCTATTAGAATGAATTGTTTTGCTTATGGCATATGTATCACCATATATGTAATGCAGCAAAAGTATTATCAAGAATAAACTGTAGGATTTAAGATACAGCACAACAAAGCAAAAATTCATATCTTAGTAAGTTGTCGTTGTAACACAGTTTTTCTACCACAGGTTTTCTACCACCTAATAGTGAAAATTCCTTATGGCCTAAATGAAAAGTTTAGCGTGGGGCGTATGCGGCCCACATGACACGAAACGTGTTAATAGATTATTGGTGAGAAACCGTATTGTACGAGGCATATCCGTATTTAGTTACAGACTTATGAAAGCATACCTGTATGTTGCATGATATGGCGACGCAACGTATTATGATCTCCTGTCTTATATTCACATAGATCGCAGCTAAAGGGTTTGTCACCTGTATGTTGCCGCAAATGCATTTGTAACATCGCTTTTCTAGCACTGGAATGTCCGCAAACATTGCAAACATATGGCCGCAATTTTGAATGCACTGCTTGAATGTGACTTTTTAGACATTTGGAGTTCGCGTAAGTTTTCCCACACATGTCGCATTTTTTTGAGGTATACCAACGCGTTACTTCTAGCGTCTTACGATCCAAGTGCATTACTCTATGATTACGCAATTGACTGGCTTGCTTGAAACATTTACCACATTCGGAACATTCATACTCTCGTGTCTCGCTGTGCACTCTCATGTGAGTTAAGAGCTTGACCATTGTTGCACTTTTATATGCTTTACATATTTTACAAGTAAACAAACCTATATCTAACGGGGAAATTTTCCATTTAAATAGAAATGTCTTTCGAAATCGTTATTTCTTTAAATATTGACACAAAATGCTAACCAATTTGATGTTTCTTCCATAAATGTAAACTGCATTGCCTCCATTTAGTAAATTTTAAATCCCGACACACGGTACATTTAAATGCTGTACCACTTTGGGATTCCGCATGGCAAAGGGCATGTTGCTGCATTGTTTCTTCTGTAGCAAATTTGTAAGGGCATCCTCGATACGAGCACCTTAAAAAACATTTGTTAGATAAGTATAGCGGCAGTGACTAAAGAATTTAATGATTTACTTACTTTATATTTCTTTCCATCAATTCGATCATTTTTTTATTAAGCATATACTCAGAACTTAAAGGTTTCTGAATTTTCACTTGACGTTTTATATCATTATTTTCAGTACTCTGTCCAATACACTCATCAAGTAAAGCAGAATCTTTTAAATCATCTGTTATATTTTCTTTGCCACCTTTATTAGAACCTGTATCTGTTAATTGATGATCCTGAAATAAGGATTATTAACACTTAATTGTTTGAACCGAATTTTCTATCTATAATAAAATGTTTTGCATAATTACATTTATCATATGTTCTTTACAATCTTCTATAGAGGGAAAACAATTTGAGCATTCTCCACACATGTACAACAGT
This sequence comes from Sphecodes monilicornis, assembly GCA_913789915.3. Taxonomy (NCBI): domain Eukaryota; kingdom Metazoa; phylum Arthropoda; class Insecta; order Hymenoptera; family Halictidae; genus Sphecodes; species Sphecodes monilicornis. The sequence continues at coordinate 12,902,923 of OU565286.1, read as the reverse complement.
TTCACTTCATCTGTATTTTTGAATTCTTCATTTATCTAAAAACATATGCATTGACATATGGAGATATTGTATAAATGTAAAAAAAAAAATGAACAGAAAACTTAAAAAACCTACTTCAACATCAACTTTTGGATTCACATGTGTTTTTTGAAAGTGCTGCAGTAATTGTGTTTTGTCTTGAGTTGTGTAAGTACATATTTTACATTTGAATGCTGTTACAACTTCCACAAAATCATTAGCATTTACATTTTGCTTTTCCATAATGAAATTCTTTTCATTTTGTCCCATAACAACTTCATATTGTTCTTGAGATTGTTCATCAATACTTCTGATGACTAAATCTTCATTAGTAATGTATTGAGTTTCACAATTATCAACTTCTTTAGGTAATAAAACTGTTTTTTCTTGTTGTTCATTTTGATCTATGACTTGACTGAAATCTAATTCCTGTAGCTCTCCATTTTGAAATGCATAAACTTGTCCATCTATGCAAACCAAAGAAATTGATTCTTCCTCTTTTTCTGTTTGAGTTTCATCTGTAATATTAATTGCAGTTTGCTCTTCATTAGTAGATATGGTTTTTATTAAATCAATAGGTGAATCTGATACTGTTTGTAAAATATATCTGGTACCATTTATTTCATAACTTAAATATGAAGAATCTTCAATGCCTGTTTCTTCATTCATTGTGATTGTAATATTTAGTTAACTCATATCTATAGAATTGTTTCATATTCAAATTAATAGTAACATTTTGCCTGAAATGTAAATACATAAGATTGTCACAGTATTTCATAAATAATACAAGAAAATGTGAAATTCAATCTACTCTACTATATAGACATTTAAAATAGTGCTACGGATTGAATTTTAATATGTAAATAATAAAACGCGATTTGTATTACTAATAATGTCAAAAATTGCATTCTCGTGCAATTATTAAGTGTATACATAAAGAACGTTATGCTACATTATATGTGTCACTGAACTAAACAATCTCAATACCTCTTCAGGTTAAACATGACCTTTGCAACTGAAATATTTTACGAAGCATACCAAAGGTAAATGTCTTTATAAAGGCTATGCAATAGAGAAACCACTCGGAATCATATTTCAAAACGGCGGTATTCGTATAAATTAACGAAGAGGTTATCTTGAGGTCGATCAGTAGCATGACTTAAAAATGCAATTTTTTCAATCATTCCCTATGCAAATCTATTACGTTTCCACTAAGCGAAGAAGAATGTTCTATACACTGTCATCTTTTGGTGATCAAGCACAATCACAGATGTTCAAATTCGAAAATCATATTTAGCGAATGCAAACTCGCGCGTTGTAAGCGTCTGGTTCGAGATTTCAAACGAAATTTTTAAGAGAAGATTTCGATGCTTAATACATAAATAGCTATAAATGAAGAGAAATTTACTTACGACCAAAAAATTTCAGTCAAGTGATGAATAAGAATACTGAAAAAATGACATAAACGTTAAATTTTAACGCGTTATCCATGAGATCCGTGATATTCCACCATCTTGCGTCACGTGATACTACGAAATCTAGCGTAATCAAACACATTCGCAATTCGCAAGGAGTACCGAACAGCTCATTCGACAATAACTAAAAAAAAGTGCAAATTTCGATGATTGCTTTATTTGCATGTTCTATTGTACTTATAAGATAGAATTACTTTAGGAATCTCGTATTTCATAACTGATATATCAACATTTTATTGTCAGTACTTGGAACTGAACATAAATGTTATAAACTATTATTTAAATACTCTGTACACAGATGGAAGCTTACATAATTACAATAATCATAATATTTAAACACTTAAGTAGTCCTAAATACTACACAGTTATAAAATAAAGATCAACTTACACTTTATATTAATGCTTCAATGAATGTACTAATTAGGTGTCCTTTCAGCATTTTGCCTAGCAATTTCAGGAAAGAATTGTGAATTATATTTTTGTTTGATAACAGGTTTAGGAGGAGTTTCTGGAGCCACTACTGGTACTGGATCTCCTCTCATTTTTGCCAACAATGCTTCTGCTCTTAATTTCTCACTCTGTTCTCTCAATAATCTTTCTGCTCTTAACTTTTCTATGTCCATAATTGGTTTTTCTCGATTTACTATTTCTTTACTGTGGTGCTTATCTTTTTTATGCTTCTTAGATCTTTTATGTTTATGTTTCTTTGATGATCCACATTTATAATCCAAATCACTATCCTCTGATTCCTCTTTTACCCTTTTCATAGAAACCGACTTTGTTTTCAATGACTTCTCTCCAGAGCCAGCTCCCATAATATTCAAATACTTTCTAATATCCTGTATTGGATCGTCCAAAGCTTTCTTTTTTGGTTGCACTTCTATATTCTTTTCGGTGTCTGTAATTCTTCTAGGTAACTCCTCGTACCAATTCTTTTTGCCTGTTGCCTCGTTAGTATCCTGTCCAAGATAAGTAAGGTAGCCAATTTGCTTTTCATATTTCTCTTTCTCCTCTTTCTTTTCTTTTTCATGTTCTGCATTCGGCTTATTATAGTCAATTATTCCTTGCTCAAGATCAGCAAAAAAATTAACATGTTCCAATTTGGATGTAGATGCTTTTTCTGCTTTAGATGTATCTTCCCGTCCATCGTACTTTGATCTAGCTTTCTCTCTCAAAAAATCAATTCTTGCTTCAGTTTCCTGGTACAGAACAATAGCAATTAATGTACAAACTAACAATACATATTTTTGCTTAACGTTGATTTGAGCTTACAGCTTTCTGAGCTCTTTCCTGTTTGATTCTCTCTTCTTCTGCAGCTTTGGCTTCATCTTTACGGACTCGAGCAATATTTTCTTTTGTGCGTACATGCCACCTGAAAAACAATATTTCCGTGAAATATAATATTAGCGAGAAATATCATTTAAATATTTATACAGACAATTTACTCGTACCTTTTCTTTGGAAGAATATTCATGTTTATTTAAATATAAGTGCTTTTCCTGCAAGATACAAATTCTTTATTGTAAATCACGTACGGTTATGTACCTAAAATTCCGCTCGCTAAATTCTACTGAAAACGTTTGGCGAGTAAAAAGTATACTATTTGTACAGTATTTATAAGTAATCTAATCAAATGCAATTATATTGTGTGCAACAATCCTTATATAGACATTTCATTCCGAATGTTTGACAAGTGTTAAGTTATTTTATTATTGTAGTGGCAGCCATTCATAGCGCAGTTGTTCAACGCTTCAAAACAGAGCGGCTTTTAGTGCGACCAGGTGCGACACGCGTTACAAGATTTTAGAGGTTTTTTAATATATATTGTGTGAACATGTAAGTAATCACATATTGTACTACAAATAACAGTTGAGCTGGTAATCTCACATTAATACCAAACTTAATTTCGTTAAAATCATGATGTTTTCCACACCTAACCTTTCCTTCAATCATATATTACATATTTATTAAGTATTGTTAGGCTTGATTTTTTTATTGATTAGTGAAATCAATTGATGTTGTCGTCTAGTGCAGACATTTTTTTTTACTAGTATACTATAAAAATAATGAATTTATTTTTTGCAGAGTATTAAATAAATTCACATCATGGCTGCGACAATGCCAATAAATCCAAAACCATTCTTAAATGGATTGACTGGAAAACCTGTAATGGTGAAACTAAAATGGGGCCATGAATACAAAGGTTACCTTGTCTCAGTTGACGGGTATATGAATTTGCAATTGGCCAACACTGAGGAGCATATAGATGGAAATTGTACCGGCAATCTTGGTGAAGTTTTAATCAGGTGTAATAATGTTATGTACATACGAGGCGTGGAAGAAGAAGACGAAGAAGGAGAAATGAAAGATTAATCTTCACTGATACTTATAATTGAATTTAGGTTAATATATTTTATTCTTAAGTTAAGATGACAATGAAATAAAAGTACAATGCTTTTCTAAACTTCTTAAAATTTTTTTTTGTTGACACTATATTCATAACAGATTTAATAACATTTTGGAACATTTGTTATGATAGGTTTTGGTCTTGATCTAAAAACTAATTTTTTCTTCACAAGGGCCTTTACAATATACTCAATCTTTACTTCGGATTCGCCTGTCATTTGACCTGTAGCATTATCTTTCTTTTCCAAAATGGCAAACGGTTTCGGAAGCGCAACTTCTTTCCCATGTAATACGTGAATACCAATTATCAATATAGGTGTGCCAGATTTCGAAAAGTGAAGATCTCCGATATATTTATTTATAATATCTGCAGAATCGAATTTTAAATCGCCTTGTAATTCAACAATTGCCCATTCTTCGAGGCTACCGTCTCTGCAAAATCACGGAAAACTTCTTTATTATACAACAAGTTAAAATTATTTTACCACCTAAGTGAATATACAGAAACCTTTTAATTGGTATGATCATGTTCGGTGTTTGGCGGCAAACAGCGGCAAATGACGTTCTATAGGCAGTTAGAAAGTATGCAACGCAAGTTTGTAGCTGTCCTTGTCTTGTAATTTAATATGGTGGCGCCATCTAATAATGAAAGAATCAATGACTAGTAGCTTGAGCGTTTTGCTACAGATACCGCCACAGGTCGTTTTCTCACAGATTTAAAATAAATCTTTTGGTCTTTTTTCTTTTCGATATAAAAAAAATATTAATTATACATCTAATACATGTTAACTGCAAGCGTATAACATGACTTCAGATAAGTTTAGTAAAAAGATTGATACCATTGGAAAAAATATTTAATGATCATGTAATTAATGGTTGATTCAATGTTTTGTTGCTGACCTTCTTACAAATATGTTTATGAACAAGGATTTCTTTAAAATAGACACAAAGGCTATATTTAAAATTTTCTTATAATTATTTATATAAATATTTCAGATTTTGGTAGTTATAATTTAGTACAATTATTTTGTTTATAGTTACGCGACTTAAGGAAGGAAACAATAAAATAATTTGGAGCATGCAATCGTGTCCGGTAATAAAATACAAGATAACATTCAATATCTGTATTTTATATATAATTTTACTTGCATGTCAAATCATACATAAATTCAAAAATGTCTTTTAACTGATACTGATTTATAAAAGATTCTTTAATGACAATGCAAGTACAGTGTTAGAAATGCAATTTATATAGCTGTATGTATAGGTGTTTATGACTGGAATAGTATTCATGCGAGAATGTTTCTTTTATTTACTTACGTTTATACCTATGTGCATTTTATATGTTTACTGTAGATGTAGAAAGCATATATGTATATATAGTATATTTTACTTCAAATATGAAAACAAGTTCATGGGGCTGTTGTATTGGTCCTGTGCTTTTATACATAAAACTGCAGAGGAACAATCCTTTTTGTTTAAAATGAACACCCCCATTTTCATCTAGCAATTCTAGGTAGATTACCTTATACGAGAAAGTGTCATATACCGGACACATATTCTCTTCGTCCGCAACACGTATATCTGCATATGCATATGCAAGAATGTTTGTAACTGAGCGGCATTACAATACAAACCCACATGTACATGCATAAGAATGTTTACATCTACCAGTTTGATCCTAGCAGGACTTATATGTTTTTTTGTCATTACTATAAACATTTGATCTAAATATGTTATTATACGACACAGATGTTAGAGGAATCGATTTCAAAGTATTAGCTGTTGATTGTCATTTAGAGGACTACATAGGGCCTTCTATCAAACTAATTTTCATTGTGAAATAATACATGCTGCGTCCAAGACACAAAAGTGCCACTAAAAATGAACCTGAAATACAATAAATTTGTCGAGATGTATTCATCATTTTCTAAATTGGAAATGATTGATAATACTTACCGACATAGACAACATAAATTCCACCACGAGTTCTTGCGTATATGTATGTTCCAACCTGCAGGAAACATAGCAACAGTTGAATCCATTCCAGAGTGTAAAATTAATAATTAATAGCAATATTAATCTATTTGTTACGTATATTAATTTGAAAAGCTACTTACGGTCACAGCTATTGCAATTAGTAAGGCTATTATTCCAGAAATTAAGAATGCAATAGCTCGACCTCTAGCAAAGTCAGGACCAACAGAAGATATTTTTCGGCAATGTGGACATCGAGCCAACGCATTGGTTAACGTGTTAAACTAAGGAGCAGAACATACATTAAAATCCAGATAGACAATAGATTTACATAAGCTACTTACCAAGAACGTGTCATGACAGTGAGCACAGCATACTCTACACATTCCAGGCAAACATAGAACAGGTGGTGTAATTGGGCTTGGAGCAAGATTAATAATACGTTTACAATTTGGCCTTGGACATGCGATACGTTGTGAGGAGCTTTTACATATTAACAAACAATTACATGGACATCGAACATATTTTTTTCCAGGCGGCGCGTTCCTTATGGGCTACAAAAATAATTAGCACTGTTAGTTATTGTATGTAGCTTTGTAGCACTGGGAAAATAATTGTTGAACGTACGGTAGCTTCATTGCACTGACAACATTTTACAACGTGTTGATCTCTTTTACCAGATATATCTATCATTGCCTGACAAACTCTACATGTAACCATAGGCAGACCACCTCCAGGAAGCGATTCATATGGTGGAGGTAGTTCATTGGGACCAATTGGGGAGACTGTGTTAACAGTCACCTGGCTCTCATCTGCAAGATGTAATAAACAAGCAATCCGATTAAACAATTTAGTCAATACAGTCCGAGTGAGAAGCTATTATTTACCTAAAAACTCAGTGCTTTGCGAACTGTACGTATCATGTTCCTTTTTTAATAATGGCTGTCGCTCGCCCTCCTTGCGCTCTACCATGTTGAGCCGTTAATCGCTCAACAATTTATTTAAAGTGGTTTTTGACAGTACTCCCGGTGCTCCGATGACAAGGATGACAAAATACAAATTTTTCTGACACCCTCCACGGTTCTGTCTGTTTCTAGAGCAGCGACTATTTCACTAAGCGGATACAAGCTGTATTAAAACATCGACGACCTCCAGCAGATTGGTTTAGGAATTCTACAGACGCTGAAACGCTCCCACACGTTGGCTGCACTGTTATTCAATAGACTAATGATGTTTCTGGCGTGATCATATTTTCAGATTATTCTTTTTCACTTTTTTCGTCCCAGACGGCGCAAACAATGATCGCGTTTAATTCGTATGATATCGTAAAAATCGACAATTTTTAATGCGAATCTGTGTAATCGGTCCGGGGGACGTAGTATCTACCAGTTTTATCAATCGTCCCTCCGACACACTTCACTACAACACGGATCGTTTCTGCTCGACAATGTACTTTACGAAGCATTCAAATGGATGAGTCACTGATTTGTTTTCATGTGTCGGATCAATGAGTAACTGGAAGAGGAACTGATACTGTGTTTTCTTTCTTCTACTCTGAGAGATCGAATCAGTTATTTAAAACCGAATCATTTATATTAGTATCTACTAATATCTACGATATATCTTTTTGTGATATATGCATAGGTATTTAACATGGAGAAGATAACACACTTGTGGAATGTGAATCGGTTTATAACAAAATTGAATTGTTCTCAGAATGTATATTTGCAAACATTTTACATGTAAGCTTTACAGATTTTTGTTCATGCGAAGTTTGCTCACGCTTGAATCAATAAATTAATGACATTGTGTACTTAATGTTGTTACTTTAGACAAAAATGTAGAAGATTTGGCCAAGGGATGCAAATGCCATTGCAAAATTTTGGTCCTTCGGCAATGTGTCCTTACTGCGGATCACTTTGGAGTACAATAAACCATAGAGTCAGGATATCAGAAGGAAAGCCAATGTCCAGATCGATTAGAAAGGTTATGCGTTCCATGGATAACGATGACAAACGTATATCTAAACTTCGTAAAGGCTTAGTGCAAAAATGTTTAAAAAGTAGAAAGAATCGACTTGTATTCAAATGTTTGGTATGTTTACAAACTACTAAGATACCTTTTGATAAACCATCGAGGGAAAAAATCCCAAAATTTAATGTGGAAGACGTTCAAGCATCTCAGAAACGTAAAAAAAAGAAGATCAAGGATAAGACCGCGGGTTTAAATATTTCTGGAAATTTAAATTCAGGTATGGACACTGGTATAGTAGAATCGAAAGAAACACCTATTAGGAAAGTAAGAAACATTACAAATTTTACTACACCGACTCAAAAAGTGAAAAAATTAAATATAAATCGATTAAAAGATATTGTAAATCATGGTGCAACGCCTCAGAAAAGAAAAAGTCTGCACAGTTTTTTAACAGAGCTCTGCTGATGATTTATTGAAATATTTTATAAAACATCAAGACTACTACTATAAACTGTCACTTACAGCATAAAAAATATCGTATTCGTTTCATTTACAAAAAGCTTGGTATCCTTTTATTATAATTCCTGTAACAGCATCTGTGGTTTATCTTCAAAAACTACATTGCTCCTTCACATTAAATATCACACAACATTAAATCTGTTCTTCACTTTAATTGTAAATAGGTCTCTACATCGCAGTTCATATGATAAAATAAATACACTATACAACACATGCACAGAGAGCATATGAGTCTCATGTACAATATTTGATTCCGATGGTCCTCCCATCACTCCAATGGAATCTCTTTCCGTACAACCTGGAACAGAGTTGAATACTACATTTCCAAGCAATCACAGGTATATCACCTAACTCATGCAACTTCTTCTCCAAGATAAAAGAAAAAGGAACGATTCATTTTCAAGTGTGAAATCTTCGAATGCAAAGGGTTGTGTACTCGATTTCACTTTTCTAGAGCCTGCTCGATGGGGAAGCGAGTTTTTGGTTGCGAAAGTCATGCGCGTCGGAGGTCCACTTTCATGCGTTTCGTATTGTTAATTCGGTCAGTGTGTCGGGCCAGGAGGCACAGGAGAGGAGTTGTTAGTCACCTGAATGCACGCCTCGAGATAATCCCGCTCGGACATTTCCTGGTCCTTCGCAGGGGGAACTTTTCCCCGGCGGCGCAGCTCTTGCTTGGCATCGTTCAAGTCAAAGATTGCCACGGGGTCCAGCTTGCCCTTCAGTACCAGGCCCGCCAAGTATTCAATGTAGTGCTGCCTGCGGGGAAAAGTACCCACAATTTTAGCCGTGCAGTGCACGAATCTTCGTTTACCTGGATGAGGTCCTTCCGATAATGCTCTGGGTCGCGACCATACCAGTTCGGGGGTAACTTCAAACCGGCGCGTTTCACGCACGTTTCGAGATCGTCCACGTTTAGCAACGGGAGCGGCTCCAGTTGGGTCTTACGAATCTTTCGGACTAGGTATTCGATGTAATGTATCCTTGAACGTCGGAAGGCTACGTTAGGATACGACTGAGGTAGTCGTGAAGGTGTGTCGAGGGAAGGGGTTGAAACCTTCGGTGCAAGTACAACATTCTTTTTAAAGGATCCAGGATCTCGCGAACTGTCGGCCGCGTCCTCTCGAAAAAGCTATCCAGCATTATCAAATGAACAGCTTGATGCTGACGGAACGTTGGGATAGTCCTCAAAAGAACGCGGCTTACATCTGAAACGGCGAAAACTGTACAAGTTCTTTGCTCGAGTTTTGAAAGTATCCTCTAGAGAGAGAGAAAAAGTACGGAGCGGTTCTAGAGATAGGAGGATAGTAGCTTGTCTATGCCTACGTGGCTTATTATGCGTGTTTCTTTTGTAAAGTCTGCGCCGTTTCAATATCGTAGTAATTATAGAGCCAGCAATTTTTGTAATCTCTTTAATTGTAACATTACTGTACCGTTGAAGAGACTGGCTTTGATAATGGCAACTCATGCAAAGTTCCGGGATAGAGTGGGAGAAATTACCTGCACAAACCGGCGTGTCCCTCAACGACGTCTGAATTGCACACCGCGTCCACAACACCGGTGGGAGTTTCTTTCTGCAACTGCACTTTGCACTTGCGCTCCCCGGCCGGACCCTCTGTGTCGTACTCGATTCTATTATCTCTCAACAACTGCTGCAACTGCGCGGGCTCCTTATCGCGTAAATAGAACAGACAGTTCCGCGGATGATGAGCGTGCAGGCCCAGTTTTGCGCAGTACAAGCTGACCGTGCACTTCGCTCCCATCAGGAACGCCTTGCCGCAGCCGCAGCAGAATTCATACTTGCACTGGCTGCACGTGAAATGCATACAACCTGTACGGAACATCACCTTTTTCAATTTTCATCTAATTAAAATTTTTTTTTTACATTACAATCGCAAACGAAATGATTAGATGACGTTACTGGGGGTAACTTGTTAGTTCACAATTGAAATTGTTATTGCTATTGAAGGACCCATTGAAAAGTCTTTAGCCACGGCCCATAGACTTTTAAAAATTATGAAATAATCATCGGTAAGTAATGTATTAATATTTCATTGAATGACCAGTTGTCATCTTATTCATCGCATTCTAAGATCAGTCACTATTTTCTGAGGCTTACCATTATGATACTTTTTAACGTATCTTTTTAAAGATTCAACATTGTCAAATTTTTGTTCCATTCAAAAAATGACCTACGATGAGTTCCCGAAATGACTACTTTAAATGATCGAGTTCAGTCTAAAGATACAGTATATTCTCACGGTATAAACGCATCTGTTGCATGAATTTTCAAAACAACGTAATATCACGGAGTCTGTGAAAGTTAATTATTCTGTTCTTGGTGAGATTTTTGAACAATTTACGTATCTACGCAACAGCTGCGTTTAAGCCCGCGACGTTCTTGGGAAAGAGAATATTTCTACAAGTTCTCACCTCCCCGAGACAGGGAGTACCGAAATTTGCACTGCGGACAGTCTATGCCATTATCTGCCAGGTGCTGGGCTAAGCCCGCGGCCTGGTTATCCGGGTCGTTCTCGTCTTTCCAAGCGGCAAATTGCTCGCACGTAATTCCTTCGTGCTGTTTCTCCCACTGAAAATGAAACCGCCGCTTCAGTTGATGTTTATGCTGTATATTGCGTCACACGGGTTTAATTTCAGCGCAATCTTCAACACCTGCACTTACAGGTCTCCGGCAAAATGCGCAGGTAACCGATCGGCAATCGGGACAGATCAGACGCTTGTGATCCGGATCCGCGTAGAATCCGCTCGAACACTGAAATATTTATTTTACCGATTTATTTTACTCGACCATTTCCTGTTAGGTGAAATCAAATTCTGTCCAAGCAGGGGCAGTACCTGAATGCACCACTTGAAATTGGGATCCTGCATGAGCGTTCTGTCTCTAAGCTTCCTTTGGAAAAGCTCGTGAATTGGTGGATCCAAAAGCGTCTTCAACTGAATGTCCAGGTTGCTGAAGTACTCCAGAACTTCGTCCTCGTTGGCGTCTCTCAAGTCCGGCTCCTTGCAGAACGGGCAAACCGCGTCCGTGATATTTCTATCGCTGATTTGGATCGTAAAGTAGTTCTTCACGCACTCGTTGCAACACCGGTGCGTGCATTTCAGCATGGATGTCATCTAGGAACGAAAGTCGTGATCAGAACTCTTTATTTCTGTATTAAGCTAGATAATCGTGTTACTCTCTCCACCTGGTTCATCGCGAAACGTCCAGTGCAAAGTTCGCACTCTTGTTGCAAAAATGCGAGCGCTGCTTCCACGCTGGAGCATTCCTTGGCTGCGTGAAGTGCCTCCGCGTCCCCAAACTTTAGAGCCAACAAGCTGGCAGCGACTTCCGCTTCATCATAGTTTGACGCTTTACCCTCGGCCAATAGACGACGAGCGATTCTCTGTGAATTCAAGATAACGCTTTTTCAACGTAGAATCAAATACAAATAAGAAACCTTAATCACATCGGGAACTAAAATGAATGCACACACATTCAATATCGAAGATCCTGAAGACCCTCAATGGTGAAGTTAAGAATGTTCATTGACTCTATGAAAGTAACGATCGCTTATGACTTTAGAAGAGATAGATGTGCAGCCAGCAATATGAAAATAGTGTACCATGCAAAGGAGCGATAGAAAAGACTACACCAACGTCTAGAAACGAGCTCTTGAAATTTCGACAGCAACATCGACCGACCAGAATATTAATTGATTTGTTAAGTATGATGTGAAGAAGGATTGCAGGCTTGATTATGCTAGAAATATTAAGAAATATTAATACGTTAATAGGCGACGACGTATCACAACGATGAATCTTAATGTTCTAGAACTTCAGCGGCGAACATTCCAACCGATCTTCATCGTCACAAATTCTGGTGCACATACAAACCTCGATGCACGCTTTCCAGCGATACGAGAAACACGGCTCCAATTTTAAAACCACCGCAACAACAAGATTACCCACGATAAGAAGAAAAGGAGTACTTACCCCCGGTACAAAGCCTATGAAAACAGTCTAACAAGCAACGGTCAAAACAGGGTTAACAAATTTTAGGGAACGTCTCGGATATCCCTGGTCTCTCGTTTTGTTCGCTTCATATTTCGAGCTGTTTGTAGACATTGGCCTGTCACCGACTAGGGCCGACATAGTGAGTCTGACAACTGACGTTTACTGACCTCCCTCTCCGTTTTGGGAGATCCCCCTGTCCTCGCGTAGCCGCTTGTACTATCCACGTACTCTCTTTCCGTTTTTTCTTCGCCCTCGAACCGACGGATACAACTGGCTACCAGGGAGAACCGTTTCCTCGGTATCCCTCCCTGATCCACCCCCTTATCACTGCCCGTGCTCGCTCTACGATTTACTTTTACCCGTTTTTCGTTCACGCGTTTCGCTACTTTTAGCCCTGTCTTAGATTCCGATTTCCGTTCAACCTTAGAGTCATTCGTCTCGACCTTCTTTTTAGATCTTGCAAACTTTTCTTCTATCTTGCCATTACAATTTGTCTTATTCGAATTAATCGTAGGTTCTGTAGCCTTTACCTCTTTGACGGTGTTCATTGAATTCTTTAAATCCTTTTTAGCAGCATCCTCTAACTTTTTTGTTTCTTGGTCAGTTTTTTTCTGGATCTGTTTCGGGTTAACATTGTCAGCCTTCAAAGTTACATCGTCGTCGGAGGTCCCGTCGATTTCCTCGACCTCCAACGGCTCTTCCTCCTCCAAAGACGAATCGTCTATCTCAACGCCATTAGAATCCATTCTTTCGACGAGAGCTCCGCTAGAGTCGGAATCTTTCTCGCTCTCCACGTCACTGTACTCGTTTCCGGTCACCTCGGAGTCGGAGTCCGATATTTTTGCCTTTATCGCGTTGATCGTCTCTTGCAGTCGGATCTCGGCGTCCGTTAATTCGTCCATGCTGTCTAAAGTATGATCGGAGAACTGTCTATCGGTGCTGGACACTTCGGATTCCGCGGCGCTCTCGACATCGGAGGAGCCGTCTACGTCCGAGTACTCTTCCAGTTCTCGCGTGTAATCTTCGCTCGAGTCTGTGTCGCTTAAATCATCATTTGCTGGTTCCACGATTAACTCGGAAGTTTCTACTCGCTTCGCGATATTATTTATCTTGTTATTCGCGGTCTCGTCAATCGTCGAGCATCTCGCAACGTTCCCTTTTCTACCCGGTAAATCCCTATCGGTTCTATCGGGGCCAATATTTTGTCTCGTCTCTATCTTCAAAGCGTTTCCCGATGAACTAGTTTCCTCCGCAGTTTGCCGGCCAGTCGCTTTCGCCGCGGTGCTATTTAAACTGGCAGATAGTCCCTCGGAAGGTTGCAAACTTTTCGTAGATTGCGGACGTCGTCTCGCTGTGAACACCGGGATCCTCGAAAGGAAAGAACCTCTCGGTTTCTCGTCCTTTTTCTGCCCCGTTTCGGTATCCACGTTTCTGTCCTTCGACGACCCGGGTATAATCGACTTTTTAATCTGCTCGCAGCTCCTCGATATAGTTTTTAGGATCGCCGATCCTTTTTCCGCGGCCGTACCGGAGCCAATTAATCCCGGACTCCTGTGAACTTGTTTCTGACCCGCCGCAACTTTCGTTTTGCTCGTCGCCGTAATATTCGACGCAATTTTCGTGGTTCTCGTGTCTCCCTTTGCCGTGGTTTCCCTTTTTCCTGCTCTTTGATTCACCGGGATCGATCTGCGAGTTATTTCCGTCACCATTTCTTTCGTTCGCAAAACGCTCTTCGACCCCGCACCCTTCGGACACATTTTGCCAAAATTTCGCCGCGGTATACCCGTCGGTTTCTTCACCACCTTCACCGGCGATTTCCTTTTGCCGATCTTCTTGCCGGGAGACTTCGATCTCTCCTTACTCGGCACTCTTACAACCGCGCTCGTCTCAATCTCATTTGCCTCTTCTTCGCTTTCAGCGTTTTCCACTACGATCTTTGATTCTTTTGCCTCTTCAGGCTCTGTGATCGGTCTAACCGATTTCTGAGCGGACACAACTTCGGACATTTTGGGACTCTCCGAGTTCAACACCGGCGCGCATTCGTTTACCGCTATCATCGGGGACTCGGTTATGTTAATTTCTATGAACTCCGGCACTCCAGGCTGACACTCGATCATTTTGCAACGGGTTTTCGCGTCGATTAATCCATTTCCGTTCGAATCTTGGGATTTAGCTGCATCGGAGGAGGACAAGCCTACCTCTTTATTTTGCTTTTCGATGTTGGTCGCTTCAACTTTGGAGGATGTTAACTCCGACGCGTTGTTATTCGAATCCTTTACGCTGGAGGGCTTGTTAGAAGAACTTACCGAGTCCGACACAACTGGAGTAATTTCCGTGCTCGGGGCGGACGTCAGTATGTTACGTGACATATCGACGGTATCATTAGGATTGACAAGAGTTTCCGGAATTTTGTTGGCGTCTATAGAATGTAGCTTGTTAACGACGGATTCGGTGTTCGAAGTATGCAAGTTCGACCGTGGACCGATAATACGAGAGTCACTTGAAATAGCTAAAATCGTCGATTCGGCAGTCGCGAGTGCCTCGGGGCTTTTATTCGCGTCGATCTCGTTTGGAATTGAAGAGGGATCCAGAGACGTTGAAGTGTCTCGATCGCCCGGAACGGCCGAAGAATGTTCGTTCTTCGAATCCTGCTCGAGTTCTTCGGGTCCCTCTGCTCTATTTAAATAATTCTTTGATCCATTCGAGTAGACGTCTTTCGTTACCACATTGTTTCCGTCGATGGATATCGATACAGCGCGCGCGTTTCTTTCCGGTTTCCCGCCAGAGCCGAGCGACTTACTTACGGAAGTTATTGGACGAGTATCGATTTTGTCAGCGAGTTGAGGAATGTGGCATGCAACGGAGATAGGCTGCTCCACTTTTTCGCACACATGCACCGGGCACCTGGAGATTTCAGGGGAAAGCGTTTGCGGTTCGTTAGGAACTTTGGGACTTTCGGATGCCTCGTGAACAAGAGCAACCGCGTCTTCAGAAATTTCTTGCGTCGCTGGTTTCGGATCGTTACAAGTTTTCTGATTACTGACTTCGGAATCTATGCTAGCTTCTTGCGTAACAGATTCAGGGTTCTCGGGAATTTCGAAATCTACGGGTTTAGGATCGATAGGAATTTCATGAACTACGTGTTCAAGATCTTCAGCTTTTCCAGAACTGTTATTTGCAATTGTTTCGCTATCTTTCGAGACGAGGGAAGGTGTATCGTGTGGTTCTGGAACATTTTGAAACGAGGGCTCGGAATTATTGGACGTTTCCTGCGATCTGGTTTCGGAATCATTCGAAATTTCAGAAGCACATGTTTTGGGATCCGAGGGAACTTTTGTCTTGAGATGTGCGGAATTGTCTAACATTTCAGTCACAGGAGCCTCAGGGTCCTGGGAAATTTCTTTAACAAGGTTTTCAGTGTCCGGAGGAACCTCGTTTGCAATCATTTTAGAATTCTCCACAATTATAGGCTTTACTGTTTCAGGTTTTCTTTCGATACAATCTATCGAAATATTATCAATTTCAGAATTCTCCAAAATTTTGGGCTTCGAGGTTTCGGTATTTACAGAACTCTCGGGAACACTTTTAACATCATCGGAAACTACTTTGACGTTTCCTCTATTTTCAATTTCACGAACATCGATTTTCGACGCCTGTGAAATTTCAACGGCTTTAGAATCTATAGAAGTTTGCGCAACATTTCTAGCTTCATTGGAAACTTCAACAAGAGCTTCGGAGGCTTTGGGAATTTCATTCCTGATCATTTTCGAAATCTGATCATCGACTCTAGACGATTCGCAAATGAGGGATTCGGTAACAGCGGGTGAGTTTGTCAGCGTTACAGAGGAATTAGTCAAACAATTAACACTGCAATCAACTTCCGCGGAATTCTCATTGTCAGTGACCAAACATCTAATTAATTCCACACAGTTATCATCGCCGATCTCAACTTTAATGGTATGCGTTCGCGTCTCGGATGATTCACGATCAGATGCTTCCGAGTCATGTGCCAATGAGGATGACGTCCCGTTTGATAATGACAGCGCGCCAATGACTTCGTTATGCTCTGTTAAATTATGTGTTATGTCTGACTCGTCGCTGAAAGTCGCATTGTTAGATCGAGGGTCTTTAGTATTATTCTCGGAAGAGCCGTTCGCTTCCTTTGCAGATGATTCTTCGTTCTTTGCGTGTGTCTCGAGATGACGAGGTGATGAATCGGTACTTAGCATGTTCACGTCGACGTTGAAAGCTTCGCATGCGGTACGCCCAGCGTCATATTCGCGATCAGCGTTCACTGGAGGCTGGCGTTTAATGGCGTTGCCCGCGACCTCCGGTGGGCATTTTTGCGAACTTACTTTGGCCGCGTCGTTTCCAGATACCGCCCCCTTTGTCTCCACGCCTTGGGATAGAGTGGCTCTCGTGTCCTGATTCGACGGATCCTTTGAGACCTCATTACCGTCAAATTTCGCTGCCTTCGAGTTTTCAGGCGCCTCCATTATCCCCTCTTTTACGTTAGTTTGAACAACGCTACCGTCTTCCCCGCATCTACGTACCGTTTCGAGTTCTTGCAGCTTTTTGATGACTGCCGTCGTCGTTTCGGGTGTCGTAGACTCCGTTGTCTCGAGCGTAGAGTCTCTCGTATCACCGGCAATCTTCCTCCCCGGCTGAAGTTTTGCGCCGTCTTCCCCGTTTTTCTCTTTGTTTCGGCTTGTAGAAGATTTCGAGTCTTCTTTTATCCCTGCTTTCTTTTCCTCCACCGTTTTGGCAGATGCGTCGACGCCAATTTCGTTTGATCGATCGACGACGACGGATCTTTTCGGCGCTAACATCTGCATCGCCGACATAAACGGGCCCAACAATTGCTCTGGCAGCGATTTCACCGCGGATATCAATGCATCCACCGTGGCCACTTGCGTTTCGTCGCTTTTCTGCGGCGTTTCTTGCGGAACATCGCTCGAAGAACTGTTTTCCGACATAATCGCCGGTGATCGTTGTTTTTCGAGCGTAGCTGCGGCTGACTCGCTCGACTGCTCAGCCGAATCCTTCCTTTCAGGTGTCTCTGCTCCTGAAACACCTGCCCCTTGTGGTCGGCCGGGGTGTTCCAATGTATTAATTACTGTTTCGTCCTGCGAACTGTCTTGATCTCGCGATTTTTCCTTGTCTATCGAGTCAGATTGTTCACTTCCTGTTCGTTGCAAATTGTCTCGTAACACTCTTGGCTCTGTAGGAACGGTCGAGCTTTCAGGTGAAAGAGATTCTATATTTGCTTCTACAGTGTTATCACCAGGATCAGAAGTCTCTTGAAACGTAGTCATATTTTGTACATTATGTGGAAGAACTTTTTCGTTTTCTTTTCGGACTACTTCCAAAATTGATCCTCTCGTTTGTTCTTTAGTTCCTTCCGAATTGTGTAATACTTTTAATTCTACTCCCGCTGATAGTTTATCTGCCTCAGTGTTTGTTCCGGGGTTTTCCATCACGCTTTCCTTACATTTGTCCTCGATCTCCAATTTCTTCTTTGCCAACTTTGTGAGCTGATCCTTTGCCTCTTTATCGAGAACTGGAATCGTTGATTCTACTTTCTTAGCACTGGAGTCCTGTAATGAATTTCCTGACGGGGTCGGAGCCTGTTCCTTCTCTACTTTGATTACATTTGTCGCGGAAGTTTCAACGTCATTGCTTTTCGAGTCGATGATTAAAATATTCCGTACTAATTCTTGACCGTCCCTTTCATTAACAGTTCTCTTTTGCAGCTCAATACATCCTTTCTTCGACTCTTTGTCAGGATCCAAAATCACTTCAACTACTTTCTCTTTGCTTTTGTCGTCCTTTAATAAAATTTCTGCCGCGTTTAATGTTTGCTCTTTCTCATCCTCGATGATATTCACGGTAGATGTTCTTTCAGTTTGATCTTTGGTCTCTAGTTCTTTAGTAGGATCCAAAATCACTATTTTTTTTTTATTTTTATTGTTTGTTAATAAAATTTCTGCCATGTTTGATGTTTGCTCTTTCTTTTCCTCGATGATAATCACGGTAGATGTCCTTTCAATTTGATTTTTGGTCTTCGGTTCTTTAGCAGAATTCAAATTTACTACTTTTTCTTTATTTTTCTCTTTTGTTAATAAACTTCCAGTAGTGTATATGGCCTGTTCCTTCTTTTCCTCGATGATGTCCGTCGAAGATATTTTTTCATTTCGATCTTTGGTCTTCGGTTCTTTAGCGGGATCTAAAATCACTTCAACTACTTTTTCGTTATTTTTGTTATCTTTTAATGAATTTTGCGTTATGTTTGTGGTCTGTTCCTTCTTTTCCTCGATGCTATCCGTCGAAGATATTTTTTCATTTTGATCTTTGGTCTTCGGATCTTTAGCGGGATCTAAAATCACTTCAACGACTTTTTCGTTATTCTTGTTACCTATTAATAAATTTTGCGTAGTGTTTGAGGTCTGTACTTTCTTTTGCTCGACGATATTCACCGAATATGTTTTTTCATTTTGGTCTTTCGTTTTCGGTAGTTTATCGGGATCGAAAATCGCTTGAATTACTTTTTCTTCATTTTTATTATTTGACAATGAATTTTCCGTGGTGTTCGAAAGCTGTTTCTTCTCTTCCTTGATGATATTCGCCGTACACGTTTTTCCACTTCGATTTTTAGCGTCATCAGATGGTTCAGGTTTTTTAAGTCGGGTGTTGTCTGGGTTAGGGGATACATGAATATCGCTTATGGTCGTTTGCATTGAATCGTCGATGGGGCCATTCGCGTGTCGATTCTCCGGCGTTTTTTGGGCCTCGGCTACATCGAGGTCTTGTACGGCCCTTGGGACCAGATTTTGATCGATTAGAACTTGTCGGTCATCAGCGTTACCTTCATGCAGACTATCAGGCTTATTACCGGGTGTGTTCAGGGGGTCTTTATCGAGTTGCCAGTTATCGGTCAGTTGTCTGAGGGCAGCCACTTGGTTTTGAAAGTCAGCCTGCAACGCCACGAAATTTTCAACAATTGGTGATATTACCTGCTTCCGCGCTTCTGAGTCCGACACGTTGGAAACCTGTTCGGGAACACCCGTACCACCACCGACCGCACCTGTCGCATCTGGAACAATAACGCTCGATGATTATAACAGTCCTAGCCTGAGAATTTGCAGAGTTCATTTGACAATTTCTTCGACTAACAAAAGTTAGCGAGTCCCACGTCGAGTAACAGAATCAAGTAACAGTCGACAATACAATGAAAAATATACATTTTAAAAACGCTTGTCGATCGATTTAGGACATCGAAAGCATCTGGAATATTTCTGAAAATGGGGGACAAAGTTCTTCAGCAAAGCAAACCTTTGATACACGAGGTGCGGTCATTTTGAAAGAAGTCAAACTCCCGAAAGCTGCAGCGTGTTTGATTGAAAAATATATAATTCAGTTCAGCGCTCTGGTTACGTTTCAATAATTCAATTCGAGGGACACGCCAGCGCTGCTTGATAGAGAATTTAAATCGTCAATTGCGTGAATTAAACATTGTAGTTCTATTGTACATCTCGGTTGTCAAAGTGTCGAAGTAGATTAAGAGATCACTCGGGTTTAATTGAGTTGCATTCAGTTATTTTTTAAGCAGTTCTTTCTTTCGTTATGAAATGAACTTCTCGTTTTCCACGGCGAAAGAGGAATATTAAGGGAATCGCGAATGAGGACGTCGAACTGGCCGAAAGCGTTCCGATGCCACGGAAGAACCGCCATCGCTATTCTTCTAAACTGTGAAATATTCGCTGACCTTTCCGCGGTGCAGCCTCGTCATTTTCCACCCCAACCGGAGGACCCCAGATCCTCATCAAAAACGGCTTGAGCTGATTCTTTTGTAGTTCGAATAAAGCTGCGTCTTCGGCACCGGCGTTATTTTCCAGCGCTTTCACAACTTCCGCCGTCGCGAAGTTGCCTTTCTTCATTATTTCCTCGCACTGTGGAAGTCAGTCGAAATTCTATGTCAACGAAAACTTCGGAGTACTTAAAGCATACCGCAAAACCGCAATTATGTTACTCCCAACTGGATTCTACCGATACGTTCGACACTCACACGCTTCTGAAGCGAACGTTTACCTACTTTTCAGTTTCGGTAAAGTTTCTCGTCTCTCTAACTTCGTATATTTGTTTAAAATATAAGATGTTGGGTAAGACGTAATTGACGGAATTAAAGTGTAAAACGAATGCGGATGATCATTAGATTGCGGATGTCTATGTACAATAAAAATAGTCTGCCTTCATTGCAAGATACAAGAGAGCTACATAGACATTGTCTTCTTTTCTCAATAATTTTAATCAGCTGGAATTAATACAACAGTATTTTTAACTTCTTTCTTTTTGCGCGTGATCTATTAATTTCTATCATAAATGTATAAAATGCGCAGTCTAATGATTATGAACCAGGAATCTTTCGTACAACTATTTATGAAGAACGAATGAGAGTTAACTATGTTCTTAACGGATTAGAATGCTCAAAAAATATTACTATGTTGAATTCAAATCATAGACATTGAGAATAGTATATGAACCGATCAATTATCTCGCATATTTTTAATATACAGGTTGATCGGTAACTATGTTGCAACCGGAAATTGAGCGATTTTATATAAAAAAATTGGTGTGTGCTTAGACCACATGGCTAAAGTGAAACTTCTTTCTTTAATTTTTCTTTTGAATTTTAATTAACACTTTATGACATTTAATTTTCTGTGATTCTATTATTGAAACAATTGATTCAATTTTGCCTAAATGTCTTACAAATATTGCATCGAGAGTTGTTCCTGATCTTGTTGTCGTTTCATTAGGATTATTTAACATTTCCAATCTTAATTTACTTCTAAAAAATTCTATTAACAATTTTGATTGTTCCGATGCAAAGTTCACGTTGAAATCTCCACTTAGCATCATCGGAATTTTATCATAATCGTTATTAAGCAATGCCAAACCTTCAACCGTATATGCTAATAGAATAGAACTTCGTTTCATCGTTTCATTGTTTGATCATCGCCAGATCGGCTTTACTCCTACCTCGTCGAGGTTTTACGGCCAACACGCCTAAAGAAGTTTCACTTCAAAAATAAGTAAACATCTACTTTTAATACTCATCGGGTATAGGCGCACTCGACTATGCATAGGCCTAATACGTCTCGCTGTAGCTTACTATCCCGGTCCTCGTCCGCAAAGGGTTAATGTGCTTCCGGTAGGTAAAGCGTTAATGATCTATGAAGTATCACCGAGAATCTTGCATTCGGTGTGCGACAGTGGATAGGGGACATACTTTTATCTGCCTACGTTGCACGGCGATGGCGACGGAGTTCCACACGTCGCCCTTGGCCAATCTTAAGGCCTCCTTCGCCTCGGCGGCGGTGATCGCGCCGATATTGTTTTCCTTCAGCTCTTTTCCCTGAGTAGTTGCCAGAACTTGCACCGTCTCCACCAAATGGGGCCACTGCGCCTTCAGCCAGTCGATGGGGTTGGTAGCTCCCTGCGATAAAGCCACCTGAACGTCGTCGGTGGAGTAACCGTGCCTCTCGGCTTCTCGCAGAAGTTCGACAATTTCTAAGCCTTGCCGCGTCAACGTTGAAACTCCTTGGGAACTAGAGCCCGCCTCGAGGAATCTAGGCTGGCTCGGCTCCTGGAACATCAAATTAATTCATCGGTCGGCTAACTAACCTCCGGAAAAGTCCACAGGGGAAAAAGGGGTAACGCGATGCGTGTGAATGATGCGAAGAACGCGGAATCGATTCGGACAAGGTGTCGATCGTCGTAAGGTGTCCTCTGTCCAGTAGGTAACAACGACGACGACCGGCGACGGCGGTGTTACTTGTACAGGTGTGTTCTATCGGAATTAATCATTCTCGCTAACCAAACCCAGACACAGATTAATCAGATCATTGTTCTACGGAAGCAAAGACGATCAGCGGTGAATGAGATCGGCGAACAGGTGCTGGCGATCCTGTCTATGTTCACACCGAGGCTACGGAACTTCAAATCAACATCGATTACAGATTAAAATGGTTAAGCAGAGCGCGTGGATTAGACGGGATTAGAAACCGTTGGCTCTCTTGGGGGACAGGCAAGTTTACCCTGGAACGATAATAGAGGTGGGTCGAGTCGATGGAATTCCGGCGCGTTCGATCCCTGCTGGCGGCGCCGACGATCAGCTGCTGAAGAAACTGCTCCTGGCCCCGCGGATAGAGGTCCGGGCTGTTCGCGAACCTGGTTGGCTCCTGAAACAAACGCTCCGAATGGCTCCTTTCATTAAACCGTTCGTTAGCTGTGCGCCACCGCGCTCTCCGGTCGCGCCATTAAAAATTTAAGGGCGTTTTGGCTTGCGCAAAGAGTTCGAGCGGACTTCGCCAAGCTCTCAAACGCCCGGCCAATAACGTGGTCCAAATACGAGTTTCAAAATAACTGGGGGTATTTTAATTGCGAGTTTTGCCTTTGACGCGGGCGGATTTGGAAAATAGGGAAAAGCATGCCGACCGAAAACCGCGCGGCTATTCTTTCAAATATTTCTTTCTCCGAAGAATTTCATGAAACTCGAATGAAAATAAATAACTTCAGATTATTTAAATGTTTTCCGATGGTTTTACTGTCTTTTCGTTATGGGGAATATCACAGAGTTTGATCTTTCGTTGAACGTTTTTACCTCCACGTCACTGTCCTCGTAATATTGTAGTCCTTTCGAGACTGACGTTGTTCTCGTGAGTCCTGTGCTTCCTCTCGCAGGGAGATAGTCGTACGTCTAAAAAGCGATTATTGTCTGAATTTATGATTGGGTCTGCAGCTCCTCGATGCCGAAGAAAGATCACCACGGGCAGGGAAAACTGAGAACTTCTACGATTTAGGTTCTTTTTCTGTTCTAGATTTGCTTACTTGAGTCGAAATGCTCTGAGGTGGCGGGGACGTTCCGGTGGAGACCGAGTGGCTTTTCGGGATTTTCACGAGCATCGATCGCCTTGCTGACGACGTCGCGTCCTCGCAATTTGTTTTTGCAACGCCGACCGAAGCGTTCTGTGTGCTCTCAATGGCCGATGTACCGTTCTCGATCGATGACAATGCGTCTTTCGCTACCGACGGGGGTTCCGGAAGCGTGTCCTCGGCAACGATCGCAGACGAATCTTCCAGCTTCGCGGTATCTGCAAATTCAAGGTCACTTCATCACTCTCGGCGAGCCATTGTTTTCCTAACACTGTATTCGTGTGTGTACTCGAAACAACGAAATGTACCCTGCATTTTTCGGGAGAAGGTTTTAAGACGGTTCCAACAAGAGGACACAATCGGACCACTTTAATCTGTCTTTCAGTTATCAGCATCGATTAGAGTCAGTGTGTTCGTGAGGATCGAATGAACACCAGCCAAATGCACGGTCGTCCTTGAAAGCCAGCTCCTCTTGAATGAATAATAACGCATCAGACATGGCCGAGGTGAAGGGACGCAGGTTTCGTTTCAAATACGACTATGCATTTGGTTTCCAGTGGACTTTTCGTACGAAACAGTGTGCATGTCTCTTTATTATTCATCCAAGGGTATACATCGACAACGGGGGAACAATCCATTCTGTTCCATCGCAATTACGTTCTTTCTCGTAAAAATGAAAAGAAAGGAGAAAATCGTCGAACGTAGAAACACGCATTGAACACCTCCGCGGACTAGGGACAAGGGAGAGACACTCGGAGGCGGGGCAGCAACAAATAGGACCACGGTTTTTGTTTCACTGGTGCGATTTGGTACCGAAGGAAAAGCTGATTTTTCGCCTTGCTCTACCTTTGTTCATTGCCGAGCCACTGTCACCGCTCTCTTCGCTGTTCGAGATCTTTAACAGGCTCGTCCGTTTCTCGAGGTCGGCGTTAGGGTCGCTCGGGTTGCTGGACGGCGTCCCTGATTCGGTTTTCGGCGGCTCGCTAATGGGAAGGTCGTCCGGGGATTCTTCGGGGCTAGGCGGTAGCGCGGTGCTTCTTGTTTTGCAGCAAACCACGCAGACGCGGTCCTTCTCGTTGTTCAAGAACGTGCAGTGCTCGCAGGCCCATTCCTCTTTCGGTATCTCCATCGGGACCTTCGATTCGTTCGCAGCATCTTTGCCGGGCAAAGCGTCCTCGTTCTCGTGTTTAGCTTCTTTCTCCTCTAAAACTCTTCTCTCTGGACTCTTGACAGTCTTAACTACCTGGTCCTGCTTTTTCCGAGGATTCTCTTCCGGTCGTTTTTCCACCGGTCTAGTGTCAACTTCTTTATTCTGCGACTCTTGGTTCCTGCTAGCTGGCCTTGAAGTCTCCCGATCCGCGCTCTTCCGAAGTTTCCTGGGACCAGGCTCGTGAGACGGCGTCTTCCTGCCGTTCTGGTTATCGGAACCCCGCCTGGCTGACTTCTCCGTGTCCTCCAGCGAAAATTCTCTCTTAGGAGTTTCTCTCTTCGCCATCTCCCGATCGCGGGAGGGATCTCGACTTCGTTGGGCCCTCGCGGCTGATCGCGATATGCCCTCCTCTTCTTCTTTATCTAATCTCTCAGACTCCTGGTTCCTCCTACAGGACGAGTCTCGCGACGGTGTCTTCCTCGGGGTTTGCGCGTCGCTGTCGATCGAGGATCTTCTGGAATCTCGTCGGGAAGATCTATCAAACTCGTCCAATCCTACATCCCTGCGCACGGACGACGCTCTTCGCGGAACTGCCTCGTCGTCCCTTCTTCTCGGCGCGGATTCAACCTTGTCGAAGTGATCGTCGGAAGAGCTGGTGACTCTGGATCGAGTCGGCACGTTGGATCTCCTGTCGGACGACTCCTCGTCGGTGCTTCGTCTTCGACGATGTCTGTACGCGCCGTTCGGGATGCGATCGATCCGCGAATCCAGTCTCGAGAGTCTGCGATCGTCTTGCTCGTAACGTCGCCGAGAGTTCAGAGTGCTTTTTTGAAGATCGTCGTAGTTCCTCGAGTGCCGCCTGCTGGGACTCTCCGACCACTCCTCGGTGCTCATCACCCTTTCTTCCGACATCAGTCGCCTGGACAAAACCAAACATGCTTGTATAACATCGTTCGAGGTCTTGCTTCTGATCATTGCTCGAAAAGTGGCTACGCGTTCATTTGAGAGTGAGAATGCCGCAGACTCACAATTAAGTTTAAGGATATGGACAGAAATTTCGTCTTTGGAAATGGGCACAGGCAAAATGTTGTAAGATCTTTTTCGAATATAATTTAGTGGTACATTCATTTTGTAGCCTTTTTGCCAACTATTGATCTAATCATTGACACTAAACCTACCAACCACAAAACATATAGAGATAAAACGCCTTACAGAATTGAGAAGATTGAATTTATTTAAACTTTGTACCATTTCCATAAGCATATGTGCTTAAATAAAGAAGTCAATTCAGTCATTTCCTATGAAATCGTTTTCTAATTTCAATAATTGTAAAATAGAAAACCGGTCATTTTGACCGTGGTAGGTTTAGTGTTAAATTCAAATACTGAATTTATACATGCATACATAGTTTCAAGATTGCTACATTGTGAAGATTCCTTGTAATCCCTAAGAACCGTGTCTTCTACGTTGTTTTTTCATTTTAGTCTGATACTGTTGAATCCGATAGCTATCAATCAGCTACATCTATTATGTGAAGATTGAACTAATTATGTCGACACCGTGATAAAACCTGGAAAGGAGTGGGGATTGCCTCAGTCCACGTTGCGGATTACGTTTCTTCTTTTGGGGTATGCTCTAGTGAAGTAACCGTCATTGTAATCAGAGTGAACATTGAAAGTGTTATTTGTGACCAAGATTATATTGCTTTATCAACCACCGCGATTCAACAGATACCATTCTCAATAATAAGAGCACAAAAGCTTTCCACGCGCATAGACACAATCTCATCTCAAGTTTATTTTGAACCTAAGCGTTCGAATCTGTTCTTAAATGAATCTAAAATTTTAAAAACACTACGATTTCCTCGCAAAAGCAACTACACTAAAAAAACCCACAAACGAAGACACGCCTGAAGCTATTGACTTACTCGCGACGGTTTCTCAGCAGACTTCTGCCATCATCTTCATGGTAGCTCCTCTGCCTACTTCTAGAGATGCTTCCTCGTCTCGTGCCTCTGGAGCTGCGAGACAGTCGGTCGTCAAAGTCCGAGTCCCCAGAGTCCTCGGAGCTCGCGTCAGACGGCGATCCCTGCGATCTTCTCGATCTCGATCTAGAAGGCAACGATTTCCTGGACTTCATGCTAGGCGACGGCGACGCTGCCCTGGATCTTCTGCTGGATTTTACGCTCCTTGCTGGACTATGCGGCCTTGAGTGTGATCCTGGATAGTGAGGTGGTAGCATTTGTGATGGAGGGTAGCCCATGGGGTAACCCCACATCGCAGGGTGGTTGAGGCTCATGGTGGAGCCGCCCATGGTCATGTCCCAAGGACCGTTTGGCGGGTACCACATCATCGGCATGCCTCCTGGGCCTAAGTGAGCCATGGACTGTGCCTAGAAATGGTTTTCTCTTGAGAATTGAATGCATGAAAATTCCCTTACCAATTTGTTTTAGATCTTGCCAAGAGAATATCGATATGTTTTAATGAAGAAGGAGATATTTGTCTAAACAGAATGTGGCATATTTATAAATTTTCAATATAAGCAGACAATATTTTCAATTCCTGTTTAGTATACATACAGCCTTTAGCAGTAGAGCTACCAGAGTGATCAAAAATGATGCATCTAGGATTTTTGTTTTGTTAGAGCATTGAAATAGTTGATTGTTAAATGAAAACGTATCTACACCGAATTCATATTATTCTTTTATGAAGTACCGGCGTTCGTGAATTGCGAATATAAATTTAGCAACGTTGCAGGAAATATTATTCGTAACGTGGATAAGAAACATACGTTTTTCGTCCTATGGCACCAATAATTTGATTACCCGCTGTACTAAGGACAGAAGAGGCATACTTAAACACATGCTACTGTAAAAGGAGATTGAAATTTCAGTTTTTTTGCGATCGATATAATACCAAATATAGTCACTTTGATCGCCTGATAGCAGTACATCATTTCCTGGCATCATAACGATCTATTCCGAGGTAGATAGCTTGAGAGGCTATCTGAAAGTCGAATATACTTAACGCTAATTACCTGATGCATTCCAGGATTCCACATATGCGGCGAGGATAAATCGCAAACGCTCGCTGACTGTATCATTGATCTAGGGGGAGGCGGTGGCGGCACCGGTGGCGCCATTCTAGGGTTCTCCATACTAAGCGGCCTCGCGTTCATCGTGTCTCTCAAAATGTCACTGGAAGTATGCCTCCTTCTGGTCGCATCTTGAGCACGCATCGCTTCCTGGTACTTCCTGTATCTCTCCTGAAGATTCGCAGCTCTTTGTTTGCTTCTTTTCTTAAATACGATCGTTCTAGACCTATTCATAGACGATCAGGCGTGCTTGATCATTATCCTCGGAGTGTGTGCTTGCATGACCGTTTCAGTGGTAGTAGCAACCAACATTCTAATTTCGAGTCGTTAACTGAGACATTATGACCAGGAAATACCAAATAAAATATGTTATTTTTGGAACAACAGTTCTGTGTTTCTTTCAATGACAACTATTCGAATTGATTCAGCTCTGTATCAATTGTTTGTGAATGTAGTAGTAATACTATGATTTATATCAGGCATGTCCAGAAGTAGCTTACTTGGAGGCAAATTCGGGGGAGACGCCTACTTCTACCGCCCGCACGTCTCGCTCCCCGTGGCGGCCGTAGACCTCCGATCTCCTCAGACCCGTGCCTACGCGTGTGGCGCTTTGGGCGACTCTCGGACCCACGGTCACGGTAGGCACGGGTCTGAGGAGCTCGGAGGACTACGGCCTCCACGGGGAGCGAGACGCACGGGCGGGAGAAGTAGGCGTCTCCCTCGAATTTGCCTCCAAGTGAGCTACTTCTGGACATGCCTGATTTATATTATTAGATGGAATTGCTGAGACGCACTTGAACCTTGCGCAGTCGGTTTGATTATACAAAAGACGCATTCATCTGTTCAGTTGCATTTTGTAAACATTCTTTCTTTGAGTCGAACTCATGAGGAAGATTTCGAACGCAGTTTATTATCACGTTATACGCGGAGCAATTTTGTCTCGCTCTCCGTTACACTTTTTATTTAAGTTGAAATACAAAAATACGACTGTGTATAAGCAAAATACTTGCTTAGCCCATCTCTGTTCGATCTGTATCAATTAAATCTATTAAGACTGTGGGAACATTTTTTAATATCATATATTAAAAAAATATTCCGTAAATTCGATACAGTCAGTCCTCAAGGACTGCCATAGCGTTTAACGTTTTAAATGCGTATGTTGTTAATAGACTGTGGATTTTGTGAAATCCAAAAATGTGTGGATGTTCTGTGTATTGTTTTTAATTCGCCGTGTCTTGTATAAAGGCAATAAATACAGACAATACTGTTATCGATAGTCAGCTTTTAGAGAAAGTATAAGCATAAAATAGACGTACATAAATTGTTCTCTTTCTTCTGGAAGTTTTGGAATGACAAAAAGGTTCTAATCGCTGTGACTATAGAATGAATCATAGCGCAAGGGGTTAACGCGATTCATACGAGAATGTCTGATCGTCTATGAACTCGGCGAACGTTTTTTTACCTGTAGCGTGGACATTTTGTCGGTGCCCTGTCCAGGTGCTTCGACGGAAGTGCTGTCTTTCGCGGCCTGCATGGTTTTCGACACCGTTTTCGTATCTAGAGTCGCAGATAGCGGCCTGCTCGGTAGTGTTCGCTTCAAGCTGCCGGCTCTCTCGATCAAGGAGAGATTCGTGGGTCCCTGGCTTTGCGTCGATTTAGCCTAAGCGCGGAAACCTGAACTTTATTACACAGTCGAGGCTGAGCCGAACACCGCTCGCAGTGTTGTTCTCGGTAACTGTGGATTCTACGGCAGGATTCTTGGTGTGTCGAGAATGCGTAACACAAAAATTCAAAACAAAAAATAACATAATCGGAACAAAAGAGTATGTTTTTGTCGTCGTCGTGGCGAGTCTGTCGCAGCTGAGGAAGTGTCGCTTGGAGTTAGATGGCTGGCTAAATCGGTAAATAAAGAAAGCGTTAGTGAACAAAATAAAATGACGCTGGAGAAAAAGAAAATGCTGGCAACCTAGGTGAAAAGTCGAAGACGAGGGGCGTCTGTTTAATGAAACGATCCGACTCGGCTGAAAACAATCGGCGTGTCTGAACAATTTGTATTAAACGCTATGGTTAAACGTACGATGTACCAGTAACGGTACGGGAAATACGGAGTAGCACATAGTAATGAAAAATCACCGTGTTCACCACGCTCTGCCATATTCACCGACAATTCCGCTGCGGATGATACCTGCTGCGTTTCTTTTTTTTGTTTTTCTGACTCACGAATCAATTACTACGTCCCTGTTCGTTTTTTCCCGCCCGTTACTTCGTCGTGAGTGTGAAAGAATGACAGAACGGGATCAGTGAATACGGCAGTGGTGTCTTTGCGGTAACGTGGTGTATTCGACAAAACCAACGACAATATACAATCAAATCTCTGCTCGTTACAAAGCTGCGTAACGTATATTAAAAAAATCTGTTGCGACTGACGCACATAACAATCTTCGTTGCCTCGGTGTGACGTTTTTCTAAAAATCAATAATCTGATCGTGTACAACGGGTAAATAATACACGAGCGTGTTTCAACAACGTCGAGAACGATCGAACTCGTCGGGAGACAAAGTTGTGACTACGAACTGTACTCGGAGAATCTTTCGATTACGATTACACTGCGGATTTTTATGCAAACGCGAACGTCAAGGACTCTAACAGGTTGCGACAAAGTAACTCCAACTTTTACGCATTTAAGAGCTCGCCGAGAGGTTCCATCTTTCGCCTACAACCTCTTGCGAGATGAGAAGGGCGAAATCCCTTGCAGGGATAAACTGCATAGCCGTCAAAATCTGGATCGGGTGGCTAAGATACTGGAAGTTTGCTCCACTTTTCTAGCCGCAAGGATCTTAGACATTTCCTTGGCTTGGATATGAGAACCCATCAGCGAAGCTAGCTGCGTCTTAAGTTTGTCGTAAATTGTATAAAATCCTCAGTGTGGTTATAACGAAACAGCTTTGATCGATCAAGGGTGAGAAAATAGGGGATGAGTTTTATGGTAAAAAGAAAATCAGGGGGTGGAAATGATATAGATCTCACAACCAGGTTCCCGAAGATTTCGATCGATCCGACGCAGGATTGCGGCTGGAGGATGCGCGCACCTAAGGCCAGTCGTCCTGGAAGAAAGTTCACGGAAGGGGATCAAAGCCTCAGGCCAGAACGCATCCTACCTGAGTCTTGCGGTTTCGCCTTGGTGGCGGTATCGGGGGTGGATTCGACATGTTCTCTCCTTTCGGTGGCAGCGGTGGTCGTGTTTTTGTTGCCAGATCGGTCAGGATCCTCCTACGCACGTGGTGCTTCCTCTTCGGGTGTTTGTGATTCATGTCGTCGCAGGCCTCGCAGTAGTTCTCTTTGCAGGTGTCGCAACGGGCGAACACATTCTCAGTGCCGCACAGGGCGCATTTCTTCGCATTCGCGATCGGCGTCGAGGACTTTAGGTTCTGGGTTTGCGGTCGGGTCGGAAATTCGATGATCTCGTAGTCAGGGTCACCACAGTCCCCCGAGAGCGACGGTGGTGGTACCTTCGGCGGTGTTGGCGGTCGTCGTTGGTGATGCTGTTCCGCTTCTTTCTGCTGTTGGGCCTGCGAAAGTGTCATTATTACATATAATAAATTGTATGGTTTCGGCGCACGGTTCGATCAAATTTAGAAACAGCAAATTTGCAATTATTTAAACATTATTCTCAACGTTTCGATCCCTATATGGATCATTTTCAAGAGAGACATTTTTGCGTCTGAAAAATAATATATATATATTGAAAATGATCCATATAGGGATCGAAACGTTGAGGATAATGTTTAAGTAATTGCAAATTTGCTGTTTCTAAATTTATAAACCATAAAATTTATTATATATTTCATTTTCGATCGAGAGATATTTCACCTGTGTCATTATTACGCCTTCTCCTAATTAGATATTGTACGACAAAATCGTTGTAGTCCAACACGACAAGAAACACACGAAACACATCTTACGGTGGCGTCCAAATTGACGATGCGTGCGATCCAGCAATGCGATCACATTTTGAATTTGAAATTAGTTTCTATCGCGTCGTACGCTAGACGCCTCTATACATAAGAAACATGAATCATTTTTCGCGGTGTTATTGATTTTCGAAGTGCAAAAATCTCCTATTTTATGGAACAAATGGATAGAAAACTAAACCGTATATTAGTGGATAAAGAATGGGAAAAAGTGGCAGTAGCATTAACCCTTTCGTTACGGCAGCCTGCTTCGTCGAAGAACCGCCACTGAACATGACACCACAGTCTTCAAAAAATACAAAATGTACTTTTAGTATGATTAATCCAATACGGGTCAATATATTCAAAAGATTCTCTACAAATACGGCAGAATTCGTTATCGAACATAGTCGTCGCTCGTAACGAAGGGGCTAAAAGAAAATTTGGTAGTTCTGCGGGAACACTTTCCTTATATTGCTTCAAGAATATAGTGAAAAGTATGAATTGTCATTTCCTCGTAGTTGGCAGTAAAGGTGGTGAATTTCTCCGGATTTTATTCTATCCCCGTATGTTTGTGCTACTGCACCGCGTCTTCTTTTCCGCGTATTTCTTAATTATATATATTTTGCATAACGATTTTCAGTATGGAAAAGCAAGTCCGACTTCGACAAAGACATCTTGAAAACTGATTTGTCGTCGTACGACATCGAATTAGGACAAGGCGTTAGACTGCGGATCTTTATTTTTAGCAAAATAAAAATTGTCTGCATCAACTCCAAGACACAGTCGGAACAGTACCGCCGATCTTCTTTATTTAGCCTACAATCGAATAAAATATACTCGATGACTAACCCTCATCTGTCCCTCATTTTCGCAACGTAATGTGCCAAATTGGTAAAATACACAAATTGGTCACAATGGTAAAACATCGAATTAAATGAAACGATGAATAATTCACTTTGCTAATTATTATATTCAGAATAAAATAATAAATATTTACGCAATATGTTGCTCGCATATTCGCATTACTTAATTTCATTCGCACGTGTTCGGCTTCGCTTTGTTTCGATTCTTATCGTTCTTATACGCTGTGCAATAAACGCATAATTGTTGTGTAACAATTACAAAACAGTGAACTACCAAACAGGACTTGAAACAACGTGAAAATTATGTGTGTCAAATTGACACAGCAGGGCTCTTTTTGTAACCAATGTTGTTACATTTTTTAACTGCATGTTTTGCTACACGTTCCGTACAATTTTTGATTACATTCCGTTCAAGCTACGTCGTGGGTCGCACACGTCCCACGTTATTAGAATGAATTGTTTATGACATGTGCGTCGCCATATATGTAATACACTAAAAGTAATAATTATCAAGAAAAAAGTGTAGCGTTTAAGATACAGTACTGAACAAAGTAAAAATTCATGTCCTAATAAATTGTCGTCGTAACATGGTTATTTACTTTAACAGGTTCTCTACCACCTACCAGCGAAAATTCCTTGTGGCCTGAACGGAAAGTTCAATGTGGGGTGTATGCGACCCACACGGCGCGGAACGTGTTAACAATATTAAATTAATAAAATTCAAAAGTTTATAATCGAAAAGAAAAAATAAGAGTCACGAAGTTTCAGATCATTTGTTCTACAAATGGCAGAATAACATCATCCTTTACGTGAAAAATATGTCAAATTGACTTGACGGACGGATGAGGGTTAATAATTATTATAAGCTGAGACTAATACATCGAAGCTCTTAAATTCATTTAATCTATCTCCTGCTTTAAATTGCAACCACTCATTTGTACCATGAAGGCATAAAATCCACAGTCTAATCATTATTAACTCTTCTATTGATAACCGGGTACTCACTTGGGACTTTGAGTTACAAATATTTTATGTCTAATCAAAGTCTTGTCTATCAAGTCTAATCAAACATCTTTAAACCTGTCCAGATTTTCGTTATGTTACTCATTTCCGATCGATTTATGCATTGCTAGTTGAAAATTGTTTGTCAATAACAAGAAATTTACATTAATCGCAACTGACTTATAATTTAGCAGTAAAGCTACAATAAATTGAATAAGCTGCATTTTTTACTCACTTTATAGTAATATTTAATTTTCTGTAAAAATGGTTTCTTAAGTGACAATCATCGTGGTCACTTTTACTATGCAATACATGCCAAAGTACGCGCAATTCTAACCTAACAAGCGCATTAAATGATTTGCATAGTCATAGAAGATTGTAATAGAAGATGTAATACGTACCATTACCCAGTGGGGCATGGACCTTGCCATGCGCAGCCGGGTCGAGGGGT
Source organism: Sphecodes monilicornis (assembly GCA_913789915.3). Taxonomy (NCBI): domain Eukaryota; kingdom Metazoa; phylum Arthropoda; class Insecta; order Hymenoptera; family Halictidae; genus Sphecodes; species Sphecodes monilicornis. The sequence continues at coordinate 12,869,096 of OU565286.1, read as the reverse complement.
TCGAAATGGCCATCGGGCGCCATTTTTCAGCTCCCGGGTTCTACAAAAGAGATTCGCCATTTTGTACAAACTAACTTGCAATATTTGCATCTATGCAAACAATCGACTCGTATTCTCTCATGCTTCCCCGTAACTGTGAGAAACGCGAATACATAAATCTGAATATTCTCACAGAAATGTTTTCACATTTATTATTTATATCGTAGCTCTTAAGTGCAATCAATGTGTCACATCTGCACAACCATGCAACACGTTTTCCAAACAAAGCTTCAAGCTTCAGCGTTAACGGGATAATATTTAATAGATTTCCGAACCGTTTGCCTCGTCCGGAGAACAGAAAGTAAGTAAGTATACAGCGGCCTAAATTTTCCTCGTAAACAGTGCACCGTTTGCGATTCTAGGAGCGTGCGTGCGGCTACTGTTTATCGGCTCAGCGCGTTTTTACACGCAACCACGAATCGAGGCGTCGAGACAAGCTGGCAGGGATCAGGTGCCAAGCGGCGCGTGAATTCATGTCATCGCTCCTTGGATTAGGTGGCCGAGTAATTTCGAGGATGCACCATCGAGATTTCTCGAGTAGGTCCTCGAGAAAGCCTGACGTCATCGTAGACGATTCTATCGCGACGGCGGGCAACGGAAATCGCTGCTATTTCTGCGGGGAGGGAAAAATCGTGGTTCCGTGTCTCGAAATAAAATCGAGCCGAATGGCACGCGACACTATATTTCTATCGGTCGACACGAATGCGAAGAATACGTAAATATCACGAGATTTTGCTCGCGCATTCATTCAACGTTTCTATCGGGATTACGTTAACGCTTCCTCCGCGAAGCGTTCCGCGCGCTTCCGGACCGAAAGTTCAAGCGAGATTCCCGACGCAATTTCAAAGCATATCTCTGGCGAGAAAAATTCGAATTTATTCACCGGTGCAGCCGCTTTCCTCTCGACCAATGATAATATTGTGGAACGTCGACGGAAAAATAATATTCTATCCGCGGTTCCAGTTGGACGAGCGCGCTCGGCGCGAGTTCCATGCGCGTGAATTAGAAACCTCGAATTAGAGCCATACGTATCTTTAGAACGTTTACCCCTTCTGTTCTTCGCGGTGGTTCCGTCTCTTTTGTTCTAGTCTGCTATTCTGTCCTGTGCAAGAGCAACAAAGCACCTGATTCCCAAGAATTATAAATTTAGATACGTGTCGAGCGCGATCGTTCCGCGCGAGGGAACTGATTCTCCTTATCACGAGTTTCATTCAACCGGGGAAATCGTATCGGAATTTTCGCGTGGACACGCGATAATTTTAAACGGGGATCCGAGGGCCGACCCGTGCCGGCTGCGCTTTACGAGCCACTATTTTTCGATGAAACTGCTAAAGTCTGCGGAACTTGGAGGTGGTCCAAGCCCTATCCTATCCGCCGCCGATGGAGACCTTGCGCGAAACAGTTTTCCGACTATGTAATAATCTTCCCTGTTGCTTTATTGCGCCGATCGATCTTCCGCCGGGATTTCGCATTACAAGTGTTCTTTCTGCCTACATCATTCCGCTGAGATTAACGATTCGTGGCGTGCAATTAACAAAACAGCCTCACCGACACGTTTCACAAGGCGGCGCGGCGCGGTGAGGTGCGAGTCCGTCGATTACTTAACGAAACGAGACGCCTCGTAAACACTCGTTTTCCCCCGTGATTTTCTAGAAAAGAACGCCGCGTGCAGATGCTTTCGCCACGATATCGTCTCCACTGTCTACTCATCAGTCGAGCATCGCGTGTCTCCGTAAACAAACTCGTCCCGCTTCCGGTTCTGCTAAGCGCAAGACACGCAGCGACTTCCGCCACGAGGGCACGGGTTTTCACGCGACAAATCGCCGGCGTTGATTGCGCGTCCCGTGATGGCCTTTTGTCTCCTCTAGCGAAAGTAAAACCGGTGAAATCCTGCTCGCGAACCATCGCGATCGCCTTCCCCGTGCAAGGGAAACTGGCCTCTCTAACGAACCTTTACGCAATTTCTAATTGAGAATTGACGCGATCCCCTTAACTCCTGGAATGACGTTAAGCAACGTGTCGCCGTCACCGATGTTTACGAAAGCGTGGGCAGAGATCAGCGAAATTTACGTCTAGCGAGCCTACTGCGAACCTGCATCTTAATGTTGTTATTAATAGCTGTCAAGTTTCGAATGCACAAAACCTGAAGAAATTGGGTCCGTGTCGGTCTGAAAATAAAGGCAGTAGTATAAGCAACTTCTGTTTCCCTTTTTGCCTCTCCATCCTGTTATTTACGACTCAGCCTAATACGCTAACCCAATTCAGAAGAATTTATGCTCTTCTATTTCAGCAAGGAACATATTCTATTCTAAGGAATGTCGCCGAATTCCAAGAATTCTCGACAGAAATAAGATCCTAAAGTTTCACGTTAATGTCCGATCTAAGATGGAGAACTTAGATGAGTTTTGATCTTATGCATCTGGTCTTTATCCGAGTAATTAATGCGGATGAGGGTTCTACACAGTCACTGAAGGGCTAACAGGGAAGAGGTTAACGAAGATGTGCGTTGAGAAAGGCCGAAAGATCCGCGCGAACTTCCAGACGGATGCACCATGGGCGTCGAAACAAAACGGAGAATTGGAGAACAAAAGCCGCACTATGGCCCGTATCAGAGCGTTACCGGTGGCCACGATGCACCGGATAACGCACTCGTGAAAGGAATATTCGCACTCACATTCATGTGGGACCTCGCGGAGGCGATTTCTCCGGTTTTCCTCGGGAACTGGTCGTCACGGTACTGGCTGCTTCCGACTGCTCGGCGGCGCTCGTCTACAAGGAGCTGTTGCATTGCCACAGCCGAAATCTATTTCCGTAACGTGGCTGCTGGACCGATGCCACCGTTTTACCGAAGTCTCCCCGTTCGCGTAAATATATCGGGACGCGGGCCGCTAACATGCTAGTGCTGGCACTGCTCGACGAACCATCGCAGCCTCTCGTCTTTTGAACGCAACGATATAGTTGTCATCACCCTCTTCCTCTTCCTTTGACGGAACCAACGATCTTAATCCTCTTTCGAGAAAGTTCATGATCGCTGAACCTATCGGTCGGCGAATTGTCTCGAGTCTTTGTTTGTTTAGGCGTCTTCGTTCCGGGTTTTACGGTTTTATTCATTTACGTTGAACACCCGAAAGTGGCGGCATGATTTCTAGTTTGGCGATTAATTATGTGGTTCCTATTATTATCGATGACACCGTTTCAATATTCGTCGACCCTCCAGTGTGTTATGTAATGGGCCATCATCGACCTCGTTCCGGCCTCTCGAGCGCCTCCATTAGGTCCAATTCATCTTATCTATGGTCCACCCACCGTACCGTCGATAATTATTGGTGGAGGATGATGACAACGTCTGCGTCGCTTGTGATTGTTTTAGATTTAAATCTTCTGCGCATACTTTCTCGTTTTAGCTATTTCCTGGTTGGATGTGCTTGAACACGTTTGAGTGCCAACTTTGCGACAACAAAAATTGGGTAAAATCAAAGCAATTTGTTTATGAAAACAAAAACAGAGTTTTGTAACACAAACTGTTACATTTCACAGGCCATCAGCAAATGTAGCACACTTTATCTGTCACTGCAGAAATTCGTTTTTGAGTCTGGAGGAATGATCCCGCATTCATATATTTGTGACATGGCAGTCAAAGTGTGAATATTGTAATTTTATAATAAACCGTAAGATATGTGGACTTTGTTATTGGATGCATTATTGGTATTAAATCCTATATTTTTATCAATCAGTTTAACTCTTGTGGAGGCAACATTTACCACATTTCTTTTAACTATTTAACAGCAATAACAACGTCAATAGGAATCAAACTTGTCACTTCCAGAAACGTAGTCTAATCATTTCGTTTGGACTTATTATGTAAACAGAAGATTTTTAAGCCTCCTTTCGGTACAGTTTTTGGAAATTTTAATATAAAATAAAGTGTTAACTCTAAATCTAAATTATAAAGATACTTCGATGAGAAATGGTAATCAATTTCATTATCGAAGCACGCAAAGAATGTGAGCAAAATCTGAGTAAATTCGATCTTCTCATTTTTATAGAGTAACGACCAATCAGTGGTTATCACTCAGAAGGTATAGCGTGAAAGAAGTGAGTAAAAAATATCTAAGAAAAAATTGGTACCCAAGGATTTGAACGGATGTAGCGATGGCTGCCATAGGATCGCCAACAGCGTGCGCCGTCCAAGGTCTATTCACGATTCTATTCCGCCCCACCGATAAAATCTCTGCGATCGTTTTAAGTTCATTTAAACAATTGCACAGCTATCATCCGCCCACGTGTCGTCGTTCGTAAACACGGTGTAGTAGTCGTCGAACGAAAGCAAGAACTGTCCTGCAGGGGCAGGCGTCGGAGATTCCTTTATTGGCGAAGCAAAGGAAGCGAGAAAAAGTCGGATGCCAGAAGGGTGAACCATACCGGCTGGAAGTTATACAGTCGTAAAACTAAATCCAGCAAGGTGTAATTATATGCGAGCGGTTACCTACTTATATTTGCATCTGTATTATATCCACGTTGCATCACCGCTTACAGCTTGCTTCCCACGTGCTTGTCGAGCGTTCGCACACGCGTGGGCCTCTCTCATGCTAAAACTTTGACTTCTCTCGCTCGTTCGGCCATTTTTCTCGGGATACACAGTCAGACAGAAGGAACGGCGAGCTCGATTTACTAAATCGAGAGTGGCATGTACTTACACGAGTGCCGGTCGCGGAATGCAGCCACCCGGCTCTCCCGCGTAGCCGAACAATTCGTTTAAATAATTTATCGAAACCGCCGCGCCGTTACCGCTGCAACCTGCTTTTCATCCGGATGAAAAAACATCGGCACACCTACGGCGTATATCGTCGCGTACCGCTCTCCCGGGCAAATGATCTCATTCGAGATATCGGAGACTGATATCTCGGCATGCCCGGTGAAAACAGGCGTAAGCAGGTTGATGGAGCTACGATGCCTCCATCCTTATGGGCGTAGCGTACGTTAAACCAGCATTTTTACACGGGCCGGACCATGTAATTAACAGTCCCCTCGATTATTCATTGTTGACGAGCGTTGATAAAAAGCCGCGCGCAAAATTCGTGGAATGGGATTTTAGCTTTTAGTTCCGTAATATCGGTCATTAATGTAATGAATGTACTTTACGAGAGTTGTCGTAGTCAACGTTGAGACATGTGGAACAGCTTGGAATTAAAAATAGAATAAACATCAATTAGTGCAGTCTACGATTGGTCCCAAATATTAAAATCATCGTGTATCGACAGCAGGAAGCGGCCATTTTTTGGTCAATTTTTGGTCAATTGGCTACGCACGGTTGTAGAAAATTGGTCGTGGAGTGATGAAGACATTAAAGGAAAGCGTCAGGAGTTTTTAGGAACAATTTGGGACATAGTACGCTATCTTCTATAATTTATTACAGCCTCTGTACCATCTCTTGATTTCTCAACGATATAGTTGAATGAAATTACTTGCAAGTACTTTTTAACCCTGCTACGTTCTTTGGGTCTTTCTTGATCTGTTCACCGTTTTACTTCTTCATCGCATTTCTTTCATCACTAAAAATAGGTAGGGGCAATACAAAACAATGAAGACGTTACAAGAATGCAAGATGTCGTCGCAATATTGTTGACTTTTTGAAATTATCAAAAGAAGGACTGCAGTATTATTCAACGTGTGCTCGGCACAGTCGACTCAGAAAATTTTTATTTACGTAAAGATCCGCAGTATATTTATCACCGTCACGGTTGTGTAATATTCATTGAAGTCTATGTTGAAGATGATTTTATATTTTACAAAATACTACGAAGATTGTAGCTAATGTACCTTACTGTTCCCCTTTCTAAATTAGATTTTTTACTAGATTACTATAAATTGATTACTATAAATTAGGTCACTATATTATCGATTGCCAAGAAATTAGCTCGTGCTACAAGTACTAGTTTTGACACCATCCAGTACCATTTTAGTACCATTTCATTACCATTTTACTACCAACCTCTTTATTTGGTGCTAATATATGTGTATATCCATCGGTGATACTTCTACTTCCACGGTACGGACCGTGTTAATATTATTTCTAATTTATAGTTTTGTAGATTACGGAATAAGGTGCGGATAAAATTCAGGATCGTCTACAGTTTGCATAGAACGAGAATTCGCACAATTTTATTTATTTCGAGTTAGAATCTAAAGAATGGAATAGTACGCAGCACGCGTGGCAAAGCAGAGGCGTACGCAGAGATATAAAAGTGATCGTCGCGGAGGATATCCTAAAACGGTGGCCACCAATCTTGGCGAGCTGGCAGCTCCGCTTTCTTTTTTCCCATCACGTATCGATCAGCCGCTCGAATGAAAGTAGTGAATCAAGACCGCGTTCCATCGGGGCCAAGAAACCGGCAGGACCTGAAACAATCGATCGGTCGCGTATCCGGTGGTCGGAATCTCGAGCCCTTGACCATCCCGGACCCGGAGCGTCTGCCGTCTCTAAAAAGGAAAAGCTCCATCGCGTCCGGTTAATTCCTATGAAATCGGTGGCAAAAGTGCGCTACCATCGGCGCACAGGTGACAAAGACAGAGACTGGCCAGGTGAGCGCACGTAAAAGAGTAATACCCAGACCCAGCCTGGGTTCTCCAACCATAGCGCCACCTGAGAGCCAGCACAGTCCCTCAAAATGGCCGTCCCTCTCACCTCAGACCTTCCCGGAACGTCGACGGAAGCAGGTGGCGATATTCAGGTTCGAGTACACTCACGCGGCTGCCTCGGTTGGTGGCGAGAGGACCCAATTCCAGCCGGCGTGCACACGAAAAAAGAAGGTGCTGTAGGAAACGTTTTCGGTACGCGAAGGTCGAGTACGCTCGGTGGCCGTCGTGTCTTGTGGAACACGCGCGAGCGAAACGAGCGCGATATCGTGTCCGATTCACGAAACAGCGCTCCGCGCTGGCTGCTGCAGCAGGCTCGTGATACACCGAGAAGATACCTGGCAGGTGGATCGTTCCTAGAACCCGCTGTTCCTCTGCCCGAGTCTCGCGGTGCGCGCGTTCACGCGCCAAGGTGCTGGTCCCGCGGTGATCCTCGGCCCTTGGTGATTTCAATGCTCGGGCAGACAGTGTCCCGAAGAACGAGCGAGAGGAACAGAGAGCAAGACAGCAACGGAGAGAGAAAGACAGCCCGTCTGTGACATCGTGCGCGATTTTACCAAGTGTCCGTGGTATCCCGCACGATCTACCGGTAGAAAGTAAATTGTGTCGGACCGTGGGACAACGAGGAAACATCCTCGGAGAGATGTCCGGAGTGAGGCGTCGCATCTCCTGGACCACGTCGGACGCAGGAGTATGAGGACGTGAGTATAACATCGACATCGAAACTGTTTCACCCGGGTCTATCGTTGCCGATAGTCTATCTTAGAGGATAGTGTGGCACGAACGGAACGGACACACCGAGGAAGATTTATCCTGTGTTCCGGGACGGTACACGTGTTTGACAAATCTGATGCGCCTCGGGGAACTGGTTCTTCCGTGCACGGGCGCAGTGAGAATAATTCAAATCTCTAGATCTCGCGACGACGTGTACACCAAGAAGAGTTTCTCTCTCTCTCTCTCTCTCTCTCTCTCTGTTTCTTTCTTTCTCTGTCTCAGCGGCCCGACGATCCGATTGGATCCGATCCGAGCCGATTCCATCGAACTCGGCCGTTCAATGGAATGCCAGCTATTCACCGGTACTTTCGCGCGCGTTAAGTAACAAGACAAACTGTCGCAAACGCGGGAACACGCCTTGTTCTGCCCGCGAACAATGATGCCGTTAACCTGTCGCGCGGGGGGAGCGCCTCGCCGAGCTCCCGAGGCAGCCTCGTTGCGTCCACGTACTCTCCGATTCACCTCAATAAAGTTTCTCGTTTCGTTTGACGCGCGTACAAGGAGAGTTACGTGGAGGTGACGCGTGTCTTTGTGAGCAGACGGTGAGGCGTGCGCGAGCGCGAGCGCGGCCAGCGTAAATACCTAGGAGAAGGTGGGCCGGAATGAGGACACCGGTATTCGAGCGGGCATTATCGAGTGATAAACGGTGCGAGGAATGCGATAAATAATTTTCAAGTACGCGACGCCGCCGATTTTCGACTTCCCATTGTCTTTTCATCCTTCGAGGACGACTGTCGACCAGTCGATGATGTTAGTGCTACACATCTGCAGTAGTGCGCGGTTAAAAGTAAAATCTGATCGGTTAATCTTGAGTTACTCCCATCTCTAACTAGTCTCATGGGGTCAGCCATTGCCAGTATACGGACACAAACTTTTGTTGTCTTTCTCAAACATCACTGTGTCTCATAAAGAATAATTGAATGAATGTCTGGAAGAAAGGCGTATATTACAAATTTTCTGAAATGGACTTTTTCATGCAAAGAGTGCCAAAGCATATTAGTACTCAACAATGACAGTAATTGAATTTTTCATTGCTACATGTAACAACGAATTGTTTTTACGTCTTCTTGTAAATTTCAGAAAATGAAACATACGCCCTTTTATTAGACATTCATTCGATTAACTCTTTGCGGTCCCATGTCAATGATACCAATCAATGATACCACAATCACATAGTATATAAGAGCAATTTTAGAATTTCACAACTGTTCTACATAGGTTAATAAAGATGCATATGGGAATATTGTTGAATTATATGATGTTATAATAAGTTCTGAAATAATACGGGAGGAAACTGTTTGGATCGCAAAGGATTAAGTGGGAAGCTATACCGGAAGATGACGATATCTTTTATTGCGAAGACATCGAAATTGCAATGACCCTGTGCGAGTGCAGTGGAACTCCAGTTGTATGAACTTGTCGGGAAACAAGTTCGTTCACATAATCAGGCAGTTCATATAATAGGAGTTTCTCGTTCATTTAACAGGAGTTCACATTCACATAAGAGGATTTCGCTCAGCTAGAGTTCAGGTAACCAGGTACTGCAAAAATTTGGTGCATATAAATGGAGTTCTCCTGTAACTAACCCTCGGACAGCGGACCTCCTTCACAATTATAAAATTGATGTTGCTCAAGATCATTCACAGCTTTAATTATCATGTTTTGAAACATATTTTTGAAGATATTTCATGTAGATCCACTAATCTTCCTGACATTCCTAATGTAACAGTTTATTCATTCGATTCAATCGGTAGAAATTGAGTGATTAAATATCGATTTTAATAGATTTAATAGATTTGACCTACTGGGGTCAAATAGACCCGGGTTCCGCTGACTGAGGTCTAAAGGTTAAATTTAGCCCCAGTCTTCGCCCATAATTCATTTGTCAATACCTCGAGTTCGGCGAAGCTGTCTCGGTAGATTTGAAGATTAATAAAATGTAAAGAAAAGAGACGAGAGATGTCCTGCTCACGAGAATTTAATTGCAGGCTCCCGAAATGATGTAAATTTAACCGAGCACGACAGTATCGCGAAGTATTCTAAGAATGACGCGTGGTTCGACACTCGCGCCGATTTCATCGAACCCGCGTCCAGATGTGGAGCAAAAGGCAGAATCTCTCGAATGAATGACTTTCAAATTGAAGCAACATGTAGATGCGCGGCGACGCGACGTCGCGTCGCCTTGGTTCTCCAGGAACGACATCAAGGGGGGACAGAGCGCACCCGGAAGTTGTATCTGCAGAATAGCAGCCTTTATACGGGCTTACGGTGTTCATTCACGTGGTATTCGTGGGGCTAACGAAGAAACGGGCTCGATCGATTCGTGTCCCACGCTCGTCGGTCGCTGGTCGTGAGCTACCGTCGTAAATCGCGCCGGTGTTCGGCACGCGGGGCGTTCCGAATTTTTCTACGGCTTTCGTCCGACGTCCTAGACTCGGTTCGCGGCGATACGCGGCTTTTGTCGCTTGTAAATAAACCGGCAACCCCGTCGTCGTTGCATTTTAATCGCGCCGCTCGTTACGCAACGCTCGAAAGAGGAAATCGTAATGGTCCCCGTAAAACGCGACACTTCCAATTACGATTGTCCGACGATTTTCATTCATCGAGCGGCGCGCATGGCCATTCGTCGCGAGTTAGGCACGGTAACAGAATATTTCACGGGGTTTCCCGCGAACTACAAAACATTATTAGTCCGTACAAATTAATTCGTAACCCTTGTTTCGGAAATCTATTAATTATTAACACCAACCGTACCGAGGAAAACTGTGACTGGCATACGTTGTTTCATAAAAATTACAAGACTAAATTTATTTAGATTTTCCGCAATTTTTATAGCGATATGTGCTCGAACGAAGAAATTTATTTAATAATTCCTAATGTTAGCATCTTTATAATTTCAATAATTATAAAATAAGAAATGTGAAACCGGTCATTTGACCGATAGTGGTACGATTAGTGTTAAACTGCGGATCTTTATGCATTTATGACAAAAATCGAATGGCTAACTACAAATTGTGAGATATTACAAGAATTGGCATGATTTATTAAAATTATTATAAGAGGAAATGCAATTTTGTTTAACATGTATTTCATACAATTGATTTGGAGAATTTTCATTTTGCATAAAGATCCGCAATCTATTGATTATTTACACACAATTGAAATACATTGTACTACCTGACACAATCTAAGTAATGTTGGAAGTAACTTGAAAGTCACTTGTTTGAGAAATTCAGGTTTTTACCGTATTTCTGAATACGGATTTTCTGAAATTGCTGCAAGTGTCGGATCCTGCATCGTTTCTGGAAGGCACACGCCTATTTGAGAGTTAAGAATTGTTTGCTATATTCATGGTTTAGAAACGAATTAGAGATACTACTATTTAATGTTTTTAGTGTATCATAGTCAACCTGAATGTTCAATTAAATTCACAGTCTATTAGAACTCTGCATTTGCAGCGTCGTTGCAAGTTTAGCACACGTGAAAAGTGATTCTAGATGCTGATAAAGTGTACTACAAATTTTTTCAAGCGTTTAGAATCTTTTCTTTTCAGTCAAGATATACAAAACTATTAAAAAAAACCACGGCAATATTTACGTACTTATTTTGATCCATGTAGTTTAATAACTTGCTATAAGAACTAATCTTTGTAGATACAGAACAAATTAATTAACTCTCACACGCTCCTCAGAAATAATTGCGTAAAAGATCGAAGGATAACACTTCACCCATCTGCACTTTACAGATTAAATTAAGGAACTGTGATTCATTTACAATATTACAATTTAAACAAGTACACCTTGCAACACAGAGAGAAAGAAATCGAAGATCGAGCAATATCTAAAAACAGAGAATGAACGAATTTTTATCCTGAGGACCTTATGAAGATTGAATTGAAATCACATGTGGCAACTAAAGGAACATTGAGATCTATATTATTTTCAAATAATTCGTGTATGAAGGGGCAATGAATTTTCGTTCCGAGGAACGTATGAGGTTTCAATTTCAGTCACATCTTACAATTTTACAAACTTTGAGATCTATAGTAGTAGCGGTCAAAAGTTTGAGACCAACCTTTAAAAACGAATAACTTTAGACCTACAAGAAATGTACGGTGGAAGAATAGCATCAATTAACAAGGACTCGTAAATTAACCTAGTACTGTGGATTAATCGATTTCGTTGACACGTTGTGTATGTATATGTTATGGTAAATGTGATTAATTGGGTGATTATTTATAGTTACCGGTTATAATATATATTTGTTGCGCATAATGCAATAAATCGGAGATTATGCATAATTTTTGGTCTTAAGTTTAGTCTGGGTTAGGTAAAGAATTGGTAAATGTGATGAATTCTTGAATATTTAGGACCTAACCCAGACCAAACTTAGTGGTGATTATATATAATAACCGGTAATTATACATAATCACCGGATTAATCACATTTACCGTAACATATATAATTTACTTAGATCTACGAAAGGCATATTTTAAATCTTCATCGTAAGCATAGATAAAAATATTAAAAATCATCACCTCCACTTTTTTCTTCACAATTCCAATCAGTAGCAATCTTAAAACAGTTTTAACCACATTATTCAGTAAACCAATGTTTTTAACATTTGAAAAAGTTATTCATTTTTAAAACTTTTATTCGCTATTGTATATTATTTTCAAGCAATTTATAAAATGAGCAATGAGTGATATTTGAAGAATCGGTTCGGCCAGAAGAGTTTTCGTGTTCCTTTTAAAAAATCGGTAACGCTCGACCGCGTTCGCGTTGCAAATGAAATGCTTTCTCCCGATATGGCGGCGCGTGCTCGTTCTCCGGAAGAAGAACTTTCCGCGCGCGTTTCTTTCGCCCGCGGATTTTGTCGTGGTTCGGCGATGGAAATCGTCGCTACGGAACCCGTTGCACCAGCGGTAAAGAGAGAAAAAAAGGAATCAGTGCGTGTCCGACGACAGGGACAGACCGAACGAGAGAGAGGGAGACACCGAGAAAAAAGGAACGCGATTCGTTGATGCGTGAGAGGGACAATCCCGTGTTTATTATGGTATTGTTGTGCATGGTCGCTAACGGTGTGACGTAACCCGGCATTGTAGCTATCGTTTGTCGCAGGGGAGAAGAATTCGCGTAGCTTCGTCGTCGTCGTCGTTGTCGTCGTCGTTGTCGTCGTTGTAGTCGTCGTGACGAAAATAAAAGGGAAACCTCAATCGGTCTTGTAACGGTGAAACCGAAGTAATAATTGCAGAAGAAAAATGAGTCATGGTTCATTTAGAAAGTTTTCACGTGACGCTTGACTTCGGCTCAAATTACGAACGATGATACGTTTTTTCGCCCCCGTTGTTGCAGCTTATGCAATTTCGTAAAAGGTTCGCCGGGCAATAGAATCAGATTTCTGTTTTGAGTCTATTCAATCTGACGTAGAAAAGTAAAGGGTTATTTATAACTTAATTGTAATAAAAAGGGGAGTAGGGTTAATAATGTGATTAGTAGACTGCCGATTTTATGCATTCACGAGAAAAATGGGGAAGTAGAATTTAAAATACTAAAAAGATAAATGGTTTTAAGTACATGGATATGTTGTGTTTCACTAATTGAAATTATTCAAGAAAACCAGAGATATCTATTTGACTCCTGTTTCTTGCAATCAATGCAGGAAATTTTCATTTTGCATAAAGATTTGCAGTCTAGTGATTCAGCTCGCTTGTGACACGTGTCGTTTTTTTTGTGAAGAGAGTACATTTATTTTTATGGTTAAAATTGTGAACAATTCGACGAGACCATAAGACAACATTCGTCTACACAGAGTATGGCCGAATAAAATGTACAAGCGAACAGGGTAATGCTACATATAAATATAAATCGGAAAAAAGGAATAACATTTTTTCATTGGACACCTCGTTTTCGAGAAAATCGAGTTTTAAGATTCGTCGGGTTCGGTTGCGTCAGCGTTAGTATATGCCGAAAGTAGAATTGGTATGTCATGATCAGACGCGTCAGACGTGTCAGACGTGTCTAATATAGTTCTGCATACAGTTTCATAAAATTGCACGACTTTCATAAAATTGTCGATGTTTAGATTGATCTCATTTCAGAAAGAAAAGTCAATAAAAAAGATGTTTTGGATTGACGATGCTACGGTTTGAAACATCTGTAAAAACGTTGGAAAATTTTTTCGTGACTGAATCTATCATAGGTTTGAAGATCGGAGCTTCTCGTTTATAACGCCCCAGAACTTGATATACGATTTTTTAAAGTCGTATTACCGTACTATGAATGGAAGCTGTATAGTAAAATCAACAAGATCGGTTAAAACGACTCTTACAAAAAAAAAAAAAAAAAGAAAGGAAAAACGTCTGCGAACGTTGAACGTTTCTTGGTATGCCAGGGGTTAAAAGAGTATATCCTTTCATGGTTGCGATAAAAGGACGATGCATGTCCGACGCGCAGCGAACAAAAAGTCGGGGGAACAAAAGAGGAAAAGCGTAGTAGAAACGTTAACGAGGACGCACGGTTGATTCGCACACACGCAAAAATCCGCAGCGACTGTACTGCATGGTCCTGCGAAATCTGTTGCAATTACCATTCGCCCACTGTGAAAAGCATTGGCAACGCGATCCGTTGCGACAGTCGGTCGGCAGGAAAGTGTTGGCGGCCAGGTCGTTTTTAATAACGCCGATGCATTTTGCTATCCGTCGGATCGCACACGCGCGCAAGGAGATGGTATCGTTTAGCGGGTCTGCGAACGAGCGAACGAGCGAGAACGTTTCTTCTCACTCTTTCCCTCTTTCCCAGACATCCTGCGGGGGTAATTATTGAGAGTTAGGAAACGGACTCGGTCTGATTCGCGCGTGCGCGCGCGAGCGGGCGCGTTTTGCATTGCGGTAATTACCCCGACCAATTAAAGCACACGTTTTAACCGGCTATATCGTTGAACTTGTGAAACGCTTTTTTTCCACGGATCCGCGTTTTATCGCGGAAGAGAGACATCAAAGTCGGACCAGTTCCGCTTGGCGGAGTCTAATCGAGCTTGCCATGAAAACTCCTCAAGAGGATATTACTTGGTGACTTGATTCCGATGCAAAGGCTAGATTTAATTTCTTCTCTCTCTCTCTCTCTCTCTCTCTCTCTCTCTCTCTCTGATTTTTTTTTCATTCTCCCGGGCACCGCGGAGCAGTCGCTGGAATGAATTTGTATAAGGGATCGCGCTTTAATTTTTGTATTAAGTTAATTTTGCAATCAAGAGCACCTCGTTACGTAGACCTTTTAATGCCTTTGAAACGAAGCTGGGTCGCCGGTGGTTGTTGCAAAATGTAATTCAGACTTTCCTGGGTTAGCGTGTGACGCGACCCGCGTGTTATCACAACTATCGACTCCTTTTTCGAACATCCTGTAACCGTTGATTTTATTATCGCATCGAAGGTTGTCACTTTTTCATCGCATACCAACGCGAAATAAAGTGGATCGGATACAGGTCAAATCCTCGATAAAACGCGGTAAACTTTTCATTACATTTGCTCGGTCATGGGAAAGAGTAGCGTATCGCGAATAATAAAGGAAAAGGAAGGTTTCATAAAAAGAGGAATCGGTTTACGTGTGTAATCCTTCGGGGACGACGGTGGATTGCCAATTTGCTTCTATATCAGTTCTATTATACTATTCTACATTATCTTTACTAACTGTAGAAAGCAAATAATTATAATTGAAGTGGTGCCGTGAATTTTGTTTAACGACATCAGTGCGCCGCCAGACAAAAAATTTTGAGGATCACTGTTCTGTATGGTCGTTGTTATATGATGGTACAGATGTCACAATAATCTTTAAATGATTTAGACTTAAATTTGTAATCAGTTTTAAATATTTTCTCAGAGTCGGTACGGCGCACTGATGTCGGGTCCGAGAGATTAATCTTGCGAACGGCGCATCAATCAGTCGAGCGGTCGGTGATCCTCATTGCCACCACGGTACCTGCCGCCCCCGTGGTCGGGTCACTTTCTAACGCATTCCTGGCGCACTTGGCCGCACACACACACACGCATCCTTAACGTCCGTTGTACCCGTCGCTACCCGCATTCTATCTCAATCGCGGCTGCGAGCGGTCTGGACGCGTTCAAAATTTACGAGCCCGATCCGGTGGGTCTGCCGGCCGCGTTCCCTCCGGTGATTACCGATCTCTCGACCAGCAACGCTCGGCTTTTTCCCTCTGCGGAGAGGCGAGCAATTTCACCCGACGTATCCACGACTGACCCGTTGCTGTTTGCCTGCCAAGGTCACAGCTGATGGCTA
Source organism: Sphecodes monilicornis (assembly GCA_913789915.3). Classification (NCBI taxonomy): domain Eukaryota; kingdom Metazoa; phylum Arthropoda; class Insecta; order Hymenoptera; family Halictidae; genus Sphecodes; species Sphecodes monilicornis. The sequence goes on along the minus strand of OU565286.1, from coordinate 12,853,356 downwards.
CCAGACCGAGCTGCACCACGGATTGACGACAGAGAACCAGCCAACCAAAGCGAAGGAGAGTGAAAGAGCGAAGAGGTGAGAGAGAGCAAGCAGCAAGTAGGATTTTGTTCGGCCGTCAATCATGTATCGGCCAAACTTCTACGAGAGCACGTGCCTGAGGTGCGCCCAGACCGTCTACCAGGTGGACAGGGTGGGCCCGCTGAAGGACTTCACGTTCTTCCACGCGGGATGCTTCAAGTGCGCGATCTGCGGCACAAAGTTGACCCTGAAAACCTACTACAACAACCAGCACACGATCAACGACAAGGAGGTCTACTGCAGCAGTCACGTGCCCAAACCGGGCCCGGGCACCTTGGATGGGTCCAGCGTGGGCATCCGCAGCGCCCTGAACGTGCCCAGGAGCGGTTACGTCAACGAGCAGATCAGAGCCGGCGGTGCGTCACCGCGAGGACTATACCCACCTTGGTAAGCTGATTTCAGTCACTTGTTCGATAGCCTAACACCATGCTGACCGGAGATTTCGAGCTGAAATCAGCCCACGTGCCCCGGGAATCTTCCTCATTTGAAGGAAATATATTCTAACGATCTAAGCATCTAAATCGTATTTAAAACCTCCTATTGGCTAGTAATATAAATACGCTTGGTTAGCTCCAATATTTTCTTTTTATCTATTAACACTAGATTTACAGAGCATTGAGAATTACTATTTTACATTACTTTATAGGAATAATAAGAATTTATCTATTCAAATTTTTAGCCATTCTTTTTATAATATATACCCAAAGAATTAAACTTGTTGAATAATTCCTCATGGGTGCATCGTTACAATCTCAATAATCGTAAATTAAGAAAATTAAAAGTAAACCTATCGTTAATAACGTACAGAATTGCAATCAATCAATTATAAAATGGGAAAAATTGGCTACAAATGACTTTAATTTGGTCACTGATGCATGCATTTGCAATGAGTCACAACTAAATCATTGCAATTAGAACATATTTACCAGGTGCATTCAACATACTTATTTACAATTGTATTCAACATACTTGCCAATGGAAGTACATAATTTATGTTACAACCTAATACATCGCTATCAAGCTTAGTTCGCTGTCTTGTCGTTTCAACAATATTCAAACACGGAAACGTAAGTATACTCGTGACCGGCCAGCAAGGTGTTGTTACTAGTCTCGATATTGAAACTCGTGTTTTATAATCCCCCACCTGGAAGCGAATGAATGGATGAGTCACAATCCTACTCAGTCCACATTCATATACTTTGGAGCGGTTGGAGATCTCAGTGGATTAGTATAGCTGTTGTTTGTTACGGTCAGAGATTTGCGAAAGGTAGTAGACTGTTTTAATTGAGTCCGTTTACAATGTGATCGAGCACCGGCTCGAATTAATTAACGTCAAAGAGAGTTGGACGTTCTTGATCATCTCGTTTTCTCTTCACCAAACAATATTTCGTCTTCTTTATTACTCTGTATGATGAAACTTTAAATCGTCCAATATCGCCAGCCTAGAGTAAATGTCAAGATCGAGAGGACCCGTTCGAGGAACCTGTTTATTCCACTGAATATCAATTCCCATTTCGCGATGTCTCACAAACTCATCGTCTATTTCCGAAACAGGAAACGCGCGCGGGTGTCTTCCTCTATCCTTTCCCAGGAAACAAACATTGCACAGTCTAGATCAAATTCTAAAATCGATTTTTGATCAGATTATCGAGCCACATAGTCCTGAAGACTTAAAAAGAATGTTCGAACGCTTCGCTTTATGAATGGACGAAAGAGAAATGGACATGGGTACTTTGTTCTTTACGTATTCAACTTTCCCAGTAAGCAAAAATTGCACAGACTAGATAAAATTCTAAAATCGATTTTTGATCAGGTTTTAAAGCCACATATGTACTCCTGCAGAACTAAAGAAGGATGTTCGAATGCATCGCTATTTTAAAATCCACTTTTGGCCAGATTTCGAGCCAAATACTCCTGAAGAACTAGAGAAGGCGGCACGAATGCGCCGCTTTATGAATGGATAAAAAAGAAAAACTACACTGGTACATTGTTCTTCAGGTATGTAACTATCTCAGAAAGCAAAACTGCGCAAATAAAATTCCGAAACCGACTGTTCACTCGGTTTTCGTGGGAAATAATCTAGTGCGCGCCGCAAGATGTACCCGATCTCCTTCGGGTCGACCCAAAGAACCGTAGTAGAAGGATGCTCGAGAGCGTTGCTTCATGTATGAATAAATGAGAAAAATAACAACAGTACATAGGTTTAGAAATATGTAGGAAACAAAAATTGTACGGTTAAGATAAATCTATGAAATCGTCTTTCGGCCAGTTTTTCCGGCCAAGTACTCTTGAAGAACTTAAAGGGGGTGCTTAAAGACATCGTTTTATGAATGAGCAAAAGAGAAAAGGGACATGGGTACATTTGTTCTTCAGGTATCTAACTATCTCAACAAGGAAAAACTGTGCAGATAAAATTCCGGAACCGACTGTTGGTCAGGTTTTCGTGGTAAGATGTAGCCGATTTCCTGCGAGTCGACCCGAAGAACCGTACAAGGATGCTCGAGAGCCCGCGAGCGCACGCGATCCATGAAACACGCGGTCTGTTCGAATCTCTCCGCGACATGTTCGCATTACACCAACGAAATCGGGTCAGTCATTGACATTCCGGGTGAAGAGCGAGTGAGGTTCTCGCGGACAATCGTGGTTCTGACTTTGTCCGAGACATCGCCGGCAGGATTAAGACCAGCAAGACGATGCGTTATGTAACGAAGATGAACGAGGCGAGTTGCGGCCCGAGACCACGTATATGGAACACGGCTGGGCCGGAGAAGTGTATTCGCAGGGAATAATTGTCGCGAGACGTCCGTGAAAAAATGCCGTGCAACGACGAACACACGTAGAAAACTGTCCGAGTTACGTGAGGGACGTGTGAAATTATCGTGGGACGATCCGTGGGGGGAGGGGGGAGGGGACGATTTTCGTGCGGGCCCTTCCTGGAAGAAATCAAGTACAAGGTGAAATCTGAAGCCTACCGGAGGCTCGGTTCTTTTTTTAAATCAGTTGCCTCGGTCTCATTTATCTTAATGGGAATTAAATTGACGTGGACAACACCATCACGAACTTCTACGAAAAAGATACTACCGTAAACTGGAGCTGCAAGAATACTTGTTCCGGTATTTGGTGTTTCTGTCCTCGCTTGACCGTATGAAATACGATTAATATCGTGGCGTTAAAATAGTATATTTCATGAGCATTGCAAAGGGTCCCGAAATTGTTTAAAGAATAGAAGTAACTTTTAAATATTGTACCTAATAGATATCACTGCATGGAGATAATTACGCACCGATCAAGCACTTTTTCGGTAAAATGTAAAAGAACTCGGCAGATGATCGATTGCTGTAGTCTGTGATCGGCTTCTGTAATCTTTCAATTCATTACAAAATCTTCGGACAGCGTATATTTGCGGTTATGAAATTATATTTGCAAATGTGTGCCAATTAATTATTTTCTTATACAGTCGTCAAGCGACTGCAGAGTCGCCCGTTTACGATCATGCAATTTGCGCCGCCCTTCAAGGAACAAAGGCCAATAAAAATGACGAGGCAAGGACGAGAGACTGAAACCGGCGCGGACCGGCAGCGAAGTGCGCGATAAACGTCGATCGCTTTCGAGCATCAATCATGCAATTAACAAAATCGTTACCGTACCGAATAGTCCGTCGCCCGTACTCCACTTAGTCCAGCGGTCTGGATTTAACACCGAAGGGAAATTGGTGAAACCGAACGTGAGCCAAGTCGATCGACTTTCCGAGGTACCATTCGAACCCCATTAAAATACAGGAAACGTAAAGGAGAGTCGTTCACGTTAATTTTCTACCGACCATAACACACCCGTATTCCAGCGATTCCATTAAAAAACGTAAATAAGGACTGGCCGACGTACCCGGACAGAATGTTAACGACGCTTAACGCGGCTTTACCGCGTTTGGCGTCGTTCCACCACGGCCATCCGATTAAGAAAATTGCAGCCGCTCCGTGAGAATTCTTCATCAACGATAGCAACGACGATATTTTAAACAAAAAGCTTCGGGATCGAGTTACCGACCTTTTCCCGCGCGTTACGTTCCTTCGACGAAACGCAGACCCGTAATCTTTCGAACGCGGATACCGGTTGTCTACGAATGACCGCGTCCTTGGAATCATTAAGGCCCGCTGCACACATCCGTTTTTTTTAACCAATGCGGTTAATTGGATGTCTGTCGCGATCTACGGAAGATACGGGCCACTGCGATCCTCCATGAAATGCGACACTTTTCCCACTTCGTCGCGCGTCGATCGTACTATTCCCATCCCATTTTACAACGATTTTGCAGCGACTTTGAGAAGCTTATCACACAGAATAACACTTCATGTATAAGTCAATGGAAAATGCGACATTCGATGGGGAGAGTACGATTTCCGTGGCCCCTCGTTTCGAGGTTATATTTGTGTTCTTGGGGTTATTTCAAGAAAAAAAATGTATATATAACATGGTGTCAAATTGGCCTGGTTTATCCGGTAAAATAGATTTCCTGTTTTTTATAAATTTTCAAATATCTCGGTAACTATGCGATATATGGTAAAATATCAAGAGACCTTTTTTGTAGAAAATGAAATTTTATTCGCATAATCTTTGCATTGTAGCTGTCATCCAGAATTTGAACTAATAATGGAAAAATCACGTGAATAGAATGAGTTGTGGTTAGGTCGTGGAGGGGGCGGAAATCGTACTCGTGCCCATTCGATGAACGATTATTTTAAATCATTTCGATTCAAAGAAACTAGAGACATTATTGACTGCAGAACATCAATGACATCAATGACTAATATGAGGTACCGACAGAAGAGGAATGTTTCTACATAAAGATACAAGTCGAAAATGTACATCAAAATTGTTTCTAACAAGATTTCATTTTCGAGAAAAATCAATTTGTATCAGGTTCGTGTACCTCAGTATTTACAAGAAGTAGATTTGGCACGTCATGGTCAGACGCATTTCATTGACGAATCTTCAAATTCGATTTTCTTGAGAACAAAACCTCGGACAAAAATATTTTATTCCACGTTTTCGACGTATCGTTACAGACAGATTCCCTCGTTCTCCCTTTTTAGCACCACATTGAAAACACTTTTTCCTTTAGAGAAGTATGCGAGATAGATAACAATTTAATGAAGTGTATTACAATTGGAACATACCATGGACGACATTGCATTGTGGGGATCAAGAATTCAATAAACAATGTCTGAATTATAATATTGACACCAAATACACCAAGCACTAAGTGTGACTGACCAGTGTACTTTGATAAAAATGGCGAATTCATCTAAGCTTTGCACAATTTTTATATAATATAATTTTTATATAATACGAATGACAAACTTGATTGAATCATTTCTTTTTGAAAGATCTCTATAATTTCAATGTTTGTAAACGAGAATTCTAACATTGATGAAGAGTACCAAATGGACCAGTTCGAGCAGTTTGAAGGACGATAAAATGGCGACAATAAGTGCAAGGAATTCTAGCACGTTGCGTTTACGTAACGTCGTGCCGCACACGCGATCCACGAAACTTTTCTCCTATCTTTTAGTGCCGGATGTTTTCCGATTTATGTAACAAGTCTTCGGTTACTTCGTGTTTAATGTCGGAAGTGTGCAATTACAGTGAAATCCGCTTAATAATGACTTTCGTTTTATTTTTCCTCACCCTGGAATTAATCGAAATCGAATAGGTCCCACTATTTCTTCGTCTGTTTGCCATGTAACAAAATCTCGGCTATCTGGTCCCGTTAATCCGTACTTTCTCCCGATTCGAACGATCTTCGCCTCTAATTAATCCGGATTAACCGTGATTTGCAGCAATTCAGTTCCTCCACAGTTTCAATAAATTCCGATTCATTTACATTTAACGAATCGATATACCAGCAGCCGTATTTGCACAAAACTAGACTAAGGACTGTGAAATTAAAAATCGATATCTTTTTAGTTGCATTAAAACACGATGGTATAATCACTTGGCTTCAGTTTTTATCTTTAAATAAACAGGACGTATTAAAAATTAATTTTCTATTCAGAAATATATTTTGCACAAAACTAGACTAAGGACTGTGAAATTAAAAATCGAGATCTTTTTAGTTGAATTAAAATGCGCAGATAGAATCACTCAGCTTTAGTTTTTTTTTAAATAAATAGGATATATAAGAAATTAATTTTTTATTCAGAAATATATTTTGCACAAAACTAGTTTAAAGACTGAGAAATTAAAAATTGAGATCTTTTCAATTGAAATATTAACGATTTGTGGGACAGAAATTCCAAGTCACGTTGAGTGACGCGTTCTAATTATTCTTTTCAGGGTTATTATTATGAAGGAAATGATTAAGCTTCTTATAGATACTACAGTAAAAAACCTATCAACACGCTTCCTGTAGTTGAACTGGTAAACTCGGCAGAACAGGCCGCGAACGTGCTCTAAAAATAGGAAGACAATAAATTGTGTAATTGCTTGTAATGGCAGAATCATTTCTGTGGATTTGTCAGTGTTTTCTCGAGCGGTGTATACGCCACGGTTGTTCAGTTTTTCGTTAACCGGTGTAATTTTCCTTCGGGTAACGCGTTCGAGCTGTTCCAGCGAAGAATGTAACGACACAATTAGGTCCATTGCATGTTCTCGCAAGAAAAGCGGAGTAGTACGAGCGTCTGGTACAGCTTCGTCTTTGAGGTTCCCGGTGATCGTTTGACGGTTAATTAGAATATTGTAATTAATTTTTCCGCATGGCCAGGTTAAAAAACCGAACGGCCGTGCCTGCAGATCGCTGTTGAAGCTGCCTCTACACAACTGCTTGGGTCGTTTTCTCCGTCGAGCAGCACGCAAAAGGCGTGCGTGCACACGGATTACGCGTGCACCGGAGGAATTTCTTGCAGCCGGGTTTCGCGAGCTGCCTCGGGGCTGACGTAAGGAGCGCGGAGAAAGAAAGGAGAGACAGAAGCGAGAGAAAGAGAGAGAGAGAGAGAGAGAGAGAGAGAGAAAGAGAGGAAAAGAGGCGCGGAGGCTTCGTCGCAAGTGAATGAACCCCGGGAGAGAACGAGCGAGAGGTGTAACACATTCATTTAACCGAGACGCCGAGAATTCTCATAAACGATGCGTTCCGATGCACCGGACACGCACGCCTTCTTTTCTCCAATTTTTATTCCTCGCGGTTTCTTTGCAGGATCATCGTAGAAAAAACGCCTGAATCATCGGCGCACGCGAGCAAAATGTGTTCCGAAGGCAACGCTGCTGCCCGATTAAAAATCTAACCCACTTCTGCCTGCTTGCAGTCTTTGCGTTTTCATTAAATGCCGGAAGCCACGGTCCCAAGGCGTCGTTCTTACCGATGCACCTGCGTGTTTGACGGTTTGGTAATAATCTTAGCCAACGCTGTTCGTTCAATTAATTACTTCGCTGGAACTACGGAGTTGTGTTGTTGATTTCATTCTCGGAGTTTTTTCTTTCACTGTTTCTGCAACCGATTTTCATTCTTCTTCTTAAGGCGCATGGAATGTTCCATTTCTTTCCTGCTTGATATTTTAGGTTGGTTCGAAGTAGTTGCATTTTTCTGTTTGGTCTATTGATGGTATTATGTGTATATTATTTGGTAATTTTTTCCTGGCGGCTACACTATACGATTGGCTTACAATGTTTTACTATTCGCATTCCTCCATACTTCACACACACACAATCCTCACTCATGAACACTTTACATATTTTAGCATAGTCTTAATTTTTCTTCGTCTTGGATATTTTCTTGTTAATGTCTTTATCCTCACTTCCTCTAGAATCCTCTACCAGCTATCGACGGTATTATTTTCAAGAATAAATATCGAAATAAAATAGAGACTCTGCAAAATGGTAGAACGTTTTAGAATAGGATAAACAATATTTTGGTCCCTACTCAGTAGCCAGCCAGCCTGAAAACAAATTGCTCAAAAATAAGTGTATCTACTAACAAACTTCCATACTAGCCATTCATTTGCCAAATCGATTAACTCCACATAATAAGAAATAAAGAATATGGATGAAATACTGTATGTTTATATGTAATAAGTAGACGACGGATGTTTATGTAAAATAAAAATTGTTTGCATCAATTCCAAGAAACAGGAACAAAATGTACATGTCTTTCCTGCTTTATTGATTTTAACAAACTCAATACATCGACATTCTTAAATTCTTTTAACCTGTCCACTGCTTTAAAGTGCACTTATTCATTTTTGTCATAAATGCATAAAATCCGCGGCCTAGTAATAAGCCTAATTATGAAGGAAACTTATTTGGAATGGAAAAATTTAAGTGCTAATTAAATGTTATGTGAGAAAAATGAAAGCAAACGCAAAAGGTGGTTAATCAATTTGGCCTGCGAACGGCTCGTATAGTTTTATGTTCCAATATTATAAAACATTTACAAAATGATACATTAATAATAACAACGGTCAAGATGGCTGACTACTGGCTGTAAGTGTCTGACTGGAACAATTACTCTACCACAGATTAAACATTTTGGTCCTTGAGCGCATCACGGACGGACTAAACACCAAAAGGGTTAAGTTCCTTAGTTAGGAGTGTAGGTAAGACTTAGACGGAGTAATCCGGCATCGGATCAGAAAATGCTTAGAACGGCGAATCGTTCTCGTCGCCTTCGCTCGACGAAGGAAATATTCCGGAGAGGATCCCTAGGCCCCTTGAAGACCCGTTGCATAATTTTGTTGCAGTTACGATAATGTAGACTCGCCTAATTATGCCAGGCACCTAAACGGACACGGTTCACCGCCGGCTACGAATTCGTCCCAACGTGATTTCCATGGGAATGCCGGCGGAGGAGCGTCTTGGCCGTACAACCACCATTACGCCGGGGACGGGAGCTACCAGTACGGGAGATTCGACGCGAGCGCGCTTCACATCGCCCATGCCCTTAAGCAGACGGAACTTCAGAAGGGCTACAGCAAGGCACGCGAGAAGCCCATCGATTATTATCTGGTGAGTCATTGGCATGCCCCAGCGAAATCATTCGTCACGGACGCCGCCATATTAGGAACGGATTACCTATTCTAGCTGGCCGCCAAGGACCGGCTACGCCGATCCGGCAATTACGCGCTTCGGGTTAATTACCCGCACCGATCCGGATCGTTTTATTGAAATATCGTCGCGTTCCACTCGTCGGCACTCGTGCGGTCCTCCGGTTCGTCGCACACGGAATTTGATCGCGTTCTGCGGCTTCGTTCTGCTCGGGACACCCTGTACGTACAGTTATTCCGATGGCAAAATCTTTGATAGCTTTTTACAAATTTTACTCTTCCACACAACGTACAAAACTTTATTACTGGACTGCGGATCTTTATGCAAAATAAAAATGATCTGCATCTGTCACAAAACACAAGAGCCATTTAAGAAATTCTTTCAAATTCTTAGAATCTTTCTACTGTTTCAAATTACAGCTACCCACTTTTGTCAGCAGTGCATAAAATCCGCAGTTTATTTACTACACACGTTTATAGAGTTAATTAGCGTTTTCGAATTATATATGGCGAAAATCAAATGGCGTTGTTAGGTAAGAGGATGCTTAGAAGATAATATTAAGTTGGTCGGAAATTAATTTTAAACTTTATCTTTAAAATCACAATATCTAGACTCAGAATAAACTGTATTAATCAAGATAAGTCCCATTACAATCTATACATTTTTGCCAACGAGAAATCTGATTTTTAATTCCAATTGGGTAAAATTATGGTGTTCTAGAGTTTATAAGGACGTCCGTGACAATCTTCATCTACGAGGCTCCCGTCTCTGCTTTGAAATTTTTTAAACCACCGTTGCACCGTGCGTTCACTTACAGTATCTTGCCCAAATGCAATGTTAATATTGTTTTCGTATAAGCAAATTACACGAATTTGCTTCCTGTCCATTTTACCATACCTTCCAGCATGCAGAGCGACGCCTGAACTGCAAAATGATATTATAAGATAACCAAAATGGAATGAAGTTATCTCCAAACTAAGCCTTAAAGTATGACAACTGAAAAACCGACATTAATTTCCGATCAATCTAATAATACATCAGCAAGCGGATGATTGAGTTGCTTCTACATACAGTGGCGTGCAGAAGTATCCGGACACTCTTTAAAAACGAATAACTTTTTCAAAATTAGTTCAAACGGCTTGAGTTTTATTTGAGATATTAGACGCATTAGTTTACTAGGTAGCGTGTAAATAATTTTTTCTAAAAATTGCTATAGTTCGGAATTGCGACGAAAATAGTAAAGGTCACAATTTTTAACTTTTTAATCTGTGCCTGTAACAAAAATTTAAAAGACGCGTTTTATAGGTCTAAGTAGGTTATGTACATGTACAAAGTTTCATCGAAATCAGTTAACGTCGTTATGAGTTACAAACATTTGAAGGTGATTACATAAGGACAAAATTCCCTGGAAAGACCGAAAATCTGCGACTTTCACCCTTAAGCACCCATCTTGCAATGTTCGTAGCTTATAACAATATTAACCGACTTCGATGAAACGTTGCGCATGTATATAACCTATGGAGATCTACAAAAGGTATATTTTAAATATTCATTACAGGCACTGATAAAAAAGTTAAAAATCATGACTTACTTTTTTCTTCACAATTTCGACCATTAGCAATTTGTATAAATAATTATTTACACGCTACCGAGGAAAGTAATCCTTCTAACATCTCAAATAAAACTCAAGCCGTTTGAACTAATTTTGAAAAAGTTATTCGTTTCTACAGGGTGTCCGTATACTTTTGCACGCCACTGTATATGCTCGTGACATCTAACAATGCTAAATTTACACATTGATAGATACCGAATAGTTATACGATGAATTCATATATGTAAATTTTCATTCACGTTTAAGAAATAGATGAGGACAATTCGAACCGTTGCAGCTGTACAAAGATCTTACGTTTAAACCTTAAGCACAGTATGGAGGAAGCTATAGCACGGATATCGCGTTGTTATTAAATTAAATCTCGTCGTCCAACATTCCACTCGCCCCAAGATGTCCGCTGAGGGACTAGAATGAAATCCGGTATTTCGATCGTGGTCAGCGACGCGTGGAAATCGGTTGGCGATTAGGCAGGCCGGGAAACACGGTCCGCGGAAATAGACGCGTTTTAATGGGAAAATGGTGGATGCGGTTCCCGAATTTTCGATCGGTGGAATGCGGGCTTCGAACGAGACGGCATTCCGTTGGTCTGACCGTTTCGTTGGTGTCTTTCGTGCGCAGATCGGCTTGACAAGCGAGGAATGTGTACCGCGGGCGAAGACGGACTCTACATGAAAATGAGATTGCCGCTTTTCCCATCGGGTCGCCGCCGTAGAAGAAGGCCGAGCCGCTAGTCGCTCCACTATCGACCCGCGTTTTCTCTCAATCCGCTTTCGCGCGCGCGCGCGGATCCAGCAAAACGATTGACGGTGGTCTCTGTTATTTATAGCATTTCGTGTATGTCGGTGCGCTCTGTATGGGCTTGCAAAACGAAAGTAGCGTGGGCAACCGCGGTGGGTCGCCGGCCCTCACTGTGGTCCCAAATCGGGATTCGGAAAATCAGAATCGATCTAAATCACTTTTCTAAAACTCTCTGTCGAATTTAGTCGACATCAGTGCTGGGTAAAATGTTGGAGAAAAAATATTTCAAATACTATTTTAAATAATCGTTGTTCTATAATTCAAATAAAATACTATTTTAAATAAACAATAAAACTTCCGCAAATAAAATATTTTTATTTTGATAATCTAAGGCATAGGATAAAATATTTTTATTTTGATAATCTAAGGCATAGGATAAAATATTTTTATTTTAATAATCTAAGACAGTGATTTCGAATCTGTGGATCGCGACTCCGTTGAAGGTCGCAATGTGTTTTATAGGGGTTCGCCACGGTTATTTTTAGTTGATAATGTTTATCACTTATTTATTTTAATATGATTTTCTAAATTTTCGTAACATTTACATACCATTTACGTAAATTTTCGTAAATAACGGTATTAAATATACCTTGTCTTATATGGGAGAGGGGGTTCGCAGATTAATTGAACATTATAAAAGGGAGTCGCGACTCAAAAAATGTTGGAGAACATTGATCTATGGCATAGAATAGAATATTTTTATCTTGATAATCTAAACTAAAATATAAAATATTTGAATTTTGCGTTAAAAGATATTTAGGGTAAAGGCACCAGTAATTGAACTTCTATCAGTAGTTGATCATTTTTCAAGAAAACGTGAAAAATAGGGTTTTTAGTAGTAATAATCTTTCGATACAGGTGCGGTAGATATGCTGTATCATCTATCGTCCCAACTTCGAAACACATTTACTTAAATTTAATTGTTTATTGCAACAACTGACGATTGATTTCATATAAAAATCTTCCTTTCTATAAAAAGGAACATTAAAAAGTATTATAATGGAAAACCTTAGAAACTAGTGACTGATTTTACAATGAGATGAATTAAATGACAACTGGTCATCCAATGAAATATTAACACATTATCTACCGATGATTATATCGTAATTTTTGAATGTTTACAGTCAATGACTAAGTATTGTTTAGTAGATCCTTCCATAGCAACAGCTATTTCAATTCAGAACTAACAACTTACGCCCAATAATGCAATCTAAATAATTTCGTTTGGGATTATTATATTAAAGATGATTTTTTAACTACCTTTGGGTACTGCACAATTTATTGAAAATCGTATTAACGTCAGAATTTGATGCTAGATGTAGGGTTATCGACTACCTTTAGTTCAGCTGTAAATTGGACGAAGTGTCGAGACCACGAATTATTTTGATTAACGAATTCTTTTGATGCTACCCTAGACAAGACTTGTAAAATTTCTTACGCGTTTCTCGTTGCCATAAAATCTGAACAGTTTTTTCAGTTAGCTTCTCCAACATTTTCCACTATCCATCTAAATCTTCTCACACTTTCTTCTACCACCTCCACCACCAAATTCTCATCCAATTAAAGTTTATATTTTTCCGAGCGTTTGTCTTCGATAGTTAGTCTTCAGGATTCGTTCAGTCATTAAACGGCCTTAACATTTAATTAAAGAACCATTTGATCGATTAGATTATTGAATTGTTGACCTAATACAATACCGTAATTCAAAACAATTTTCCCATTACAAAAATATGCCTGTACACTCAACACCACTTTTTCTTTACAGAATGTTGCGGATAAGTTAAAGTTGCTTAATTCGATAAAATTTCTAGCTTCGATAGTCGTAATAACTTCATGTATTAGTACAAATTATTTGATTTCGTCCAATTTATTTCCACGTATCAATAAAACCTCTCAAACAGCTAAAATGGCTTTGTTAAACACTGCGGCGACCAGTCGAAACCATCAATTCTCAGACAAAAATTCGCCACACATTTCAAAAAGCCCGCTCGTTAAGAAAGCATAATTAAGCGAGAATTACTCTCGAACTGCTAAATCGTTGGTAAAAAGAAAAAAACGCGTCAGCAAAAGCCAGATGAAAAATCCGCAGGTCCAATCATGAACGCGACATGATTTGCGGTTTCCTTTCCGCTGGGTCGAAACAGCATGTCCAATACTCGAGTTTTTTCTTTTACCGATCGTACGATAACTCTCGAACGCTTCGTTTTTTGGACGCACGGTTATCCTACATTCACCGCGTTTCAACGCGTTCTTTCTCGGCCACTATCCGGAACGAATGTCTTCATAATTAATAATACAAGTTTACGCCCTTGGAACACGTTAAATAATTCAGAAATGCTTTCAGCTCAATTTTCGTTGCGACTACACCCTCGTACTTTCAATTTTTAACATCTAGCTACCGTATTAAATTAAATAATCAAACAGAACATTGGGTCGCTGGTGTATCCGCTCATTACTAGAGGTCAAAGAATAAATTCTCACAATTATTATCGGAGCCGCGAACCGAAGTACTCCACTATTCTGGATTCTCAACGGCATTGTGCGCTTCATTATACGAAGAATAATCGTTTCTGGGCTCGGTCGGACCGTTAACTCGCACTATAAATCGACTACTTTCTACGATCAGCGTCATCCTTGAAATCGGTGGACGCTGCCCACGCATTTTACCAATTATGGGCGCTCGTAAAAGGTGCGATCTCTCTTTCTTCGGTCTCCGAGTCGCACTGTGATCCCGCCATCCGGGATTAATATAAGAAATCTTTTAGAAAATTGTAAGGAAGCATCGTTAAAGATGCCTAGATGGCTGTTAACAATATTGGCTATCACACTTCAACGTGAAGTAACATATAAAATAAAAGAATGCGGTCACAAAAGTTTGGTTTCTAGTAGTATTCGCATCTTCTCTTATACCGAAGTACCTTATTACTAACCTGCAGATTTTATACATTAACACTAATCCTACCGACCACTAAAAGTGACTAGCAAGTGCTTACTTATAAAAACGGAATCATTGAATTTATTTAGATTTTGTGCCATTTTTATTATAATGTACACTTGAATAAAAAAGTTTGCATAATCATTTCCAGTGGAAGCATATTTGTAACATCAATAATTGTAAAATAAAAATCCTGAGAGCGGTCATTTAACCGGCGCTGGTAGGCTTAGTGTTAATGACAAAAATGAATAGGTAAAAAATAGAAAACTCGAATGACATTAGAAGAATTTAAAAATATCTTTATATTATTATTATTTATTATCGCCCTGCCTCTCAGCTTTGCAAGAACTCCCCTCTTCGCTCTTATACAATTTTGTATTCCACTATACATCATAACACAGTACGTAATCCTGTACTACCTAACACAATACAACACAATATACCCTAATATAATACAATATAGTGTACCATAACAGCCCGACTTAATATAATATATTATATCAACATATATCAACATATATTAACACGACATAGTTAGTATACGGTAAGACTCCACAATAGAACAATATCTTATAAATCACCCAATACGATACAGTGCAATATAACATAGTACAATACATACGCAATCTTGTGCTTTTTGGCAAACTTCTAAATATAACTATTTCTTAATTTTGAACAAAACTTAGCTTAGCTTAACTTGTAGAGGTCATTCGTAAAAATTTTTTATACGATATAGGATTTATTAATGGTTTTGAAACAACAGATACATTTTCATAACTTCTGTGTCTTACAATTGACTTGGAACATTTTTATTCTGAATGAATATCCGCACACTACTTATTACCATCATGAATGATAATATTATGGAAGTTCATTTTTACTCTTAGAATTTTGAACTTAGAAAATGATTTAGTTAGAAATGCATTATAAAGATAGTCGGAATGTTTAAAATTCTCTATCTCGTTATCGGAAAGAAGAAATTTTAAAAGAAATGGTCAATGTTTGAAAATTTTGTAAAAACATTACACTAATGAGTAGTTGCGGATTTTATGCGTTTAGGACAAAAATGAGTCTGTGAAAAATATGTAGTAATGAAAACTGTAATGAAACTGAAAAGTACTGTTATACGTTGTATGCTTACGAACTTATTCAAGTTAGTAGAAAAAGAAATCTATTTAGTCCGTTTCTTCCAATTGATGAAGATAATGTTTATTTTGCATACAAATACGCAGTCTAGTGATATCTCAGACGATGTCAAAACTATCACACTTCAATTAATTCCGTCTAATTTGTTCTTGAATACAAGTTAAACTGTTGAGCTGTTAAAGCAACGTCGCATCGATTTCTTCGATTCGCCAAACCGTGATCCGCGAAATCCTCGAATCCGTTATTAGAAGACATAAATCTCTACTGAATCCCGTTTCCAGCAATCGATGAATGCAATTTCTACTTTTCATAAAGATCCGCCGTCTACTAATGAGTGACGATATCTCCGACGACGTCAAAGCCATGTGCGCTTAAATTGATTCTGATCAATTCGTTGCGTGCGAATTATAATGAAACTGTTGAGCTGCTAAAGCGGCGTCGCAGAGGCCGAATCGCGATTTCTTGGATTCGCGGAACCGTGAACCGCGGATTCCTGTATCCTTCTACATCCTCGCCTATGGTTTCTCGCCTAGAGAGTCGTTCGAGTGGACGAAATTGTCCGGTTGTGGATGCCGCTCCTGATCGCAAGAACGCGACAATACTGGCGTTGTCGGTGGACCGTAAACGATCGCAAAAATCGAAACGTGAAAAGAGGATCGGATCACCCACCCGTGATCGTGTTTCTCTGTCAAGGTTTTCATGGGCTTTACTCGGCCGCTTCCAGGCCATCCGACGAACAACAATGCGGCGAACGTCCTCGTGGAGCATTATTCAAACTGTTACCACGGAAGAACGCGTTTTCCTTCTCCCGTTCCGCGGGAGCACGCGAAGGAAAGCTCGCGCACGAACCAAGAATTGCTTCCGCTTCTTGCGGTACTCCACTACACTTGATAGTTAATTAGAGAATCGTCGAGGCGGGGGAAAAGAGTCGCGATAAGACCAGAACAAGGGAGAAAGACAGAGACCACGAGGAAGAGAGATAGGGAGAGAGAGAGAGAGAACCCACATATCCTGTTAAAGAGCAATTGTGGCTCACCTCTCACGCGCCTTTGTGAACGAACGATCCGCGGATGCTAATCGGGATCGCTGCCGTGGATCGTGGAACAGCCTCTATCGGACCTATTGTTACTTTCTTTCCTTCCGTTTTTGGTGTTCGCGCAACATTCTGGTCCATTATCTTGGTCCCCGTTTAACCATCAGGCTGTCTTTGACCGTTTTGTAATGCTAATGTCTGAAAGGTTGCTAAAAAGTTTGTAGGAGATAGAGAAACGGACGACTCGTAGAATCCGAAGGAAGGAAGAGTAAATTAAATCCTCATTTAAATAGCCGGATTGGTGCTACGGAATTTTGTTCTTTAACAACTTTTGTACGTTGATGTTGATAAGCAGCAGAATTGTTACAGATTTCAATTTTTTTTGGATGACACTGTTCAACAAATTTTAATATTGTTTTTACAAATGACCAACATTTCTACGAATGATTTTTACGTAGAATGATTTTATGAACTCTCTCGAATACAACGGTACATATATTTTTATAACATTATAAATATTTCAGCATGTTTAAGCAATTCTTAAAGAGAGCGACATCCCTTTAGTGCACAAAGTTTCTCGAACGTTCTTTCATTTACTTAGAAAATTAATACAACTATGCAAGATTTGAGTTCGATTGGTACAGTATTCTTTCAAATATCGTGTCTTGAGAAGAACGTATTAAATCGCCAGCCTTAAACGGAACTATAACTCCTTACATTCTCGATCACAGTTATCAAATTTTAGGAGTATATTTCTAAAATGCTTTTACTTTTTATATTTACAAAAGAAAATCGATTTTTTTGGACCTGTTAGATTAGAATACATGTGTTTCACGGTGCATAGTCCTCTTCGAATGCTAAGTCGTTTGCGAAGCGGTCCGTGCTGGTTTAAAGTTTCGATTGCGAATGCACTCGCTGTCAATACGCTTCATCGACACGCAACGAAAAGCGACGGAGGCGGTAACTTTCGGTAAAATCGACAGCACCATCGTTTACCTCGGTCGTTCCGGGAATAAAACATGGCTCAACGGTAGGGAAACGCAAACAAGAGCCTTGGTCTTGGCTAACCAGTCACGCGATGGAAAATCAAAGAAAATAGCTTCCTCAATGACGCGAGCAAACAGATTGACCGAATTAATCCTGTTAGCGCGCTTTCTCGTCGACTCGAAAGCGTACAAGGACTCTTAATGGCTCGTTTGAGATACGACCGGCGAGATTCGCTGTACAAACAAACCGGCGATCCTCGTAAATTTGAAAATTCAAAATGAAAACGCGAATAATAATAATTCGATAATTATTTAGAAGTGTGCACTCAACTCCGATCTTAATAATTTTATTAATAATTTTTGGATATGTGGTGGACGATGTAATTTTGAACAGCTTTTTCCTTAGGAGGTATTTGGCGGACTTTTTTGGTTTTCGAGATATTTGCGAAAGATTGTCTATACAACTACAGCGATTTCTAGTCATACGTGTCATACGTCCGCGAACCAGTTACAAGTATTGTCAGCAGCGGTAAATTCATTGTTTTAAAAAATAACCGTCAACTAGCAGATCGATTTCCTTAAGCTTGTTCATATACTAGAATTCGATCAGTTGTAAGAGAGTCTTCCGAACGAAAAGAAGAAATACCTTATCCAAATTGAAACCTAACTACTGACTCTAATCTCAATATAATCTCAATCTAACCCCAACACGGAAATAATTAAAATACGAATTGGACCATGGTCTATTTGTCTTAATTTTTCCAAGTCCTGAAAGATCACGAATATTTGGCTAGGTTGGGGTTAGGGTTAGGACGAGCTCCTCCCGTCAGTAAAGTACAAGTTCCATAATTAAAAAAATTCTCTTGTAAGAACGGGCCAGACAAACCTTTAGACTGCCACTTGTCAAGTGGGGACTGTAATCTATAAGATAGTCGTACACGCATACTAAATTAGACCGCCATATATTTCCCAAGGAAACCGTTGTTCGAAATTACACCCTCTATCGCATATCAAAAAATTATTAAGATCGGTGTGGAGTTCAAACTTCGAAACAATTACCAATAATTTTATTCGATTCGTGACTGCGGACGATTCTCTTCTGGAAAATAGAGTCGTGATTACATGCTTCGCGGGACTTGAACGTCTGGATTGCCGCATAAATTTTGTCTGCTACTTCTCCATTGTATACCTTGATGTTCGCACATAACTGATCGTTCAATTAACAAACAGATGGAAGTATCGGTAAACAGGCGGTACTATTTACTATTTTATGATTGTTTATTGACGGCGTTTTTGTCGTAAAACCTTTGACTTAAATGGTTTCTCAACCACTTCCAAACATATACCTTTTATCCCAAGAGTAGAGTTTATTATTTAGCAAAGAAGTGATGAATATTTTTCAAAATTTATTCTTAACCCTTCGCCATCGACTAGCGCCTCCGAGGTACAAATTCCTGTACCATAATTCAAAACAATTTTCATATTTCTAAACTCGTTTGTATCGAATAAATTGCTAAAAATCCTAGCGTCGTATGAGAGATGTAATGAACAGGCTCAATCTTGTATGCATAAAATGAAAAATATCATGTAGAATGGAAATGATTTATGTCCAAAGACGTGTCTTCATTTTAGCTTTAGATTTTTGTTTAACCTGCCTCTGAATGAGGCTGAATAAACGTTCTACACTTCGTTTCATGAATTGTTGAACGATGCGGATGATTTTCTTTTAAACTGTATAATTTTACACTATGGTTTCATATTCAAAGAAGGAGTTTGCAAAGCGAATTATTTATCTTATCATCACAGTTTGACGAGGATTAAGGTATCTTGAAACTAGCAATTTTTTTAGCGCATTTACAGTTCAATATAATCTGGGAAAATAAAGACGGTCGAGTAGTTTCGTCGTGGCAGTATTATTCGAAAGAACGCAGCGAGCGGGTCGGAAATGTCAATGCTCTCTAACATTGTCCTTCTTTGCGGTTATTTCACGCAATAACGTGCGCCGCCATGACGTAACTGTAGCATGGGCTTCTCCTCTGTTTGCACACGCGACCGATTGCGGAGGAAATCGTATGCGCAATGAAACGCAAAATCCGAAGCACCTTGAGGCCGCCATCCAGTCGTCTCCCATCGGCTTTCTTCCCCTCGGTTTTCTACGAGGACGACGAGGCCGAACATCGTTCGAACGAATTAGTACAATGGAACTGTATCACGTTTTTTTCCCGCCGTGATTGCTTCAATTTGTCGCGCGACGGCCGTAGAACCAGTCGTTTCCGGCTCCAGGCCAGAAGGAAAGCATCGCGTGAAAGTAAACCCGATAAAAACTGAACGAGAACCGCCTTCGGACGTTTAGGTGCGGTTTTAGCTTTTTGATAGATCGAAGAAGACGTCCCGGTTTAATTGCGTCTTGCCCCGCGGTGAAACTCGTTTGGGCTGTGCAGTTCGCGAAAGCAATCGCGCGAATTATTCTGCTGAGACAAGGTTGCTTCTATTCTTCGCGGAAATGCGAGGCTGCACTACGGAATCTTCTTGCACGATTTCTATCTCAATTATTTTAGCCTTCCAACAACTGGGTGACTTTATAATTACGAGTGCCTACGAAGTCGCAGCGTAAAACAAACAATTTTGATGTAGCAAACATTGTACTGCAATCAACGTAAATACAATATGGTCTACACGACACCCTAACGCAGCGGTTTCCAACCTGGGAGTCACGCCTCCCAAGGGAGGCGCGGACTATTGTCGGAGGAGACGCCAAAATTGTTAATAAAATATTAATTTTCATACCATAATATCTTCAAAATGAAACCTTAATTCCATTTTTGACGATCTTAGCAAAGAGTATGAATCTTTGTATTATAAAGCAATGCAAGCGCATGTCACGTCTTATTTATGCGAAATAGGCTTTTTGTCGCTGGCTGCAATGAAAACCAAATATCGGGCCATGTCAGTAGTCGAAAAAGAGATACGAGTGGCACACTCCACATTGTCATTAAGATTTGATAAACTTTGTACCAATAAACAACAAAAACCCTCGCATTTTTTTATGCATTAGACGTAGTTGGTCTAAATGATTAAAAAGAATTTAATGTGAAAATAAATATACATGTACGTATATATTATAGCAAAATCTTGTTATTATTCTCTTAATTATAGTGTTCTTAATTGTAGTAAGGAAACATTTCATATTTCAGTAATTTGTACATGTTGTTACGTGCATATATAATGGGCATATAAATGTTAATAAGAACAACCTACTGATGCATGAGTTAAGAAGAAAATGAAAGGATTCTGGAAGGTGATCGCGATACGAATGCCGAATTAATTCGTCACTCCCGGTTAAACGATCAACAATCGACTTATAAATGATTTTATTAATTGAGAGCCAGCCTCGATACGTTTTGTGCATAGAAGAATAATATCAGCGGTTATCCGTAGAAATTATTAAATCAATTTAATTTACTTTGTGAGGCAGAGTAATTTTTCATCGATCAAACAAATTACAATATTTGCATTAATTATTAAATCAATTTAATTTACTTTGTGAGGCAGAGTAATTTTTCATCGATCAAACAAACTTACAATATTTGCGTCACAGCTGTGTTGAGTTTATTTTTTCGATTTTTAGGATCGAGATGAGCAGACGCGTCTCGAGATGAAGCACCGCAAAGAAGAGGATGACCTGTACCGAAAGTTCGCACATCACCGTGAGGAGGAGGACAGAAGGATCCGCGAGGAGTTCCGAGTACGTATATTTTTTCAATTAGGCCCCCGTGATCAGCCGTCGTTAGCTCTCGCTTATTAATTAAAACCGCTAACGTTGCTGCGTTGGGAACGTGTAACATTAACTGCACCGTGTTTCTCTGGCGAGCAGGACGAATGGGAGAAAGAGCTGGAGCAGCTATCGGCTAGATGGGAACGCGAAAAAGGCGGAAGAGTTCGAACCCAACAATTTCAGCAAGAGAAGGAGGACTTGGAGAAGAACATGACTCTCCGCAGGGACAAGAAGAAGGAAAGTCTCACGCGCAAAATAATGGAACACGAACGGTACTCATTACCTAATTAAACTGATCTCATACTGTACTCGGATTACACTCGTTAGCTCCCGATGAAAGCGTTACAATGTTGCGCAGACAGACACACGAATAACCCTTTGAGACCGCGTTTTCCACTTTACCCCGGGAAACGACTAAATCTTCGTTTCCAGTCAACATTGTACATATTAGGTTGTTGTATACGAAATTTCCGATTTCAAACAGTAACCAAATGTTTTGATTATTCTTGTTCTTCATTTTCACACATCGTCATCTCCATTTTGTAGTTTCTTTTACCATCAACGAATAGTTCGTTAATTAATCACCATATTTTGACTAAAATTCAGGTAATATTATCGTCAATAAGTTTTTTTTCCACGAATACAAAAAGAATACACGACAATCGCATTGATGGATGTTGGAATAAAATTTATTTAGAAGTAAAGTTAGACGTGTAAAATAAAATTGAAGATAGAATTTTAAGGGTCAGCTTTACGTGTAGTTAACGAGTTCAGCAGCTCCTGATAAATATTGAAAAAGAGGGTATGCAGCCTTGGTAGAAATGGAAATGGCAGAAAATGAGGATTTCTATAGGGAACCTTGATACTTGTGTTCAGCTACGTTTTAACTTTATTTTCATATGTACTTTTGACTTTGCTTAAAATTACAAAATGTTGTACAACATTGTCTAATTCTATTGTTCAGCTTGGCAGCTTGCGCTCAGCGTCTGGAGAGACTGGTATATAAAAATGTAAGACAAGTTCAGCGTACTGATATATTTGAAAAGGTCATAGGCTATTATTTAGATACTTTTATTGGGGAAAAAATTGTAAAAGTTTCAAGTTAAATGGATGAGGAATTTCGAAGGTTTAGTGGTTGCAAAATCGGAAGCATGGTGAACATCCATATAAAGTAAATACCACAACTTCACCATCTCATTGAGTTTCAAAAAAGTTCTTCCACGGAAGTGTGATACGGGTATAGAACTATAAACTAAAGGAAGCAATCGCATTTCTTGAAGTCAACAAAGCTGCATACTCCCTTAATTGGAGCACTGTCGTCGAGCGTTTCTTCATCGAAAAAATGGCAGCACTATGGCGTCACACTACAACGCGCAAGCAAAATTAACCCTTTGCAGTTGGAACTATATTAACTCGAAAACCAATCATTTCTTCCTACCTAGAATGTTTCGATTCTATACGACTGTTTTCATTTGATGCATATGAAACTGATGCAATTTATGCATATTTAAATGTCTAGTAATCTATTAAATACAAACAAATTTAATAACGTAAAAAATATTTTGAATAATGATGCCGTCAATTTTAGTGGCGCAAATGCAAAGTTTACACGCCACTCGAGTGCTAATTAATTCGGCTACGTTTAACGTATACCGTAGGTTTAAAATTTATTAATCAAATTTTTAATCAACATCTTGTATAACACTCCGGTTGTAACCCGCAAATTTGCAAATGGTTGATCCTAGGCAACGGGATTACACAGTCGACAAACCCTCTCTTTCTCTCACCGGGCCGTCGCGGTAATTAAAATCCACCGCGAGATTGTTATGAATGAAACCTGGGAACGGTCTCTATTACAAACTGAGCGATAGGTCGGGGGCTGTGTCGGCGTAGTCGCGAAACGACGGCGACGACGGCGACGACGTCGACGACGTCGACGACGAATCTACCTTGATTCCCGTTAATTAC
Source organism: Sphecodes monilicornis (assembly GCA_913789915.3). Lineage (NCBI taxonomy): Eukaryota > Metazoa > Arthropoda > Insecta > Hymenoptera > Halictidae > Sphecodes > Sphecodes monilicornis. The sequence continues at coordinate 12,829,992 of OU565286.1, read as the reverse complement.
GTATTCCCGTCGTTCCCCGGGCAGGTCGGGGGAGAACCGTTCGAGGTTATTTATTCAAAGGCGATGCGGAACTTGCCGCTTTATGGGTGAATTTCGTAACGACCATGGGCCCTCCATGGTTCACGCGCGAGCCGCTCGTAACTCCTGATCAATTTCTAGGGCGGCGACCGCGGCGTTGGTGGAGAAACAGAGCTCTGAGATGCTGGAGCTGATTAACGAGGCGAGGAGCGAGTATATGCGCCAGGAAAGCCTGTATCTCGACGAAGGGGACGGTTATGCCCAGGAAGCGCCGCCTATGCCTTATCCGTCGCGTGCACCACCCCCGCAACCGCCCGCCCTCGCCAAGTATCACATCTACAATGATCCTTTGGAGTTTGCTGACATGGATCAGATAGCTATTTCGGTAAGCCCGCGGCGTAGGTTCCCTTTTAACGGCGGATTTTCCTGTAAATGTAATATCTGGGAAGCCCGGCCCGACAAGACACGCCGGTTACAGTGTCGGAATTTTAAGGAGCTCCTCGAATCGGCGGCGATATTTTCATATATTCGCGATACCGCTCTCTTATCCGATAGCAGGATGTCCGGTAATCGATTTACGATCCTCACCGAGCGTGACGCATCTGGAACATGGTGCCGACACCGCGTTCCAACAGTTTCGCACTCCTACAATAGAACCGCGGTAGCAATTACCGCATCAGCTGCCACGTGGCTCGCATACGGCCCCGTACTGAACTTTCCGTTCGGGTCACTTGAAATTTGCACCTATTAAAGCATTATCTACCGACGATTATTCTATAACTTTTGAAAGTTTGTGACGCATGACTGAGGATTTTTTAATAGATCCTTCAACAGTAACAGAAACTTCAATCGTAAACCAAGAACTCACTCTCAATAACGCAATCTAATAATTTCATTTGGAATTCTTATGTAGAAGAAGATTTTTAAGCTTCCATTTGGTACAGCACATTTATTGAATAGCCGATTAATAGTCTCCCGGTAGATAGAGCGTTAAGTGGTAGAGGACCTGTTAACACGTTCGCTGCACGTAGAAGCATTGTCGATGAAAAATGTGATGACCCGTGTGCCATCTTGTCGACTGTGCTTCGACGTTGCCCGCTGTGGTTCACAGGCGAATTACCCCTACATGCACACAACTTCCAAATAAATATCAGACCAATCTTCGTTTACTAGGTAGCGCGTAAATAATTTTTTCTGAAAATTGATATTATTCGGAATTGCTACGGAAAAAGTAAAGATCACAATTTTTAACTTTTTCATCTGTGCCTGTAAAGGAAATTTAAAAGATGCCTTTAAATTTTATTAACGTTAACGTTCTTATGAGTTACAAATATTTAAAGGTGCGAATAAGGACAAAATTCCCCAAAATGGCAGAAAATCTGCGACTTTCACCCTTAAGCATCCATCTTGTAAAGTTTGTAGCTTGTAGCAACATTAACCGACTTGGATTAACCCTTTGCACTCGGGTTTATTTTAACTACAAAACCAAACCATTTTTTCCGACCGAAAACATTTCCATTCTATACGACTGTAGACACTACAGTACTGAAATGTTTTGTAGCAAAATTAAATACAAATTTAGTAATGTAATCGACATTTTGAGTATTGGTATAACAATTTTTAGTGGAGCCTCAGAGTCAACACTCGAGAGCTAAGGGTTAAACTGTGTGCATGTATACGTACGTAGACATACAAAAGGCATATTTTAAATGTTCATTATATGCACAGATAAAAAAGTTAAAAATAGCGACCTTTACTTTTCTCTTCACAATTTCGACCAATAGCAATTTTTGGAACAAATTATTTACACATTACCTATTAAATTAATCCTTGTAACATCTAAAAAAAACTGAAGTCGTTTGGTCCAATTTTAAAAAAGTTATTTGATTTTGAAAGGTGTACGAATTCTTTTTAAACCTACTGTGTGCATGAAATCCGCTGTCTAGTGATTTCAAATAATAGTCTAGATAATTACGAAAGACTTACAGGTCTATGTTAATTTTCTGGATAACTTTGTTTGCTCAAAAAAGCCCTCCCATTTAAAGAACAAGAAGCGTCCGACACGTTGTTTTATTCAAATGGTTGTTGTGCTTATCTCCGTTGGAGGGATGAACCCTATTTTGGGGTCGCAAGGAACGCCACACGTCCTGAAGTGATACTCCTCCTATTACCCACGATTTATAGTGCAAACATTCCCAACGTCTATCGGAGAACACACCGTAGATTAGGTACAGGGATTGACTTACCGATCTTCACACCCTTTCTTCTCCGGCAATAAATCAGGTGGCCCAAGAAGATCAAAAAACGTTCACGGACCTGGTGCGGCAGTTGGTGAGCAGATGCGGATCGGATATAGAGAAAGCGAGGACGATATTCCGGTGGATCACCGTGAAGAATCTGAACACTATGCAGTTCGACGAGAATCTGCGCGGAGACACGCCTATGGGCTTGCTGAGAGGTATCAAACACGGGACTGAAAGTTATCACGTTCTGTTCAAACGACTGTGCAGGTACTCTACCAGTGACCCGTGAAATTCTGAACCATAACATATCGTGGTTCAATATTTATTGAATTCTGTAACCGAAGGCTTTTGTATTGTCCGCAGCTACGCGGGGTTGCATTGCGTAGTCATAAAGGGTTACAGCAAGTCGGCTGGCTATCAGCCGGGCGTCTGTTTCGAGGATAACAGATTCCGGAACAGCTGGAACGCGGTTTACGTTGCCGGTGCATGGAGATTCGTTCAGTGCAACTGGGGTGCACGACATCTCGTCAATGCCAAAGAAGTTCCTCGTCCTGGTCAACCAAAAGTCAAGAATGACAGTCTCAGGTGACCCTCGCCATCTTTTTCAGTGGAGCAGCTGCCCCTGGCAGAAAATATTCGATCAAAATCGTACAGAGTATTATACAAAATATCAGATTATTACAAGAACAATCGAATCAAATGAATGTCACGTTACAAAAATGAAATTTTAAATGCTAGTCTAGCTACACTGAATTCTTATCATTTTTGTATGAAATATTGATGTCTTAGCAGCACGGTAGACAACACTATTCATCAAATGGTTAAAAAATGAATTTTTCATTCTGTAATAATTTGAGTTCACTGTCAATATGATTGAAAGTATTTCAGCAAAATATCAATAAAGTAATAGAGGCGTTTGTCCTTTTACCAAATATATGATAATATCGGTCTATGTAAGCAGTGTCACAAAGGATTATAACATTATTTGATACTTCGCAGACGACGATAGTGATTATCGAACAAATTACCTCGGCGGTTGGGGATGATTGAATCATTTTTAAAATAGATGTTGAGTTGTCTCTTTCAGTACCATTTACAAAATGAACATATTCATTTTCATATTAACACTTTCTTTAATCACGAGGAGTTTTATTATTATATTTGTTTTCGTCATTTTCATGAATACATTTTGCTACAGACATGTTTGATCGAACACTTTGCCAGAAGCGTACAGCATGGTTGTTTAAATATTATTTGAATCGATAAACTGCTCTCCGGAACACATTAGTAAACGCACAATTATAATTCTCTTTAACTGTCTAAAATTCCGTTCGCAAATGGTCGTAGTGTAATGTTTATACAACACATGTTTCGCACAGCATATTCAATTCGCTCCACCTTTATTTCCTCGTAGATGAAGACAATGTTTGCTCAAGATCTTCGCATTCTTGGGCCAACGTGTTCACCCAAAGAATGTGAAGTTCACCCTGCGGCAATTTTGTGTTGCGGAAACGTTTACATTTTAGAAATTTCTCCTGACGTTCCGAAACATGCATATTTTAATTTTTGGTGAAGTTCAGTGTAATATTAATAATATAATTAGACTGCGGATATTTATGCAAAGTAAAAATTGTTGGCATAGATTGCAAGAGACAGGGGACACATAGAAATTTCTTTCTTGCTTTATTAATTTTACTAAACTGATGCTAATAAATTGATGTTTTTAAATTCTTTTAATCTGTCCACTGCTTTAAAGTGCATTTGAAGTCTATCGATAATAAAATGAATAATAATCGCGGAGAGAACATGTACCAAATCGATTGTTCGATATGTTTAGATACGAGTACGACGATCATTACTTCTTGACGGACCCGCGGGAATTCATCTATGAGTTCTTTCCTCTCCAGGAGGAGTGGCAATTGCTTAAACAACCGATTTCACTCAAAGACTTTGAAGAGCTGCCTTTCGTGCGATCGTTGTTCTTCAGGTGAGACGTCGTTCCCTCCGCGCGAACTGTAAACAAGATTCACGGTGTGAAATTATTGTACAATTATTTGACTGATCCTCAAAGGTTGTCTCAATTTATCCAACGGAAAAAACAGCGTACGATTTATGCAAATTCGACAGGTACGGCCTCTACTTTCCGGATACGAACACGAATGCCGTTATGTACACGGATTCGACGGGTGCCGCGACCGTCAGGATAGCCATGCCAGCTCACATGCAGTCTTCCCTCATTTTTCACTATAACTTGAAGTTCTACGACAACGACGGCGACGGATATGACGGCGTGTCGCTGAAACGCTTCGTCATGCAGGTAATCATTTCACAGATCGATCGAACTCGCCCGGTGAAATGAAATTTTTCCGCGCCTGTGTGCTTAATTACCTGCACGCCCCTTCTGCGAACTATAACAATTCAAAGCGCCTCCGCGTCTGAAAGAGAAAAGTTGCTTAACGGGAGCTCGATGCTAATTAATTGCCAGGAAGCGAAATTAATTAGCCAGTTGACGTTCACAAAGGAATTGTTTGTGCTCTCATCCAAGCAACAAAGTTTGCTATTTGCAATAATAACAACATTCTCCGAATAGCTCTCTAGTGTAACTTTAACAGAATAGCCACAGGAACTATGTAACGTTCAGCTTACCGTCGAACTAGTTTTACGCCTTATTATTCTTTGATTGCAAATATATTCTGCCCCACAAGAACGTGTTGGCGATATCTCTGCAACAATGAATGTATTTGAAAGAAAAAGTAATACGAATTAAAATACATTTTAAATACCGATACGCTCTGACGCTGGATAATCGTTACCAGGGTCTGAGAAGAAAATCTTACACCACAGACCAAGGTGTTTTCGTCTTTGTCTTTTAGAATATGTCCTTAATTGACATGACTCATTTTAGGATATATTTAGAACATTCCTAATAAGCAAAATAAACAGTTTTATACATCCCACATCTATTTTATTGTTTTTAGCTCAACAATACTGTTCATTTCCAAATTTGTTTCAATACGTTATCATAAGCTGATAAAAAACACGCACCGCACATCTGCGGCGGTGGGTTCATATACAAGAATCGGGGCGCCGATATATGAAGTGGTGGTAGTGAACGTATTGATAAAACTTGGAGCAAATAAATTTTGTAAAAGAATTATGACTTGGAACATCGAAACCACGTATGCTCAAATTGCGCGACAGAGACCATTGTGATTGAGTGGCTATCTCGGTTCAGATACAGATTCCATAAAAAATGTTTGTTCTATTATGAAGTAGAAGCATCAAGAAAAATATATGTTACAATTTCAGAATTTTAATTAACCGTGTTCGAAAAATATAAAGGTCACTATTTGTTTTGTGCGAAAAAATTGGAAGTAAGCACATCAAAACGCTGTCAAGCTATGAATAACTATGGAGGAAATTGGGTCCGTTATTAAGTAAAAGCGTAATAGTGTTTTTTAGTGTACATTCGACCCATATAAAGTTTTTTACAAATATGTAAATATTTAATGAAATATAGCCGACACGCCTTTGCGGGACAGACTGTAATTGCAAACTTCTACAGTTGCTTTTGGATAAAAACAAACCTCTGCCACTTTATGGTCAGTGGATGTTTAAAATTTTTCTGTTGACAGTCTGTAGTTGGCAATATAGTCGCGTTCAGAGTGCACGCGCCTTGCTCAGGCGCCTTTCTTTTGGACATCTTCGCGAACGCGGTGACGCCGAAGGAATATTTGACCGGCGAGCCCATGAAGTTCAAGAGCGTCTGTAAATTTAAAATCGCTTGCGAAGAACTGCAGACGGTGATGGTGCCACTGCCAGACTGTGCTAGCGGCGAATGGGGACCAACAAAGGCTACAAGACTGTTTGGCCTTATACCAATTACTGATCAGGTAATCGAGTGCCAAACGTTGTCAAACTAGAGATCAAAGTCCACGACTCGTCTGTCACAGCTTCTTCGACGACCAGCTGTACTATCCATTTTGAAACTGCCTTACATATTCTTTTTTTACTTCATTAATTTTACGAAATTCTATTTTCGAAATGATTGTGAAAAGAAAGGAATGGGGGCATTTATTAACACTTCTTTTATACTTTCTTCACACATAAAACCAGTTTTGGGAAAGTTAAAACTGTAACTAGGTCTAAAAGTGTTACTCAATCTGAACATGCAAGCTGTTAAAGAGACTGGGCATTTTATAAGTTTATATAAAAAAATGGGGAAAATGTAATTTGAAATAGTACAATGATTAAGAGAATTTAAAGGTATCCATGCATTATTTTCAGCTTCTTGACGTTATTGCAATGGATGTAGACAATTTCTGACAGCTTACACATTTTGCCTCGTAAAAGTTGAAACAATCAAGAGCGCAATTAATTTTGTGTTGGACAAAAACAAAATATAGCCTTTTGAAATATTCAATCGCCTATCGCTTTAATATTTTTCATTAATATCAGGAGGCCCTTGTGTTCGCCGGCCGAGAGCTAGAGATCCAGTTTCGGATGTCAAGGCCACTGACCGACTTCATGGCGACGTTGCACAAGAACGGGATCGAGGAGAAACGGTTGTCGAAGTACGTGACGCACTCGATCGCCGACGACGACGTGGTCACTTTCTCGATCAGCTTCCCTGAAGAGGGTCAATATGGCCTGGACATCTACACCAGAGAGTCCACCAGCCCAACGAACGTCCCTCACGACGTCACAGGCGAGAAACACCTGCTGACGCATTGCTGCAAGTATCTGATCAACTCCAGCAAGCGGAACTAGACACAACGACCCAACTGGGTTCTACGTCCGTTTCTATTTGCACACGGGACCATTTCGTTGGCACGATGTTGGACGAGCTTCGCGGAGGATCATGCATCACGGGAGATCATGAAAGGTGCTGTAACTTCTCTGTTTGATCGCACGGGCGTTCCTCCGTTCCTTCCGCCGAGGGATCCAGAAGCGAAAGAACTAATCTTCTGAAAGGTTAGCCTCCACTTGCCAGTAAATTACCTGTTAACTAGGGATACGATCGCGCAAGGTGTCGACTGTGGCAGAGAAAGCGGGAAGAGGTGCACGCGGAGGGTCTCTGTGAGGAATTTCCAACGACTTAGTGGATTGCTGCGGTTTATCGAGCCATCAGAGTATACGTTTTTCACGACTCTCCCAGTTAGTACCTTCGGAGAACGTAGTTTCTCCTCAGTCTGAACGCATTCCGCTCTAGTTTCGTTTTACAAGCAACAATAAATACGACGCGCCCGCGAATGATGTAAATATACGAGCGATGGAAGATCCAGAGTCTCGCGGAACCTCCTAACAGCAGGCCTATAATTCCCGGTTGACGCGCTACCTCCACGTTCCCCGTAGTTTAGCAACAATAAGCTCTTAATTGTTCGAGGATAATTACTGAAGAGAGGCGGCTCTAAGTGGACCACGACGTCGCGCGTCGCGACGCGCGCACACAGTTAATGAGCCAAGCGATATCGCGCGGCCGAACCTGCCCAACTAAGCTGTATTTAATAGGAGCCTTTTATTTAACTCGCTGATGATTTTTCCATGCCTGTTGCCGGCCCGTGTTACCCCGCGATAAAGTTCGCAATTACAGTTAACTAGCTCTGGAGATCGCGCGGTGCTCCGCCCAGGCTGAATTAATCAAACTTTCTCGTCCCGGTTACCGGTCCGAGGCATTAATCCCAATTATCGCGTGAACGTTTTAACTCAATCCCGAGGAATCGCGTCTCGCCATTCGTCCCCAATCATGAGTGGCGCCACGCGATTCGCCAAACCGCCGAACACGTAGGGGAAAGTGGCATCAAACCAAAACCTTAAAGGAAAAAATGGCGCAACTTTGAAATTCACAAGGTAATCATCATTAACGCATTAATTACTGGCGATTATTTCGTACTTTTTGAAAATCTGGAGTTCATGGTTACAGGGGAAGTCATTCGCAGTAATGTAATCTAATATTTCGTTTAGGATTATTATGTAAAAGAAGGTTTTCAAGCTTCCTTTTGATACGGGACGCGTCAAAATAGCGTGTTCTAATGTTTTTAGTTTACGATTATTGAGATTGTGAAGATGCATCCATTGCAAATTATTCAACAAATTTATTTTTTTGGGTATATATTATAAAAAAATAGTTAAAAATTTTGATACACATATTTTCGTTATTTTTATAAAGTAATGTAAAATAGTCACTTTTAGTTCTCCGTAAACCTAGTGTCAATTGGCTTCCGGTAGATAAACTGTTAATATGAAACAATTTCGTGGAATAATAATTTTTTTTTCTAATGAAACGTACGTAAATGTTTAAACGAACCAATACATAATTGCACTTGTTCACTTAAAGTGCTAGAGGATTCAAGTGTTTCGAAGATATAACAAAAAGATTAAAGAATACAACAAGTGAAAATTTCCTGTTCGAAAAAGTCTTATAATAAAAGGAGTCAATCTAGTAATATACGAAACACTGTTTTAAATATTGCCTTTATATTTTGGTTACATGGACACATGTTAATCTGATTCATATGTCCGATTGTTTCTTTCATTCTTCCTCACAGTATTTTATAAATATTATGGATTATTGACAATACCACGATGAATAGAAAGGAAACCATTCACTTCTTCATTTACTTATGAGAAAAACGAGAAAGATTAACACTATATCTACCGAGAATTGAAATTGATTGTAATGTGTTGCCTCACAAAAAGGATTGATTATTGTAATATGTGCTTAAATAAAGAAATTCGCTCAATTTGTTAGAAGAATTGAAGAGTATCCATGTATTAGTTTCAACTTACTAAAATCAAAGAAAGTAATTCTAGAGAAAGAAATTTCTAAGTGGTTCTTGTTTCTTGCATCAAGTGCAGAAAAATTGTATTCTGTCCAAAGATCCACGGCTTACATATAATAAATAACAACAAGTCATATCAGAAAGTAATTTACTGGACACTCTCAGTGATTCTAAATTTAATAATCGATCTAAAATTACAAATATACTAAGTCCCAGTTTGCCCTAAGTGTTTGAATCGCGTGAGGTGCTCTACAAGTGTAAATTCTGCACACGGTCGTTTTCACCGACTTAATCAAGAACAAAAGGATATTTTTAATTTACCTTCCAGGAGGTGCGCGCTTCATTTTTGTAAGTTTATTATGCTGTTTCTACGTTAACGATTAAGGATTCCTATCTCCTTTCTACCATCTTTTTTTTTTAACGAACGACCGTCACCGTGAAATTTTGGTCAGCTAGGAGACGCGATGAATGGCGGACACATTAATCGTCAATGGATTTCGCGAAGAATGTGCAGCGACGAGAGGGGTTATTTATATTCGTTAATGGTCTAGAGAGCTTTTGGAATCGCACAGTTTCGCGGTTACGGTGGTTTTCGAAGTTCAGGTGCTATATGTTACTCTGTCACGATTAGTTGCACAATTCTAGTTACGTTTGGAAGCGCGGAGCGTAGGCGTGTCAAACTTTTCGGAAACGGACGATTTACGATTCGTTACGGGATCATTATAATAGAAAATAAACAGTGGAATCGTTTTTCGTCTCAGGTCTGGCCGTATATAGAATTTTAATGTCCCCGTGAAATGAAATCGTTCGGCTATCCTACGCTCTCTGATCTAACGCTCTTACCGAACAAAAATTGTTTTCTAGTAATAAAAAAATATATATATTTGTTAATTATTGTAATATTAATAGTTCTCTTCCTCATGTTACACGGAAAATAATTACAACGCTTGCGAGAGGAACTTCTGTCGATCCGCATTCCCGTTACCGTGGAATAAATTATAACTCAAGCTTAGTACCCTTTCTCATTGTTTCTCCTTAACGAGTATGTAAATTAATTTTTATACCTTACCACAAACACGCAATAAGGACTCGTGTTCTTGTAAAAAAAGAAGAATGGATTTAATAAAATTGAATATTATGGAAAACAGTGAACGTGTACTCTTTATAAAATTTATATAATAATTTACAATTCATTATTTTTCCAATTTTTACGTCGTTTGTATGATTATGAGAATTGAGTCCTCATGAGATTTTTTTGTAAAGTTTTCTTCGGCGCTGAAGCTTATGAGAGTCGCCGCCGAATGGCGCCACCATTCACTTTCTTGAATGTGAACAGCAGTTCTGTGTTTTAACCGGTGTCCGTGAGGACTGAAATTCGTCCAGGAATTTAATTAATTAATGTGAGTTAAATTGTTGTTTGTATTGTGCGCCGATATTCATAAAGTCTGCAGATGTGTTCAGCACGTTGTATGGTAAGTTATGCATCCTTAATTATAATGTATGAATATTTTTTTGTCTCTTCCGGCATTTGGGACCTGTGAATAGGCTATTATCGCAAGTACTATTAAACGATATCTAAATTTGGTATTATATTACAATTTTACAGTGTTAAACATGTTTAAGAGATAAAAGAGTCAACGAAACACTTTCTTATTAACACCAATAATGTATTGGACATAGTAGCTTTATAAATTGAATTATATTCCGACAAGACAAAATGCCGGCAAACTAATTATGGTACCACAATTCCATTAGAACACGAATCAATCTATTTGAATCAGGAAGTATAAAACTAACAGCGCTATTTAATTTTGTTACGGTGGGAATATTCACAACGTGGTTATGTTTGCATGTTGGTCAAATAGTATATCATATTGATATATTCTTCAACAATCATAGTTGTCGTAATGAGAAAAGTATTTTAATAAAACCACAGACGAGATACTTCGTCTGTGATATTACTAATGACAGACTTTTGAATTGGTAGCTTCGCGCTTGGTTTTCCCGCCACGATATTTAGCGCATCTTACTACAGATGGCAGCACTATTTCTCTTATTTTGAACTTGGTATAATTTTTTTCACCAAAAGTTAGTACTGCTGCAAAAATGCAAAACTGGAATTAACTGTACTTTTAACAGTATTAAAAATACTGAAATATTGTTTATAAATATTTGCTCAATGATTAATAATAGAATATATAAACCAAAATTAATTACACGACTGCTTATGTATACCGCAGGAATATATTATACATAATATGCAAAACGTGTGAGCACTACTGCACTCGGGGGCGTATGCATAAGATTTTTATTAGCATTAATGCACCTTATTCGTTCAAGTATCGACACGAAAGTATGAATCGTCCGGTACGAATGCATACACACGGCTATTTTCTAATTTCACGCAGCCCGCGGCCGCAGAAACTACTTAAAATGCACTCGTAACCGAGATCTCGGCTTGCTGCCGACCGCATTATGATGTTTTCTCATAATTGTGAAAAGTTTCGCGGTCGTACGTTTATTAAACGCCATTTCCGGGTTGCTACGCTTTCGCCCACCGTCCGGCAGCAATTTTTGCCGGCCGGGGTAATTCAGACTACCCTTGCTCGAGATGCAACTAGGGTTGCTGATCCTCGAGCAACCGCAGTTGCATTCTGTTCGAGGATTCCGTCACGTTGTAAATTTTATGACCCTCAACGATTGCTCTTTTTCGACGTCCATTACCCCGGTCAAATTTTCCTCGTCGTTCCATGCAAATCGTTTTGAATTTACCCTTCTTTACGACTCTCGACGATTTCTATTCTTCGCCGTCTATTATTCAAATATAATTTTGCTTATTGTTCTTTTGTCAATTATTACAAGTTAATCATTTTACGACTCTCGACGATTTTTTTCTCACTGTTTCGTTTGAATAAAAATGTAAAATCGATAAACAAAACAGAAAGAAGATGTTTGCACGGGTTACTCTGCTATGTACAGTGGGCTGAGCCGTCAATATATACTTTAACAAAATTCGGTTAATTACAGTTGTTGAAAAGGGGGACTCATTGCACGAAGCGAAGCCCATTATTGCAAACTCGAAGCAAACATATTCAATGAATATTCTTCACACAAGTATAAAACTATTCGGTTGTGTAAATATAAAACGTTGAAATTCAAATAATTTGCAATTTGATCGTCGAAATGGTTTTCCAAATATTGCTTTATAGAGAAACTATGAATATAAAGTGATAAAAAATGTTCATATGATTCTTCGTTGATTACATTTCTAGAGACATGCAACATTTTTTGCATTCAATCAAAATTCTTCTCAAAAATCAAATCTGAAATGATTTGAAATTCGATGTTTCACGTTGGAAGTCTAATAGAGGAATGCTCGAAAAATTTCGAGAAGTATCTTGTTCCCGAGGAGCTGTTTTGAATAATCATTATTCAACACTAAACCTACCAAAGTCAAATGACTGGTTGTATATTTGACAAGTTTACATGTTACGGTAAATATGATTAATCCAGTGATTATGTATAATTACCGGTTATTATATATAATTGTTACGGGTAATGTAATGAATCGGAGATTATGCACAAATTTTGGTCTTAAGTTTGGTCTGGGTTAGGTAAAGAATTGGTAAATATGATGAATTCTTGAATATTTAGGACCTAACCCATACCTAACCCAGACCAAACTATACATATTCACCGGCAATTATACATAATCACCGGATTAATCACATTTACCGTAACATCGGCATTATATAAATGCATTTATGGAAAATAATAGAATAAATGTCCTTGTCCATGTATCTATTATATGTATCGTTAATTGCGGACAATCTCAATCAATTTAGTGTTGCCATTTTAACCAGTTAGCTGTTTTTGACGAGTGTACTCGTCACGAAGAAATGGCACAGTTTTTTGTTATGACGAATATACTCGTCATGCGTAAAAACTAGCTACAATTTGCTGTTTACATTGCAATTTTAGTGAAAACTAAAATGTATTCTTAAATTTCAAGATGTTTTGAATATTTGGAGGCCAAGACGAAATAAAACGCACAAATACCAAAATATAAATAATTATTATGAAAAAACTGTATACAGTGTGCACAAAGTGGTTCGCTTACATTTTGCGACACATTTTAGGTACACACTTATCAAAGAGGTCGCAACAGCTGACTGGTTAACAAGCCAACATTTACCAGATACTTGTAATGCTTGGTAGGTTTAGGCCCTGTGTCCACGATGTGTCGCGTCAGGGACGCGTACACGTACACGTGGGGTACAATATTCTTGTACGTCTTTATACGCATTCCGTAAAATGCTGGAAATTTAATATTCATCTTGTGCTGATTCTTTTACAGCCACTTCTGCAGTTAATATTATTGCGAATGTAAGGGTGCAACCAGAATTTTCTTCTTTTTCTTCTTCTTCTGCGTCGAACGTAATTATAAAGAATTATCTCTCTACGCATCGTGTATAGACGATGGCGGCATCGTACGCCAGGCGTAATAACGACTGCAGGTAGCGACGATTACACGACGATGACGCTTCTTTGGACAGACGTCTATTATTTTATATTGGTCGCAGCACTGAAACGTACGGCAAGCAATATTTTGTCGCGTACGCGTCTCTGACGCGACGCATCGTGGACATAGAGACCTAGTGTTAAACAACGTAAAGTTCTAAACGTTTGAGGGTGGGTAACGGCGAGCAGAGGTTGGGGGCAGTTTAAAAATCAATTTCAACATTTACAGGCAATTAATGGAGCCGGAAGCGGCGCGACGGTTTATCGATTCTCCCGATGTCCCTGATATTAGGGTGGCTTTTGAAAGTTAAACGACCGTGCCACATAAACCGTACATTTTGTAGGGACGTATCTTTCTCTTTCTCCCCCCGGGGCGAGTGCACTAAAATTATACTTTATAAAACAGCGTCCTCAACACCGAAAACCGACTGGCCTCGTACACTATACAGGGTGGTGCATTTAAATGGGAACACCTACATATCTCGGTTATTATTAGTCGTACAAAAAATCCCCACAGAATAAAGTTGTACTGTTTCAAGGGGCGAATTTGATGATGGTAAAATTTTTTTCTCAAGGTCATTTTTTTACAAGATTTCAAGGTCATCTATATATTTTTTTGATCGGAATCATGTATTTTTTTGTTCATGTTTTTATAGAGAATAAAATGACAAATTCAACAACCTATCATAATGTATGATTCGGCTTATCTGATCTCAAGATATTTACAGTTTACTTACGTGTTTCGAAATCATATGTCGTGTTCAAAATGCTGGCCATTGGCATTGATGCAGTACTGAAGTCTCTTAATGAACGATCTGTATGCGTTTTCTATTTCTTGCGGCGTAAGTATATCACATGCCCTATAAATTCTTTGCCTCATATCTTGTGGCGTCGTAGGTTTTTCCTAGTAAACAATGTTCTGCCAGTATCTGTTCCACATCGCTAGGGCATATTAATGTAAATATCTTGAGATCAGATGAGCCGAATCATACATTATGATAGGTTGTTGAATTTGTCATTTTATTCTCTAGAGAAACATGAACAAAAAAAATATATGATTCCATTTAAAAAAATATCGATGACCTTGAAATCTTGTAAAAAAATTTACCACCATCAAATTCGCCCCTTGAAACAGTACAACTTTATTCTGCGGAGATTTTTTGTACGACTAATAACCGAGATATGTAGGTGTTCCCATTTAAATGCACCACCCTGTATATATAGAAATCCACGATCCTCTGTATGGATTTACGATACATATTTATCAGTAGCCTCGATGCAACCGTCCGACGATTCATGCGGTGGACCGTGGAACGTGCCACGGGATTGCATAGGATGCGATCGATTCAGACCCATGAAAATTCACTCACTATTCGCGTAAATTAATTTCAAATACTAGTTTCAGTTTCGAATGCGTTTCTCTGTTCACCATCTATCTATCATACGAACCGATTCGTCCAGACATAATTCTAGTAAATACTTACTTGTTGACTGCAATTATCATGCATAGAATTTTTGATCTTCTGAAACACGGTATAGAAAAATGTTTAAAAAGTTTTATCAAAATTTGTATTTCTTTTAGAATATAATAAAATCTCTAATAGGGTAAAGAGAGTTTGTTAGACTTCATTGTTTATAAATTGGCTAAAAAAAATGTACGTTTGCATAAAGACGAGGTCTACTTAACAGTATTATGTCAGAAATTACAATATGGATAATAATCTCCGGTCAAATAACCGGTTTTACATTTTTTATTTCATAATTATACAAAGAAGCTTCCATTAGAAATTATTGTATACATTTCTTCATTCAGGCACATATTGTTATAAAAATTGCGAGAAATCTAAATAAATTCAGTCTTGTAATTTTTATACAATAGTGTATACCAGTCACATTGTGTGCTCGGTACAGTTAGTGTTAAACTGTGTACAAGTGTGAATGTATTTTGAAACATTTGAAACATTAATTTTCTCTCGGAGAATTAAGATCATTCAATTGCAGTCTTCATTGCGCTCCAAAGTCTTAATTTTTCTCAATTGCAAGTGGAGCTAATTGGAACTGCAATCTCAAAAACAGAACGGTTTTGGTTTCAATTATTGTAGACTATCATGTCTGTTAATAATGTTTAATTATGAATTGAGAATCCACTGGATTCGGTAGAGGAGTGAATTTTTGTAACCATCCCCAGATACGTTAATGAATCGTAAGTACATTCAATTAGGAAGACGCCAGAATCGGCTCCCCTCGCGAACACTGTCGGAAAGGATTTGTCAAACCAGTTTCATTTGAAATATTAATGCGAGTTCCCATTCCGATGATCACCCTATATCGCCATCGAGCCACCGTCACCGAAAACTAATTATTGAACCGGTCCCGCGTATTATTCTTCCGAAGAAATCCAAGGCATAAACGGGGGGGAGGGGAGTGGTCTCTCGGAGATGCTAATTAAATAGCAATTTCGGCTGTCCTTTTCTCGGCAACTTCGTGGGACGGGAAAGGGAACGAGATCGGACGGTAGACGATGGAAGAAGAAAGTTTTCTTATTCCGAGCGGCGCGGAAAGAATGATTCCCGTAATTCAACGAGTGCCCAGGCGCCAGTTTGTGATTTATAGGACGCTAAGTAGCCCATTGTAATTGCAGATCGGGGTATTTAGTATTGTCTTTCTATTATTGTAAGCTCAGCTCAAGAGACAGCAGAAAGAACAATCCCCGGCTGAGAACGGGATTACTGTTACGAGACAATGGAACGCTGAAAAGAGGCCCTAATGATTTCGATGGAAAATTAAGAATTGAACAAGCGTTGGGATTCAGTGTAATAGACTCCGGGGAACCAACAAAGACGTTCGGCTCGGACGATTTTTGTTAACAGGTGGTAATAGGAACTAATAGTTGGTCGAAAATTGATTAACTACTTACATTTGTATATTGTTTATTTACTATTCTCACTTGATTTAAATGGCATTTGAAATAATTGTGTTATCAGTAGACTGCGGAAGTTTATGCAATTTGCCGTTTTTGTAGACGAATTTTAAGAAAATGAAATCACTTAAAATCTTATTTTCACCGGAAGTAATCTTTATAGGTCCGAAATAAATAAAAATCGTACGAAATTCTGTCGAATTTTATATTCTAGCATTTTTCGAAAATTTTCAGAAGCCATAAATGCATAAAGATCCGCAGTCTAGTTATCAGTGAGTAATAGTAAGTACTGCTGTCAGATACGATAATTTTTATACGGTGATAATTATGCGAGTTCATAGTTGTACAAAAGATTTAATACATACGCGTTTAGATGGCGAGCTCCAGGTCCATTTTGACCCAGGGTTATAAGAGTTCCATCTAAATTCAAATTTTTTGGTAGCTCGTTCAAATGATTTACATTTGTTTCAATAAGAGGATTAACATATTTGTACCAAGATTTAATATGTTAACCCTCCGATGATGGGATTTGAGCCCATTTTGCTTCAGGGTTACCAAATATTCATCTAAATTCTAATTTTCTAGGAGTCAATTTAAATTATCAGCATCGTATTTGTTACAATGAGGGGAACAACGTTGATTGGGAAGTAGTTGATTTAATTTTAAAAATCTGCAAAAGAAGATTGATACGTAAGAATTTAAACGGGTCTAGGATCAATAGAAACGTTCTTCGCCTATTGCAAGAAACAGGTGCCACTTAGGAATTTCTTCCTTCCTTTAATAATTTTAGTAGCTCAAACCTACCATGTCGATACCCTGCAATCTTTTTAATCTTGCTGTACATTAAAATTATAACTACCACTAAAATCCTCAACATACCAATTGGTTCTAAATAAATCTATAATTTATGCAATAAATTAACCGAATATCCGTCAAGCCAGATGATGAAGAGTCTCCGCGGCATTAAAATGCGTGGTCCCAGCGCTAGGGTTCGAATAAATCGTCCGCCCCCAGGGTCCGGGATAGTAATAGGCATTTTTCCGGGAAGCAAGAAATGTTTTTAAAAAATCTGACTCACGGGCTGCCGCGGACGCAAAAGGAAACAGCGAAGCCTCGCTCTCTGCGGAGGCAAAGCCACGTCGCATTCCGCGGAAAGAATAACGCGTGCTCGTGTCCTCATCCGGCACACCTCCGAATAATTGCGAGGCACGTTCCCTCGGCCTGTCTCTAACCCCCCCCCCCCCCGCTTCCCTTACGTGCGAGCTCGCGTTTATTTATCGTCGATTGTTGTCGCGTCGGCATCAGAGGCTTGCTCTGGCAACTTTTTCTCTGCTCGTCCCCCCATTAAAATTCGTAGACATCGCTCCGGGCCGGGGGAGTGGCACCCTCTCCGCTCCGCTTTGCTCCTCTTCCTTCATTCAGCTCCTCTCAACTTCACTCAGCTTCTCTCAGCTTCGCTCTGCTCCTCTACGCGGCCTCGGCTTGAAATCGTTTGAGTCCCACGCAACTGTTCAAATTTCATGTCGCAAAGGCTCAGTACAATTGACCGCGATAGACTAATTTCCTTTGTTTCTCCCGTTCGTATCATAGATTAGAATTGTGTAGAATTCTAAAAGCTGATCTGTTCGCTTAGGAACCTCAACCCTTACCCGCTTAGCGCAGGTACTTCCCAAACGAGCAGCTAGATCTCTTCTGCTAATCTCAATTCAGAAAGTTTGAAGATATTATACAAATTTTTCAGATCTTATTTTGTTAAAGACCTTTACTGATTGAAAAGTACGTCGGACACAAACCAACCTGTTTTACGGTATGAGCTCGGCTGGCCACAGTCTGCTCGAGTTCCTTCGATTTTATTGCAACGTAAACGATCGGATAAGTCGATTGATATGATCGCCAAGTTTGTTGCAACAACTGTTACTTCGTCTTGGATGGTACCAAGGATGTATAGATGGATAACTGATGGTGCATTTGGGTTCTACCGATCGCTTGCCACTTCTCGACGTGAATAAAATGGTTGAAAAGGGCGTCTATATTACGTGGACGCGCTTCGCTGTCGCGTTTTTCTTTGCCGTACGATTTTCGCGCCGCACGCCCACCGGATCTCCGTGTTCTCTAATCCGGGAGCGAATGCGAGGGTGAAAGGATCTATAATGCATGCCGTGAGTCGACCAAGGGTATTTCCAATCCTGAAGCGACCCCCGACCCGGCAAGATAGCGGCTGGAAACGGAAGGGTGAGGAAGAACTAGGGAGAGAACTCTAGGAACATCGGGCATCGAAGTGGCGCGACCTTTTTCGAGGGTGGCGTGACGCTCTGAGTCACACGCGCGAAACTACTTCAACCACCGAACACACACCACCGAAACGACTTCAACACCTGAAACACACCCCCGCTTCACCCCCCCCCCCCCCCCACGAGACACACACCCCCGCAACACATATCCCAGAAATACGTACCTCCAGAACACACCCTTGAAGGAAGTTGAACACCTGAAACACACACCTACGCATCACATACTCCCCGAAACACATACTCCTGAAATACATACACCCGTAACACCCGGTCCCTAATATATACTTACCCCCAAAAGTTCTTCAATCCCTACAACACGGAAACATATACCCCAGCAACATTCAACCCAGAAACACCCACCCCCGCAATGCATACTTCCGAAACACATACCCTCGCAATACATGCCCCCGAAACACACACCTTCAAAATGTGTACTTCTAGAACACATACCCACGAAATACAAAACCCTGCAACACAAACCCCGGAAACACTTACCGGTAAAACTTTCGTACTGCGGCTTTTCCTAAAAAATGGGTTGAACTTTTCTGATTTTTTTTTATTAAGCATTTTAAACCCTTCTTTGATCTAGAATGGCCCACTTTTGAAAAACTTGGGAAAAGAATGGGGGGGAAGGTTTGGATTAGGTCTGGGTTAGGAATATTCAATTAATATAATGTTTATTGAATTAATATAAAGTTAAATTAATATAATGCTAAATTATTATAATGTGTATTCAATTCCCAGGCTTAGCCCATACCTAACTCATTGTTAAGAAAAGCCGCAGCACGGAAGTTTTACCCACATACCACTGAAATATATACCCACGGAACGTTCACACCCGAAACAAACACTCTCGCAATGCCCACTTGCGCAATACATACCTCCGCAACACATGCCCCCGAAACACATACCCCCGCAACAGTCATTCCCAAAATACATACCCCACAAATAACTTCAACTCTTGAAACACATACCCCCACATCACATACCCTCGCATCACACACGCTCCCATCGCATACCCTTGCGACTCTCACTCCCGCAACACATACACACCCAAAACATACAACCCCGAAACATGCGCACCCCCGCGGTTGTCGTGGATCCGGCGTCGATCCCGGCAACGTCATTTATTTGTAATACGCAAGGCACGATATGCTCACCCTCCGCCCCGGACAGATAAGGGCGCGTTTTCACGCTCGACCAACGACACCGCGCGATGATACATGTCGCGGGCTGCGATGCCCCCCCCCCCCTTTTATTCTCGAGCGACGCCATCGCGGCGATTCTACCGCTTCTTCTTTCGATTCTAGTACACGGACGATCACCACCAACCCGGAATCGAACGGTGCATTATTTAGCGGGGGAGTCGGAGGTGAAAGTAATCTGGCTCCCCTGTAGATCGTGACTGATAGATGTTCCGTGGAACGGGGATCATAATTGGCCCTCCGTAGAACCACTGTTCTGGTCGAGATCCTGTCTCGATCGACCGAGACGGAAAAGGCAGCCGAGATATCTTCCGATGAGAGATTTGTTTGGATAGATAACTGAAGGAACACCCGGATCGACATTTTGGGATGGCGTTGTGGTTGGGTGAAGAACGTTATTTTTGTTTCATGTGTGTAGTATATTAATTTTAACATATTAATTGCTGAACATCAATTTTCAACATTCTCACAAAATCAAAGTTATTCATTTACTGAAAGCGAAACCAGAAAGTTCAATTTTTACACTTGAAGGTATTTTGATACCAGAATTAGGATGCTTCATTTGCGCTAGAATATTTTTGTTACACCTGTTGTTTTTCGTTTTTGTCGGAATAAAAGTGAGTGTATTTAATCGTATTGCATTAAAACATTTAGCAATTCATTACATGCAAAGGCAGTTAGTCCCGTGATTATTGTTTTGAAAGGACAGACCAGTGCAGAGAGTTGAAATTTTATCATGGTGGCTACAACGTTATTTTACCACTCTTGCACGTCAAAAAACCTAATAAAATTCGGTTTCTTTGAACGTACGAAGGGAGGTAAATAAATTCGCGCAATGAAGGAGTCCATTTTCCTCTTCTTTTCTCCTTCACAGCTTGTTTTAATCGTTTTAGCAGATCAGAGTAGTATTGTCCAGTTATTGTGACGTTCTTGTTTTTATAATCAATCAGCAGGATACCCTCCATATCCCAAAAAACACTGGCCATGATTTTTCCTTTTCGCGAACTTATTGTCCCACACTCGTATCACGCTAAGAATGAATTTCTAAAGGTCCCAATGTATCTCCTAGGCCACAGGAAACGCAATTTTCTTTTGATCCCCATATGTATTCCGCTATATCTTCGTGATATTTAAGTTTTAATGCATGAAACGACCCCGAAGCCCGATTACTTAATAAATAATCGTTTCATGCACGCTTCCCTCGGCATTCCCCTCAGATCACCGTTAAAAATGCATGCGGGTCATACAGATCCACGTTCGCGATCGCGCGAGAAGGAATCTCCAAAATTAAGTCAAGTCGAGGTAGCTTTCCGCAGATAAGTCGCCTGAATAAACCAGACCAGTTTTCGATCGAGAACAAAACCGGCTGAAAAGCTATAATAACGTGATCGCGCGGAATACGGATTATTAAACACACTTTTTTATTTATCCAACACATTAGTTCCACATACCACGATAACTAAATGGCTTTTCCTCGTATAAATGCTTGTTTATTATTGGTAAACAGTTATTTACTCGTTATTTGAATTATTTATCGCTCGATGCTTTCGGGTTGTTTGCGGCTCTTCCGATGCCCGTATTTATTTAACAGAGAAATATTAATAATGCGGCAGACTTTTATGAATAAATGTATATTATAAATATTTCCTTTCCATCTCGTTGCGCATAAATAATTTTCCACGATTGCCGATCGAGCATCATCTGAAATATCTCCGGCCGGCTATTCGCCGAATTTATTCGAGTTAGTAACTGTTAATGTCGTAGACCACACACGAGGTATAGTCTTTAGGTTAGAGATTTAGACAAACAGTCGTTCTTGGTCAGTTTTTCGAGTTTCTTTGTCAAATATTTGCCTGGAACTCGTTTTGTCCCGGCCGCTTCAGGCTCAAGATCCTCGTCCTATGGAACACAAGCATCGAAGAACTATCAGAACAAAAGTGATTGAAAATACAGACCGAAAACTGAGTGTTGCCACTCAAAAATAGGCTCCGAGTGTTAAGAAAACAATGTACGAAAAGTAACAAGAGTCATTTCAAACCTGCCCAATTAACAGTTCGAAGAGACTTTGTATTCGACAATATTTTAGTATGAATTGCCTCTTTCAGTTTCTATTCACCAATCGGTTAACGCTGAGTGAGTGTGTACACTGAGGATTTTTGTGAAAAATAAAAATTGTCTGTGTCAATTGCTACAGATAAAAGATAATTGCCTGCTAATAATTTTAATATGTCCTTTGTAACAATAGCTTTAAATTCTACCGACGTTCTTTCTTTTCTATATATCGTTTACTCATTTTTATCATAAATGCATAAAATCGCAGTCTAATGATCGCAATTGCTTCATGTCTCATAATCTTCAACAAGGAAAACAAAATTTATATCTATTGCGCGTCTATGTTTTCACTAATGATCAACCCGGTGTTAGTTAGGTGGGGTCTCACAGACCCCAGAGATTTTAGATTTATTGTAACGTTGTAACAACGTGTGACAGCGAGTCGGGCCTGAGTGTACTTTCCCCTTCCGTAATATACTACTCGACGTCATTGACGACATGTTGTTCCGCGCAAGCACATTTAGTGTGCATACGTGTAAAGTGTGTTGGAGTTGGTTGGAGTCCCGACTGTGCAATTAGAGAAAATGAAAACTCGGAATCTGAAGACTCAATGTTTTTTATCGTATTAGCTACTTATAATGTATATGTCCCATCTGTAAACCAGTACCAAAGTGCCTAACAAATACTGATTTATATAGTTCGTTCGTTGTTAAAGTTTGGAGGAGTCTATTTTCGTTGAAAAACGAAGATGTTTCATTAGTTGAGTATTTTTGAATAATTAAAATTTAATTTCGTGGATCTGCGTTTTTACTCTGAAAAATTACAAGCCTCTTAAGCAATACCTAATCTTATATTCACAAAAAAGGTATTTATTTCTATAATAAAATATATTATTTCGGTGGGTCTGTGAGACTCCACCTTACCACTATCGATACATTTTCTCACCTTACCAACGCCGGGTTAAATGTAGTTGACAACCAAATAGAATTCTATTTTGCAACGCTGCACTGCATCGCTCGATATAAATGCTTACAGTTACAATACTAGAATTGTTTATTGCAACCCTCAAGATCTTAGTCGTTCATACCTTCGGTATAGTTAATACTGCATAGCTCGTACGTAATATGTATAGCTTATTATTTCAGCCGCCATAAAATTGATACGAATGGGTTAGACCCCGAAAAAGAAAGAAATGACGTAAACTATTCTAGTCTACAATTTCAATTTTTTGGTCTGATTAAAGATGTTTTTGTCAAATATTCAGGGTGGGGCATTTATCCTGGCCACCTGGAATATCTCAATAACTAAATTCCGGAGAAGAAAATGTTTCAAATAAAAAGTTTAAGTAAAGGAGGGGCTGATGCAGCAGTCATATCCATTTTTAATTTTCATCATGTTTTCAAGGTCATTCCAAGGTCAACTTTATTTTTTCAAACGGAAATATATATTTTTCATTACAGATTCTTAATCTACGACTTGAAATAAATAACTTTTATTTGAAACGTTTTTTCCTCCGCTGATTATTTTGTATAATATTAAATTTTCAAAGAAAAAATACACAATGTCGTGTTAACGGAGAAAATCATTTTATTTATGATAAATAAAATGAATACCCAATTAAAATAGTATCAAATAAACATGTAATTTAAATGAATAATTAAATAATAGCTAAATATTGAAACAGGCAAAACAATTAGATAAAACTTAGCAAAGAAAAACGCTGAACGTACACAACCTGTTCATTACGTGCAGAGATACATCAGTTTTTTACTGTCTTTTCTTTGGAATAAGATTACACATTCTCTCGCATGCAGTGCAAATAACATTAGAATGTTGCTGAATACTAGTTAAATTGATTTTCTTGTAATTAAGTTGCAATTCTCCTGTATTATTATTAATAAAATAATTGCCTTTCGGTTTAATTGAGATTATTTTTCCCTAATAAAGTCAATATTATACATAATAATCGGCGAAGAAAAAAACGTTTCAAATAAAAGTTATTTGTTTCAAGTCGTAGATTAAGAATCTGTAATGAAAAATATATGTTTCTATTTGAAAAAATAAAGTTGACCTTGAAATGACTTTGAAAACATGATGAAAATTACAAATGGACATGACTGCTGCATCAGCCCGTCCTTGATTTAAACTTTTTATTTGAAACATTTTTTTCTCCGGAATTTAGTTTTCGAGATATTCCAGGTGGCCAGGATAAATGCCTCACCCTGGAATCAAGTTTCTCAATACCGACGTTTTGCATACATATTAATTTATATTTTACGAAGGTTCACAATTTTTTTCAAGTGGAAGTAATCAAAACTGACTGAAGTATATGTCATTGAACAAGGTTCCTTTAAAAAATTGGCTGACACGGTTCCAAACATTCTGCTTATCTGAAATGTAAAAATCGAAAGGATTCTTGATTACTGCGATTGTGACTATTGTGCGTTACTGTGTGAACGAGAATGAAAGCAAAGTAGCGAAAATTTATAAAATGGCGGGATCTTGAATTTTGAAAAAAATAATGAGCAGAATTCTTTTGTAACTCATTAAACATGAAAAGAAGAAAATCGATATTCAAAGTGCAGCCATTTTGTAAATTTTCACTATTCTTCTTTCATACTGGTTCACATCATAATCATAATCACACAAATCAAGAATCCTTTCGATTCTTTCATTTCAGATAAGCGGAATAATCGGAACCGTGTCAGCCAGTTTTTTAAAGGAATCTTGTTTAACGGCATGCATATAATTCAGTCAGTTTTTATTATTTTCACTTGAAAAAGATGTTGAGCATTCGTAAAACAAAAAAATATGTATGCAAACTGTCGAAATTAAGAAACTTGCATTTTTTTGGTAAAGAAATCCCCAAGAAAAACAGAAAATGAAATTGTGGACTAGAATACTCTCTTAACGGCTAAATATTGTTAAATAAATGTCATGTAATTTTGAGATGTCAATAATATCTACTCGTATTTAGTAGTTTCCATTTGAAATCTTCCTCACGTGACCGATTTGTTATATCCATTGAAGAGGTTAATCTATCTTTAACCCGGATAGGATAAGTTCGCCATCCAGACGGGTATTTATACGAAATTGAGGCGACAACGGGCGCGAGTCGCCTAATAGAGGATATTGCTCTAAAAGAACATATTTTAATCTCCTTCCCGAAGATTCCCAGTTTCCGGAATTACCATTCCATTTACCGTACAAGCGTTCCGAGACAGATAATGCGGCAAACTTCCAGCTGTAGCTGTTTCTCCGCCGGTTCCTCCCGTCGCGGAAGTTCCATCGATGAAAAGTATTCGCGGATTACTATCTCGGGACAGATATAAATTCATATGGATGACGGAGTAGGGAGCCATTAGTCTCCTAACACGGAAATCTAAGGCCGAGTCCGCCGCCACAGCCGCGAATATTTTCATTTGCATGTGCCGAGGACGAACTGCCTATTTATTGTACGGTGAAACTTTTCGACGGCCAATCACCGTCTGAGGGGTGCACACCCTCCTCAATTTCCCACCCTTCGTCCTCTTTTATCTCCGAGCGATAGACGTTCGAATTCCGTTCTTGAAAACAGTCGGAATGCTCGCGTGATTTCGCCGTGGACATTGCGGGAAAATCGCGACTTCATATCTAAAATAATTAATAATAAATAGAAGGTTCTGTTGTTTATACAGCATTTTGATTGTTACTGTATTAAACCTTTGTGGACGAGAACTTTTTCTATTGTATTTCTGGGCTCCAGTAAGACGTGGCTCCAGTAAGAAGGAAGTTCAAAATTCTCAAAAAACACTTAGTAGCAACAATCTCATTAATCAATGATTTATACCTGAGAAAACACGTTTAACAATAGGTTCTAATATTTTTAATTTACGATTATTGAGATTGAAAAGATGCATCCATAAGGAATTATTCAACAAAATTATATCTTTGGGTATATATTGTAAAAAGAATGCGTCAAAATGTGGATAGATACATTCTTGTTATTTTGATAAAGTAATGTAAGTCACTTTTAGTGCTCCGTAAACCTAGTGTTAAAAACAAACCTTATTATTAGAACTTTAACCCTCGGACGGCGGATCATTTTCATAACTATGCAATTAGTATTCCTCAAGACTATTTACAGTGCGTGTTTTCTTGGATCATGATTGAAACTTCCATTGGTATTAAGAAATTTACAAAAACCTATCACTCCTCATAATCTTCTCAGAAGTCGTTTCAGAAAGGATTATGATGGAAGCTCCTCGGATATCCTAGGATAGATATTCACTTTTGCTTTGCACTTTAAATAAAAAAGTTATGTTTCATTTATAGCGTTACATTTTAACGAAATAAATCTTACAGACAGAAAAAGGTTAAACGTTTTAAAGAAATTAATAAAAATTAAATGAGTGAACTTTTACTCTAGAGAACGTATGGGGATTAAATAACCGCCTGTGGTTAATATGTTACCATTTCAGAAAACAAAAAAGAAAAGCCGACATTTTTTAAATGTTTAATTTTATTCACCGTTGCATCTTCCTGTTGCACATGGAATTTAACAGGAAACAATAGGCACCGTTAACCCTCGGGTAGCAGGCCCTGGGTCTATTTTGATCCAGAATTACAAACGCCTCGTTTAAATTCGACTGGTTTAGTCGCTATTTCTACTTGGTCCAACTTTGATCTCAAGGGAGAAGGTTCAGAAATAGGTAAAAAAACAAGTTGACGCGTAAGGATTTAAATAAATTTAGCTATGGCTGAAATCGTCGAAAGCATCCGGTTTGCGAGGGTTGATGGATCGAAGCTTCACCAACTCACAAACTCTTCTTCCTTTTAAATTTTTCGGATCTTCCGAAGATTCTGAGGAATCTCGTCCTGTATTCGAATCGATTCGATGAGTCCGCAGCAATTTCTATCAACGGGCAGCCCGCTTCCACCCCATTGGAAGATCAATTTGATCGATAGCCGTTAGATTCGGAAGGATAGGACATCCGGTGTGCACCGGTGTCCGCTTGTTCGGCCACGAATTTCCTGGATGCACACGTTTCCCGCGCGTCCTCGCGCTTAGAAAAAGCGTCGGTCGCGATTGGACCGCAAGATTGCACCTTCCCAAATGAACCGTGCGTGCCTTGGATTGCACCGGACCCTTCAGAGGAGCCCCTCTTCCAGAGGGCCCCTTGAATCGTTTCACTTTCTTCGGCCGTTTCTTGTTAGCCATCCACCAGCGGGGAACAGATGCTCCTGGATTTCAGCGATCGCGGCTGATAACGCGGCAAGAGGAAATAGAAAACAAGAGGTCCCGGGTTCTCCTTTGTGTGGGAAAGCAGATGCGCTGCGAGAGGGATGCGATTAGGAGGCTCTGTTTATGGGATGGTCACCACCGGACTCGTTCAAAATATCTTGTACCTCGCCATACTTGACTCTTAATTGCCGGCTGCGGCCTTCCGCGAACTCGGTACGCATTATCAGATCCCTTGCAACAGAGTAATCTTTACTCCCGATCAAGCATCTTCTATTTTATCGATCAACGCTATCTTATTTTACGCGGTTAACGTCACATTGTTCGCGGGGACAGTGGCGATTGAAATTTTATCGATCATTGAGTAATAAGTTTCTGCTTTAAGGGATGCAGACTTCTATCGTGATAGTAATTGTGATACCATACGGTTGTATGAAAGATTTAAGACGTTGACTGCTAAGTTAAAGCCTCTAGGAAATACAACCAAATCAAAGCAGCTTGGTAAGTGAAACTAGATCTGGAAAGATGAAATTTATTACGGTGATTGTTCCTTTAAACATTTCGCGGCCTTTAATCGTAATAATTATTCATTTTCGCCGATACGTTACAGTGAAAATTAATTTCATAGCCTGCAAATATCGTAGAAGAAATTCTAATATTTTAGTGGTTAGTTTATATTATTTAGCTATAAGTTAGCTTATATCGGTTCTAATAAGATTATATGAAAATGCTGATATGGGAGGATTTGACGGCAATAAAATCAATAATAATAAGATCGCTATGAAATTATTCGGCAATGAAGATGGAAGCTACGTATGATTCAAAAGTAATAAATAAACTGCGGGTCTTCATGCAGATTAAAAAATGCATCGATTGCAAGACACAGGAGAAAAATAAAAATTTCTTTCTTCCTTTGATTATTTCATTAAGCTGAACCTAATACGGTGATGTCCTTAACCTTTTTAATATGTCCAACATTGCTTTAAATTGTGTGCACTCATATTTGTCATATATGCATAAAATCTGCAGTCTAGTAATAAATGGACCCATTATACTGAAAGTAGTGTAAGTCCATTTTTTCTTCTTTCGAGATACTTAAAGGATTGCATTTTATTCGATTCAAAAATATAAATAAAGTGTACTAAGTTTGGCAATGTTTCTATGAATTTAAACATATTTAAATTGATCACATGAATGGCATTTATGTGAATTTAACTAAAATAATATATTATTTTTAACCAATCGTTAAGTAACTACTGACGAATTTTAAATTGATCAAAACATATGGATATTTTAAAATACTAAATGCGAATGGTTTGTAAATAAAAAATTTACTCTAAACTATTTGTTTATCTTGTGATTTCTAAATTTCTTCCAAAAACGGGGCTCACACTACTTTCAAAATAAACGGTCCAAATATCGTGCTTGCAATGGTTTTACAGAGTCTGCTTATTTGATATTTAATTCGGCAGGCGTTTGGCAAACAATTCTCAATCCCAACACAGCGTTGCTTGCTACAGCGATCAGCTAAATAACACTCGTAATCGACGGTGTCGACGTCAAGAAGAAATCGTGGGGCCTCTCCGAATGAATTCATTCATCAGACGGCGCGCTAGAAACGAAGTATGGCGCGCGAGTAGTCGCAAAACCATTATCAATTTGGCGGTGGCCGGTATTTTTCCGTGACCGGGACCATTGTAATTCAGCTCGGCGCTCAATTCGGCCATCGTTATCCAAAATCGGACATTTCAAACGGCGGTGAAGCGGGTTCGCCGCGTAAAAACCGCCGGCGGAATTGCCCGGTTGTGCCCGGCCGACAGGGGGTGAGAGACGACGCGACGGGGCGAAAGAAAGGGGTTGGGAGGTGGGGGTGAAAAAAGTGTAATACCCGGCCGGAGAAACGACGCTTGAAATACCAATTTAATAAAAACGTTGGCTAAAGATCAGCGATTCCGCGCGGCGCGGACGCTCTTTAAAAATTCTAAGACGCTCATTGGCCCGGGACGTGGCCTCGGATGAGGTCCATTTGGCTCGTCGTCACGGCGGCTGCATTATGCAAAAACGAATCTTATTTTCCGCCTAATAGCGGGGCTGCCGCGCGGGGAAAAGCGCCACGCCTTCCTGGTCACTATTATAGCGATATAATGTACAGAGACGGGGCCCGGAGACTTTTTACGGCGGTGCGTGCGAAATTTATGTGCAATATGTGGCGCATCGTTCCAGCGAAAGGCGAGACGGTGAGGAGATGGAGGCCGGGGGTTGTGGAAAGAAGCAGAGGAAGAGGCGGAGGTGGAGGAGAAGGGGATGACAGAGAGAAAAAAGGAGAATAAAAAGGGACAGGAGCGTGTGCGGGGAAGTCACGGAACACACGCCGCATAATGTCGACGACAAGAACGGCCCGCAAAAAAAGTCTGAAATATTACAACTGTCGAGATTTATGCAGCGGTAAATATGTTCGCGGCCGGCCGCCGTATTTAATTGGATCCACCGCCCCCTGCGCCGTCCAGCCGACGTGGGACAGGCTGCGTCGAATGATCCCGATGCTTATCGATTGCCTCGCGAATATCATCATAATCGCCTCACGTACCGATGCGAAATACTTACAGCGTAAATGGTGCGCTGTTTTCCGACGCTCTTACCTAGAAGCTAGATCATTTGAATCGATCCTGGGTGTGTTTCGTCTATTATGGTATTGCTCTGTTCCTATCATCCACCTTTTCTTTTCTGTTTCTTTTTGTGTCGGGATCATTGGACAATTTTTAACCCAACGATTATCGATTGCATCTCGGGGATCGTCATAATCGCCTCACGTACCGATGCAAAATACTTTACTAGCGGTGCGTTGGTTTCTGCTTTGGTACTTAAGGTTCTTCGTGTAAGTATTGCTCACGAAAGCTAAAGTAGTACTCAAGACTGAACACGGGCGAGGGGCACAAAGTTGACACGCGCACGATGCGATACACTTGAAGTTGTAGTGGTAATCTTCTAAACGAATAGCGAGAAGCCTGTGACTCAACTGTGCGCGCCTGACCAATCAGACGGTTTCTTTGCGAATTCCTTCCGCATTCCTTCCGAGTACCACTTTGGCTGTCGTGAGCAATACATACGTAGAAGCTAGATAATTTAGATCGATCCTGGGTGTATTTCGTCAATTGTGGTACTTCTCTGTTCCTATTTTCTATCTTTTTGTGTCGAGATTATTAGACAATTTTTAACCCAACGATTATCGATTGCCACGTGAATATCGTCATAATCTGCTCGCGTACCGATGCAAAATATGTAATGCGTAAACGTTCTGCCTATTTCTTCGAGCTTCGAATTCTAAGACACACATAGTTCGTATCAGTTGTATTTCGCCAAATGAGATGTTACAGTCCATAGCACGTCTTTTGTATTTTTTTATTGTTGCTTGCTGATCGTTCAATTTTTAGCGCGATGTTCATCGATTGCCTCCCAATTCATCATAATCGGCTCACGTAAGAAATATAGCGTGAACGTTGTAATGGATTCTGGTCGGTCGAGGTTCTTCAAGCTTCGAGTACCTAGAAATTACATAATTCATTCTAACGTGGGCGTATTTCTGTTTCCTATCTTACCTTTCTTTTCTTCCTTTTCTTCCCTTTGTTGGAAGATAATTGTACGATTTTTATCGCAATGTTTATCGGTGGCTTTGCAATGCTGGTTGTGATGCTTTTGGTATATCAACTTTAAAAGATCCTGGTCTAAGATATATCAATAGTGGGTGTATTTCGTCAATTACGGTATTACTTCGTTATAAGCACAGTGGGTAATTATTGCGAAAGGGTCACTATACTCCGATTTTGATGAAATTTAAATATGTTATACAGCAACACATTTTGAACAACTTTTTCCTTTTCCAATATAGGGGGGTCGCTTTTGGTTTTCGAGATATTCGCAAAAAACTATTGCTAATATTGGATTGAATTTTCGGTAATTATATAGAAAAGGTCTGCGTACTCCGATTTTGATGAAATTTTAATATATTATAGATTTCGACATTTTTAACAACTTTTTCCTTTTCCAATATAGGGGGGTCACTTTTAGTTTTCGAGATATTTGCAAAAAGCTATCGGTAATGTTAATTTCATAACAGAAACCTTCTTTTTAGAAACACTGGGTGCGTGTGAAACACTGTGTGTGTGTGTGTGTGTGTGTGTGTGTGTGTGGTATTGTCGCTTCTCATCTCCACAACGTGTTTACAAACAAAAAATAAACAGATGCGGCCGAAAATCCAGGAAATGTCTTTGAAAATTGAAAGCTCAGCCTATCTATGTATGATCAGAGTTATCTACAGGAGTTAATTCTGCTTGTTTCTTCTGTTATTCCATTTTCTGGATTTTCGGGCCTCATCTGTTTATTTTTTGTTTGTAAACACGTTGTGGAGATGAGAAGCGACAATACCACACACACCCATCCAGTGTTTCACACGCACCCAGTGTTTCTAAAAAGAAGGTTTTCGTTATGAAATTAACATTACCGATAGCTTTTTGCAAATATCTCGAAAACTAAAAGCGACCCCCCTATATTGGAAAAGGAAAAAGTTGTTCAGAATGTGTTGCTCCATAACATATTAAACTTTCATCAAAATCGGAGTACGCAGACCTTTTCTATAGAATTACCGAATTTTCTTTCTTGGATTTTCCTTGACGGCCGGCCCTCTTCGCCCCCTCCACGAACTAACCACAACCCATTCTATTCACATGATTTTTCCATTACTAGATCAAATTCTGGATGACAGCTACAATGCAGAGATTATGCGAATAGAATGAGTTGTGGTTAGGTCGCGGAGGGGGCAGAGAGGTCCGGCCGTTAGGCCGGCCCGACCACGCATACAAAATTTCAGGAGTAGTCTTTCAAAATTGAAAACTCACCCTATATAGAGTGAAACCCTGTTTTTTCTCTCATCCCCACAACTTGTTTACGAAAAAAAGTAAACAGACGCCGCACCGAAGCAGCCTTACGTTGCCACGGAGCGAGCAACAATACGGAAAATTCAATATAGTATTTGCAATAGTTTTTTGCGAATATCTCGAAAACCAAATGCGACCCCCCTATATTGGAAAAGGAAAAAGTTGTTAAAAATATCGAAATCTATAACATATTTAAATTTCATCAAAATCAGAGTATAGTGACCCCTTCTCAATAATTACTACATATTGTTCGGGACCTATAGCGTGTCTATACAAAACAGTGGCCGCGATTCTGCAATTGCAAGGACACTAAACCTACGACGGTGAAATGACCTGTTTTCTATTTCACAATTATTGAAATTTTAAAATGCATTCATAGGAAATTACTGAATTGACTTCTTTATTTAAGCACATATTATACTAAAAACCGTACAAAGTTTAAGTGTTTTGTACTTGATAGGTTTAATGTTAACACTAAACCTACCAAGCATTAAAACTATCGGCGAATATTGCCTTATAAAAATGGTAACTCTAGATTTATAGTCAGATTGTCCCTAATTTTCAATACAATAATAGATGCTTGGACAAGGAAATTTATTCCAGTATTTTACATAAACGAATTTTTACAATTTCAATCATTGCAAAATATAAAACCGGTCATTTGACCGTGGTAGGTTTAGTGTTAATGATTAGTGGATATAGCTGATTTTCTGTTTCTTCTCATTTGAGGATGAGTAGATAATTGATTGTAACCAAATGAATCGTTTTGAGAATTATTCTAATCGTCTCATCGAAATTTGATACAACATGAACTGATTTTTCGTTTATCGAGGTTCTCCAAACTTCCAGCACTTAGAAACTTAAATAACTTATATGTACCGTGAATGTATTTCTTCAATCGTGCCACTACCTTGTTATAATCACACATCGGTTCCACACGGAACCACATCGCGTCTACAGAGCACAGCGATCGCGACTGTAATCGTTTCAGTACCCAGTAGTTTCCATTTTTCTTCGTCTGACAATTATTGCACAATTCTCGCAACGCCACTGGGAGCGAACAGCTTAGGTGTGCCGTAAATGGATTCAACAAGTTGACGCGTCTGCTCTTTTCAAAACGAAAGTATAAACTGCAATCAAGATTCGTCGCGGTGTTTATGTCTCCGACCTTGCGAAATTTTACAAGCCCTTGTCCAATTAAATTTATAGTCTACAAACGACGAGTAAAATGAAACAAAAAGATTGTAAACGGCCGCCGGTTTGTTATTCGTCGAATGAAGATAAGAATTTTAACTGCGATATAAAAGATAATTTCGTGCGAATAAAAAATTATCTACGATCCATTCGTCGGTGTGTTTACCGTAGTCACGTATAAATCGTGGTCGTCTGCTCGCGCGAATGTGTTAGAACGTGTCGCCGATAATCGTTTCTGTCGTTTAAGTGGGAAATTATAAGACCCTTTTTCGTCTCTGCCGGTAACGAGAACTCGAAGTCGGCTAATGGTACGCGTTTCATTGTGTCTGTACGGGAAGTTTGCGAATCATTTCGCATTCCTGGCGAATTCTTTCGAAAACGACGTATCCCCGAAGGCTCTCTCGGCTAGCCGAGTTATACAAGGATATTTCATGATGGCTTCATCGCTCGCGTGTGCATTTTCTGCGTCTCCGTGACCGGGGCTGTCGTTGCATGAACAAAATAGTCGTCTCGATTCGCACGCTACCGCGCGAGCGGGGCCGGCTCTTAATTCCGTGACTTTCGAGAATGCGAATGTTTCGCGGAACTCTCGCGTGGCCGCCTAGACAGTCCGAGACTTGTTCTTTCGGCTAGCCTTCGCCTAATCTTCGCCGAAACAGTATCTAGAATTAGCGGCGCCAACGCAAACTGTGATGGTAAATAAAGCAATGGATTTAAAAAATTGTATGATTGTTTTCATGGAATAGGTAGTAAACACTCTTCCAATATGACAACAACGTAACTTAGTAACACAAATAACAGATGAAGGGTAGAAATCTAGTTAGAAGTCGAGTAAAGGTACGCAAGCCAACATAACATTACATACAGTTAATATTTAGGAAGTGAAATTTTGTTGTATATGTTTTTGTAAATAAGTTAAAAGTGTTATATATTTGAAAGTTGTTGTATTTATAGTTATGTACAAACAATTGTTTTAAAGGTTTAAAAGAAATGTAATTAAGGATGTCTAAATATTGGATAATAATGTTGGCAGCCATGGTTCAACCATGAATGAGAAAAGAGATAAAATTAAACATCTTACCAATGAAGTAGAATATAAAGTAAAAGAATACAGATTTAAAGTGTTCGACAGCAAAGGCTTGCTTCTTAATGGTACTCCTATTTCTAATTATATTGAGGTTCTTTAGTATTGTTGTGAATGGTAGAGTTACAACGAATAATTTTTACTTTATTCTTTCTTCTTTTACAAATCGGAAAACGATCTCATTAAAAGTATATTACAGAAATAGTCGGACCGTTTAATATCTTCTGCGTTGTTATTGAAAGGAAGACATTTAAGAGGATATGAATCAGTGTTGAAAACGATGTTCAAACGTTACTAATGAGTGATATCATAGACACAATATAAACATCATCTATGTGTAAAAACTATTTGCAGTTAAATAAATTCCGTTCCGTTCTAGCTTTACAAGACCTTTTTTTACTTCGTCCCATTTTTCGTTCATGCGTTTAAAGATATTGGAAATATTAACCCGTATAGATTAAGACGATTGTCATTTCGAAAATTCTTCCAAACGTCAAAAAATTCAGATTGTAAAACAATGATCACTAGACCGCGGATCATTATGCAAAATAAAAATGTTCTGTATCAATTACAAGAGATAGGAAGTCAGATACACACGTAATTATCCCTGAAATAATTTTTACACGCTGCAAATTGTATATGTTATATTTTAATTATCTGAATTCTTCTAATTCCTTAAATTGTAACAACTTATTTTTGTTATTAATGCAGAAAATCCGCAATCGAGTGATCAAAGTCACTAAAAATATAAATACTGTTCATTTCCGCACATTTTTGCATAATAATATTTACATGAAAATGACGGTTAAAGTCTGCTGTAATGCTACCAACAGAATTTTTTCGTTCTTTGGCGTTTATTTCCTACAAAAAATATTGCATACATAACTTTAATAATAAAAATAATTGACGGAATTAATTAAGTCAACAAAACGTACCTTCGCCGTTAGTTTCCATTGTAAAAATTTACTTTAGAATACCAAAGAGTAAATACAAAACTCATTTTTAAAATATCGATTAACATTAATTGGATATAAGAGCTTGATAGACCTCCTTACAAAATGTAGAAAAATATGAATTTAAGATGCTTACACGTTTCTGTCGATAAAACGGACTTTGCGAGTAATACCAACCGAGAAATGTTAATATTTTTACTTGGTCTAGACATTACTTCATATGACTAGGATTTATTTTTTACAAAATTACGTTATGTGTTTTGTCCAGCTAATTAGCATTGATCGCAACACTGTGCAAGGCAAAGGAAGAACATTTTTCCGGGAGCGCGTAACTACGTTTAACGTTATTTTCCCCGCAACAGAAAAACCGATACAATGAGCTTTAATTAAGTGGGATTAATGTCCGTTCCTCGGAATAATTCGATGGAGAGCGCACCGACGTCGAATAATGAAAAGCACATTACTCTGTAAACGAGCGCGTAGGAAAAGATTCATTTCCGTCGGCTTTTCGTGTTGTTATATCGAGTTGGAAGGACTCCTCACCATCCGGCTCCCAGCTCTTCTCTCGCTCTCCCTCCCTTTTTCTCTCTCTCTCTCTCTCTCACACACTCACTCACTCACTCTCTCTCTCTCTCTCTCTCTCTCTCTCTCTCTCTCTCTCTCTCTCTCATGTTCTCTTTCACTCCCTCGTTGCACGCCTTCTCTAACCCTCTCTGTAAAGCGATTCCGAGCACTGGGATTGCGGGTCAGCTGCCATTTCCCAGGCAGAACAAACAGCCGTGGCGATCACCATGACCTCCCCTAAACCTATTCACCGATGGTTAATTTCGGGGCCCCGCGGAATATTTACTTGGTTACTATTTGCTAATTTATTTGCGATCGTTTCCCTGGCTTGTGGTCGTCACCCCCCACCCCCTGCTGTTGCGGTACTCTTCCTGTCCCCCATCGCTCCGGCTAAATCATTAATCGCGTCGCTCGCGTTTCGTCACCGCTGACCCACGACCGACTTCTCGTTCAGGCTAATTGATATTCTTGCCGTCGAGGGGAGCATGTTCGCGGCAGCCTATTATTATACAGGGCGTTCCATTTTAATGTACCGATGGACACGTCGAAACGGGGAGGTCACTCGCCGATTGATGGAGTTTAATTTGGTGTTCGAGGGTGATCGAGATTGAGGGTGATGCCGGCGTTTTATGGAGAGCCGTGCCCGAGTGGCAAGGTCGCTTCAAGGTCACTCTCTTTCGTTTATAACGACCTGTGTTTGTTAACGACCGTGCTATACATAGTTCGATGACTTTAAGACCTTAAAACCTCAAAAAAGAGAGAAACACACTTCTCAGTCTAATTTTGATTAATTTGTTAACTAACTTGTGTACATGCTCACATATGTTCTGAATAATCGAGTGCAAAAACTGTTATGTGACTTCTATTCGTTTATCTCTATCGCCTTATTTTATTTCAGCATCAGATGTATATGTATCTTAATCAATTGTTCTAGATTTTCCTTTAACGATTAGAATTTTTCTGTCACGCGGAGGAAAAATGAAATTTATATATATATATATATATATATATATATATATATATATCGCATGTCTATATTTCCTTTAATGGCTAAACATGGTAAAATACAATAATACTTCACTCCAGTAAGGGTTGATATTATGCATTCATATTTCGTAGATTCTGTTTAAATGCTTCATCATGCGTCTGACTTGATATTATAAGTCGAAGGGTTGCTTTTAAATTTGTAGTTTTATATACAATTTAGACAGATAAATATAACAGCATTTTATGAACAAGTGTTATGAGTCATTGTTGCTGTTATTAGTCGAGTTTGGATCACTGTCCCAAATATAAAGTTTCGAAGTCAACTGTTAGTAATCGAAGCCAAATAAAAATGTATTTCATCGATTAATAATTTAAATAAATCGTAAATACAGTATTCATAAAAACTTTTAACAGATTTACAAGTTTGAATGTTACCTTCTCAGGTTTGTTATAAGTGCATAAAATCAGCAAGAATAATTTGTGTTGCACATATGTCTTGAACTCTAGATAACTATGCTAACATATAATATAGAAATGCAAATACAATTGAATTTATTTCATCCAATACCAAAATAGTTATTATATTTCGTAAAGAAACAGAGCGAATGAAATTAAAAAGTTTTATTAAAATTCGAATTTATTAATCGAAACAATTGCGCAAAGTGTATCGGGTTCATAGTGAAAGAGGATAATTTGATACCACAAAATTCGAACGTTTCGTTCGTCATTTTAACGAAAGCCTAATTACTAGACTGGGTATTTATAACAGAAATGAGTAGCTACGATCGAAAATAGTAAAACGATTGGAACAATATAAGAGTGTCCATTCATTATTTATAATTTACTAAAATGATTAATGGTAGACCGATATCTTGATCTGGTTCTTGTCTCTTGGAATTGTCTGAACATTTTTATTTTGCATGAAGATCCGCAGTCGACTAACTACCAAGGCGGTCCGAAACGGTTTAAGAGTTTCGATAAAATATTTTGCTCAATTATATCCTGAGGATGAGCAAAATATCGTATTTAAAAGTTTCATTGCCGGTGCCGGGAGGATTGAACCGGTCTTGGCCAGCGGTTTTATCCCTTCGACTAGGCGGGGCCGTTCCCGAAAACAATTATTTTTCGCGATGGTCCGCAGCTCGGTCCAGTTTATTGTAAATCCGGAATGTTTATTCAGCGATCTTTGTTTATCGAGCGGAGGTCCCGCGTTACTCGCTTAACGTGCGCCGAATAAATTACCACAAAAATGCGCGGGGGTTATGCGCATAAATATCGTATCCGGTCGGACTTCCAAGTGTTTACCCGATTACCTGCTACGTGTTCGCGAAATTTATCCCGGATTCCCTTGCGTCCCGAGCGTTTTTACGAAACGGGTCCTCGCCCGTCTGCTAAAAACCGACAGTTTTCTTCGCGGACCGCGCGCATACCGCGGCAGAATTTCATTCGGCCGTTCTGGATGTTATGGTAAAACCATCGGACGCGACGAAAAACAATTATACCCCGTTCCCTAGAAAAATAACAGCAGCCCTCGTTATCTTTTTGTTCCACCCCGCTCCGCGACCGTTTTATTTCCGTCGATCGACAAGGTTCTACAGGAAATCGGCGACCATCTTGCTCTTCGGATAAAACGTTACAAAAGTGATCGTTAACGACGACGTTAATGGCTTCTTTCGGGCGGCCCTCTTGGTTCCCAACCTCCCGGTCTCGTAAACTTTCGACATAAATCAAACGTTCGGTCCGACAGTAGAGGAGACCGCTCGTTCACGCGGATTTCAGGCTTATTAGGAGCGATAAAGACGTGGCAATCTAATTACCGATGAAGGAAGAGGTATTGGAATTCACCTAACCCCATCGCGACGTCGGAACCCGGACTCCAGGGCAAGGTACCATTTTTCCACGAATGGTCAATGTACCTGGAAAATTAGTGCTCCGATACTTTCGCGCTTCTGCGCCAAAGGTGGCGAGATTTATTACAGATGGAGTTGTTTTATTATGAGAAAGCTGATTCGAGATGCTTCGTTCGACAGCACTGTCGGCTCCTCCGAGTTTACTCGAACGAGCGTTCCTATCTCGGAGCGTAACGGAGCCGAGTTCAGCCTAGTGATGCCAGAAATGTCAGCGTTTCGTGCATGCGTATTCGCGCGTGGCATCAGTACTGTACTAATTTCAAATTTTTTAGAGTTCTTTAAGGCTCTGTTTTAAAAATAATGTTTTTCATTCAACATTCACATACTTTCTTTACCTAAAAAAGTTCGGATTATACGGGATAACATAATATGAATTTTTATTTTATTTGGCAGAATCTATAAAGAATACCAACATTTCTTGCAAGACAAAAGGATACTGCCAAAAACCTTTCCAGTATCCAAAATAACAAAAATATATTTTCTAATTATATAAATAAACAAGTAAATAAAAAATAACGTCCGTTATCATCAAGTTCGTCTATGGCAGTGCTGGGTCCCGGCACGCCACCTAGATGTTTCTCTTTTTTGGCGCGTATACGTTACTGGATTCCGCGCGTGCCGCAGTACGCAGGCGCGAAAAGCTGACATTTCTGGCATCACTGGTTCAGCCGACCGAGCGTTTCACCTCGGAGGTTTACGCGTGAAGCATGATGCATGACGGATTAGACTCATCCACTGCCCAGCAAAACTTCTGTACGTTGTTGCGCCCAAAGAAGTTTTCACTTCAAAAATATGTGGCCCAGGGGCTCAGCCTTGTTTTTCTACTTTGGCGTTTTCGACATGCCGAACAACAAGGACTCGCAAAAATGTCACATTAGAATTCCGGTCATGCGAACGAGAGGTTCGTCGCGAAAAACCCCGTCGAACTTTCAACAATCGTCGCAGGAACTACCGCTAACTAGCGAGTAAGAAAATTCGCGTCCGGCTGCCATCCAATTTACGAGCTCCGCTTATTTCGAGTTCATTGTATTTCATCGAACTTTCAGTAACGTAATCGTCGATAGCAGCGGTACTCGATCGTAACGATATTTCAGGAAGTTCGCTAAGTATACGAGCCACAATATCGGGGCTCTGTGAAGCGTTCGATCGCGAGTTACGCGCGACGGAACAGAACAGAACGGAACGAAAGAGAACAGAGCAGGACAAGGAACATCTTGGCTATCGACTTTCGAGCAGCGATAACTCTGTTCCGTTGAAAAGCTTGGTTCCTCGCGGCACCGGCCCTTATTAGAGGACGTATAAAGACATAATGTAATCTCGTTACGAAATAACACAGGGTCGTATCGAGGGATATATTCCGTCTAATCCGGTCTGTCTCGCGCGGCAGGATAAAGGCCCCGGAATATAAACCGGTGCCGGCGTTGGCGTTAAGGACCTGCTGGACAATAATTCACACCGCCGGCGACGTTTTATATTGCGCGCGTGATCGGCCGGTCGCTGCGTGAATAAATTAGACGTCCTCAAAAATTAACAAGCCCGCGATAACCTCCCACTCCGGGAAATGAAATATTTATGATCGGTCCAGCGGCGTGGCGCGCGGCGAAATTTTTCGAAGGTTTCGACCGTGTCCTAAACAGGTTTGAAGCGCGGCAGATCATACGGGAGATAAAACACCATCGGTCACCGGTGTTTTCGGTGATCGCCTGGCATCTTGGCGAGTCATTTCACCCGCCACGGAAATACCGAATAGTTTGATTTGCGCCGGAAACCGGTTTTTATCCGATCCACCTCCTTTTTATCTTTCCATGCCCCTCTTTTTTCTTCCTTCTATCGTTCCCTTCTCGTCTCTTTCTCTCCCGACCGTTCGACCCCTTAAGAATGATTTTCGTACGATTGATTCGAGGGACGGCCGACAGCTCTTCGACTCCGACTGCGTCCTGTCCGGTAATTAACCACTTTTTCTTCTGATGTCTGACTCGCTAAGTAGACGCCCTTCTCCGCCCACTTCTGGTTCGAATATTAATAATAGACAATCGTGATTGGCTGGTAAAATGAATTTATACTGGTCCACGGCTCCCGAGATAGCAATTTTCATCCTTTACGAGAGTTCCTTCGTTTTTTTTTAATTTACCATCCGATGTCTTTTTGCGTCTGCGGCGCTTTAGACCTTGTTAACGTCGTCTTGTTAGGCTAGCATTTTTATTTCAATAGTATAAAGTGATACGACAACGCCTGAAAAATGATTTATAGTGTTCTTAGAAGAGCATGAAGATTGTCAACGTGTCTGGTTGCGCAAGGGTTAAATGAGCATCGCTAACGAAATATGTACGAAATGTCTTTTACGACATTACAATGAACTCCTGTATAACGTGATAAGGAAAAAACGGTTGAAAAGGCAGTTTGTTTAAAAGGCGGACTGTTTAATCTGTTGCCGTACAGAGTGTCTCAAACAGGTTTTCTTATTGGTTCGTGTCCTCCTTAACAAAACCGAGGCGGCCACTTACGGAAAGGAAAAAGTTACGTTAAATACCTTCAGATACCGCCCACTTCAAGGATTTACAAATTTTTGAGAAACCTTGTATAATATGAAATCAGACTCGCGCTGAAAATTTGAAGAAGGATGTATTGGATATGAAAACGATTTAATTTCTTTAAGTTCGAATAAAATTCTATTCAGCAGCTGTCAATGTTTAAGCTTTCCAGTAAATTGTAAGCATACAGTAAATACAAATTTTCATCTTAATTATTGTAGCCGCGAAGAAAATCATATATTAACAATTTTTTTTTAAAACATTGTATACATATATTTTCTGTGGCAACAAGTGTACAGTCGTTTTAAATAATTGTTTTATAAGGTCTTTTCCCTAATATTTGATAAAATTTTACTTTTAGTTAAATAAGATTCTATTAGAACCTGTTGTGATTATAAAGAATTAATTATTCTTCGCAAGAAGCAA
This sequence comes from Sphecodes monilicornis, assembly GCA_913789915.3. Classification (NCBI taxonomy): domain Eukaryota; kingdom Metazoa; phylum Arthropoda; class Insecta; order Hymenoptera; family Halictidae; genus Sphecodes; species Sphecodes monilicornis. The sequence continues at coordinate 12,788,159 of OU565286.1, read as the reverse complement.
TTTATCAAAAGTACATACAGCGTAATCGTTTTACTTTCTGGTTAGTTATCAATTGAATTTAAACGATTCGAAGGAAGAAAATAATCCTAAACCTATTATGACAAACGCTATCCGCAAACCCGACCATTCGATATTAAATCAGAATTTAACGTACACGAACGTACAGATATCTCTGACGATGTTAAAGTCCTTTTCAAGCTACATTAAACTATTTATTTTATTGTGTTTCACGGCAACCGGATCCATTATAAATGCATTAATCAACAGCTTTGTCGAACTGCAGCCTGGGGAAGCTCTCGCGTAAACGCTCGACCTGTTAAAATTTCAAAGCGGAAGCATTAAAATTTCGGCATTTTTTAAACGGGGAAAAGCCGCTCCCTTCCCCAAACACGAATATTCAGTTACCGTGCGCAAAATAATATTTCCTGCACGTTTCTCTAATATGCTAATAGGGCGGACTGAGAATCATGGTGGTGCATGTCACATACGTGATATATCGAGTAAAATAATGTTTTGCGTTTGTTGTTATAAAAAACCCCATATAGGCATTTGCGGTTGCAAAAACACATCTATATGCTCAAAAAATTATAAAAAACGTCCGCATGTGACAAATAAAGCACGAAACAGAATTGTATACAATTTACAAGCGAATTATGTAATCAAGATTAACTTATACCGATACACGGTGACTCTAATAAATATTCGGACACTCTTAAAATGACGATAACTTTTATTGTAATATTGGACTCTACCACTTGAATTTTTTTAAGAGATTAGAACAATTAGTTTACCACATGACGTGAAAACAAAATTTTTGAAAAAATTGCAATTGATCGGAAAATGCAGAGAAAATACTAAAAGATGTATTTCACAAATTTTTTATGTGGATTTATATTGAACATTTTAAAAATACGTTTCGTAGATCTGTGTTGTATATCAGAGGTTGGATGGAGCACGAAACAGAATTGTATACAATTTACAAGCAAATTATGTAATCAAGATTGTTTTATACCGATTCACAGTGACTCTAATCAATATTCGGACACTCTTAAAATAACGATAACTTTTATTGTAATATTGGACTCGACTACTTGAATTTTTTTGAGAAATTAGAACAATTAGTTTACGATATGTCATGAAAACAAAATTTTTGAAAAAATAGCAATTCATCGGAAATTGCAGAGAAAATACTAAAAGATGTATTTTACAAATTTTTTATGTGAATTTATATTGAACATTTAAAAAATACGTTTTGTAAATCTGTATTGTAAATCAGAGGTTGGAAATAAAAGTGCGCGAGGACTTATACCAGTATGATCGCAAATAGTTCCTTCTACTCGTTTAGTGTCAAAAGAGAAATCTGCCATTTTTCAGTAAAGAGTGAAACTCTGCATGAACTAACGCTGCCGATAAATGAATGATGCATTTAAGATTCGAAAAAACAATATTAGCTCAAATCTTCCGTATTTGGGTTTACCATGACTTTCATACCGCCATATATCGACAGCTATTTGTAAAACATCGTCGAACGGAAACAGGTCGCGGCCGATATTGTGTTTGGCGCTTAACGTGAGGTTCCCGGGTCTGGCACGATTTATTCGGCCGATATTGTATTCGAGTATTAAAAAGCGAACGCGTTAATAACGATGCCTGTGATGGGCGAATATTGCAATTAAGTTAAGCTCGGACGCAGCACGATAAATGTTTTTCATATTTACTTCTCGGCCGTGTGCTCTACGCTTGGTTCGCCCGTTCTCTCTGACGAAGTCGAACACGTTGAAAAATTTCCGCGGTTGTTGCTGAAACTACACGTTACCGTGCACAATTACGATGAAATTTCGCGGTAAATATTCTCGCCGTCCGCAGAAATATTCAACGATTTATAAAATAAATTTTTAAAGCTCAACTCCCTCGTAACTACATAAAACTTGCGTGCGGACAGAGCCACGAGTTCGACTGCGAGTATTCCAGTGCCATAGATTTCCAAAATATTTATTATCACCGAGCTGAATGTTTCCGGCTAATTTACGGGGCATTATTAAAGCAACGGGAATATTCAAAGGTACATTTTAGAGATTGCGGTTTTGATCGTGTACTAAAATACGCGTGTACACGTGGCACGTGAATCGTGTAGTAAGAAATTAAGGATTCGTGTACGCTAAGGACCCCTGAATACAGATCCGTTCGGCACGTTCGAGTCCAACGAAGACCAACGGATCAATTATAAAATTTCATCAAAATCGTTTGATGCGGAGAAAATGCCGGGCATTGAAAGATGTAAGAATCGTTAGGTTTATTACAGTTATAGACAATCGTGAAAAACTGCAATTTTCAACATCTTTAGACGTTTGTAGATCATTGCAACGTTGACCTATTTTGATGAAATATTTGAAATATGTACAATCACATACTACTTTATTTTGATTTATCACTCGCAGCTTCCAGTATTCATACGAGGAACATATAAAGCAATATAAAAAAAAGGTTTTGAGGAGAAGGGTCAAATGTGTCCTATTCTCTGAATAGGAGTTTATTAAGTAGAAGTTTGAGATACATTATTATGTATTTATAACGATTAATAGTGAACTTGTCAAAAAATAAGTCAAATTATTGAAATCGCACACGAACGATTCTTTAATGATCTATATTAAAATCAATTTTCAATAAGTATATAATTACTGATTTAATATCTTTTACAATATTTATTTACAGTCGCTCGGCTTACTTTATGAAAACCAGAATGAGGAACAGGTTTAATTTGTCAACTAAAAAGTTCCTTACTACTGGGTGTCTCAAAAATATTGTAAATCCTTGAAGTAGCCGATTTCTGAGGTTATTTAAAGTAACTTTTTCCTTAGCGAAAATGGCCGCCTCGGCTTTGTATAGCAGTTATTAACGAAAGACACGGACCAATCAGAGCGCGGCTACAGCAGACGGATTCTGGCTCGGCCAACGGCAGTGCCACGCTCAGCGAAACCTGTTTGCTATAGCCGCGCTTTCATTGGTTCGTGTTTTTCGTTAATAACTCCTTAACGAAGCCGAGGTGGAGATTTTCGCTAGGGAAAAAGTTACTTTAAATAACCTCAGGAATCGGCCATTTCAAGGGTTTACAACACTTTGGAGACTGTTGCTCCGAAAGCTGCGACCGCACGACAGGCTTCCCCCACTATCACGCCCCGGTCGCCCGAATATACGAGCTCGCATGAGAGCAACGAACCCTGTCACGTGGTCGCAACTCTCGGACCAACAATTATTCAGGGCATAAAGTATCGATGTCATTAATGTTCGTGATTATACATGTTTTTTTGTATGTTAAAAATGCATACATACATGCTATAAATTCACAAAGATCCGCCATCTAGTCGTTACTTGACAAGAATAATACATCTATCTACGAAGATTAACAGGTGTATCCAATTCTATTAATACGCGAATAAATGAAATTTTCAAGTCGTACCGATTTTCGTCCCACTTTTTCGAAAAATCAACCACTCTGCAACGTGCCACGCTGCGCTGTTCAAGAGAAAACTTTTTTCCTGACCGTTTTCTCGCACCAACTCGGTCGAAACGATGCGATCCAAAACTTCAACGTGGTTAATTGAATTGTGGACTATACTTCTCATTAATTCTGTCCCGTAAATTTCCTGGGAACTGAACGAAACTGCGCGAGGAAAAGTTTTCTCATCGAGAAATAGGTCACGTGGTGTCATACTATCCAGCGGCGAACTTTTTTCTTTTGCTTTTTTTTTGTCATTCTCCGAGAGAGGCACTTTGCTACCTCGCGCCACCGGCTTAAGTGACAAGGTCCACGGTAACCATAGACCACGGTCGCAGAAACGACTTTACGGTGTAAAGGAGCCTGTATACAGTGCTCCCGGGGCCCCTTGGGTGGGCCCACAGATGCGTGAAGAGAAGAAAGGAGCAGGGAAACATTGTCAGCCACAACAACCTCCACCGGCGTTGTGTACAAACACCCTGGGCCTAGAAGAACTGCCCCGAAGAACTGTTCCTAACGGCGAATAAATATTTCCGCTGGTTTCAAACGATGCCCACAGGTTGGTCGGGGGTGCAGACACGCTTCGCGGTCCATCGGGATTGCGAAACGGTTTTAAACGGCCAGCAGAATGGCTTTTCAAAGCCAGGTGATTGAAAAAATTGATCTGAGAAAGAGAATCACTAGAACGGAAAATCTGAAAGTTAAAATGACACGATTTAGTGGCCACTGAATCGTTGTAGAGGGTGTGAAATCTAAGATCTGATAGACTGCTGCAGCGCAAAAGCTTCCCTTTTCTCCGTTTTCCAAAGATTTTTAAGAAATGGTACTTTTGACCAAAGGTTTTGTCATCGGGTGGCACTTTTGGACAGATGAGAAAGTTTTAGGGGATGATATGAGAAACATTGCTTCTATTTTTGTCTTCGATTAATTATGTATTCGTGAGAAACGTTTAGAAAATTTTCGACTTTAGCTTTTGTGTGCTACAATGCCAGATTTGCTATAATACGGCCATTTATTTATCAAAATGTTTGAATTAAGAGCAATTTTGATTCTCATTAAATGTAAGTATTTTTTGTAGTCAAGTATCAGTAAATTCGTTCGAATAAAATAAGAGAAGACATTATTTAAAGCTGATCTATTCGAATTTAATACAAAATAAAATTCTTTTATATTATTTCTAAAAAAAAGATTGGTCGAGGTAATTCATGTTTTATTTCATTCCAGATAAAATATGTCTAAGCTTGATGCAAATATTTTTTTTTTTAAGGAAAGACCACCGTTTCGTAACGTTTAAGGAACTTTATCCGGAGAGAGATATTTTTACTTTATTTTAATTTTTATAAATTATACGGAGGGATATGCTTTCACGTGAATATTCGCAGTCTTATCGTCATACGGAATTCATAAGTTTCGAGAATCCTGAAGTTCCGCTCCTTTCAAAAACGAAGCAACGAGATTCTCCTTTAACAATATTCAAGAGCGTGCATTCAGGGCCGTAATATTTCACTACTTAGCGACCCTATTGAATATTAATGCGCCATTCTACTAAAAGCTGTCCTTCCGAGGAATACCTTTGGTACTTCCTTCCTCTGGCACAAACATACAGACTTCCGGGTGTAAACAGTCTGTTCTGAACCTCGGCCCGAACAATTTCGGCGGCCATTGCAGGTAGCCCGGAACGCCTAGAGGACCTCGGTCGGGGTTCTAGGATGACACTGACACTCAATACTTCTTTCGGGACACGTTTTCGCCACCGACCATCGGCTGAAATCTTGAACAGCACGCTTAAATTCACAAACAAACGCGCGGGTACGACACAACCGCCGTGATCTCTCGAACGCGTTTCGGTATTCCCTCTAGCCTCGCGTTTCTTCGAAAATTCCCTTTCGTAAAAATATCATGGGGGGTCGCGACTCGGATTGAAAAACGAGGTACTCTGCTGCCACGGGTTGCATAGCGCCCGGTTCGCAAAATGCCACCGGAAGTGCCTGTCGTGTTCAACTCTCGGGTAATGGCGACCGGAAAATTGAAACATAAATTGCACGTTCGTGATAGAATTTCTTTGGTACAACATATGCAAATGCAGAAGCACATGCCACGAGATAATGATAGATATTTTAATACTCGTCCTTTCTTCGAGTCTGTTGCGAAGTACAGGCTTCTTCCAGATCTTTCTTTATGCAAACGCGTTGACATGTTTTTAGATTTTCTCATTTTAGTCTACAGCCACGATTACATCGCAACTGCTGAGGGAAATTTTGATGTACTCCAATCTTTTTTCTTTACGCAGTAAAATTGAAATCTGTTGTGCAAAAACGTGGTACATCTAGATTTTGGGAATTATTTAATTTTTATTTCACACAATCAGCAAGATAAACAAGTATGTAGGACTTCACCGAATACAATTTCACTGGAAAATGGACTTGCCAGGTTTTTGTACCAAGGTTTGCAATTTTTCTTTTGGATAAATCCTTTGAGACAATTCAGATCGAATATTAGAGTGAAACATTTGAGATTTATGAATACAATCAAATTGTCGTTGGTTTAAGATAGTCCAGTCGACATGTTGACAGTCGAGGATTAATATTAAAATAAATTGACTTTACAAGTGCAAGAAAGGGTGCCACAAACAATCGCCCTGTCTAACAAACTTAATAATGCTATCATTCCTGGTTGTAGTGGAATTTCAGTTGTTGTTGAAATATCATTACATAGTGCTCATATTGTAACAATATAAACAGGCGATGTAATATAAGTTACAGTCACCGTGGATTGCTTATACCGTTTTTATAACCGCGTGTCAGTATCACGAGCTAGAATACTTAACTTCTTTCGTGCGATTTAAATATATGACGAAACTCTGACGATGCATTCACCGGGTACGAGCCTGCTCTTCCCATGAAGCAAACGATCGTTGTTACACTAGTCCTGATTGAAAGTACAACGTGACGAGCATGACAGCCTCTGATCAGTCTGTTATTACGCGTCTGTCAGTCTCTAGACAGTGTAATATCCACGTACAAGTGACTTCCCGTTGATTTCAATCGCTCTTTTGCAAACAGTACAAACAAAAATCTGCTAATCTCACGTTCTCGCGCGGAACGCGTCGAAAAATCCCTGAAAAATAACCAAACGATTTTACATTAAACCTCCAATCAGAGCTGGATGAAATACTATTCCAAATAGTAAATAGTCTATCTTATTTTAAAGAATACGTGCACTTTTAAAAATAATCTATTTAATTTGTTAGAAACAGTTTCTAAAATAGTATTTCATTTGAAAAATTCTCAAACTAGTGAGAAAATTTTATTTGAGGGATGATTCTACATGAAAAAATGAATAAAAAATATGTAATAAACTTTTTTCAATGGCTGCCTTATTTTCGAGTAATCCCTGAAAAATTGCCAAACGATTTTACATTATACATCTAATCAGATCTGGATGAAATACTATTTCAAATAGTAAATAGTAAATAGTCTATATTATTTTAAAGCATACGTGCAATTTTAAAAATAATGTATTTAATTCGTTAGAAACAGTTTCAAAAATAGTATTTTATTTGAAAAATTCTCAAAATAGTGAGTATTTTATTTGAGGGGATGATTCTACATGAAAAAATAAGTCGAAAACATGTAATAAATTTTTTTCATTTGCCGCCTTATTTTCGAGAGAATCGAGTTCGAAAATATTATGGTTTTTTGCATTATAGTAATACTATTTAACGCAAAATTCAAATATTTTACTTTAGTTTTAGATTACCGAAATAAAAATATTCTATTTTATGTTTTAGATTACCAAAATAAGAATGTTTTATATCCGGAAATTTGACTGTTTATTTAAAATAGTATTCTATTTGAATTGTAGAACAACGATTATTCAAAAAGGAATTTTAAATATTGTTTCCACCAAAATTTTACCCAGCTCTGCCTTTAATGCACGAACACAATATGAATTAACTCTTTCTTTTACATTTCGGGCAAGAAATTTGACGAAATCGGCTGAGCGAAATATGAAACAGTAAAAAATTTGAAATATCTACAAATATTGGTATGTTATTTTCAAAGCATAAAAATCATCTCTTACTTAATTCCTGCTTCCCGCTATGCGTTTCAAAACTCGACGAAAAATTAAGTGGTTAAGATTAGGCACGTGAAATTGTAATGAGTCAAAGTGTATTATGCATAAGTCAAATACGAACGAATTTATGGAATCAGGTTGCTTCTGAAGCATGTAATGTTATACATAGTATTAACACATTATACACCGGAAGCTTATTGGTCCGATCCTCAATGATTGCGTTATGTTAAGGAGGAACTTAGAAATGTTCTTTTAAAAACACTCCTGAATGAAATCATTAGACTATGTTCCTGAAGGTGATTTGTTGGTTCATAACGAATAACCTAATTGTTGTTGAATCAGGTTTTAAGAAATTCTCAGCTACGAATCACAAGCGTTTAAAATCTATTAAACAGTCACTGGTAAGTTATTTGTAGACTGCGGATTTTATGCATCTTCTACATATTATTTTCAACTCACTGAAATCATTAAAAAAATAAATAAACGTCTGTGTAGCTGCTGTATGTTGCAATGGACGCATAGAATTTTTATTTTGCATACAAATCCGCAGTCTAGTAAGTGTTCAGAACTTTTGACTGCCAAGCAACTCTAACATTCAACAAATGCTTTCGAAACTTCTTTCATAATTACATTTGACTGTCGCTTGCCAGCCTGCTGATTTCTCAAGAAGAAAAGATCGGTAACGGGTTATTGGCTTCCACGATGACTGTGGATCGCATCAAAGCGCCGCGGAAGAAGAAGTGCATCTCCCCTTTCATTCTTCTGCTGCTCCCCTTTACCAAGATGAAACTCTTCATTCATCGCGCTCCAATTTGCCCGTGAACGGCGTCGAGTTCAATATACGGAGAGGGTCAGAGAGACACACGTGGACCAGACAGGACCTGGATATCGTTTCTGATGTCTCGGTGGGTGCTCCCGTAGCACGCAGTCGCCTAATCGCAGATGCCTAACGTTTCCTGTGGCCGTCGCCGAGAGGATCCCCGAGCCGAGCGATTCGTCTCGGACACGGTGCTTCCTTTTGAGATAGGGCCACGCAAAGGGGTTACAGCCTTTTTCTTTCTTGACTCTTACACGAGTCTCGCTGCTCTTCAGTATTTTTTTCTCCCTTCCCGTAGCACGCTCTCTCTTTTTTTTTATTTACGCTCCGAGCATTTCCATCGCAGTGGGGGTGTCCAGCCTCGGCAGTCGGTCACAATGAGAGCTAAATTCGACGTCCTTCCTCTCCCGAGGTCGCTCTTCTCTCCAACGAATGCTCTCCCGTTCTCTCCTTCTCTCGGTGACCAGACGATTCGAAGGCCTTAACCGAAGCAGATAGTCAGATACGGGCGCATAAAGGAGAAGGAATCTGCAACAATGAGGCAACAATGAACCAACGCGCACCCCGCTGCCTGTCAACCGACGACGGACTTCTGCGTTTTGTGGGAACCCCATTTATATGTTTTTCCTAACATACCTGACCCGGTCGGCGCGGCGCGGCCAGCGTTTCTCAAGCTACGATGATGCTCGTCGAACCGTGACCGAATTCTGTAATTTAATAGCCGGGCCCGATGGTTTGTTATTAAAACGAAAGACGGATGCGAGAGCCCTGACAGAGAACTACTCGACGCGTGTAGCTGTTGACCTCTGCCTAGGAACGAACCAGCGAAATCTATTTGGCAATTTATGGCACTCTTTTTGTCAGACTCGAAGCTGCCGAGATTCGAGCAGTGGCCAGGCAATATCAGATCGTGGAATCTTTGTGGGAATTATCCTGAAATTTGCTGGAAGGTCGGCTTCCAGGACGATGGCGAGGAAGCATTTGCATCACATTGTTTGAATACATTCTATATCAAGTATAACTTTTGCTTTAATTACAGTTCTTTATAACACGAACCAGAATAAGGAGCCTGTAAGATACTCGTATTATTAACACATTATCCAACGGCGATTATTTCATAATTTTTAAAACCCCATGGTGCATGGCTAATCACTTTTTAATGGATTTCTTGACAGCATCAGCAATTTCAATTATGAACCAACAATTTACTTCGAATAACGTCATCTAAGAATTTCGTTTCAAATTACAATGTATTACTTGTATTTGGTTTATTTCAGCCTTACAGCCAAGAAATGTGACTTGGTTTACATTAACCTACTGTACAAATCTATCTCATTTCACACATTCGTCCATACCGTCTCTCACACTTTTTCTTTGTCTCCCTCCTTCCTACACTGACCTACTCTGGTAGTCTTCTAATTACTTCTAACCCAATCATTGCATCCTTCCCCATTCCCTAACATTTGTTCATTAATTACAATGTATTAGGTCGTCCCATACAAGTTCGTGCCACGGATATATTTATACTCTTCGCGGCGTATTTTTCTTTTTTATTGAAAAACTATAGAAATTTTATAATGACGGTATAATGTCTTTACCAAAAAGGTGGGAAGAGCTTCTGGAACAAGAGGATGATTATATTTTTATAAGCTTTAATGGTATGTTTCAAATATTAATTTAAATAGTAGAACAGTAAACGGCACGAATCTGTGGGATGACCTAATCAAAGAAAATTTCTAAGCACCCTTTTGGTACAGTACAATTACTGAAAATCCTATTGACACCAAACCTACCGAGCCTTAAAATGGACTGATATACAGGCTGGGGAAATAACTATTATCACCTCAGATATCTTGGAAACTATAAGTTTCACAGAAATATTTGCTGAAATAAAATTGCACAGTACGAAGGGGGCCATCCGGTGGCGATATTATATTTTTTGCAGGTAGAGGTATTTCGGACATATGAAGGTCACCTCCATTTTTTTAAATGGATCCGTATGTTTTTGCTTCCGTATCATGATAGAGGATCTTAAAACGAGTTCAACGACCTATTACATAAGGTCATTGAAGGTCATAGTTCACTTTTACGAACACTTAAACTACCGGTTTGCCTAAGTTTATCACACACATTTTTAAATGTTTGATGCGAAGGCTGAGACCGATGTGAATATCGTTCAGCATACAAGTTTTTCGCTCTTACAGAATTTTGTTGGCATTCAACATAAATAAGAAGCATATCGACTAGCTCTTCGAACGGATACATCGTGCCAGATTGAACGATTTATCAATACTAATCTTATCATGTTTATCTTATCCTGCAAATTTATTAGTGTCCTTCAAGCAGTGTTTATTCTCAGTGAAGTAAACGGTAAGCATTACGCCTTCCTCTACTGTTTACAATACGTATGTTTCATTTACTACCAGAACCGTAAGTATTATCGCTTTTCTCTACTTTCTATGACCTTCAATGACCTTATGTAATAGATCGTTGAACTCGTTTTAAGATCCTCTATCATGATACGGAAGCAACAACATACCGATCCATTTAAAAAAATGGAGGTGACTTCCAAATGTCCGAAGTACATCCACCTGTAAAAAAACTATTATCGCCACCGGATGGCCACCTTCGTACTGTGCAATTTTATTTCAGCAAATGTTTCTGTGAAACTTATAGTTTCGAAGATATTTGAGGTGCTAATAGTTATTGCCCCACCTGTATGTTGCCTTATAAAAATTGCAGCATTGAATTTATTTCGATTCTGTGCGGTTCAAATTCTAATATGTGCTCTACTAAATATATTTACTTAATCATTACCCACGAAACCATATCTATAATTTCAATAATTGAATCGCTGTTTGTGAAAGTGATATAAGTCCATTTTGGGATAAAATGGGTTGTTTTAGTCAGATATAGATATCCTTTTTTTCTATTCCTTTTCATAAATTAATCAAAAGAAGTAGAACTGTAAAATGTTATCGCAGGAATATTTTTGTACATAGTGGAAAAAGTCGATTTGTAATAATGATAATTGAAACAACTTTCTAATCGCATTAATTATTAATCATTACGATTTCAGTGTGCACTGCCCATAAAGTTTTACAGCGGATAGTAGCTAATGGCTTAAAACGCAAACTCTTAAATATCACAATATATGAAGAAATGGGCTTATACCATTTTAAAAAACGACGGCTGGAACCGTCCTTTTTGACTTCCGATAGGTAGCGTTAACAAAAATCCACTTTCCCTCCCTTTCTACCAGAATACACTTTCCAGTGGCCAGAAGAGTTTCTAGCCCCGATTCTTATAGTATTACCAAATGATCAAAATGGAAATTCGCGTAAAGATCACCAGTCCAGTAAATAGAAAAAAAAGCATTTTAAACACGGCGCCCGGAATAAAACCACGTATTATACCACATATAAAACATTCAGTGACCAATGTTTTATTGTATTCCCAATAACTTTTCAAGGATTGCGTCAACAATCGCGCTCTAGTTTTACCTTCGAATCAATCCGGATCCATAGGCTAGATCCGAAACACCCTTGGATTAAAAAACCGGCACTTCACAGCCTGCGTGGAATCAACCACCGACGGAAAGCCTAACGAGGCGAGCGAAACTAGTCGGGGCCCACCGTGAGAGGTCCTGAAAAGTACTGCTCTCATCTCTGGGTGTCTTTCGAGTCCCAAACTTTCAGGTCACGTCCGTCGACTTTAGTAAGGTTGGTTCGAGCTAGCTGAGCACCCCTGAGACTGTTTCTTAAAAGGCACAATATGGAATAATAGGATTACATAAACAACGGCAACAAGACATTGTGGTCGGCGGGTAGGTAGGAAGCTCAGGGCGGCGAGGTATAGAAGAGAGAGAGAGGAGGCGGCGGAGAGGGTGCAGTTGGCCGGGGAGACATTTGCCAGATTGCGTTCGGTATTGAGCCCGATACTTTGTGGATTTCGGACAATAAAACCACCACCACAACCGGCACCAACACCATCACCGTAGGCTAGCAGCGACGGCCGTTCGGGTATCGTCGCCGTCTTAGTCACCTACCCTTCGGTTTCATTCAAGTAGCGACACGCCGGTGCTTTCTATAGGGGCGCCAGCACACAGCCAACACAGTCACCATGGCCTTACCACCCCACTAGGGAATTCCACGGTTAGATGCGTCCTCTCCACCCCTGTCTCGATGGCCGGTGCATTGTCAAAATATTGGCGTCGATCGGATCGCGCGAGCCTTTGTGCGTCGCCTCATGCCCCGAGCTGACTTTTCCAAAGCCGCGGGACGCCCCACGATTTTCTGAAAGACCTCTCTCTCCGCCCCCCAAGCTCTCTCTCACTCTCCTCTCTATCTCTCATTCTTTTTCTCTTCTCCATCTCTGGCTCTCTATCCCTGCCATTCGAAAGACCTCACTCTCTCTACGATTTTCCCCTGTCCCTCTCTCGCTGTCCTCTCTATATCTCTCTCTCTTTTTCTCTTCTACATCCCTGGCTCTCTACCCCACCATTCGAAAGACCTCTCTTTCTCTCACTCTACGATTTTCCCCTGTCCCTCTCACGCTCTGTTTTTCTCTCTTCTATCTCTTCGGTTCTCTACCCCCGCCATTTGACGCTCGATCGTGTGTATACGTGGACGATTCTCCCCTCTTCCCACGGAATTTTGCGGCGTCGCAGGTATCTGTTACCTCGGCGTCGCGTGATCCAGAGGACCTTTGTCCTCGGGAACGATCGACGCTCGAGGAGCCTTTCGATTCACCAAGACACGAATTTGTGATTCTCGAAGGGCGCCTTTGTTGCCCCCGGCCACCGCGGTTTCACGTGGTCCGTGCGAAAAAGATAAATGGCGCGCGAGATCTTGACTAGTTCTTCCACCTCCTCTTCTTCTTCTTCTTCTTCTTCTCCTTATTCTTCGTCTCTGTCCGACTTCCTCTACCGCCTCGACTCTCTTCGATGCTTGTTTCTTGCGGCTCTTGGATCACTGTTGCGGGTGTTGCACGCGCGACTGCTCCCGCTTCCTCTCTCGTTTCCGAGAGAATTTCGAAGAGAGGAAGTTCTGCCGATTTCCACGAGTAGAGCGACTTCGTGATTTAACCCTCCTTCTTTTTGCGATCGCGTGCTCCGAACATTGGATTTTATTAGAATTCTTCCGTATTTTCTCGCAGCGAAGCACGAAAATGAACCGATACGCTTTTTGTGGCTGGTAATAATTATTACTTGTTGTACACGGTGAATGAAGATGAATAGGAACTTGCCGATCGCTTTCTACGAGTAGGGTGACCTCGTGATTTAACTCTTCTTTTTGCGCTCGTGTGCGATAAAGGCTGAATTTTAGTAGAATTTTTCCGTACTTTGTTACTCGAGCAAAAGTTGACTAGCGCCTTTTGTAGAAAATGGTAATTTACTTGTACAATAAACCCTCTTACTAATTGGTACTGATTCTGAGTTTCTTATGACGCGGTACGAATTGATCGTGTTATAGGAGGGTTGACTGTATATCGTGCAAGGCAACGATAGGAGCTTGTTAGAGTAATAAAAATGAGTACGCAAATTCAAAGCAATAGACACATTAAAAAAATTCAAGAACATCAACGTATCAGTTTCAGTTGGATAGAATAATTAAAAGTACCAAATTTTTATTCAGCTCCTGTGTCTTGCAATCGATACAAACGATTTTATTTTCCATTAAGATCCGCAGTCTAATTATTAAGATACTGGATCGAAACGCCACAGAATCGTATCATTCATTCAGTATTCAATCGTATAATATTTTAAAATAGAATCTATGGGGTTCCTTAGTTTTTATTGCCTCCAAATGAATTTAATATCCGATCGAGTTAACCAAAATTGATGGAAGCTCGGAAAAAATTTGTTTTAAAGAAAACGAAGAAATTTGACCTCTGTTCAATGAAGTAAAAATGTTCTAGTATACATAATCCGCGTAAAAGAAGTACAATAAATAATTTTGCAAATTTCAGAGATATTATAAAACCACCGTAGCATAAAGGAGTCGGACGGAAGCAGAGAAGTTTCTGAAAATATTAAGATTATGCATCGCAAAATACAAATTCGTAGCCAGTTAGAACGCTTTAATAAAATACAGCTAAATGGTTCACCGGTTGTAGCCAATCGATTTTATTTACTGTATTATGTCGCACGAATCTTTTTTTTTCGAAATATGGTTACAATCCTGGTGCGAACGTGATAATAAATTGAAGCCTGTAGCAGGGAAAAGAGACGAGAGTTCGTGCGAAGTAATAAACGGATAAAAAATTATTTATTGTAGAATAACTCTCATAAAAGTGTTCCGACGTTAAACGATTTCGTAAAATATTCCTGCAGGTTTTTCCGAACGTAAATTTATTATATAATTTACAAACACGTTTTAAAAGGTTATATTGTCTCACGCGAGGCAATCGATAAAATTGCGGGCTGCTGCTTTCTGGCCTATTATTTATTCACCCTTCCTGTCATTGTCTCTCCGCTACACGCAGAATGTGACTTCGATACTAATATGAGCGTTGCACCGGGAGCTTTTCATTATTCATCACGGAAATACAAATCACACGATATGCCAGGAATATATAATTATTACCTTTTTTAGTAATTCTATCGCTCAAAAGGGAAAAATACATTCTTTGACATCCAGTTTATTTTCCCGTATCATGTGCGTCAATACATCCAAGTACCACCAATTTTATTTAAGAAAATTAATTAGAGTTCTTGTTAAATATCTAGACTTATCTGAGGATTCGTTTGGACCGACAGGATATTTAGCCTTTTTGAAATACTTTAATCATTTAAGTGGCAAAGACAAATATTTTTATCAGCAGTTTGCTTTTCGTATATTGTGCCTTGATGTTCAAGGATCCTAATTTTGATTTAACACTACCGGACCCTTAAAACTAATTGGTACATATTGCCTTATAAAAATGACAAGATTTAATTTAGTTAGACTTTGTGCGGTTCTTACTGTAATATGTGTTGTACTAATGATATTTATTCAATCATTTCTTATGAGAGCTGTTTGTACAATAATTGCAATAATTGCAAAATAAAAAAACTGAACGGTGGTGGTGAGTTTAGTGTTGAGAAACATGATCGAGGTTCTTGTTCAATTGACATCCAGAAGGATCTGAGGAATTGTCAAGATTCAACCACCTTTTAATATAGACACACTCATAGCGGAGCCAAATATTGAAGCGTGTCTATGTATTCATTCTTTTTTCAAAGATTGTAATCTGCATATTTAGTGTTGACGAACATTGTTACTGTATTCACTTGTATTATTATTGTATTGTATTGTATTACATATTATTGTATTTACTTACATTATTCCTGTAAAGCGAAATAAACCCAGAAGGGTTTAAAATGCTTAAAATAAAAAAAAAATTGTCAAGATCCAAGGTCCGTTTTTATTAACTTAATGAATTAAATACTAAAGATTCTTACCGCGAGCAATCGCGATTTTATATTTTGTGTGTCGATATTATTTATGATACTCGACCAAAGTTCTTGTTAAACGCGTGTGTGGAATCCAACACGATTCGCCAGGATTCCGAGACTGTCTTAAATAATTCGCTTGTTTAAGAGGAAAAGACAAATTGTTTGACGAACAGCTTGCTTTTCGTTCTTTCGTGCTAGGATTCCCATTTTTGTTAAAGAAACCAACCCGAGATTCTTGTTAAGTAGATATCTGGAAGGATCTAAGGATCTGTCAGGATCTACAGGACAGCAGGGCCGTCGATGTGGCCACAAGAGTGTTGACTGAAGTTTCTATTGGCCGAGCGAGACGTTCAATAGCGAGCGAGATTCCGAGCGACGATAAGTTTTCGGAGCCGCAGCCTCTATAAAAGAGCTACAACGATATTTAAAAGAGGAGCAACAACAATTACCCCCGCGGCAGAAAATAGGAAAGATCCTAAGCCGGCGCGTATCCATAGTAACCATGGTGAAGACGTTTATCGCGATTTTCCAAGCGCGCACCGTCGACTCTGTGGAATTCAAAAAGGCGAGAACGACGCTAAAAAGGGGGCCCATAGAAATCGCTTATCGTTGATCGCGTACGAACGTCCTCGGGCGGACCGCAAACTGCTGGCCATAATCACAACACGGTTAGAACAGTTTCGCGAAACGTATACGCGCCGCTGGATGTACACTGGGCTGCCGTGTTGACGTTTCTTATGCACACAACCCGGCCAACGACAAATATCAATTATTAGGACGAGCTTCTTCCTGCCGTTTCAGCTGATCCTGTGGCAAGGATCCCGTGTAGACATTCCGGCAACAATGTCCTGACAAGTTTGCTTTCCCTGATGTCGCTCCGAATTAAATACCAAACACACCTCTCAACCAAATGGTCGATCTACAGGAAATTTAATCATTTCATAACGAGATGAACGATCAAACAATTTTTAGAAATTAACAGTTTTTGCGAAAAAATTGCAAATAGAATTTTATAGATTGGTACCCACTTTCTTACATGCACACTATCATTGTTCTATGAAATTATTAGGTCGTCCCATACGTTCGTGCCGTTTACTGTTTTACTATTTAAATTAATATTTGAAACGTACTTTCAAAGTCAACGAAAAAATATAACCACCTTCTCTACAACCTCTTCCCACTTTTTTGGTAAAGATATTATATCGTCACTATAAAATTTCTGTGGTTTTTCATTAAAATACTTTTCAATCCGCGGCACGAACTTATGGGACAACCTAATATAACATAAATATGTTTGGTTACAGGTATAATGTTCTACATGTTCTCCATCGCAAAACGAGACGCATAACTTGTTCTACAATACATTCGTCCCTTTTTCAGACCTATCTCATTTTTATACGGCGAAAACTGCTTTCAGATTTCTTTATACGAACAAACACGATGTATACAGTCACTCCCATTAATATTCGGACACTTCTAAAAAGACGATAATTTTTCTAATATTTGACGATGTGATTTGGATTTTTTTTGAGAAGTTAGAACAGTTAAAAAATTATAATTGGTCGGAATTGCAAAGAAAATAATAAAAGTTGTTTTTTTACAACGGTTTCATGAGGGTCTACATTGAAAGTTTACCAAATACGTTTTGTAGATCTGTGCCAACTGTACAGTGGCGGCCGGGTACTTAAGTACACCATTTAAAGACGAATAACTTTTTTAAAATTGGTCCAAATGACCTAAGTTTCTTTGAGATGCTAGAAGGATTAATTTACTAGATAATATGTAAAAAGAACTTTTATAAAATTGCTATTAATCGGAGTTGTGAAGAAAAAATTGAACGTCATGAATTTTAACTTTTGTATCTGTGCCTATATCGAAAAATTAAAGCAGGCATTTTGAAAAGCTTAGTGAGTTATATACATGTACAAAGTGTCATTGAAATCGGTTGACGCATAAAAAAGCCGTAGGTATTGAAACATGTAAAAAACTTTCAATTTTGGGCCTAAATCGCATTTTCTTACAATATTTGCCATTTTTAAATTTTCGATATAGGCACAGATAAAAAAGTTCAAAATCATGACCTTCACTTTTTTCTTCACAACTCCGATTAATAGCAATTTTATAAAAGTTCTTTTTACATATTATCTAGTAAATTAATCCTTCTAGCATCTCAAAGAAACTTAGGTCATTTGGACCAATTTTAAAAAAGTTATACGTTTTTAAAGGGTGTACTTAAGTACCTAGCCGCTACTGTACATACTTTTAAAATTTCACCAAAATGGGTAAACGTTGCAATGAGCTACAACCGTTTAAAGATAGTGAAAATTGTACCTTAAACAGTAATAGATCGAAGGATTCTTACGTCTTTCGATGCCTGTCGCTGTTTTCCACGTCATTCGATTTTGATGAAGTGTTCAGAATGTATATAATTGATACAGATCTCCAAAACGTATTTTTTTAATTTTAAATACAGGCCCAAATAAAAAAATTGTAGAAAACAACTTTTAGTATTTTCTTTGCAATATGGACCAATTGCAATGGTTTCAAAATTACTTTTTCACGTCATGTAGTAAACTAATTGTTCTAAATTCTTAAAAAAGTCCAAGTGGTATGGTCCAACATTAAAAAAGTTATCGACTTTTTAAGAGTGTCTGATTATTAATGGGAGTGACTGTACATTAAAAGCTACTTGAATTTACATGAATTCTGTTCAATTAAATTTTTGTGTACAAATAAGGAATAGAATATAAATGTACGTCTATTTTAATGCAATGTATTGCAACGCAACGTAAATAATATAGTTTAAAGTAACGTATATAAAGTAAATCAATGTAAGATAATATAATGTAATGCAATGTAATATAAGGTAATATATTGTATTATAACGCGGTCGCTAATAACCCGAGATGTTGATGCGACCTTAAATAAAGCAACTTTAAAAAAAGAAATTCTCGAAGCGACGCGGCATGTAAGATGATAATTAGATTGATTTGAGACTGGAAATACCGCCGTATTTTTTTACTACAAGTTAAAAAATAGTCGAGATTTGTGCATAGGCGAAGACGTTGCATACATCACAGTCTAAACATCATAAAATGAGATTGTTATCTCTCTGCATCCCCTTGCAGCCGAGTATTTTCTCACCCGTCCAGAATGAATTCAGTGACAATCGCGAACCGGATCGCGGTGCCTTCGCATATAGTTTCCGGTTTAACGTTCCTCGACGACCACGACTCTTTATTCAATCCCCTAACCCCGGGACTCCATCAAAATTCTGTGGCACGCGAGTCAAGCCTCCCACGCTGTCGCGCGCGCGTTGCGCGCTCGCGATCGAACAAAGCGCTCGAAGAGGTCTATACAAAGTGGCATTGTCCTCGGGGTCAGCCACGGAGCGACGTCTCTCGAACTCGAACAGAAAACACACCGGACCGGATCGGTTATTCGACGCACGGGGGTCAATAACGTCGTCGTTAAGGTGTCCGACGCGCGGCGCGATGCGCGATTCGTCCTCGGCGGCCGTTTTAATTATAATTAATTCGCCGCACGCGACATCTAGGCGCGGCGGGGACTATCAACGAGGGATCGGTGGCCATCTAATTGGCACCGAGAGCCCCCGGTGTGCGTGGCATTAAACGGGGACCGGCTGTGGTCCTTTTCCATGCGACGGAACCTCTTTAGGGCAATCATGGACTGGTCCCCGGCTCGTAAGCGGCTTCGCTAAACGATTCACACTGTTTGCCGCGAGTATTAGCCGCATTAAGCAACAGCCACGCGACCACCCCTTCTCTCCCTCTCTCTCTCTCTTTCTCTCTTTCTCTCTTCAGAGGCCGGCTTCTCATCTGCATGAACATCTGACATACGGCCGATAAAACCGATCGCCGACCCATCTGCCGTCCTTTTTACCCCATTCGCATCCCCTGGTGCCACTCGATCTCCCGATCCAGTGAACCGACACTGAGTGCTCCGGATTCATGAATTTCCCTGACATTTTGGTAGGATTTTCAACTACGTCGGTGAGTGGACCAACTAATGTGATCTGATCTAATCGGAAATCGATTCGCTTCAAGTCCCTTAAAGAGTATTAATTTTTGAGATCCTTTAGGAAGTCTTCGTTATTGAGATTCTTTAAAGAGTTTTCATGCTCATATTTTAATAATAGACCTCAAACATGAAGCCAAGAATGAAGACATTTAATGATAGACCTCAATGACTTCATTCTTGCGGTGCTTTAAAGAATCTTCATTATTAAGGTCCATTAGCAAGTCTTTCTTTGTGAGGCCTTGAAAGACTCTTCATTTGTGAGGTCCTTCAATGTTTTTCATTATTGACGTCCTTTAAAGAGTCTTTGATTTCATTTAAAGGGCCTTCATTATTGAGGACCTTTAAAGAGTATTCATGCTTGTGGCCCTTTATAAACGGCTTCATGTGAGAGGTTCATTCTAAGTGTCTTCATTTCTGCGGTCTTTTAAACAGTCTTCATTTGTGAGGTCCTGTAAAGATTCTTCATTTTTGCGATCCTTTAAAGAGTTTTCATTCTTGAGGTCCATTAGCAAGTCTTTATTTATGAGGCGCTTTAAAGACTCTTCATTTGTGAGGTTCTTCAGTAGTTTTCATTATTGAGGTCCATTAAAGTGTCTTTGAGGTCATCTAAAGGGCCTTCATTATTGAGATACTTCAAAGCGGTTTATTTTTTGTCGGATTGTTAGCAAATCTTCATTTTCGAGTTCCTTCGCAGAGTGTTCACGTTTCAGTTCCTTTAGAAAGATCCTTAGAAAGCGATAGAGATTGGACAAACGTGCCCATGAAGAAGTGAACTTTCCTACAAAATGTGACGAATTTCTTGATCCGGATGACTGTGTGCAGTGAACGAAACCGAGATCAGGCCCGCAAACCCTGTCGGATCGCTCGCATTCCGAAATTCCGCGCGCGCTACACGCTCGCATCGGATTTCGCTGGTCCGCCTCGCACGCACACCCGCCTCGCACGGTATTTAACGATCTTTAAACGCGTCCAGCCACGTGGACGCCGGTCACGCCACGTGTGAATTTTTTTCTGAAAATCGCTCGCTTCTGCGTGCTTCTTGCGACCCGCACAAGCTGGAAGCGTGCGGAGATAAAGGATGCTTTACACTTTACGTTACGCTGGTTATACCGCAGCTGCGTGAGCACGTGCGATTTTTATTTGATTAAGGGCCGAGGCTTCTTTCTGCCGGATTCCGACGGTCGCGGCTGATTTTCTGTTCGGTACACCTGTTGCGAATTCTTCGGCGTGTGTACGGGTCTTTAGATTCCGCACGGATTCGGAGTCTGCGAGATTTTTGACAGTTTTCGAACATTGTTCGTTCCTAAAATGGCGGCCAGCTTTTTAAGTACAAATGAATAAGTTTTCTAAAATTGGTCCAAACGACCCAAGATTTTTCCGAGATGTTAGAAGGATTAGTTTACTAGATAATGTATGGAAAAAGCTTTTTTTAAAATTGCTATTAGTCGGAGTTGTGAAGAAAAAAGTGGAGATTATAATTTTTAACTTTTTTATCTGTACCTATAAGTACAGAAAGCCATAGGCATTGAAAGATATTAAAATCTTTATATTTCGGGTTTAAATCGCATTTTCTCAAAATTTTTGCCATTTTTAATCATTCGTGGCTCGTAGCAATTTTATCGATTACGTCGGAACTTCGTGCATGTATATAATTTACTTAGATTTGCAAAAGGCATGTTTTAAATTTTCTTTATAGGAACAGATAAAAAAGATAAAAATCTTGACCTCCATTGTTTTCTTCACAACTCCTACCAATGGGAATTTTAAAAATGTTTTTTCCACACATTACCTAGTAAACTAATCCTTCTAACATTCAAAATAAACTCAAGTCATTTGGATAAATTTTAAAAAAGTTATTCGTTTCTAAAGGGTGTACTTAAGTAGCTGGCCGCCATCGTACAAGCTGTTTAGTGATTCGAAATGTTTGTTAGTTGAAGAATTTTCTATTTTTTTAATGCGGGTGAGTGAGTTGGAGAGATTCTAGTGATTGATGTGCGTAATGTCGGTTTCTTTGGCAATGAAACATCCGGAATACCGGGAAATGATTTTATATTTGTACAGGAAGGAAGTGCAATGATTCATATCTTTTGGATTATTCGATCGATCAATGGGTGATTAATATTGCTTATCAGTGTGGGTATCATACGTAGAATATACAATTTCATGTAAAAGTGTATAAATTTATAAGCCAGGAAGCGGATAAGCAATCTTATCAAAATCTGCGTTCGTATTCATTTCTATTTCGTTGGTCTTTTGTTCACAACTCGAATAATATCAGAAAATATCAAAATATCGAGGATTGGATAAAGATTTTGCGACTATCTGAAGTCCGTAAAGATATAAGAATCCTCTTCTTTAATTGCTCTTGAGAGCGAGCTGAGAATCATAGTGGTGTAAGTGCAAATTCCGAAGTAGATGTAGATGCAGAACTTCATTCTTTCCTGAAAAATGGCAGTTCATTCTTTTGCCATTAAATAAATAGAACGAACCATTTGGAATCGTAGTGGTGTAAGTCCACCTTGCACTCTCTAGTTGTAAAATACAACTTTTAGTACTTTCTCTGCAATTCCGACCAATTGCAATGTTTTCAAATTTTTTGCCGTCATGCTGTGAACTAATTGTACCAAATTTCTCTCTCTCTAAAAAAAAAAGAAGATTCAAATCGTAATGTCAACTATTAAAAAAGTTATCGTTTTTTTAAGAGTGTCCGAATATTTCTGGGAGTCACTGTATATCGGTATAAGTCAATCTTAATTGGATAAATCGCTTGTAAATTGTATAAAATTCTGTTTCGTGCTTCAATTTTCACATACAGACGTTTTTTATAGTTCTCTGAGCCTATAGATGCGTGTTTGCAATCGCAATACGTATATAGAGTTTTTTTATAACAACATATGCAAAACATTATTTTACTCGATATACCATGTGAGCCGTTTATTTTGAAAGTGGCCTAAGTCCATTGGTCAATTATTTTCTGTTGACGGTATTAACGTGTGGAACTTGAAGTTAACTGTCATAAACAACATTTGCTGTTAAGCATATTCAGAATATACACGATAATTTTGGACTCATAAGTTTTCGCAGTTAGTTCAATAATTAAAACCATTGCTTTGAAAGTGGTCTAAGTCCAATCAATTATTGATAATGTCCGATAGTGCGGATTTTCAAATGTCCGAAGGCAGTGATGAAGGTAATATTAATCAATTAGTATTTAACAAGTTAACATCAGTTTTTTGACAGTTGCTTCAGTTGAATAATCAGTACGTTTAATTAATTCAGTGAAAAAAAATTCACGCAATACACACATACAAATTAAATATAAAACTTAAAATATTAAATTATATAAATTATTATACTCGTGGAGAAGAATAAAACAACAAGACCATTTAACTCAGATAGTGAACACGAATTCGTAACTAATGATTTCAACAAAAAAAGTTCGAAAATATTGTATTGACACCACTTTATACAAATATAAGACGGATTACAACAGCGAAATACAAGTACATGATGGACTTACTACGATACATACCACCAGTGCACTATGACATACCTCCCGCATACACAAAATGTTTGATTAGCAGTAAATTCTTATGTAATTTATGTAGTTAGAAAATTTCCCGAATTGTATAAATTGTGTTTTTGAAGAGTTGTAAAGAAATATAAAATAAATTGAGTATTGTGTTTTCAATTTGAAGCATTTTAAATTATGTACAATGGACTTGGGCTCTTTCAAATTTTATAACGAATCTGGTTGTTAACTTTGAAAGTGTTTTAACTCCATTTTTGGTAAGGAAATACATATTATTCACTTAATAATTGTTATTATTTTAATAGGAATTGTAAATTTCACTCTTTTAGATACACTTAAGCAGTATGACACATTGGTATCCTATACGTATATTTTTAATCTTATTGAAACGCAAATTTTTAAATATCTCAATTTAAGTATAAGTGGACTTAGGTCACTTTCAAAATATACGGCTCATGTATGTGACTTGCACCACTATAATTCTCAACCAGCCAATTGACTACTGACTACTGTTTGAATACTGTTGCGAATTCCGCAAGCGCTATTCGTGGCGCGTCGTGACATTTAATAACAGCATACTTTATTTATTGTAATTCAGAGCTAACATACAATTCTCAATTATGTCGGCTGCTATATCGACTTTGTGTCCGGTTCGTGCGACGGTCAAACATCGACTTCTCAGCTGTCAGTTGATCAACAGTTTCCCGACGACCCCTCTTTTCTATTATTTCTTTAGGGGTTATTCACCGCAAGGCCGTTTTGCATTACTGTGACTGTACATTGAACACGCCGCCGCCGTAACAATACGTTGACTGTCACGTTCGTCATGGTAGACACTATTCTTTAACTCGAAACTAATTTCTATCATGACGCGTTCGATTAAATAAATTTTTTTAGCGTCTGTAGCATGTAGAAGAATTAAAGAAGCAATCACTGTGAAAATTGAAGACCGTAAAGCACAACATTTTCGCCTTAACATACACTGCCCTTGTCACACGTCTTCACAATAGAATCAACATAATGTACAGAGTGTCCTATTTAAATCGAACCAGTCGAAAGTCTCCGAAACTGTTGATGATACTACAAAATGTTTTAGACAAAAGTTAAACGGTATCAGGGGGCAAACTTTCTGATGGAGTTATCATTTTTCTATGCGGACGCGTAGGGGAGATATGAAGGTTAACTTTGCTTTTTTAAATAGAATTGTATATTTTTAAGTGCACTATTAGATGATACTCGTTATTTCCTATGTAATAGTATTAGATCACTTACGGCAATTAGTTTAGGATATATTAGTGTGGCTCGGATTATACGATGATAATTAGCGTGTCTCGTTGCTGGATCGACGTGATGAACAACAAAAGGCAAGATAAGTCAGCGCAAAGATCAGGGCAGAGCCAAAATCCATTGCAAACGATCCCTTAGCTGTTCACTCAATGATCAGTTTAGGGTTGGGCGATTTTGAATCGATTTTCTGAAGAATTGATTTTTTCGAAGCGATTTTCAATCTTTTGTAATCGATTTTTTTAGTCATGAATTAATCTTCGATTCACGGTGAGGCATAGGTTAATTTATCCATCAATGAGTGTCATGGCTGCCTAATGTATTTTCCCGTTGTAGGAACGTCTGTTCCATCAGAGAGATTATTCTCGAAAGTCGGGAACATTACGATTGAAG
Source organism: Sphecodes monilicornis (assembly GCA_913789915.3). NCBI lineage: Eukaryota > Metazoa > Arthropoda > Insecta > Hymenoptera > Halictidae > Sphecodes > Sphecodes monilicornis. The sequence goes on along the minus strand of OU565286.1, from coordinate 12,763,081 downwards.
AACGGAATCGTATATCACCGGACTATTTCTAACATTTACTCTTCTTAAATTCATTGCCTTCAATTGAATAGTTAATAAACGATGACTTAGATTATTGTTAATTTTTCCTTTTTTCAAATTTTAAATAAATAAATATATTGCGAGCGTATGGATGTGTGAGCGTATGGACGGTGTGGGTGTGCGTGTGGACCGCACCGCATGTAACATTAGAATATCGGCGTCTCGCAACACCATCGATCGCCGATGCCCTTCTGTTTTAAGAAATGAATATGTTTTTACCAGCGTTTTTGAAATCGAGCAGTTGTCGTTGAAACGTGTTACGAATAAAAGCTCTATCACCGATCTCCGCTCTTTTGCCCATATTCCCGCATTCCATCCTCACAATATCAATCTAATTTAAAAGTTTATACAGGGTGTCCCACATAAATGGGAACACCTAAATATCTGTCGTATTTACAGTCCTATCAGAAAACTTCAGAGGACAAAGTGACACTATTGCAGGGGGCAAATACATATAATGGTAAAGAAAAAAATTTTTTATGTCGTGTTCTTTAATGAAATTTCAAGGTCACCGATGTTTTTGTAAATGGAATAGTATATTTTTTTACGATAGCATGATAGATAAAAAAAAACTGAATTTAATGGATACTACCTTTTTGACCTTGAGCAAGAATAATCATGTTGGGGCGGATAAAATGTGGAAGTTTAAAACTTACGTGTTTCAACAAAGATTACGCGTTGTTTACGGCGGGTTGACCTTTACATATCATAATAAATGTTCGAAATGTTGACCATCCTCATTTATACAATATTGCAATCTTGCATTAAATGATTAGTAGGCATTGTCGATTTCCTGAGACGTAATTGAAGCACATGCTGCAGTAATCCTTTGCCACATATCCTCTGGCTTTGTGGGTTTCAACATGATGGTTGTCCAGCGCATTATTCTACAGTTGCTAGAACGGTGCTAAATACGAAATATCCTGGACGCCGGATTGGGCGACGAGGAACAATTCCATGGCCAGCCCGTTCTCCGGATTTGACACCATTGGACTTTTATCTATGGGACAAGATAAAATGTATTGTGTACAAAGATAAACCCACAACGCCAGAGGATATGCAGCAAAGGATGACTGCAGCATGTGCTTCAATTACGTCTCAGGAAATCGACAATGCTTACAGATAATTTAAAGTTTGCAATATTGCACAAATAAGGATGGTCAACATTTCGAACATTTATTATATGTTAAGGTCAACCCGCCGTAAACAACGCGTAATCTTTGCTGAAACACGTTAAATTTTAAACTTCCACATTTTATCCGCTCCAACATGATTATTCTTGCTCAAGGTCATTTCAAGGTCAAAAAGGTGATATCCACTAAATTCAGTTTTTTATTGTCTATCATGCTATCGTAAAAGAAACGTACTATTCCATTTAAAAGAACATCGGTGACCTTGAAATTTCATTAAAGAACACGACATAAAAAATTTTTTTCTTTACCATTATATTTTCCCCCTGCAATAGTGTCACTTTGTCCTCTGAAGTTTTCTGATAGGACTGTAAATACGACAGATATTTAGGTGTTCCCATTTATGTGGGACACCCTGTATACAGTATCTCATCATGAGATACTATTGGTATCTCGATAGTGCTATAAAAGTTATACACTTAAGATTGATTTACTTTTTTGTTGAACAACTTGATTTTCTAAATCGGCTCTAAAGTGCCATAAGAATTGAAGCACTACATTTTAGGTCCGATTTACATACTCGGATCCCACGATATAGCAATATGCCATGCAGAATGCACATGAATATAAATAGTATTTCGATGGATTTCTTTTAAATTTTCAAAGAATCGATTTATCAAAGTTTGATTTTCTATTGAACTGTTTTTTTGTCGTTGTGATTCAGAGTTGATTCAAGAATCGTTTTCTTTGCAAGAATCGCTTAACCAAGAATGTCTCCGCTCGAAGCGCAAGCGTAGGACGTTCCCAAAAAAGGGTACAGCGGCGATTGTTCTTCAATTTGGAAAACAACTTGTGCCACGGCTTGACATTTATGCCACGGCTGGTGGCACAATGCGGCCGATTACAAATCCGTTGTATAGTTCGTAAGCCATAAAAATCCGGGTGTCGTGGGCATTGGTTGGTTCGGTCGACGAAATCGTGTGCGTACGTTCCCGTTAGTCGTATTTGTTCGCGGGTTCATTCATTAGCGGGTTGCCGCGCTTAGGCCCGCGTAAGTAGACCGAGGGACACCGGGGCATGGCACCAAGCAGACACCGAAAAACTAAAGAACGTCCATTGTGAATATTCTTTTCAGCCCAGGAATTGGCCCCGGTGCGCTCGTCACGACTCGTTTGCCACGAATGTCGTCCAAATGTTGCCGCGTGACAAAACGCCGAGTTTCTTAAGTCCCGCGCGCGTTTTGTCACGCTTCATACTTGTATATATCCACGGGCGAACAAAAGAGGAGCCGGAGGACCGCGGAATATACAGACAACCCTGCGAAGGAGGCGACGTTTACCAAAGAAATACTCTCACACATCCGTCACAGTCCTATGCCAAAGCTCGCGGAGAGCCTGGAAATGAGAGAGCGGCGCGGGGAGAACCGCCAGAGAAATAAAAGGGAATGCCGTATTCTTTTGGCTCGATGAACCTCATTGTAACCGGTAATATTTTAACCCATTTCAGAGCGATTTACACGCGAGTCTTGTGTACTCTATGCCACACAGCGATGAATGGCTGGAAATGACCAGCCGGAATAGGCATTCCGAGGACACTTCACGTGGGAAAGCTTAAACGACCGATGAAGTATGCGCCGTTACGAAATATTTGTCTCGCCGCTGTATATTCTTTGGAGGAATTCCGTGTTTCATCCTATTCTTCTTCCTCGTTCGTTCCGGTTTCCTTTAAGACTTGTTAGCTTTTGTTATTGCTACCCTCGCGTATGTTAACGCGGCTATCCGCTCGTTTACACAGGTGCTTTCTTCTTCTTGCGTCTAGGCATTGATCAAATCGTATTTTATTTAAAGATTTTCACGATTATTCGATCAACTTAACACTTTGACTACCACCATTTTTTTTTACTAAACTTGAGAATAAATTTTTAATATAATATATTCAGTAAACTAGATTTTATTCAGATCTTTGACATGTGAGGAAGTTATGAAAATCATTGTTACGACTAGACTGTAGATCTTTATGCGAAATGAAAACCTCCGTATCCTTAACCCTTAACTGCTACAATGTATAGTAGTAGTAGTACTCTTTGAGACTGCTTTCAATTTTCATTCAATCCTATTTACCTTCCTACTTACTTTGCAATTAGAGTCCAATGTTAAATTCGTGAAATTATTGAAGATTTATATGTATCCAATAGACTGCGGATCTTTATGCGAAATAAAAATTGTCCACCTTATTCAATAATTTCAACACTAAACCTATCAAGCATTAAAACTATCAACGAATATTACCTTATAAACGTGGCATCACTAGATTTATTCACATTGTCTGTAATTTCCAATATAACAGATGCTTGGACAAGGAAGTTTATTCCATTATTTTTCATAAACGAATTTTTATAATTCCAATAATTGAAAAATATAAAACCGGTCATTTGACCATGGTAGGTTTAGTGTTAATAAGTATGGAACAATGTTACAGTATCTTTAACCCCTTATCTAATATAGTAGTAGTAGTACTCTTTGAGACTGCTTTCAATTTTCATTCAATCCAATTTCCCTTCATGCTTACTTTGCAATTAGAGTCCAATCTTAAAGTCGTGAAATTATTGACGACTTATATGCATCCAATAGACTGCGGATCTTTATGCGAAATAAAAATTGTCCACGTCATTTAATAATTTTAATATCTAAGGAATAATGTTAAAGTATCTTTAACCCCTTAACTACTATAGTAGTGGTAGTAATCTGTGAGATTGCTTTCCATTTTCATTCATTCCTATTTCCCTTCCTGCTTTCTCTGCAATTAGAGTCCAATGTTAAATTCATATGCAAAATAAAAATTTTCTATGACAACTGCAAGGGACAGGAACCAGATAGACATTTTATTTTTTCTTTAATAATTTTAGTGGATTTGATGATAATTAGACTGCGGATTTTTATGCAAAATACAAATTTTCTAACTGGATTACAACAAACTGAAATGAAACACAAGTTTATTTTGTATCTTAATATGTTGAATAGTTATTTATTTATTTATTGATGCCGCAAACCATGTTTCGTTTATATAGCATACATTAGTATAACACTTTACAATACATAATGGAGTATAAATCGTTATATTGAATTAAATTAAAATGTACGGTAGACACTAAATTAAAGATAAATATTAATGCTGTAATATCTCGCACGCTTAGAAAGAAATTAATGGTGTAGGGAGGGTATATGTTGAATAGGTTGAAAATCATGTAATCGCACTTCTAAATTCTTCTAATGTTTTTGCTGTTATAAATTGCACAATCATTTTTCGGTAAATATTTACATTAGGGGCTTCCTCACCGATTTTGATGACGTTGAAATATGTTGTCCAGGTCATCATTCTGAACAACTTTTTCCTATACATGTTCCTGCCGCTCAGCTTTAGTTTCCGAAATATTCGCAAAAAAGTTTCAACATCTCAAAAAGTGATGGGAGTAGGCCTGGCTTTGGTCTTCCTTAAGTCTGGGTTATTTATATATTATTTATATATTTATATATTTATATACTGGGTTATTATATATTTTCTTGATTGTTGCAGATATCCAAGAATTCGTATAGTTTCATGCTTAATACTCCGTATGCTAACACAGCATACAATGAAATGAGTTCGTGTTCGAAACGATTCATTTCACGTTTCAGTTCGTAAACATAAACAGACAAGACAATGGGTCTCAATTGATTGAAGTCGTTTTAAGTTGTGACCGTGGCCGCGTTATCGATGGCCACAATTTCAAATCTAACCCAGACCTACTCCGATCACTTTCCGAGATGTTGAATCTTTTTTGCGAATATCTCGGAAACTAAAGCTGAGCGGAGGTAACATGTACAGGAAAAAGTTGTTCAGAATGATGACCTTGACAACATATTTCAACGTCATCAAAATCGGCGAGGAAGCCCCTAATGTAAATATTTACCCATTTTTCTTATAAATGTATAAAATCCATTAATAAGATTAATTTACTTCTTGCGAGGGGACTACGTTAGTCAATGGTGGAATTCTTCTAACATCTTTATAGTATTCTATTTGATGTTCTCCTTTTCATTATGAATTATAAAATTCCCAGTCTAGTTATGGTAAACTTTGTCTTCTCTATTCTCGCATTATTAAATAATGTAATATGTAATAATGTGTAATGATTTTGGGCAGATAAAAGTTTGAAATACTTCACACAACACGCTATAAAATCAAATGTAACATCCGTGGCACAATGGGGCCGTTGTTACGAGTGACAAAATTCTCTTCCACGTCCATTTTCGCCGCTTCCGCTGCAAAAATTTTCGCGGAAGCAGCCAAATTATTCCCGGGCAACGGAGAATCTCGAATTTTTGAAAAGCTAGGGCGCGGACGCCCGGGCATCCGATTTTCCAAATTGCACGGAAGGAAACGGCCGTTTCCAGATTGTCGCGTCGGTTTTCGTCGGTTTGGTCGGCCATCGAGTTTTACGGTGGAGAGTTTTATCCGACGACATCAGCAGATAATTGTTCCTAATGGACTGAGTAGTGCGCGGGACCGAGGCTCGAGCGGCGCACACGAATGTTAAACATGTAACAACCCTTCATGACGAAGCATGCCATACAGTCTGGTCCCTTTTTTCCTTGCGACCCTTCAATTTAATCAGCCTCATTCAGTCTACCGCGAAACAACCTGCCACATGGTGGCCATTGTACCGCACACACTGGATATTATTAACGACACACTCAGCGTGGATCGTTTCGTCAATCTCCGCATCCTCTCTCTTTCACTCTCTCCCCCTCCCCCCCAACTCGCCAACCCCTCTCTTTCTCTCCAGCTCTCATCGTCTCCCTCCCTATCGCCTCTTCCTTTTTTTTTCTCCGTTCTCTACCCCCTTTTGTTTTGTTCGTACGATGCGGCCGAGCACTATCACCGCCGTGAATAAACAGCGGAACCGCCATACGCACTCTTATGCGTTCTTTGTTGATGTATTAGTGTCATTTAGCCACCCCACACGGTGCCGCGTGACTGAAATTTGTCGGAGACACTTCCAACCCTAAGCGGCACACGACCTATTAAAAACGACGAATGTTTATCCCGTCTTCGGTGGCCCCGCGCGTCAATAAATTATCACGGGATCATAATTTTTTCGAAAGGGTGGCGCGAGACCGTCGCCTACATATTGCGCCCTGATGGAAACGCTGGCCCGATACTTTATCGTTTCCCGCTCCCGGAAAAATATTGGCTCGGTACACGCGACGAGACTTGCTTTGTTCCACGATAATTACACCGCGGTCGCTTACGCAATTTACAGGCTCGCGGATTAACTTTTGAAAATGGTAGACGAGTTCTCCGAGTACCGGACACATTATAGGTTTTCTAAAATATGTTAAAATATATGTCCGCGTCCTTTGGGTAATTCCTTCAAACTTCGACTTTACAAAAGATCAATAATTAACGATTTTAGGGAAACCAACAACGAACGATTTTAAAGAAACCAATAATGAACGATTTGTAAGAAATTAATAATGAACGATTTTGAAGAAACCAATAATGGAATCTAATGTCGGACAGTGTCAAGCTGAGCTAGATTTACTTGAAGTACATCTAATTGCCCGGATATTCATGTGCAGAAACACATGATCCCATTCTTGACAGCTTGTACCTTGAATCCAATTTCTATAATCATTAGATAGCGGATCTTTATGCAAAATAAAAATTTTCTTTATCGATTGCAAGAGACAAGAGTCAAATATAAATTTCTTTCTTTTGATAATTATTTTAAAAGATTGAAATAGCAATCCTATTAATATTTTTATTGCTTTAAATAGTACCTATTACAGTTTGTTATCAATGTATACATTTTCTGGTCTATAAGCAATTTACACAAATCGTTTTTTTTTTAGCAGCAACGTTTAATAGAATGATCTCGTTTTAAATAGTCTTTAAGGTCTGTAATCGTTTCATTGTTTTCATTTCCTTTTTATTGTGGTGCTCATTCGTTTTATTCGATCTTCTGCTTCTGTTTCTTTATCCTCATACGTTTCACGGATTAAATTTGATCGTTATATTTAAATTATTTAATAAAATGCTAGTGTTCGGCATCAAGTCCAACATTAGGTCAATTCCTCCTAATTACATGGACATTAACAATTAGTTAATCGGCGAAGATATTTATATGGCTCAGAGCAGTTCTAATAAGAGCTTTTATTAGGCGTCCTATAAAGTTCTTATTTTAGCATTTTGCAAATTAAGTGCGTGAAACGTGTAGTCAAATAATTTCCGTTTAAAGAGTAACACAATTGTTAATAGAAGCGCCGAATGTTTCATTCTTTGTTTCTTTTTAAAGGTGTCGGTCGAAGGTGTGAATTCACACAGATGTATCAACGTAAAAAAAATTCAACGCGACGTAGTTTTTCGGTGTGAAAGTTTTATTAGGCCGGAAATAAAACAACAACTTCATTAACCTTTATGGAAGTGTTAATTTTATTGCAGTTCGCGCATTCGGAGCCGCCGTAAATGCATAAATGTCTACGGTATAGTGATAATTGCTATTCCGGTGGATTTTAATTGATTTTCCTCGGGAAATAACCGCCACAGATTCATTTCATTACCTTGAATATAATACAAACACCTCCTGACATTTGGAAAACAATAAATTCGCTTTCTCAAGGGGAAAGTTCGGATAAAAATAAAACTCGCCCAATAAATGCTAGACAAGAAATTAATAAAGCCGTTTCGAAATTAATTTTAACTGTTTCAGTATTACGTGTAATTGTGAAAAAATTTAATAACTTTCGTGTTATTAATAATATCGATACTGCATAATATCGGCACAGGCGATGTAATATGCACACAATAATAATATAAGCCCAAGCAATATACAGGGTGTTCATTTGAAAACTTTCCAGCCGAATATTTCGAAAAGTATGAAAGATATTAAAAAAGTGTAAAACACGAGTCCAAAGATTTCGAGGAGGAAAGAGGGGAACAGTAGCGGTTTTTTATTTGTGTGGCGTTATCAAGGTCATTTGAAGATAAACTTTGTTTTTTCAAATGGAAACCTATATTTTTTATTATGGGATCTTATTGTACGTAAAAAGACCAGCAATTTTCGCAGGATACTTTTTTTTATCTGCGCACTAATTTCGGAGATATTTAAAGCGAAGTAGAGCGAGTCATACTTATACTGTGAGAAAGTTTGTAATTTCTTTATAACTATAACAAATTTTCAAAATGTTCTCCGTTGTTTTCTAAAGAATAATACAGAATTCTTAAATTCTGAACGAACATTTTTGTAGGTATCTGTTGGAATAGGTCTACATTCCTGTACAAACACTCTACTTCTCTTTAAATATCTCCGAAACTTGTGTGCGGATAAAAAAAAGTATCCGACGAAAATTGCTGGTCTCTTTACGTACAGTAAGATCCCATAATAAAGAATATAGGTTTCCATTTCAAAAACAAAGTTGACCTTCAAATGACCTTGTAAACGCCACCCAAATAAAATACTGATACTCCCCCCTCTTTCCCCCTCGAAATCCTTGGACACGTGTTTTACACTTTTTTAATATCTTTCATTCCTTTGGAGATATTTGGCTGGAAAGTTTTTAAATGAACACCCTTTACATTATATGAAATGCAGACGTGGTTTTATTGCGGTTTCATTTTGGTAAGAGGCTAAAGGGTTAACACTTCAACTAACGATTATTAAACGCGGCAGGTATGCGAGTGTTGCTTTTTAATAATGTCAAGAATGAATCTACCCAAATTTCCTATGACTATTATAATAACACATGTTTGAGCAAAGATTTATTTCGTGGATATATTTTCACGAACAAGGAAACAACGTCATTTTTACTCGTTCAGTTTCAGCGTTAATCACCTGTCAGTTAATCGCAGGTAACTAAACTTTTGCTAATGAAAATGACGATCGAAACGTTTCAATTGAACTATACATATTTCTTTACGACTACAATATATTAAATAATTCACTTAATAATTTCACAGAAAAATTATATTTATTGTATGCTTACATTTACTTTAATATTCGAACATTGGTCCCAAATGAATGAAATTGAATTTCGCCCCATAAGAAAGAAATAACATTCGTATTTAGCAGATTTTGTTTGAAACCGTCATCACAGGTCTGATTCGTAACATTTCATGAATCCTGTTTCTGTACAAGGTATACTACTTTTGCAAAAGTTCGTATTTTTTATTTGTCGCGATCATTTCCACGCACAATACCTTAGTTGTCTGTGGTTAATGGGATATTCCTATTCAGAGCTGTGAACTTTAGACAATTTTTAAGATAAAAAATGGTTAAGTTGTTATTAGTCAAGTGTAGACAGCGGATCTTTATACAAAATAAAAGTTTTCTACCTCATTTGCAATAAACTGGAGTGAAATAGATATTTATTTTTTTCCTCAATATGTTTAATAAGTTGAAAATAATATAACAGTATTTTTAAATTCTATTCACGTTTTCACTGTTGTACTTTACACCCTCTCATTTTTGTCATATATACATAAAATCCGCTGTTTAGTCATGTGTTTTAAAATTTGAATACACGTTTGGCTATATTTTAAGATAAAATAGTGTAATTTTTATGTAATTAGCTTCATGATTTAAATTATTGTATGATTTCAATAGCATATCACTTTCCATGGCTGCTATGATATTTCAATAATGGATTGATCAATCTTCTTCAAATTTTGCACACACAAAAAGTAAAGCTCTCTTTACCCACCGAGTTAAAATTATGCCAATATCGATGATAGTTTTGTTTTTATCGCTTGACCAATTAGAGTGTGAAAAGAAAATTACAGTGTGCTATTCTGAAATACTGACAAATGAATAGACACAATAATCGAACCATTTTTCATAAATTGTCTGTAATTCGAAATGGCAATTCCTCCTTAACACTAGGTTTACTGGACCCGTCAAAATGGCGGGTTCTAATAGTTTTAATTTCAACAATTATTATTAGAATTATTATTAGAATTATTCAACAAATTAATTTATTTTATTCTATATTATTAAAAACAAAAGGCTAAAAATTTTGAAAGACATATTCTTGTTATTTTTATAAGTAGTAATGTAAAATAGTAATTTTTAATGCTCCGTAAACCTAGTGTTTACATTAACCGCGCTACGATCGGTCTACTCTATTATTATAGAAGTTACAAAGGTGCTTCTATTAAAAATTATTAAATAAATGTCTTCATTCAGGTACATATTGCTATAAAAATTGTGAGAAATCGCAATCGAAATCTTGTAATTTTTATAAAACAATGTATGCAAGTCATATTTTGAGCTCGGTACGGTTAGCGTTAAATAAAATTCCGGTATCTTTCGTTGTACGCGAGATGAGATTTGTCCTTTCGCTATAGAGGAACTTGGCATTCCCTAGAAGAAAATCCTGCGTGTTCGAAGTTCAAAGATGCTTATCCATATTCGGAAGATTAATCCACGTAAACGGGAATGGTTTACGCAGCTTGACGGTCGAACATCGAACACAAAAGTATCCGTTGCGTCACAGATACGTGTTTCTGGTCGGGTCATTTCGGTTACGAGTACATGTTCAAATACTTGTTCGGTCCTCTGATAGAGATCCTCGACCGGGATCTAGCGTAGTCAAGCATTCCGGAACTCGGTCCTCATCAAATTTAATGGCAGCAATAGAGGACACGGCACTTGTAAAATAAATTACGCCCGCCTTTCTTCTCTCTCTCTCTCTCTCTCTCTCTCTCTCTCTCTCTCTCTCCTTGCTGGTGTTTTTTTCTTCAACTCCTTTAACGACCCTCGCCTCTTAATGTTACAATAAACGTCCGCTGCCGCCGGTGACTGATTGATACTGACAATAGAAACCGGCGGCCAGCCCGAAATGATCGATATCATCTTGCGCGGACAATATGAGCGCGGTTTACAACCGATCCCCGGTCCACGGCCATTTTTTAAAGGCCGATGTGAAATTTTATAGATTTATAGGATTTTATGGTCACGGCCGTTGCAGTGACATATCGGCCGCTCGACGGATTTAATGGCGGAAATTAAACATTTTCGAACTGACAGAAAGTAATTAAAATTATAAAACGGATAGGTCCACCGGAAGATGCGTATCTATGAAATGTGATACGCGCCGTCATTGACACGTTGGACACACCAAATTTCGTATACACCGTGTATCGAATGTCGGAATTAATCAAATATCCTTACACAATGATGAGTCAAATACCGTACGTACAATGTTCCGCGATATTGGTTATGATTTCTGCGAGTTTGGTTATGAATCTAAACAATCAATTTACAACTTCCTGTTTTGCAATCACCGATACAATAAAGGCGATATAATTTGCGAGCGACGATCAAATACGGTGGCTCACGAAAGTATTCGAACGCACTTTAAATTGGAATAACTTTTTTAAAATTGCAATATCAAGCGTTGTTTTACTAAGTGGGATGAAAAAAAAATTTGGAAAAAATTACAGTTGGTAGGAATTACATGAAAAAATAAAAATGGCACTTTTTAAAACTTTTCTATTTCAGTTCGCAATGAACATTTAAAATATGCGGTTTATAGATCTATGTTAGTTATGCACATGACGAAAATTTTATCGAAATCGGTTGACGCAGGAAAAAACGACACGCATCGATAGATGTAAGAATCTGTGGATTTTAAGCAAAATCTGACCAAAAGTGAAAAACTGCGATTTTTATCAGTTTGAATCGCTTGTAACTCGTGTATACAGTGTCGCTAGATCAACCCAAGACTGGGTTGATTTTCCTCTCTTCCTTTTCCCCTTCCACTATCCCATTCCGCTCCTGAGCACACTCCAACGTCCCCAACTAAGACCGTAGACTGATCACGTGATGTGCCGCGCAACGTGTTACATATTACTCTGGTCATCAGAGAGGTGGTAAATTGTATTCCCCTCGATTTCAGCGATCTGGCGACACTGCATGTATACATTAATCGATTTCGATGAAATTTTCAGCATGTGTATTACTAACATAGGTCTACAAGACCCATATTTTAAATTTTCATTACGGGCTGGAATAAAAAAGTTTTAAAAAGTGCCATTATATTTTTCTTATGTAATGCCTACCTATTGTAATTTTTTCAAAATTTTTTTTGTATCCCAATTAGTAAATCAATGCTTCTAATTGCGAAAGAAAATGTCAAGTTGAGTGGTACAATTTTAAACAAATTATTCTGATTTAAAGAGCGTTCGAATACTTTCGCGAGTGTGACTGTATATTTAATTATTCCCGTTTGAGTAACATGTTCTTTTTAAATTTCGAAAAATTTTACACTTTATTCTCCTACTAACGAAAGCAAATCTGTTTCGCTGTCGTTGAATTATAAATGTTCGAGATCACGCAAAATAAATGCAAGCTATTAATTATTCAGGATCCGACAGGTTTTTGTTTTATATAAACATTGTTTTGCGATATTTGAATAATTTATCGAACAAGAGTTCCCGAGGAATAAAAAGGCTTGTTATAATGACGCGCATATCGGATAATAATGGAGTCGTGTCCCGATATTTTCCGCGTTGATCCACTTTTCTAACGTCTTTATACCAGGATCATCGATCAGGATCACGTTAAAGGTAATTCTTTTCCCTAAAAATTTTGAATTGCCGTGGCGAATTCATTATTCGAGTCGAAAGTGGCGAAGCGATTAAAGGATAGTTTACTGCTGGCCGGTACGAAAGCAAATCGAACCGAATCGACGCGATGGTCAGCCCGGTATCGTTAATCATCCGAACCGCCGTAGTCATCATCATCATTATCATTATTGTTGGCTGCCATGCATAAATCGATGGACTCGTTGGCTCCGAGCGATGCGTACTATCGTATTCAATATTTGATGTTGAATTAAATCAATTTCATAATCGGACTCGTTAAGGGCCTTCTTATGGATGACGACGATGATCTTGAATGTGTTTAATGCGCGCCCCGACTGATTGCCACTCCTTTCCGTCTCTGTTCGAGCTTAATTAAACGCTGAATGCCGTTTTTCGTTTTGTTGATTTGATTTTACGAGCGAATTAAATACGAGATCAAGTGCGTTCTTGCCAACAGTCTGCAACCCAGTTTGAAAATTAATACAAACATAAATTAACGTGCATTAAGAAATAAAGACGACTTTTGAGAATCCTATTTGATAGAAAAAGGTTTTAATAGTTTTTAGCGTTCGTAGTTCATTCGCTTGTAAAATTATACTAGATTTTGCAGTCGATCTGTAAATTTTTTTCTATTGCTGAATTAACTTATTTCTATAACTTATGTTCTATCCAGTTGTTGATCCTGTTGTCTGTTTTATACTTTCGACCGCAGTGATAATTATAAATCAGAAGTTTGATAATAATAGATAATTGCGGACTATTATGTCGACGAAGAACGGCAATTATGACGTTAATTGTAATTTCTATATCGAAATGAGTTTGGTACACGATCGGCGCGGTCATAACCACATTCTGTACGACTAAACAAACCCTAAATTACCCGCTTCAACAAGAACCATTATACATTCCGTGCGCATGAAGGGAGTGAGAGGTGGAAAACTTTATATCAGCATATCGTTCCAGATATGCGATTGCATTAAACCCGCAAAAATTAAAATAACAGCGTAAAATATAAAAATCTACGCCCCTCCCCCACCCGTCTAATATACACGTAACTTCTTCAATTATGGCGGTCTACGTACACCAACGGTAAAAAGTTTTCCGAACAGTTTTCTAGTTAGCACACGATTTCTTATTATGCTTCTACACCAGCAATTTTGAATACAAATAATAATGACGAATAACTAGACCGGGGATCTTTGCTCAAAATAAGTACTGCCTAAGTCGGCTACGAGAAACGGAAGTTAAATAAGAAATGTATTTCTTCGTTTCGAAATTCTAATAAATCGAAAATAATGTATTTTACAATCATTTCTAATGGCTTTACAAATTTCTACTTCAATTTTCAGTCTGTTACTCTGATTTATTTTGTGAATAAATTTCAAGTTTTCTAAAAACTTCCCAACTAATTTATTTATCTGACTTTAGCTATTCGTTTTCCGGATGCCAACGTGATTTTAACCTAATTATCGCACAGTGCCAGAAACCTGCAGTTTGCAGACATGAAATAAAACGTTTAATAAAAATAAGAAAAACGCGATGAAAATAGCAAGGAAAATAACAAGCTAATTACTAGACGGGGAATGTTTACTCGTCCCGGTTGCACGGAAATATGCAAGAGCACAATGAAAAACAACTACGATAAAGTTTTCATTTTATTTGTAATTTAATGAGACGCTTAATTGAGAGAATCGACTTTCCTTTCATTCCGTGCCGTTATAAAGCAACGCGGAAGAATACAGAAACGCCGAGGTTTGCACAATCCACCGACAAATAATACAATAGCCTGCGAATTATATCTTCGCAACACGCCCGAGTGTGCGGTACCCGATAAAATAAAAATCCTGGCGCATTTAACCTAATAGAACTCTGCAAAGTGAAGATCGTTCTTTGAGGGAGGGAAACGCGGAATCTTATAAAGCAGACTCTTAAATGGAGAACAATATTTCGAAAATGAGACACAAGGTGCACAACATAACATTTAATAAAAAGTAATGCGATTTTTATTCCAGTCCGTAGTCGATGTAGTTGATACAGCTAGGTAAATTTTATAAATCGAACTAATCAAAGCAACATTGTTACATTTCTTCAAAAATATACATCGAATTGTATGCGTTCTATTTTTTTCGAAGTCAGTTAAAAATTAATATTTATACGATTATTTCGGCATTATACGAGGGTGGAGCGAAAACCACAATTTTCAGTGGAAGCATCTTTGTAATTTTAATAAGATATATATTTTAATAAGTATTCATAATAGCTCCTGTATATTGAAATTATCGGACAGTTTTCACTTATCGCACTATCTTCTCTAAAACCCTTATTTACATGCTAATTAACTTAACCCTTTACACTCGAATGGTCACTCTGAGTCACCAGTAAATAATTAATATTATTAATTTCGTCTCTATTCTATATATGAGCCATTTATTTTGAAAGTGGCCCAAGTCTATTCTTCAATTATTTTCATTTATAAACAGCATTTGCTGTTAAGTATATTCAGAGTATACACGATAATTTTTGACACACAAGTTTTCGCAGTTAGTTCAATAATTAAAACCATTACTTTGAAAGTGGTCTAAGTCCAATCAATTATTGATAATGTCCGAAAGTGCGGATTTTCAAATGTCCGAAGGCAGTGATGAAGGTAATTTTAATCAATCAGTATTTAACAAGTTGTTCTCAGTTTTTTGACAGTTGCTTTAGTTGAATAATCAGTACGTTTAATTAATGCAGTGAAAAAAAATTCACGCAATACACACTTACAACTGAATATAAAAATATAAATTATTACACTCGTGGGGAAGAATAAAACAACAAGACCATTTAATTCAGATAGTGAACACGAATTCGTAACTAATGAATAGTTCAATAATTAAAACCATTACTTTGAAAGTGGCCTAAGTCCAATCATTTATTGATAATGTCCGAAAGTGCGGATTTTCAAATGTCCGAAGGCAGTGATGAAGGTAATATTAATCAATTAGTATTTAACAAGTTAACATCAGTTTTTTGACAGTTGCTTTAGTTTCATAATGCGTTTAATTAATGCAGTGAAAAAAATTCACGCAATATACACTTACAATTGAATATAATACTTAAAATATTAAATTATAGAAATTATTACACTCGTGGGGAAGAATGAAACAACAAGACTATTTAATTCAGATAGTGAACACGAATTCGTAACTAATGATTTCAACAAAAAAAGTTCGAAAATATTGTATTGACACCACTTTATGAAAATATAAGACGAATTATAACAGCGAAATACAAGTACATGATGGACTTACTACGATATGTACCACCGGTGCTCCATGACATACCTCCCGCATACACAAAATGTAGATTAGCAGTAAATTCTTATGTAATTTATGTAGTTGGAAAATTTCCCGAATTGCATAAATTATGTTTTTGAAGTGTTGTAAAGAAATATAAAATAAATTGAGTATTGTTTTCTTAAATTTAAAGCATTTTAAATTATGTCGAATGGACTTGGGCTCTTTTAAATTTTATAACGAATCTGGTTGTTAACTTTGAAAGTGGCTTAACTCCATTTTTGGTAAGGAAACACATATTATTCACTTAATAATTGTTATTATTTTAATAGAAATTGTAAATTTCACTCTTTTAGATACACTTAAGCAGTATGACACATTGGTATCTTATACGTATATTTTTAATCTTATTGAAACGCAAACTCTTAAATACCTCAATTTAAGTATAAATGGACTTAGGTCACTTTCAAAATAGACGGCTCATATATGCTAAAAATTCAACTGTTAGATGAAAAAACATGTTTAATTTCAGGTGCACAATGTAAAAAAGATACATAGAATGAAAATGTTCTAGGTTGAAAGACATGTCCTGATTTTGGAACTAAAATTGCTTCGAGTCTATCAATTTAAATCTTGCAATTAATGCGAACAATTTTTATTTTTCTTAAAAATCTGCAATCTACTTCTGATAATTAGACAGCGGATTCTTATATACAAAATAAAAATTTTCTACCTGAATTGCAACACACTGCGGTGAAATAGAAATATATTTTCTTTCTTAACCAGTTAGCTGTTTCTGCCGAGTATACTCGTCATGGAATAAAAATTAATTGTTTGCTATTTATGTTAAAATGGTAGTGAAAATTGAAACGCATTATTAATTTGTCGACAATTTAGAATTTTTCGAGTCAAAGACGAAGTAAAGAAATTGACGAGAGGTCAATATGTGATAAATGAAGTTTTCAAAAATTTTTAGTAGCCACATACAAAGTCGAGCTACACAGTTAGCTGGTTAATACGTTCAATAGGTTGAAAATAATATAACATATTACTTTTAAATTCTTCACCTATTAATTTTGGTCATAAATGCATAAAATCCGCTGTTCAATGACAATATGTGATCAAACAAAGAAATTCGACAATTTTCAATGGCATCATCTCCGTAGCTTGAACGATTCCACAATAAAAAAAAAACTATGAAACTGGCGGTACGTTTAACGTTGATGCAGAAAACTTTTCGTCTACTCCGAAGGTATATCGCTGAAAATCCTTCGACCAGGTTTCCCAGCACACAACCTTCCGAGAACCTCTTCCCGTGCACTGTTATTTACCTTATTCCAAGCTGCTTGTGTTTTTATCGCAGTTCCGCGAGCCCTATTATTATCATTATTAAATCATCAGTCTCAGTTAGCGCGGTCAAACTTTTCCATCGATAGTGTGGTCGCGAGTACGTGCTCCGTAATCGTTTCGCGAGCGTCTTGAGCAAACGGACAAAGAAAAGAGCTTGCGTACTCGTGCATTCTCGTCGGGCTTGCGAGGGGTTGAAACGCACCGCACCGGTGCGGTGCGGTGGTTTTCCAGCTGAATTCTCCGTGGCAATCGAACAGCACCGATCTGACGTGCGCACGGCGCACGGTGAAGTTCAGTCGGTGCGGTGGCAGGCAGCCAGTCAGCCAGTCAGCTAGTCAGCCAGGCAGAGCAGGCAGAGCAGGAAGGCAGGAAAGCGGCCGGCCGCACGCGAGTTCTTCGAAATTATGTATGCCAAAGGTTAAAGAGAAAAAGCGGTGATTTACAAGTCACGAGAACGATAAGGCGGGCTAAGGAGCAGGTTAAATACAGGCTCGGCCCGAGAAATCGTCGATATACATAAATCGGTTCCCCTCTCGGATCCGGTTGACACGCATCCAACAGGACAAAATGGCGAGCTCGGGCCCGAGTCTTGGCCAGGTAGCCGACCAGGTCACAGGATGCGAGAAAGACGATGCAAGGGTGGGGCCCCCGAGGCGTCCTCTTGTCATGGTTGCCACGCTCGCGCGGGGGAACAGAGCAACGGGGCTTGTTCTATAACTACTTTGACACGTTCCCCGTCGCTGTTGTCAGTGAGTTTCGCCTTAAAGAACCGCGGGATGTCGTGTAGCTCGCAGCGGTGCACCGGCGTCCCGCGGCTCTTTAAACCGAAACACTTCGAAACACTTTAAAACCGTTGTACTCGGTGCCTTCTTCCTCTCGGGCACACACACCGGCGCGGCGCGGTGTCGCCTCTCGCGGCACGTTACAGCCTGATGGATCGGATTTATGCGAATAACGAAAACGCTGGGAATATCGACGACCGACACGGATTCTCGATCCTTATCGCCCGCCGAAAACGATCGATCAATGTAAACAGCCCCGCTGTGTTTCGTTCACCCAAGTAGCAAAATGTTTCGGACGAATGTTGCTTGGTACCGAGGTGACACTATGATTATGACACAATGAAGCATTTAAAGAATGTGGAAATACTGTTGTATTGTTTACAGCTCACTAAAATTATTATTAGCAAAATGTTTCGCACGAATCTTGCTTGGTACCGAGGTGACCGTGTCACAATGAGTAGACTGCGGATTTTATGCACTTATGACAAAAATGAGTAGGTCAAATGTAGAATAATAGAAGCATTTAAAGAATTTGGGAATACTGTAGTATCATTATTTGCATCATTGTCATCAAATTAGTAGCACTGGATTTCAATTTATTCGTTCGGAAATAAATAAAAATATAGTATAAAGTGCTAACTTCATTATCAAGTTACTCTCAATTATTATTAATATCTCTGATCGTTTTACGAATGAAACAAAACAAGAGTTGTGTGAAATAGTTAACGTCTTAAACAAAGATGTAAATGTCTACGTAGTTTTCGTATCTCGCAAGTCGTACGTACAGTTGTTATTTAGCATAAAAATATGCGGTCTAAGCATAAACTTTTAATTGAAATAATCGCCGGCAAGTAATGTATTAAATTCGTTAATAATAATTTTGCAGTTTACTTGAAGGTAGTCAAGTTAATTTTATACACTTTGTTGTTTAAAGTCATAGCACACAGTATCAGGTCTTTAAGTATGAAACTTGAGAAATGTCATTTCTGTTATATTTGTCAAGTTTCATACTTAACGACCTGATATAATATTTAAGTATCTACGTCTTTCTTCTGCTGAATTATTTGAACGTTTCATAACGGTGCATTTAATAAATCATCTTAAAAACGAAGCTAACCAGCGAAACAAATGGTGGTAGACAACGTGTTAAATTCTGCCACTGTTTTATATTTCACTTACATACTCACTTTTGTCACAAATGCATAATTGCACAGATCCGCACTCTAGTCACATGTAATCTGAAGATTAATCTTCGGATTACATGTGACTAGAGTGCGGATCTGTGTGCAAAATAAAAATTGTTCAATTGTACGAAACAAAGGTTTAAATGAAATTGAATTTTCTCTTTTAATAATTTCAATAGGTCGAAAATACTATAACAACACCATTCAATATTTCTGATATTTTTACAATTTTATATTTCACCTACTCATTTTCGACAAAAATGCTTAAAATCAAAAGTTTGAACGTGACATCCACCTGAAGCATTTCTTCGCATTTTTAATACTGAGAGAAATAATTGCGTAAACATATTTAAAGCGGACATACTGTACATTATCCAGAGTGACGGACCATTCCAATCCGCCACCGGCTGTTTGCCTAAAATTTAAACACTCGCGGAGGAAATTGTTTATAGTGGCTGCAGCAGGCTCCTTCTCCAGGTCCGTCGTGCCAGCAGGCAGAAACCTTGCCGACCGTAAGACTGTGGGAATGGGGGAATTGTGTTTGCCCTGTTGCCGATATTATTTGAGTAGGTGCGATGGTGTATCGTGTGCGAGCTCAGGTAGCAACGATTATGGAGGAACAAATTTTCATCGGGTAAATTTGCGAGTAAATATTATACAGGAATTTTGTACATTAATTTTCGGGCTGTTGCTGAGAAACGTGTTTGAAGAACGCAACGAGTAACTTCCACGGAAGTTGCTTTTCTTACTCAAAAAATTAGTTTCATAAATCTTCCAACTTCTGACACAATAAAATATGTTTTTTTTAAATTTATAATTTATGTCGCATCAACTACAAGGTTATTAACAACATCATATGGAACATATATGAGTGGTTTACGTTATTTGATTAATCAGTCCGGTTTCCTTAATAAACTCAAGTAAATCCTGTATTTTTCCCTCTTTTATATTGTCCTTGGGTGTAGTTTCCAGTTGATATTGATTACGGATCATATCATATTTCTTACATTGAAGAATTAGATGTTCTATGGTTATTATATCATCGAACTCCTCACGCTTGGGGAGTGGGTTTTTGGAGATTATGTGCGAGTGTATAATTCTCGTGTGTCCAATTTTAATTCTTAAGATGACCACTTGTTCTCCTCTCGATGTACCAGGGATCGATTTCTGCTCTTCAAAAAATATGTTAGTGATATTTTTAATATGGTTAGGAGCCTTTTGTTTCCTCTCCTCTTTCCATTGGAGTTTCAATCTATTTTTGGTTTCCCTTATCAGGTCTTCTAAATGTAATTTATCTTGATTGATTATGGTATGGAAATTTGCCGCTTTTTTAGCCAGTTGATCAACTTTTTCATTGTTAGTTATTCCTACGTGACTAGGAAATAAAATATTGTCGATCATTTTTGGGATGACTTCTTCAGTAGACTGTGGACCTTTACGCAAAATTCAAAGTTAATTGTTAGAACCAGGAAAATATATTTCTTCGTTTAATAAATTTAGTAAGTCGAATATGACGTAATGATACTCTTAAATTCTTCTAATGTCTTGACAATTTTGTTTTTTATCTATTCGCTTCTGTTAACCTGTTAATTATTTACATATGTCGAGTATACTCTTCATGGAAACATGGCATTTTATGGCCTAATGACGAGTATATGTCGTGTAGGAAAAAAATTTGCATTTGCTATTGCATAAAATTTAAGAGAGTGCACGGTGCAGTATGAAAAAAGCACAAAAATAATTCTAGCTTAAAAATAATCAAGCACACAAGTGCACTTTAGTAATTCCATAGAGTTAAGAGACATACTTATACATACTTTATATTTTGATTTACTTTGCTTTAATTTAATTTAATTACATACATTAGTAATAAGCTGAAAATGTGAAGTATGAACAAGATTTTAACGAAACTATTTATTTTAATTTACAGGTGAAACTACATCGACTACAAGGTTCCGAAGTAAATGCGATGATTCTGGGTTAAGGAAAAAAATTCGGGTAAGTGACAATTTATGTTGGTAGAAAACAAATTTTTTGGAGTATATATTTCAAATGTAAGATTAAGAACGAAATGTGAAGATTGCTCTGTGTATAAAATAGAAATTCGCATACGTGAGAATTTACCTCGGCATTAGCTTTAAGGATTAAAATGAAAGATTTGTAAACGAGAAATAAAATGAAGCATTGAATACAAATTTTTTAGATATATTCCAAATGTATGGTTAAGAAGGAAATGGGAAGATTTCTCTGCATATAAAAAAGAAATTCAGATAAGTGAGCATTTATCTCACCAGTTAAGGATTAAAATGAAGGATTTGTAAACGAGAAATAAAATGAAGCATTGAATACAAATTTTTTTAGATATACCCCAAATGTATGGTTAAGAAGGAAATGGGAAGATTTCTCTGCATATAAAAAAGAAATTCAGATAAATGAGCATTTATCTCACCAGTTAAGGGTTAAAATGAAGGATTTGTAAACGAGAAATAAAATGAAGCATTGAATACAAATTTTTTAGATATACTCCAAATGTATGGTTAAGAAGGAAATGGGAAGATTTCTCTGCTTATAAAAAAGAAATTCGGATAAGTGAGCATTTCTCGCAGCAGTTAAGGGTTAAAATGAAGGATTTGTAAACGAGAAATAGAATGAGGAAGTTTAATGAGAAATCTTTGGAATATAATGTACTGTTTGAGTTGCTTTAAATGCGTGCAGCGTTATCTATGATTCATTGGAAAGTGAAAACTGGATGTCTCAGCCGATATGAATCACCTGTCGCAAACTGTAAACCCAATATGAAGCGAGCGCGAGCGCGGAACACCGTAAACGGTACTCTAATGGATCTTGCTCGTTTTTCCTCGGCCGCCGCATTTTTTCCCACGGAAGGATCGGAAGCAGTTCCACGATGATGAAGTAATTAGCGACGGTATCGGGAGGCTAAATCGGCGGATACACGTGCATCGCGCCCGTATGCCGACGTATTCGTTTTATTAGGAGGGCAGATAAAACCCGCTGGAAAATATTACGCTGTATTACCGATGTAACCGTGTCCAGAAACGTTTTATCGTTCATTACGCAACACTCCACTCCCCCTCACCCCCACAAACTACTGTCAGCAGATTATCGGCGTCGTTTAATTAATTCTGCCCGGTATTTTTCAATTGTTATCGTCGTCGGCTATGCGTTTTCGGGATGCTTCAATCGATTTCGGGACGAGCTACGAATAAACGACCGTCGGTTAGGTTAAATGTCTTAAATGTGCAGCAAAGCTATGTCCACACAGAAGCAACGTCGAGCAATTTTTTGTTGCCTTTTTCTTCTTTTAGTCGGTAAAGGCGGTGACTCTTTCAGGATCCATGCAACATCAACTAGAAGATGCTTGTTGTTGCTTCAGTGTGGATGTAACCAGTCGCGCGTTATGATTACTTAGTACCCCTGGGCGAACTAGAATTTCGGGGCCCCTAACCCCAACTAAATAACTTTCACGTTGGAAAAAATAAAACAATTGTAAAAATATCTACATTTTTATTATTGCATAAAAAGTCAAATAAATTCTCCTTCATCCATGAAAACCTTTTACATAAAAATACAAAATATTTGGTTTGTGTTCGGGGCCCCCTTTTGCTTGGGGCCCCGAGTATTTGCCCAAGTTGCCCGTAGATTAATACGCCACTGGATGTAACTTAACATTTACAGTCAAATTTCTGTGTAGCGAATGAAAAGAAGAACATATACATATATGTACTGATCGAATTGATATCGATCGAAAACTCCTTCTCGAAGTCTGTTAAAAAATTTGGAACAAGCATTGCAAAGGTGTCTCGCATGGAGACTGCGGACTTTATGCATTTGTAGCAAAAATGAGTAGGTGTAATTTCAAACAATGAAAAGATTTGAAGAATTTGACACATCTCTTAAAACTTAAAACTAACCGTACCGAGCAAAAATGTGGCGGGCATGTGGTTGTTTCATATAAATTACAAAACTGAATTTATTTAGATTTCACGAAATTTTAATAACAACATGTGCTCGAAAGAAGAAATTTATTTAATAATTTCTAATGAAAGCATCTTTATAATTTCAATAATTATAAAATAAGAAATGTGAAACCGGTCATTTGACCGGTCGCGGTACGGTTCAGCGATGCCAGAAACAACCAAAACTGGATGGATTTTCCTCTCCTCCTTTTCCCCTTCCACTATCCCATTCCACTATCTGAGCACACTCCAACGTCCCCCACTAAGACCGCAGACTGGTCACGTGACGTCCCGCGCAACGTGTAACATATTACTCTGGCCATCAGAGAGGTGGTAAACTGTATGCCCCTAGATTCAACCGTTCTGGCATCACTGGTACGTTTAGTGTTAATAAAACCACTAAAGAGAGAAATAATTTCCTATTTGGTTTCTGTGTTTTGCAATTAAACTTTTGCATTCGGAGCTGTTTTAACTCAAAACTCAAACATTTCTTCCGACCAAGAATATTTCCATTCTACATGATTTTTTTAAATTGTATGCATATGAAATTAATATATCTTATGCATAAGTTTTTAGCAAATTTATTAGATACAAAGAAATTTAATAACGTAAACAATATTTTGAATAATGTTAAGGTTTAATATCTTTCTAATGATTAATACATACAACTTTTATTTTGCACGAAGATCCGCAGTCTACTCGTATTTTCCTTTGAGTATCGATAGTTGGCAAAACGAGGATGAGAAACCAGGGAGTTATATCAATGCTATTAGCCCTTGTATTACAGAGCAGTTATGTTACGATTGAGCCGGTCGAAACAATGGAGAAAGACAATTGCGCAATCCAGTCGGACCCATTTGAATGCAACTGACACCGCGCGCAAGACGTCGTTTCGAAATTTCAGTTTCTGTTCAGACGTTGCACAACGCTTTTGGAATCCACTCCCACGCGAACAGTATGCTTTTGATGTTTCATCTTGGCCATTTAGGAATTCGGACTGTGAGTCACTGTGTCGACGACGCGAGGAACTTGGAAAACGGGAATTATCATCCGAGAAGGAATACACGATGGTTTTCTATGCAATCCCTGCAATTTATGGAGATTGAGAATTCACAAACTGCACATCTCTACTGTCTCATCAAAATAAAACGAGCAAAAATATTCAATCGAAACTGTTTTGAAAAATGTCGATGTACAATCGATCCGGGTGAACCATTTCGATATCCACAGCAAATCAATTTACAGCAGTCACGGAATAAAATAATTCGATAGGGTAACCTGTTTAGTGAATGAGCATAATTCGAATTAAACGAGAAACTAATATTTATGATGTATTCTTCATGTCGAAATTTATACAGTATTCTATTGTAAGTTCACGAATATCTCGCTAAAGGGATCTTCATGTTTCATAAGTATATAAGCTATTCTGCGCTATATTAGTATATTTAGCATTTGTTCGAATAACACTCAACATATTAAAATTACTGTTATCTTGAGATCAGCAATTTGTTTCTTGAGGTGGTTCAATGATCCCATGATATGTTCATCTATTTATCATTTGGCCAATTTATAATCATCAAATATTGTTACAATTACGTTTTGGAATATATGATCTTAACAACTACACAGTCTTCGTATAGAAATAATACTGGGGAAATTAAATAACCATTTCTAAATAATAATAATGTTAACAGAGTTTCCGTGTTCGTTCACTTGGATAGTTCACCTCACACTGTCTAAATTAAAATTATTTTGGTACACTATTCTATTTCGAACTTAATTTCTCGGGTTTTTCGACTTCGAATGCAATCCAAAGTAAATAATTCTACCACAAATAGAAAGCAGAATAATTATCCAATAATTGGGGCAAACTGTTCCACTTCCGACATAATTCTTCGGGTCCTCCGACGAATGCGGTCCGAAGTAAATAAACCCACAACGAATACAAAGCAAAATAATTGTCTAAAGTACAATTATCCGGGCAAACAGTTCTAATTCCGACTTAATTCCTCGGGTCCTCCGATAAATGCCATTCGAAGTAAACAAATCTCCTCGAACCGACACGTGACTGCTATAAATACGTTCCACATCCCCGGAAATCCTTCGCAGAAGTGGACCCTCTCGCGTCCGACTCGCTATCTCCCAACAAATTTGCCTGAAAGACGGCTCGAAGTAGTCGCGTCCCTATGAACCCTAAGATACGAATCAGTAATATTACATTCCCGTTGACATCGTAGATTGCGAGAGAGGCCGCGCGCACGCGCGTCTTCGGATTAATGGTGTATCTCTGCGGGGTACGGGACAATGCGTTTACCCCAGGGCGATCGGGGAGCCAGGAATGCTCAATTTTGATTCGTAGACACCGATCTGATGTAATACACCCCTCCGGAACTGCCCAATGTAAATCCGCACTCGTGTACGTACAAATCTACTTTGGCGGGGCGTTCGCGGAGATTTAAGGCTGCTCATTGTGCCATTCGGGGAAGATTTCTCCCCCAGCCCGTGACTCCGACGTCTCTCCCTCCTGCAACACTATGCCCGATGACTTCTGTTTGAACCCACAAAATGGCCGATCCCGTTGAATGCACGAGAGTCAAGCGTGTCGGTTCGGATCGCCGGTATTCATGGTTTTTTGATCGCGCCGAGGTCCAACAAAAGGCCATAGAACGCGCTCCTAAAGTCGAAGATACGCTTCGAAGCTGCGAGAAACCCGGATCGTTCCGATTTCCATGGAACTGAGGCAAAACATCGTCGCAGACTGGTCCAACGGTGGGGGACGTCTTCGATAAACCTTCGGAAGTTACGCGCCTCGACGGACATCGGGCTCCTGGATCGCGTCCGGGCGAGTTTGCTTGTTGCCCGGGCAACTTCTCCCTCGAATAGCTCCGGAATAGCCGATAGATATTTACCGGATAGGTGGTTGTTCGGTCTTCGAGCGTCCCAGGTATTTACGAAATTACGTTGAAGTTCGGCCAGGCCTGGCCGGGCCCGACTTGGCTCGGTCCGGGGTTTCGCGTGATCCGTAACGATCTCGGGAATCCGACGATTCCCGAGAACGATGGACACCTTGGCCAACTTAGCGAATCTATAAGCTAATGGGTGGATTTCTTCGATCCCGGACACACGCATTGGTGTCCGTCCTAACGATCGAGACTCGTTCGGACGCGGCCAGTTTTGTAGCCGGAATATTTCTACCGTTTTACCAGACGGATTTTAAGGAGCGGCCAGATGTAACCGAGACACGATGCCCATCGATCGAGGTCTTCGAACAGGCTCGCGGCGTATAAACACCGCACTGCCTTGTTAGCGAAATCGTTGATGGAACAGTGTCCACCGGCTAACTGGTTCCCACGATGCCCGGCCAATTTAGGGGAGCACGGCGGAGGTGGATTCGGTAGGACACTTTTAAATATTCAGGATCCGGGAGACCGATACTCGATGCGTCTTTCTGACTACGTACAGTGAATCCCATAAATATTCGGACCTTTTTTAATAATGGACTCTACGACCTGGATTTTTGTGATTTCAGAAGTTAGTACGATTACTTTACTACGTCACGTGAAAATAATTTTCGAAATATCTCGGTAGAAAGTGAAGCATATTATAAATCTTTGTACAATAATGATTAAACCTTTGCAATTGAATAGTGATTCTGAGGCACCAGTAAAAATTGCCATACCATTACTGAAAACAATTTTTGTATTATTAAATTCGTCTATATTTCATAAATTACTAAACATTCAAGTGTTGTATGAGAAAACAGGTTTAATTTTATGTGCATAATATAAAACAGATTATATCAAATGAAAATGTTCAAGGTTGAAAGAAGTGACTTTACTTTGGAATTAAAATAACTTCGAGTGCAAAGGGTTAACATATATTTATAAGTTCACACGTTTTATTTTATTATTAACACGTAGATAGCTACGTCGGTTGTATGTAGGTGACACAATCCTTCGTTCGTCTGTAGAAATTAATGTCTTTTTAGTAGCATATTTACATAAACCGAATTTCATTAGGATATGGAGGATCTAACGGGGTTAAAGGAGTAATCGTTATTGCATTGGGATTTAAAGGATCTAAAACGGTTAAAGGAGTAATCTTTGTTTCATTAGGATGTTCGGGATACAGAAGGGTTAAAGGAGTAATCATTGTGTCATTACGATTTGAAGAATCTAAAAGAGTTGAAAGAGTAATCTTTTGAGGAACCGATAAAGAGTTCAAGAAAATTATTTTGAAATTCGTGAGATTTTTCAGATCAGCAATCAACATGGCAAACACATCGTCACCGCCATTGCCACAAGTCTAACGACACAATACGCTAGACTCCCGTACCACGCGAGTTTTTACAATGTGAACTTCTATAACGTGTCAAAGATGTTGGAAATAATGTTTTCATACAACCCGATTCTTCGTAAGAGACAAATTCCCGTACATCATGATTTCATATAATGCGAATCAATATACATATAGCGCGTAATATGTTAACCGTGTTATATGGGAGTTTACCATATAGCGCAAGAATTCCAAAGCGCGCACCTCACAACATGAAAAATACAAACCAACGACAGCCGTAGGTATGCGACAACGAGCGCGCTCGTCACTCGGCCAGCAGGCAAAGAAACCTAACTCGTTGGGCCATTAGGGGGACCGTCCTCCATGTAGAACCCGCGAACCCGGTGTATATCTTCCACGGCGGAAAGGTATACGGCAGTCAGCGCCATCCGGGAGGCCGTTTATTCGCCGGTGTACCCAGTGCACGCAACATTGACGGCGATGAAACGAAACACACAGGGGCGGTCTGCAGGCGGTCTTTCCAGCACGAAAGCTCCGCCTGCGAGCGCCGTTCCACGGTGCATGCACGAGAAACGTCACCTTTCTTGCACGCTGCCAACTGGCCCGCTCGTCTCCGCTTCGTCTCCGCTTCGTCTCCGCTTCGTGTCAGCTCGTCTTAGCTTCGCGCATCTGTCGTTCTCGAGTAACCGACGTCTTGCCGGTGCCACTTATGATTTCACTCAAATTTCGCTTTCACCGTATTACTTCTCAGAAAAATCCAAGTAATTTTTATTTGTACAATTTGGTTCTATGCCTGCTAATTTTCAAGTAATTGAACTTAGTCAATATCTCTCTTTCAACCATTATTGGTGGATTGAACAGAATTGAAAATACTAAATGTTAGCAGTCCTTATCGTTTGTATGAAATACTAGTACTGAATCGTTTCATTCAAGTTTGTGGTAGCATGGATACATACATTGCGTATCAATATCAACTAACGGTACCAAGTTCTATACTTTCTAATTAGCTTCGACCCTTCTGTAGACAGTCTTTCGCAGCAATATTGCGACACTTAAAAAGACAATAACTTTCTTTAATATTCGACCATATGACTTGAATTTTATTTTGAGAAGTTAGAACAATTAGCTTACTTCATAATGCGAAGAAGAATTTTTGAAGAAATTGCAACTGGTCGGAATTGCACGTTTTTCGGTCAATAACTGTAGTAAATACTATAAAGATTCTTACATCTTACGATACCTGTCGTCTTTTTCTGCATCAACTGATTTCGATGAAATTGTCAGTATATATATAATTCATACAGATCTAGAAAACGTATATTTTATATTTCGTATTTTGTAAGTTGTAACTTTTAGTATGTTCTCAGCAGTTTAGACAAATTGCAATTTTTTCAAAATGCCTTCTCCACGTCGTGTAGTAAGCTAATTGTTCTAACTTCTAAAAAAGAATCATGCCTGTCATGTGATCCACTATTAAAGAAGTTATCGTCTTTTTAAAAATGTCCCATAATATTACTGTGACAGACTATCAGTATTTCGCCGAATTACCCGAAAATCAGGCGTAGACTGTGGATCTTTATGCAAAATGAAAATTTTACGCATTAGTTGTAAGAAACAGGAAACAAGTCAAAAGTTCTTTCTGAAATGAAAATAGTACATTGGCGTCTCTAAGCTTAATCTTTCCACTATTTTCATACTAGAACCACCGTGCACTAAACGCGACTAGCATAGGTATTGCCTTACAATAACGACATTTCGTACAATTTTAGTTTAAATGTGTACTTCAATAGAGAAGTTTACTAAAAAATTACTCCTGAAAACATATGTATAATTTCAATATTTGTAAAAGAAAAAATTAGAAACCAGACATTTTGAATCGCCCAGTAGTTCTAGTATTAAATTGTTCCCACCCATGGTAATTATTGCGAAAGGGTCACTATACTCTGATTTTGATGAAATTTAAATATGTTATAGATTTCGATATTTTTGACAACTTTTTCCATTTACAATATAGGGGGGTCGCTGTTGGTTTTCGAGATATTCGCAAAAAACTATTGCTAATATCGTATTGTTGCACGCTCCGTGGCAACGTGAGGCTGCTCCGGTGCTGCATCTGTTTCCTTTTTTTGAAACCAAATTGTGGGGATGAGAGAAAAAACAGGGTTTCACTGTATATAAGGTGAGTTTTCAATTTTGAAAGACTACTCCTGAACTTTTGTATACGCCCCCTCCGCGACCTAACCACAACTCATTCTATACGCATAATCTTTGCATTGTAGCTGTCATCCAGAATTTGATCTAGTAATGGAAAAATCATGTGAATAGAATGAGTTGTGGATAGGTCGTGGAGGGGGCGAAGAGGGCCGGCCGTCAGGATAATCCAAGAGAGAAAATTCAATACAGTCTTAGCAATAGTTTTTTGCGAATATCTCGAAAACTAAAAGCGACCCCCCCTAATTGGAGAAGGAAAAAGTTGTTCAAAATCTGTCGCTGCATAACATATTTAAATTTCATCAAAATCGGAGTATAGTGACCCTTTCGCAATAATTACCCCACCCATTTTCGTTATTATTGTATAAATTCCGCTGATTAATCACGAGGACCAATCGGATCACTTGCGATTGGGTTTTCGTAAAATCGGTTCTTCGATTCCGATTTTTAAGAGAGTCAATTTTTTTGGGTGAATGTTTATTTGGCGCATCTGCCGTTCTCAGGTAACCAACGTCTTGCCGGTGCAGCACACGATCCGATCCGATCTGTCGCCGACACACCGGCCGGACACGTCCTCCACTCGCCACGTGTCGCGAGATGCATCGTTGGTATGCAGACCGACGCGCGATTCGAAGGCGCGAGAGAATTTGATCAGGCCCGATCTTTTGATGTCACTCGGCGCACGGCTGGCTGCGAGGATGCACTCCTCTCTCGGTGATATGATTTCGGAGTCGATTGTTCACGCTGCCGCGGAACATGCACAGACTTCCTACCTCCGCTCCGTGTTTCTACTCCGGGATGCATATTGCTCTTTGATACTGTTGTTATTAGTTTGTTATGCCGGGGGGACCTAATGGAATTGTGCGAATGATAGAATGCCGAGCGAACGCGTCCGGAGGAACTTTTTCGTTTGTAAAAATGGCCGCCTCGGCTTTGTTAAAGAGTTATTAACGAAAAACACGCACCAATCAGAATACCGTTACAAAGGAAAAAGTTACTTTAAATAACCTCAGGAACCGCCCATTTCAAGAATTTACAACATTTTTGAGACACCCTGTATACATAAAAATTACGCTGTGTATTATATAAAAAAAATAGTTCAGATAAGAAGCGAATGATTTCGAAAGAGCCACAATCTGGCGTAAATCTTGTTTCTGTAGATTGACACGTAGAGGTCACGTGAAGGTGACATATGTATTTTTTAAATGGAATCGTATATTTCTTAATACACTAATCGATGATAGAAAGGTTTAAAACTATTTAAGTCGGAAAATCATTGGTTTAGGAGATATTTTATATCGCTCTGAACAGGGCATTGTTACAAAGAAAATAAGAATTCATGTAACAAAATATCTTGTAAACCAACGATTTTTCGACATAAATAGTTTTGTACTTTTATTTATAGAGAATAACGAGCTGCATCTATTAATGTAATGAAAAATATACGATTCTATTTAAAAAAGCGTAGGTCACCTTCACGCGACCTCTACGCAGCCATCTACAGAAACACGATTTATAACACGTTGTGGGCCATTCGAAACAATTCACTTGTTATCTGAACTATCTTTTCTTCTAGTTTATATATGCACAAGTAATTTACATTTATAGGTTAAAATTGGTCACTCCGTATAGATATCAGGGATTTTTCAAAGTAGTTCTCTTTTGAAAATTTTTATGAAGCTTAGCACATTACCTGGCACTAAGGAGGTCGAAAATGTTCATTGGATGAATCATCTGACGTACGAATTAAATGAACTTCGATATGGTCGAAGATACCGTTTATTATTTAATTTATATATACAAGTTTAACAAAGAATGGGATGATAAATGTACATGGTAATGTTTGTTATTATCATCAAGCGTCATTCAATGTGTAAAAAGATTTTGCCTTTATCGAAATCTGAAAGAGTTCTTGAGGAGCCAATCTTTTATTCTGAATTATTTGATTGCACCTCCAACTACAAAAGCTTTATTATATTCGTAAATTAACATTTGAATGTGTTCAGACAGTGAATGGAATTATCATGGGATATTAACAAATAACTGTATATCTAAATCGCAGCCATACTTTTTAATAACAAAATCGCTTCTTCATGTCCATTCATTTCATTTTAACAGTGAACCAAATTCACTTCGTACACTTTTATTTCATTCATAAATGTTTCTCTCTCATTTTCACCACAGATATCCCCACAGAATGATTGTATGAATTTGAACTAACATTGTACCTGCAGTCTAATGAACGCAGGCTTTAAGTATGATAACGATTAAAGCAAATTGCGACGTAAGTAAAAACGATTGAATTTTATAATTTAATACCCCTGTTTGAAGTATGATTTTCGTTTGACGTTATTGTATACTTTGAGACATTGTAAAAACTTAATACCTTCGAACGTCGAAGGTTTTTTCGACAGGCTTTTTATAGGTAATCGATTATGAAGTTTAATGGTGGTACAGCTTGTTGCTCGCTTAATTAGATTAAAGGTGACAGAAAGATTTTTATGGTGACTGTGATAGTCCTTGATCGAACGAAGAAGGAGTACTGCATGCTCAAATTTTGTTCATTAAATTCTTCTACGACTATATCTCGAAACACTTGAATAATGTGTGGCGGACGTATCGAACTGTGTACAATAAAGGTACACTGCATTTTACACTGAAATCTTGGAACGGGGCCGGTCGTTAAAAAATAATTGAAACGGGAACAAAGTATGCAATTATCCACCCTCGAAAATGCAGGAGGGGAGCAAGATTCCGCGATAGTTGCCATTTCGCCGTCATTACTCTTTCAATAAACCATTAATTATCCGTATCCACGTTTCCCAACCACCGTTAAAGAGCCTATGGAGCGGAGAGCGTGACGAGCGGGGGACTTTCCATCGGATACCATCGGGTTATATGCTAATGTCCCCCCGAGCATCATGACACGATACAGTTTTCGTCGTTAACCCCCGGTGACCCGCGAGTGAAAGTGCAGACAGCGTCCGCTCGTCGTCTGCTCCCATCCGTCTGATCGATCGATCCCGCGACTGTGAGACGGAAATCCTTATGAGCCGGCCAGGCGAACGGTCTCACGGAATAGCCGATGGACGGCTTCCTCAGGACGAATACCACCGCTCACACGTCCAACGAGCATCCTTGTACAGCCACGGAATGGTCCACAACGCCGTTTTGCCATTCTGTGATTCCATTAGGTTATCCAGTAAACGCGTCAATTAATAGATTCAGTAGTAAATACTTTTTATTAATTTAATACTTTTCAATTTCGCTTACACTGTTCCTTCAGAAGGTACAGTATTTTTCTTGTTAAATAAAAAGCGTTCTATTCGCGTTTTTAGTTGGTGTCGTTAGCTCCACCCATCGTCAATTTCTTTATCTAGGGTTTAAGTAAGAATCATTGTAATCGTCATATTTTTGCATTATACTACGGTAAAAAATTTTTGATTTCTCCTCGTTTATTAAATCGTCATCTCTATTTCTGAGATTTTTTTTATCAGTGACTAAACATCACATAATGTTAATGTAAAAATAATACATGACTAGAAACATTACAAAAGTTTAAGAGTGAAAGTCGCAGATTTTCTGCCTTTTCGGGGAATTTTGTCCTCATAAGACTCATAAGAACGTTAACTGATTTCGATGAAACTTTTTACATGTGTATAACTTACCTAGACCTACAAAAGGCATGTTTTAAATTTTCTTTACAGTCACAGATGAAAATGTTAAAAATTGTGAGCCTTACTATTTTCGTCCTAATTCCGACCAATAACAATTTTTCGAAAAAAATTATTTACACGCTACCTAGTAAACTTATGAGTCTGACATCTCAAAATAATGGAAGTTGTTTGATCCAATTTTAAAAAAGTTATTCGATTTTTAAAGGTGTTCGAATACTTTGTACACCCACCGTACATGTATACATACATGCGTCACATATACATATTGCCGTATAAAATACATGTTTACAGTCTCTTCAAACAATTATATCTCGAACGCGTTATACGGGAGTCTACTGTAATGTATTGAGTAAGGTAAAGGCACCAGTAGTTGACCAGTTAAGAGAAGTTTTCCACGCGAACAATAGTAACCACTTGCTCTGTCATCAAATAGCGAGAGTCGATACATGAAGACATTCTTTAAGTCTTCCAAATTATGTAACGAGACCACTTTTTAAAACAAGTTTAGTTACACAAATTTAAAAAAACATATTTAAAAATTCAGTAATTGCTTCAGAAGTTGACCACTCTTAAAATGAAAAACCTAGTAATTGACCTTCTGTTCGTTAGTAGTTGACCACTTATACTAGAAAGAAGGTTAAAGCAATAATGTTAGAAATCATTTTAGTATCATTTAGTTCCAACAATTACCAGCACAAATTAGAATTAAAGGATAAAATAAGAAATAAAACAAATAAATTCTATAACAAATTCAATTCCGGAACAGAGTAGACGTTGCGAGTCAATATTTGACCGTGGAAGCAATCAATAGTTGACCATGTGGTCATCCTCTAAAACACAGTATGCTACAAAATTTAGAATTATGTTTTGTACTCCTAACAATTTTAGATGTAAAATGGATACATTATAAATCGTAAACAAATTTAAATGAGTCACATTAGTAATTGACTTTGATTTATCGGGGGGTCAACTTCTGAAAATTGTTCAAATAACAGTATTCAGAATTTGACCACTCAATAAACTATTATTTTGAGGTTAGAATAACAGAAGCGATGCATTTATCACTTATAAAACGCTGTGAGAATTTAAAAAGTAAATAAATCAGTCGCGAAAAGTTCACAATGTATGGATTGTTTACTTGAACCGTACAGCTGTTCTTAACAGAAACGTTAAGGAAATAGAAATATATCGGTATATTACTTACATTAATGAATTTAGACGTCCGTTGTTACTATGCATACTTCACTTCGCATGTAATTGTTTTAAAACTGAACCAACAGATATTGTGTCATCCGAGGTTCGCTTTCATCAAAAGTGCAGAACTTATAATAACCTTATTTTTTATGTTTTTCTAAAAACTGGTCAACTACTGGTGCATGGTCAACTACTGGTGCCTTTACCTTATGTCAAATTTGGTTAAGATCTGCAGAATTCTAGAAGAATGATAGTGTAGCATTTAACCATGTCATTGGACAAATATTATTTAAAAAATATGACATAATGTCCAGATGGCCACGTGTTTTTTAAATATGCAGATAATTTTTGTTGAATTCTTTTATACCATATAGAATAATTGAAAAACTAAAATATTGATTAACACCAAGTTGGAGCAGGAATACAGTAGAACCTCGATTAATATAATACAACAATTACTTAGTTTTAGTGCTGAATTAAATCATTATTGAATTCTGCAATAAATCGTGTAGCATATGGACCGGTTTGAATCAAACTATTTCTTCGTGGAAAGTATTCAGACAATACAGAAATCCTACATCAGAGGTCCGGATATTCAAAGTTCTATTGTATATAAAAATAAAACTTGAAATTGATATTGTCTACAGGCTATGAAGTTAGATACGGAATTAACATACAGTGTAGAACAACGTAAAAACTCATATTTTAACAAACTGTCGTCGTAACATGATTTAACAGGTTCCCTACCACACAATAACGAAAGTATTAACTAAAACTTCAAGAAAGTTCAGTGTATACAGTCTCCGTGGCATAAAACGTGTTAAATCGTTATGGAATGCAGACGATATACGTTATATTTAATATTTAAATGTAATCTCCTTCGATCGAAATTTGAATTATATTGATGAAACTGGTTACGTATCTGCCACGATGGTTTCAACCACGTGCCATCGTAACTCGTACTTATAAAAAATTTTTTGTTCTGCTTTTATTGTAATTAGTGCACAGCGAATGCATTAAATCCCTTGAGAACGATCCGCATACGGATCGAAACGTTGGATTAATAATAAAATTGCAAATTTGCTGAATTTCAATAAGGTCGAACCCTTGCGCCGAAATCAGTTTCATCAATATATTTAATATTGTCTATAATAATTAGTAGACTGCAGATATTATAAATTTATGACAAAAATGAGTAGATGTAACTTAAAACAGTAAAGACATTAGAAGAATTTAAAAATGTTGTTGTATTATTTTCAGACTTTATAGATGTTAAAAAAGAAATTAATTTTCTATTTCACTTCAGTTTGTTCCAATCCAGGTAGAAAATTTTTATTTTGCATAGAGATTACAATATAAGCATTATACACAATCGATCTTCGTTTGATTTTTGAGAAGTGCGTGGCCACCGTGCACCTAGAAGAAGAGGATTTCCCGTGGCCGGATTCCTTCTTCCTCGAGGATAGGGCCCGCGAATAAAGGATTAGATTTTCCCGAGGGAAAATTCTAGCGTTTGAGGTAGGCACGGGAATGGGATATTAAAGAGGATATATCAAACATTATTATACGAGTCTCGCGCGCTTCTTCTTTAACCTCGAATAAATCCAGCCCGTAACACACGCGGGGTTTCTGGAGATTCTGCCTGTTACGTTAGGGGTGGGACGCGCGATATTACGCGTGCGGCCTCCTCCATTTTGGCCGCGGTTCGACTATAAAAAGGAATGATACAAATTGTTGACGTTGATCGAGCCGAAGGATAAAACCACGAGCTATTTGCAAGGTAATAAAAATGTACGTACCAGAATGTTTATAGGAACATTGTTACATTATCTATGCGCAGCGAACGAACAGGTTTCTTGGACTTCTATCTTTCTTTAACCCGTTGCACTATGATTTATTTTACGGTTACAGCAACTGTAATATCTTTGTCGATTGAATGGCTAAATATCAACTACGATAAAATCGAATTTGATTTTGGTTTAACCCCCATACGTTCCTCAGAAATAGTAGCATAAAAGATCCTAGTAGAATAATTCGTCCATTTTTGTTCTACACTTTAAATCAACATATTCTTTTACATTTATAATGTCACATTTTAAAGAGATACATCTCACAATACAAACATATAGAGAACAATCCTTTTACGGTATGCAAAAATAGTGAATGGGTGAATTTTCACCCTGAGGAACGTATGTGGGTTAAAGGAAATTAATTATATGCATATGATTAATTAATACTCCTCACGATACAATAACTTTGCTAAAATTGAACTAAACAACTTGAGTTCTTTTAAAGAGTTGGTAGGGGTCGTTTACTAGATGTCGCATAAAAGAAATTGAAAAAAATGCAAAATTTGTTGAAATCGCGAAAAAAAACAGTATAATAGTTGTTTCAACATAGTTGTTTTTAACATACTCATATACGTTCTGAAAATTTCATCGAAATAGATTAATACAGAAGGAAATGACAGGTAGAGGAAGGTGTAAGAATCGTTAGATTTCTTACCGCTATAGGCGGAATATCTTTAACTATTTGTAACTTTACGTTACCTTTAACCGATTTAGATGAAATTTTTAGAATAGATATAACTGACACAAATCTATCGGTCGGACGTTTTAAATTTTCAACATAGGCCCAGATAAGAAGCAACTATTACTATTTTCTTCGCGATTCCGACAAATTACAATTTTTTCATAATTTCATTTACGTGTCACTTAGTAAACTTATTCTTTTAACTCCTCAAGGGCACTAAAGTGGTTTGATTCGATTTTAAAAATGTTATTTTATTCTAAAAAGTGTCTGAACACTAATTCGGGCTCCTGTATTTAATAAACTCCGTTTGAATTTTCCGTTACGAGTCTGACTCGATATTATAGTGGAAGGGGTTAATGCCTCGAACACGATTTTCGAAAAAGAAAAAGCTCCATTGTGCCTCGAACAAGAGGAAGGATTGCATTCAGATGGTAATTTCGTTTCCAAAGTGGCGCGGATGTTCAATTGCTTCGTATAAAGGTATTTTATGAATACGGGGTTAATATATTCGAGGTTTCTAAATCGACAAAGTACACTGGATACTTCGAGACTTTTCGAGAATCGAAACTCCTCGTCGGTTTCGGTAATGTCTCTATGGACCAGATACAGTGGAACGTCCTGTATACCGTCGCGTCGCATCGGCAAGTTACGGCCATAATTTCGTCGATTCTTCACGGCCCGGCCCACATAGGAGACGTCGCCAACAGATAGTTCCTTTATCGTTCGAAATTGAATTAACGTTGCCCAACGAACGAATCGCCGAGGAACGAGTTTCCACCGTTTTCCGACAGCGTTTGTAACGAAGTTTCTGGAAGCGGGCCGACGCGAAGTGGGTAACGAGTGATGATTTACGCGTGAATATATTTCCCCCAGTTATTGGACGAAATGGGCGTGGTAGCTTTTCAGCCCGATCTTCCCTCGTTTAATAACGCTCATTGTCGTTGAATAGATATCGTGGGCACGGACCCGTTGCTGTTACTAGAAGAAAGTGTGCCACACGGACAACCCGCCTCTTCCGCGGCTGTAAATCTAACGAAACTGTACGCCACGCTGGACCACCTGTAACCGACGGTTCACCGTTCTACGTTGATAAAATCAACCTGTTAAACCTGGTCCACCCCGGAGATTCGGCTCCGCTGATTCCTCCCTTGATTCCCCTCGAACAGGATCTCGCCTTGATCGAGGACTATGGCGCAAGCTACGCGAACGGCAGTATACTCTACGAGAACGAGATTCGCGATTATTGGAATGGTGGACTCGGTTCTGCGATCAAAACTTCTCGAAAATTGCATAGGTTACGCACGAAAGTCGGGATAAGAAAATTATCAGGCGCCCGATGACTTTATTTCAAATTATGGCAACAGCGGATGTTCCTGCAATTTTCAATTTCTTTGGACACATTTGAAGAAAGTGGAACCAAATAAAATCCTATTTTCATTTATTTTATCATGCAGATTAGAAATTTTATGCACAAATGTAAGTAACAGGAGTCAAGTGAAAAGTTTTTTCATTGTTGAATAATTTTAGTGGGTTGGAATATAATACACTGATGTTACTAAATTCTCTAAATTCTATTTTAAGTTGAACCTACTCATTTCTGTCATAAATGCATAAGATCTGTAGTGTAATGATAACGTATTATAGGACCAGGATCCCGCACACCAAATATTGTATGGAGATTAACCCTTCTAGTGCCGGAGGCCGATATATCGGCCCGCATCTTGTTGCGCTTTACTATCCGCATTGCGAGAGAACTCTATCTCAAAATAAATTTATAATACGTTATAAATGGTCTAATTTCATTACGAGAGAATTAAAAAAAATAGTTTTATGAAATATTTTTTATGAGCCTTTTTCCAAACCTTAGTAAAATCGTGAAATTCTGCCGGTTATCCTCGCATAGGCACCTCTTTTTCGCCCGGCACTAAAAGGGTTAAGAAAAGTCTCAGGGTTTCATGGGTGTGTAGGATCTGATCAGCTATAAATCGCGAGGACCGGGTTTGATACCTGTGCTGCCGGTGGTGCACTCCTCTTTCCAAAAATCCTACAGTATCAAATTAATTAATTTGTTTTATTCGATACCTCCAGCGGTAATATTTGTAATTGATATTCCCAACTCGCATCGCCCGCGCAACTTTTACAAAATAAACAAGTAAATGAGACAGCGCGGTGTTTTTCATCGCGTTGAAAATGTTTTTCCGGAAATGAATACGATGTCTGTATGGATTATGCGACCTCGGGTCCGGGGATTTTTGGGAAAATTATTTTTGATTTTCCCAGAAATATTTGTGTCGATTGTGTACAGCGGACCGCGCAGTTTTAATTAGAAGATGCATGTTTCAGTGGCTGATATGTGTCCCCGTTAATCCGGCAAATGTTTAGACAGGTTGATCAAGTATTCTAATTGGGGCGCGTGATGGTTAATCTTTGACCAAGAGAACGAGGAAGTGATATCACCTTGACAAGTCGTAAATACGTAATGAAGTGTGGAGATCCAGCGTGCCGAAATCCATGACTGCCACCATTCGTCATTGTAACGCGCGGCATCGAATTTACAGTCGCGCACGATGCCCTCGTCCGGCGCGGTTCGCGTGATTCATCATATTACGCGTGACGGATGAGTAACCGTCGGTTAAATCAAACGAAGCTACCTAATTTTACTCTGTTTCAATATTTGGCAACGTTTAATGTCGAACAACAATCATTTTTAAAATTACATCCACAGATTTTTGATCCTTCGTTCCACGGAAACACTGGCTCGATCCTTCTTTGAACCGTAGCGGCTAGTTCGAGGTCCGCAGGGTAGATGGCGCCAATTGCCTTGTAATAGATCGAATCCACCCCTAGATCGCTCTTGAGGACTTCCGCAACAGTTGCTGGGATCTTATTATCCAATTAAGAATATTTAACGATTACCAATTTAAGAAGTTACTGGTTTGAGATGGTAAAAATCGCGTTATTTTTCAACCCTATGCTCTTTATCAGATCGGATCGATGAAGACTTCAAATAACATTTTGTAGATACGTATGTTATTCGTTTTTCTTGTTCTAGGAAATTATAAACAACAAAGAATCGTTGAGTTTCTCCAATTTAATCCCAAGGTTTCAGATTAAAACACTATTCCATTTCGTCTGACGCTCTGAATACGCATTGATGGAAGATAAAAGAATTTGTATTGCTTCAAAATCAATGTAAAATGCTTCATTTGCTATTACGTATATTAGTTTATATCGAAAGGTTAAAAATAATCGAGTTTGCCGTCCAGAACCTGTGACGCCTCCGACACGTAATTTTAATTGGCTGAAACGTTTGCGACAATTAATACCGTTTCTGACAGAATCTTTATATCGCAATCTCGCTGTGTCTGACACATGATTAAACAAGAAAAGTAACTTTTTATAAACAACGCTCTTTCCTGAACAGACTCAAGCCCGAGCACGTTGCTCTAATATCAAAGATAAATTGCTACACAGCATCTAATAAACCGCGTAGGTGCCCGGCGATCATTCAGCTGCGCCAACACGAGAGGTTTAATTAAAAGAACCCGATCCGGGTATTCTTAACTCATTCACACAGCGAAACCAGTGTACACAAGCCAGTATTCGGCGAGCAGGAATCACCGTAACACCCGTCACTAACGATCTCGGATCTCGAAGGAAGGAAACGCGGCTCGAGGTGCTAATCCATCTGGATCGCGCCGTTCGAGGCGTTAATCGTTCTGATCGACTTCTCTCGCACGCGATTCCTCCGATCGCTCACCGAAATTTCTCATTAATATCCGGGTCCCGATGACGATACCATAACACGATCGACTGGCAGAAATCCGCCCGGATAAATGGACTAATATCTCCCGACAAAATCTCCGAGATCCTTTTCTCTGCAGGAACTCGGAACTTCTCCGGTGGCGGCAACTTTCCACCCCCGTCGGAGTCGTCATCCGCAGAGCCTCGAACACGATATTTGATGTAAGATCGGGTTCGGTGGGATGACTTCCAAGGAGGACCAGCCTCCGTCGGCCCCTCTCCTTTCGGCGGAAAGTGTCGCGAACAAATCGGTGAGGGCGTGGGGCAGAGCACGGGGGTTGTCTGTTTGCGAAGCGTTCTTTTGTCGGGACGCGTCGGGGGCCACTGTTCGCCGGGGCTATTAAGCAGCAACAACAACCCCGTTGAAGAAGAGCTGCGGCTCGCGCGCAGCAAGGTAAGAAACCGTTCGATGGTGGGGTTAGGCGAGTCCTGAGGGACGGGGGGCGAGAGTCGAGCGGCTTGATAAATGCTCGCCCGTACGCCTAGGGAACCAGTTTGGTGTTTACCTAGTAAGTAGTGTTGTCAGTCAGCTGGTTTGTTGCATCTTCGCGAGCCGCCTGTGGCGTGGAACGTTGGCTTACTCGCACGACAGCTCTCTCGCTCGCTCTCCGTGGTGTGCACCCCCATCCATCCGAGCGTTCCCGCCGCATATACGTTCAACGAGGGAATTTCGCCTCGGCTTTAGTTGGTGGGGGTAGAACTGTTTGGCGGTGGGGGCAGAATCTGACCGTGGCGGGGGAAGGTGGTGGGGGCTGGGTGCACGCTGGCAGTCATGCAGGGTGCGTGACCGTCGATTGAATAGGGTCTCGCGCTTGGAGTCAGTTGCTCTCCGGCGTCCGTGGTGGAATGTCGTCGCGCTTCGGCCGCTCTCCGCTCGTCCGTTACCCGTGCAAGTAGTTTCTCACGAGGGAGAGTAGAAGAAGAAAGTTTCTCTATTAAACGTTTCGTGTCGCGCTACGGTTATGACCTATCAGTGTTTATACGAGGTCCACGGACATCGTCGGACGAGATATTCGTCGTCGGTTTAGTGTTTTTCTCAGTGTTCGACTCTGTAATCGTCGCCGACGGGTGCTCCGATTTTCGAGGAAACCGAGTCGATAGATCTACGAGATAGTTGGTTCCGATCGTCGGTCGTGTGAAAACGAGCCTGTGCACGGTTCGAAACCCAGTGTTGTGACTATGAGTGCGTGACGGTACGATTTCGTTAGCCCTCCGTTCCCGTTAGTATCGCAGCGGCTGCTCAGGAGGAACGTGACCCCGGACCGACGATAGCCAGAATGGAGGCATCACGGTGCTGGTCCGTAACTGTGCTGGGGATCGTCTGGTGTCTGGTTCTGAACGGTGGCTTGGTACATGGCCGTAGCATCACCAGTCTTGAGGCACCGTCCGGCTGCGAGTGGAAGAAGGACGGCGACGACGGTGAGAAGGAGCTCGAGTGCAAGGTTCGGACTATCGCCAACGTGCCCGACTTAATTGGCAATCTCTCGGCTATTCAAGTGGACTCGATCAACTCTCTGGCCTTGAACTGCAGCGATGTGCTCTTCTTCGAGAGCCAGATCGACGGCCCCCACGGGTTCCTCTCGCCCCTGCCGCGGCTGGAAAAGCTGCGCGTCGACAATTGCAAGATCCGCTATCTGCCCGGCGGTGTGTTCGCGTCCGCCCACAATTTGCGTAGCCTGTCGGTGAGAACGCACAACGGCGACTGGTCCGCGATGACCCTCGAGATGCACAGAGACTCGCTGCGCGGGCTGACCAGCCTCCAACACCTCGATCTCTCCGACAACAACCTATGGACCCTGCCGTCGGAGTTGCTGTGCCCCGTGCGAGGTCTCGCTAGCCTGAACCTGACGCGCAACAAGTTACAGGACATCGTTTCCCTCGGCTTCTCCGAATGGGTCGACTCGTGCACGCCGTCGCTCGAGATACTCGATCTGAGCAGCAACGACATCACCGCCCTGCCAGATCGTACCCTCAGCAATCTGAGGAGCCTAACGGTGCTGAAGCTGCAGGAGAACGTGATCGCCGTCGTCGAAGATCACGCTCTCGCCGGGTTGACCGCGCTTCGCTCGCTGAACGTGTCAGGCAACAGATTGGTCGCCTTGCCCCCGGAACTGTTCGCAAAGACCAAGGAGCTGAGAGAATTGATACTGAGCAACAATTCTTTGGCCGTGCTGGCGCCGGGACTGTTGGATAACTTGGTCGAGCTACAATATCTGGATTTCAGCAACAATCAGTTGACCAACCGTTGGGTGAATCGATACACGTTCTTAAGGCTGGTGCGTCTCGTTCTCCTCGACCTGTCGTTCAACAGGCTGACGAGGATCGACGGCCTCGTGTTCAACGGCCTGTACAGCCTACAGATTTTGAAACTCGAGAACAACGACATCGAAACGCTGGTGGACGGATGCTTCAGCTCTTTAACGAACCTGCACTTCTTGGCGCTGTCCAACAACAGGATCACTAGGTTCGATCCATCGCACGCGGTCGGCCTGTCCGCTCTCGGTCAGCTGCTCCTGGACACGAATCGATTGAAAACGGTGCATCGTCACGTGTTCGATAACCTGACGGACCTCCAGGACCTTTCTCTCAGCGGAAACAATCTAACGGAGGTGCCGCACGCTCTTCGCGTGCTCCGCTCCTTGAAGACCCTCGACCTCGGCAGCAATCACGTGTCAAGAATCGAGAACGACTCGTTTGCCGGTCTCAGCGAGCTGTTCGGGTTGCGACTAGTGGACAACAAGCTGGAGAACGTGACCCGCGAGGCGTTCGCCGCGTTGCCCTCGCTGCAAGTGCTGAACCTGGCGAACAATTACATCCGTCACGTGGAGCAAAGCGCGTTCGCGAGTAACCCGGCGTTGCGCGCGATTCGATTGGACGGGAACCAACTGACCGATATCCGCGGCGCGTTCACCAGTCTCTCGTCCCTGGTCTGGCTGAACGTGTCCGACAACAAGTTGGTCTGGTTCGACTACAGCTATCTGCCGAGCAGCATAGAATGGCTGGACATACATGCGAATCAGATAAGCAAGCTCGCGGATTTTTACATGGTGCGGAACACGTTGCGCATAAAGACACTGGACGCGAGCTACAACCAGATCGTGGAGATCTCGGACGCGAACTTGCCGGACAGCGTGGCAACGTTGTTCCTGAACGACAACAAGATACGCACGGTTGCTGCTGGTACCTTCCTACAGAAGACCAGCCTGGAGAAAGTAGTCTTGTACGAGAATGAGATAAAGAATCTCGACGTGGCTGCTCTGGCGCTGCAGACGGTGCCCGAGGACGTCGAGCTGCCGCAGTTCTACATAGGGAACAATCCGATTGTGTGCGACTGCACCATGGAATGGCTGCCGAGGATCAACGAGATGGCCCGTCTGCGCCAGCATCCGCGAGTAATGGACTTGAAGTCGGTCACGTGCGACATGGTGCACGCGCGCGCGACACCCAGACGACCGTTGCTCTCCCTGAAGTCTAAGGACTTCCTCTGCCGATACGACGCGCATTGTTTCGCCCTCTGCCATTGTTGCGACTTCGACGCGTGCGACTGTGAAATGACCTGTCCGAACAATTGTACCTGCTACCACGACCACAGCTGGTCGAGCAACGTTGTCGACTGCTCGAACGCTGGTTACAAGCACGTACCGGAGCAGATTCCCATGGACGCGACCGAGATCTATCTCGACGGGAATGATCTCGGCGATCTGGGCAGTCACGTGTTCATCGGGAAGCGTCGGCTGGAGGTTTTGTACCTGAACAACAGCGGGATCGCGGCATTGCACAACTGTACGTTTAACGGCGTGGGCGCGTTGC
The DNA here is from genome assembly GCA_913789915.3 of Sphecodes monilicornis. NCBI lineage: Eukaryota > Metazoa > Arthropoda > Insecta > Hymenoptera > Halictidae > Sphecodes > Sphecodes monilicornis. Next base: position 12,718,171 of record OU565286.1, on the reverse strand, counting down.
GCGTTCTCCATCTCGAGGACAACTCGCTCCGGGAGTTGAGGGGCTTCGAGTTCGACCAACTGGAACGGATGTCCCAGCTATACCTGGATCATAACGCGATCGCCACCGTCGGTAACACGACCTTCCGTAAAATGAAGAGTCTCGAGGTGCTCCGGTTGGACAGCAATCGTATCGTCGACTTCCGGCCGTGGGAGGCGTTGCCGAGCGTCGGTGACACCGCGAAAGTCGCTCTCGAAGGGAACGCGTGGAGTTGCGAGTGCGGCAACGCCGCGAAATTGCGCGGCTGGCTCGCCGAGCACCGCGGGGATCCCGAGAAGATGTACTGCCGCGACGGCGTCGAGACCCTCGCGCAGGCTATGAAGCGTTGCGGCGATCCGTCTACGGAGGCCGTCAGCCGTGGAATCCAGGAAATCCCTCTGCTGGGTGGCAACTTTGTGCCGCTTTTAGCCGGCGCCTTGGTGGCCGTGATCGCGATCTGCCTGTTCGTCGCACTGGCCTTCGCCTTCCGGCAGGACGTGCGTTTATGGGCGCACGCTCGTTACGGTCTCCGACTTGGCAAGATGACCGCTCCACCGGACGAGGAGAGAGACCGTCTCTACGACGGCTACATAGTCTACAGCGAACGGGACGAGGACTTTGTCTCCAGGTTCCTGGCAGCCGAGCTGGAGCAATCCGGCCTCGCTCTTTGTCTCCACTGGAGGGACTTGCCGCCAGCGAGACCTCAAGAAGCTGTTCCACCGGCCGCTGCTGCCGCCAGACGTATCGTGATCATCTTCTCACCCGTGTTCCTGGCGAACGAGTGGCAGCACGCCGAGTTCCGCGCTGCCCTGAGGACGGCGCTCGAAAACATCAGACCCAGCTCCAGGAAGAGGCGAGTGGTGGTCCTGTTGGCCACCGAGGCTCCGGCCCGCGATCCCGAGCTGCAGCTGCTCCTGCAGACCTGCACGGTGGTGATCTGGGGCGAGAAGAGGTTCTGGGAGAAGCTGCGGTTCGCCATGCCCGACTCTGTCGGCAAACGGCGCGACAGCAAGAAGGTGAACGACCGAAATCGCACACCGGCCCGGTACACCGCAGCCCCGTCCGCTGGCGACGTTTGGACCAAGCCTAATGGCGTTTTGGTCGCACCGGTGCACGCACCCACGCCTACGCCCACACAGTCCACGTATGTCAGCTCGGCGTCCAGCAGGACCGAGGACGAGGACAGCGGCGCGGAACACCAGCATCAACACCAGCACAGCGGGTACAGCGCTCTGCACACCGGAACCGCGCGACCCGCCAGCTTATCCTCCAGGGGCAGCCATCTTTACAGCACCATACCGGAACCGCCGGTGGTGCCGACCGCACCTCCTGGCGAGGTGCTCACGCATCCGACCAATCCTCGTACTTACTTCGTCTAGTACAGACGGGCGCCGTTGTCCTCGTTGTCGTTCTCCTCGTCGACCACGAGAAGATCGGCCGTCTACCGGGCCAGGGGATGGAGGATGACGGGCCCCGGCACGGAAATCCGCACGAGGATGCGACAGGGACGCGCCTAGGTATTTGTACAGTTTGATCCAACGACGAACCGACCGTTTCCGCGCGTCCGTCTGTTTGCTCTTCCACTAGAATCCCTCCGACCGGGGGATTCTCCCTTTCGCTTCCGGATGCCAGAGAGTACCGGCGTTCGGGGGTTGGGGGATTAGAGTGTATCGGCCTCGTGACTGAGAGATAGAAAGAGAGTGAGAGAGAGAGCGAGAGAAAGAGAGAGAAAGGGAGAGCGAGAGAGAGAGGGTGGACGCGAGGCTTCGACGCGAGTAGAGTTTATCGATTACAGAGACAGGTTTATTTAATCGTTTCCGTGTAACGCGATTCGTTGTGCGGGGTGCTCTTTCGTCCGCGATCGCCGCTTCGGGTCTAGTTTACCCGCTGAGATACAGACAGGGGTGCAGACTGACGGAATGCTACGGGTCACGAATAAAGGAGTAAAAACTTGGCGTCCATTATTCGTCGACCGCACGCGTATTTTATTCTCGACGAACGGATTAACCCTTTTAGGCTCGGAGTAACCCTGAGGCATCGTTTTAAATACTGTTACCGGAAACAAAATCCTCTAGACTTCGTTTTTAATTCGAAGTGTCGCTACGAGGAATTGGTATTATTATATTGTGTCAGGATCATTTATATTTGCGGTGTGTAACCTCGCTTGTTGCAATCTTGTGTCTATATTAACAATGAATTTACAAAAATATGTATTTACACTCACGTGTGAAATAAGTATCGACAAAAGTGATGTCACGTTTAGTCTAAAACTTTTGTCACGTTTAGTCTAAAAATAAAATGAGATTCGAGAATATTGAAATATCGGACTTCAGTGTTCCACGGTGCTGTAAAGGGTTAAACGAAGACGGAAATAGTAAGGAAATTGGGCACACGAGGATTTAACAGAATAATCCAGCATATTTGACAATACAAGTGACGGGAGTTTGCCGTTTTAACGAAATATCACTTTCGTCTCAGAAATGCGCATATTGCATCAACGGGACTGTGTAATAGACTTTGTCGATTTATTCTATTTCAAGCGCAGCCAGCATTTATTCGATTGTGTCGATATATTTTAATCGAAACGGAGAGCACGGTTCGAATTCCTCCAAAGGTTTATGATTAATTCTTATATCTTTTTCGTCGGGAGCAACATCCGTTTTTACCGTCGATCGTCGCAAAAGCACTTATGCCTGTTTGTCAGCGTCGATTCGGCTTTGAAGTAGGGCCTACCGATGAATGAGCACTCCGCGAGGGTCGAGATCGAGTCATTATTTTTACGTACTAGCCGAGAGAACGAATTACGAGCGTGTCTCGACGCGCAGATCGTCTATAGTCTATGATAATGTATATTGTGTAACTATAAAGCGGTGGGTAACTATAGGAAATGGCAGTCAATGAGGACATAGATTCTAAACATTATTCTCGTCACTCCTTAGGGCTGGAGCGCCAGCATCGGAGCAGAGCACGTGCACAATTAGCGTTTTCACGCGCTTTCATCCGCACGGCACGACTGTCCGCGAAAATCGCAATCGCGAAAATTTCGTGCGGGTCATGTGACGGTTTCGATCTCCTTCGAGAAACGACAGTGTTCGTGAAACTTCGCCGAAACCTCCGATCGATCGTAACAGCCGGTTTCACCTTCTTGCCCGTGTATCGTTATTTATTTCCTGCGCATTTTCTTAATTTTCCTGAAACGCGTTAACGCATGCTCGTATGTTCCTCGGATTTTGTTCGGAGCGCCGGGGATTGAAGCCGTCGCCGGGTCGTTACGAAATTTTCGTTCCAATTAAACTGCGGGCCAACTTGTTTTCGGTAACACAGGCTGGAAATAATTGGAGGGTTGTCTTTAAATCGCTTTACCCTCGAGCGCGGAGTGTCGATTATTCGGCGAAGTTCCGCCGAACTTTTTCGTTTATCGTGGCTTATCGCGAGCCCTTCAATTATTTCGCGGATATCGCTTTTTCTTTTTTCCCTGTTCAAAGGGGTACTTTGTTTTCGTACCTGCGAAGAGCAGTGGCCAATTTTCTTTTATATTTCGACGGCGCGGCGTTCGCGGATCGAATGTTTAAACATCGCAGTATTTTAAGTTACTTAGCAATTAATCTCTCGACACGAGGGAAATTTAGTTTCCGAGCATGCGGTCCCGGGAGTTTCGATGTGTACACCGTCGCTCGGGAAGTTCCTGTACTCCCGTTAAACAGGAAAAAAAGACGTTTCGAAATCACGGTTCCCTGCGCTCGAAATTGACGCTGACGCGCTCGCATGGCTCCGATCGTGCGAAATTTATTACAAAAGGTTTCATCAGCCGTCGTATTTGTTTTCAATTAATATTTTCATTTTCCATTAACCGTGTAGCCGGCGTGCTTCGCGTGGCTTCAGTTCCAGCAACGGTTCGCGATTTACGCCGCATCTCCCTGTATTCGAATTTCCGATCGAATGAAGAGCATTTACGCAACAGTCTAATACTCCGAAATTGTTTAACCGCTGCTCCAACCTGTTTAGCTGGAAATTAATTTTACTTCGCTCCCGTGCATCTTGACGCGTTAACCAGTGCGCGTGTGCGATGAGAAAAATTCAACTAGAGTTATCTGGACTCCGTTCGGTCGAGGATTCACCGATTCGTTAGAGTTTCTGTTTCGTTAAAAAAGTATTTATTTGATTTTCCGGAACATTGGCGCAGCGGTCTACGTGTCGAGGTTATAATTTTCTGTAAAAACAATGCTTTTGTTAGGTTGGCCACCAAAGTGTTTGCATTATTCTTTTCTTTACTATACATGAATATTACACATTTGCTTTAGGACAAAAATAAGTTCCATTATTTCCTAACTAAAATAGAGGCAATAAATATATATTTTATCAGAAGCTTTGATCATTGTAACCTTAAAGAAAAACGTACGGCAATGAGTTAACGGTATTATTTGCAATATTGAAACAAAATAAAGATACTGCAATGGCAAAACGTTCTAGAATAGAATAAACCATATTTATATTTTGTTAGTAAAATGTGCAAACAGATTTTCAGGCCGATCTAGTTTAGCAATTTCCGAGCGTTTCGGAGCGTTTCCGAGAATCGCGTTCGCGTGGTGGAAAATCTTCGAATCGAGTTTGCGAAACGTTTCGACGTTTTTAATTTCTTGTGACGTTGCGCTTCCTTTAATCCGATACCGACAGTGGCCGAGGACAGTCGAGCCAACCGCTGTAACCCGTCTCACCGATAAGAAACATGAGGTCAGACGAGAATGATACGCTGCTGTGTGAACTCCGGATCCCGGGATGAACTTTCCTTCACACTAATCGTACATATATTTTTTCCACCCTGGGGTCGGAGCGGCTGCGTGCCCCTAGTTCTCATTCCTGTCGTTTGTTTGTCAATTCGTGATAGAGAGTGTGAGCGAAAGAAAGAAAGAAAGAAAGAGAGAGATTGAGAGATCGAGAGATCGAGAGGTTTGAACAAAAGAGAAAAGGAAAAGAAGACGAATTACCCGGTGTAAAACTGGGCACAGAGCACAAGAATGAAAGAGAGCATGCGAGAGAGGGAGAGAGAGGGAGAGAACAAGAGTTAGTTGATAGAAATGAGAGAAAAGACAGAAGTCTCTAGCGAGATCTCGTTCCTAAGATTCACGACTGTCTTTGGTTAAAGCAACGGTCGCCAAACGCTTATTAGTCTGTAAGTGAGAGAATCCTCTGTGTAAATACTGTGTATATTTAACGTTGTAAATACTCACGCACACTTTTTCGAGCACACCGGGGACGGGTCAGCCGCACTCGTCAATTATTACGCGTACCAACGAGCGATCCGCTAATATTTTTTTTGTTTTAATCACGCGACGATCAAATTCGATTAAAACAATGTGGGATGCTGGCGAGCATCGTAGATACTAATATTAAGTGTATATTCTTTCAGTTCCGCGAGTATTCTTTCTGTTGTACAGCCATTTTCTTCGTCTCGTGACGATTTAATTTAAAGATATATTTTCTTGTGAAACAAGTGGAAAAATTGTATAAATGTTGGCGAAGAATGAATTTTGTTTGGATAGAGATTAATGGAATCGATGGGTACTTATTAATTAGTCGTTGGTATGCTTAATGAGGTAGACACCGATCGCGTTTTGAGCGCGTCCCTAGAACTTCGCGGTCTTTGCGACTTCAAATTAATTGTACTGTATTATTGTAAATACGCTCATCGGATCACGCATTATTGTATCCACGATCTGTTACGTGATTATTAAATTAACTGCCACTTTCCATTTCATGCGACGAACCATGAGAAATAAACACGTTTGTTTTGTAAAACGATCTTCTTTCTTCCTTCGACGATCCCTGCGAAATCCTCTTGCGAAATTTTCGACATTGACATCCTTTCCCAACGGTTTCCCTCGCAAGTAAAAACAATTATTTTCTTCTTCTTTTTCGATATATAAAAATATTATAAAACTAGATACGAATACATCGAATGACAATTCATTTATATATTTACTTTTAATGGTCCCAGTGCTTTTTAATAACATTAACAATCCCAATGGTTAAACCGAAGCTCTCGAAAACCAAGAATTTACTTCAAAGAAAACTAAGGACATTTGTGAATTTATTTATTTTGCGATAAGTGAAAACTAAACTGCAGATTTTATGCATTTACGAGAAAAATGAATAGGTGAAATACAAAACTGTCGAGATGTTGGAAGAATTTAAGAACGTTGCTACAATATTTCCGATTTAATTAGGTTATTTACACTAACAATACCACTACCGGTCAAATGTCCGGTTTAACAGTTTTCATACTTATAATTATTCTTATAATTATTGCAGGAATCATGAAGGTCTCTTTATTTGAAAAAATTCAGTAAATTTCTTCATTCAAGTGCACATTGTTGTAAAAATTGCGAGAAGTCTAAATAAATTCTGTCTTGTAATTATTATGAAACAACGTGCACCGGTCACATTTTGTACTCGGTACGGTTAGTGTTAAAAGGAAGAATATATTTTTATTCAACGTTTGTTTCTTAACACGTTCAGCGCCCACTCCACAATCATAAAAATTACACAAAATCAAAGTAATATATTTAATAAAACAAAAACTAAGAAGTTTAGTTTTGTGATATTAATTACTGTTTCAAACCTCTTCTATTCCTCAGATCGTAAGGAAATTTTGTACACTCAATCTACCAACGTAAAAATTAATTTTCAATTCTGTATAAATAATTCCGTCACCCAGATATGGGTGATATGGCGCTGAACGTGTTAAATCACTTCAGAACATTTTGCACAAAGATCCGCAGCCTAATAATGATATACCTATGCACACGAATAATCATGCAAGAAATTCTCCAAAAACATTACTCGTATGCACTAATAATTAAAGTTCAAACGATCATACAAATCCTCGCATAGATAAAATCACTAAAAAGCATTAGCCTGTAAATGTCACCACGGTGGTACCGACGGAGAACAAAGGGTTAAAAGACTTGGAAGAAATTGTTAAACAGAATCTGTCCGACGACCTAATCGTCTCCGATGATAAATAGATAAGCTCTCGAGCTCTTTTATTGCGTGTCGAGATTCCGGTTTGGAAGAAGCTGGAAGTGGTTTATGTGGCAATCCGACGACAGAAAAAGAAAAGCATCTGATTTCGATGCGGGCGAGATTTAAAACATCCTAGGCTCTAATTACTATGCTGAGAACGGATGACTGGGCAACACTGGTACGATAAATTTTCGAGTCGTGTTCTCTGTGTGACCGGTGCATCGATAATGGCAGCGGCGCCGCTGCATAAACGCGTTCACACTTTCGACCGCTGTATCAGCGTCACGCTGATACCTAATCAGCCAGTTATTATTCTCCGGTTAAGATAAAATTTTCATTGCTCGTTATTGGAAATTTGACTCCCGCGGCGCCCGGACGAATAAATTATTGCCCCGGGAAGTTGAAGACGTGCTAATGGCTGCTTACGCGGACACCGGCTGCTAACGACTATCGATTCGTTATCAGGAATCGATCAAGTAAATCATTACGGGTTGCATGCTCCTACACGAGACGGCAGAAATGTATGGTTCCTATCTTTGTGTTTTATTCGAACTCGGTAATGTCTGTTATTGTTCTCGCATCGATTCACGGAATTGAATCATTACTTTAATATCTGTAGTCGTTTGTTACCCTAATCGGAGCACCTCCTTAGGCTCTTTGTGTTTGTGGAATTTAAAACTACATACTGTCTTGCGATTCAAGTTTCCCCTAGTTCAAATGTCTTGATTAAAAATCATATTAAAATCAAGATTATCCCAACTTCTTTCTGAAAAAATATAATTTATCGAACTTCGGTCTGGAAAAATAATGTCATGTAATTTACTTGATCCATATATGCTTCTTAGAATAATCTTCTATGATCATATTTATTTCTTTAAAATCGTGAACTAGAATTCAATCTTTACACAAGACTTGGGTAAAAATAGGCCTATTTTTTATTTCAGATACTGTACATTTCTTTCTTTTTTTTCAATGTTTTTGTAATCTGCAGAATTAAAATTCATCCTTTAAATCGCTTTTAAAAAATCAATTTGTAAACATATAAAAAAGATTGTATCACCTTGTGTAATAGTGTAATTGAACTATGGAAAAATAATTTGAACTTTAAAGTATTGGAACTCAACCAGAACGATTTGTATTAATTATTTTATTTACAATATTTAAAAATATATGGGAAACGAGGATAAAAATTTGTTAGATGGGATTGAAGAGCTTTTTATTTTATTTTACATACTCACAACTTGGAAAATCCTTCAATTACTGAAAGTACTTCCTCTTTGATTTCGATCTTCTCAAGACAGTTTGCAGAGTTCAGATTTTTCGTTGCACTCCACAGTCCAATCAAATTACCATCGCCAGCTTAATCTTCCCATCGAGCGAAATGAATAAGTTTGTTTATTTCAAATTAACCCTATTCGATTTAATTATTTTTCACTTCGCACATTAAACATGGTTGGTATATACCTATCGCTTTATATTAATGACGGAGATTGATAATTTTTTATCACTGATTCTGAGTAAATAATATGTTCTACACTTCCCTTTTAGTTTTCAGTAGACCATTCCACTTCCAGTTTAGTTTGGTGTAGCTTTCAATTTATCATTCCATAAAGTATCAAGAAAAAACATGTGTAAAATTTGAACCCTATATACCGACCGGGGCGGTAGTTATGAAGTAAAGTGGAAAAGTTTAGTGTTTGGCTTATTTTTCTTATTTATTCATATGCGAAAATTCTGAAAAAATGTAACGGATGTCGAATAGCCAGATACAAATATGGTAATTGATTTAGATTTTTATGAAGAGCATTCTAGTTGCAAAAAATTGAAAACCTAAAAAGAAATCGGAAAAACGTAGATTTCGCCTTGAAGTTTAAGAGCAACATCATTCATATTTGTACAGCTTCAGTGTAAAGGTATAAGTGTTACTCATGATTTTTTTCACATCTTTTGGTGAGAAACAAAAGTTTCTGTACAAATACAGTGGCTCATGAAAGTATTCAAACGCCCTTTAAATCAGAATAATTTGAAATTTTCTTTCGCAATAAGAAGCATTGATTTACTAAATGACGTGCAAAAAAGATTTTGAAAAAATGCAATAGGTAGGCATAAAAAAAATAACAATGTCACTTTTTAAAACTTTTTCGTTCGAACCCGTAATGAAAATTTAATATAGAGTGGCCCACAAAAGTGTTCGTACGCCCTTTAAATCAGAATAACTTTTTTAAAATTTGACCAAACCACTTGACTTTTTTTTGAACAATTAGAAGCATTGATTACTTTTAAAATTTGCAAAAAAGATTTTGAGGAAATTGCAATTAGTAGGAATTAAATGAAAAAATAAAAATGGCACTTTTTAAAACTTTATCAAAATATGCGGTTTGTAGATCTATGTTATTTACATATATGGTGAAAATTTTATCGAAATCAGTTAACGAACATATGAGCTACAAGCGGTTGAAAGTGGTGATAATCGCAGTTTTTCACGACTTTTGGCCAGTTTCTGCTTAAAATCCATAGTTTCTTACATCTTACAATGCGCGTCGTTATTTTCTGCGTCAACCAATTGCGATGAAATTTTCGACATGCGTATAACTAACATAGAACTACAAAAGGCATGTTTTGAATTTTCATTATGGGCTAGACTAAAGAAGTTTTAAAAAGTGCCATTTTTATTTTTTCATGTAATTCCTACTAACTGCAATTTTATTAAAATTTCTTTTGCACGTGATTTACTAAATAAATGCTTCTAATTGCTAAAAAAAAGTCAAGTGGTTTGGTCAATTTCTGAGAAAGTTATTCTGATTCAAAGGGCGTACGAACACTTTTGTGGGCCACTGTATGAGTCTTGTAGGCCTATGTTAGTAATACACATACTGAAAATTTTATTGAAATCGATTAACGTATACACGAGCTACAAGCGGTTCAAACTGATCAAAATCGCAGTTTTTCACGACTTTTGGTCAGATTTTGCTTAAAATCCACAGATTCTTACATCTTTCGATGCGTGTCGTCTTTTTCTGCGTCAACCGATTTCGATGAAATTTTCGGCATGTGCATAACTAACATAGATCTATAAAACGCATATTTTAAATTTTCATTGCGAACTGAAATAAAAAAGTTTTAAAAAGTGCCATTTTTATTTTTTCATATAATTTCTACCAATTGTCATTTTCTCCAAATTTGTTTTGCATGCCACTTAGTAAATCAATGCTTGTAGTTGTTAAAGCAAAAGTAAAATTATTTGGTCCAATCTTAAAAAAGTTATTCCAATTTAAAGTGCGTTCGAATACTTTCGTGAGTCACCGTACGCCGCACTTACAGTGGCCTGCAAAAGTATCCGGACACCCTTTAAAAACGAATAACTTTTTCAAAATTAGTTCAAACAGCTTGAGTTTTTTTGAGATGCTCGAAGGATTAGTTTACTAGGTAACGTGTAAATAATTATTTATAAAAATTGCTAATGGTAGAAATTGTAAAGGTCACGACTTTAACTTTTTTATCTGTGCCTGTAATGAAAATTTAAAATATATCTTTTGTAGATCTTCATGGGCTATATACATGCGCAAAGTTTCATCGAAGTTGGTTAATGTTGCTATGAACAGATGAGCTACGAACATTGCAAAAAGAGAGTTTAAGAGTGAAAGTAGCAGATTTTCTGCCTTTTCAGGAAATTTCGCCCTTATGTGATGAGCTTTAAATGTTTGTAGCTCATAACAACGTTAACCGAGTTCGATGAAACTTTGTACATATGCATAACGTACCCAGACCAACAAAAGGCGCCTTTCAAATTTTCATTACAGGTACAAATAAAAAAGTTAAAAATTGTGATCTTTACTTTCTTCGCCGCAATTCCGACCAATAGTCATTTTTGTAAAAAATTATTTCCACGCTACCTAGTAAACTAATCCTTCTAACATCTCAAAAAAACTCAAGCCGTTTGAACGAATTTTGAAAAAGTTATTCGTTTTAAAAGGGTGTCCGGATACTTTTGCACGCCACTGTATTTGCAGTCAATCTATCTTCTGTCTTTTCTCTATTGCAAACTGTTGTCTCAAATATCACGATCGCGCTCTCTGACTTATACATCCCGTGAACAATTGTTGTTATTATACCGCGGATCTTTATGCCAAATAAAAATTGTCTGCACCAATTGTTCAGAAGCCGAATCAACGTTTCATTCCTTCTTTAATGATTCTAACAAGCTGAAAATAATACGTCGATATCCTTAAATTGTTTTAATTTCTTTTTTCTGTTTTGAATGGTACCTACTCATTTTTCTGATAAATCCACAAAATCCGCTGTCTAATTAGTAACCTACACTGCCCTAAAATATAATCCCTGATGAAGTTCGGTTCAAGCAACTGTACTCTGACGAAAATTAATTTTTATAGATCGCCGAAAAATTGTGTACATCCACACGTGACCGGTGTGGTGTTAATCAACGTGTTAATCCAAAACGGCCCTAATTTTTTGTGACGTCGTTGTCGGCTGTAGCTCAAACCGGGCGCAGCGTTTTCCCACGCGCTCGCTAAATAACGTCGACATTAAGCGAGCAAGACGGCTCGGCGAGCAAGGGAGCGACGCGAAAAAAGGGAGGAGGGAAAGAAGATCCCGTGGAAGGAGCCGGTGGGCACGACGGTATACATAGAGTATGGAGTATAGAGTATATAGAGAGACGACACGGAAGGAGCGCTTGGAGGGGTCGACGGTACGGGGGGGGGGGGGGGGGGGGGACACGGCGAAGATAAGCGGAACGCGGAATAATTTATCGCGTTACACGTATCGCGGAAAACTGCGGCGCTTCTGGGAATAAAATGTTAAATACGGCTTGTACATGCGCCGCCGCCAAGAACACTTTTATCACGCGCTGGTCCACCGACCAAATAGACCTTTCCACGGGGCTAGTGGCCGTGATAACAACCACCCTCGCATTCTGCCCCCCCCCCCACCCTCCCCGAGAATTATTGCATCGGGCCATACGTGTACGAAAATATCAACCCCTCGCCGACAACGCTTTAACAGGGGCAGTTAGTTACTGTGCGGACGCAATGGGAATACGCTCGCCCGGAGGATTTCAAAAGGACTTTTTTTCGACCACGTTTTATTGAAGATCCTCGAGTGGGCCGGGCTTTTCGAACGCCGGATCGATCCGCGGCTAACTGGGGTCATTTTCGACCAAATCTGTTTGCTGGATCTGCCGGGGGTTCATTTCCGCATTCTTTTTAACCCTCTTGTCAATCCCACTTTCAATTTGTCTTTAAAAATGTTCTATTCTTGTTGACAAATAGGAAAATTGGTCCAGACTTCTATTTTCTTGGATAATTGCAAATCAGCTTCTTTTTGTGGAAAGCTTCTTCAGAAAGTTACGCAAAATATCATCGTACAGTTATCCACTCCCGCTTTAGACTTTAATTCGGCCAATCGACTTTTTTATTTATAATCTTACATTTCAAACAAGCACGATAAATTCTGACACAATTGTAGGAAAATAAAAGATCTTACAGTGTCTAGAAATAAAAATGAATCAGTTTTCACCTGAAGAGTGTACGAGGATTAAATTTCAGTTTACGATTCAAAAAAGAATAATTGCATTTTGCTTGATCGGATGGCGGCAAAATAAACGTTTATTAGAAGTATTTATTAATAATTTATATATTCGGAGATATTTATATACACAAGCTTCATGGATCCATTTTTGGCAACTCGAAGATTAAATCCAACGTATCAGGTAACTTTCTAAGCGATTTAATTCCGGTTCAGTTCTAAATGGCGTTTCAATGTTTTAAATAGAAGTATTGAAGTTTGCGATTATTTTATTGTCCTCGTTTTCGTTATCCAGAAATACTCGTTCATTTCATTAATCTGTTTGCTACTACCAATTTCTTCTCATGTTATTTATTTAAAAGAATCGTTTCGTTATGTTCGAAGTGTCTTAGAAAATATTAGTGTTCGGCGTTAAATGAATTCTGTGTAGATGAAGCAAGAATGAAGTTGAACCCTCTATTTCGAAGAACTAAAGAATAACTGTAAATTTCGTAATCATTGAATGCATTTTGGAAAATAATCATATAAAGTAGTACTGCAATTTCAGTGGATGTAACTGTTAAAAGGAAAATTGACTGACGATCAACTTCAATTTGAACACGAACTGTTGAAGCGAAATCTACTGGCTTAACAGAGGATCATCGTTCAATTAAATTGCGAAAATCCAGGAGGATGTCGCAGATATCGATGATACTTGAAATCACTAAATCGATTACAAATGCATTCCGAGAAATCCCCTACATCGATTATCGAGATAACATCGAAAGAAATACAAAACTCTCGAACCAGACTATACCAGTACGGTCATTAAATCTTCATCGTCGGTCAATAAACATTTTTCTTAATCTTTGCTGTTACCGAAAGAAATTTGCATGAACATGAACACAGTCTAGTTTATATGTATAATGAATAATCAATTGCTTCCAAAGATTCCAGCTTGCTAACCATGTCCAAATAGTCTTCGAAAATCTTGACGACCTCTCAAACCTGCAAAAAACTTGACTGCAAAGATTTCCTTGCCGTTTCTACATTCTCTCTGGCTTTAATGCACTAGACTCTAGAGAATAATCACGGTAAATAAAGGCTTGATCAATTTGACTTCCGATATATCGATCTTAACAATTTCATAAAACTAAAAATTAGATCGAGGAATATAAAATATCAGATTTTAATTCAGATAAGTAATGGAGTATATAAGTATTCAGATAAGTAATGGAGGAAGAATTGTGTAAACTTTTATGTAACATAAAAATGACATGCAACTTCTTAAGATTCGATTGAAAATATTTGATTATATCAAATTGCAAACAATTTGAATATCATATGACATTTCATACAGTTACCAGATCTAACAATTTATTTAATGAAATAAATTTCAGTCAGATTAAAATGTCAAGTAAAGGTTATAGCCGGGTTTGGGGGTCGCATTTGCCCCCGACCTCGATTTTAACGATTTTGAACCAGTCGATAGCCCACCAAAAAAGAATCTATTCTGCCAAGTTTCAGCCCGATATATCATCTCTAAGGGTAGTTATAGAGGGAAATAAAAGAACCAGTTCTTGGCCCATGTTCCCCATTTAATGACAATTACAAATTCTGAAATAAATCTGACCGTATAAAAATTGAGCGTATTACTTATGCTGATATCTTATTGCTAAATTAAATCCGTAGGTGTGCTCTTTCATCTTCTACATGAAATCTGCCTTTTTCGATTTTTTTCATGTTTTTCATGTCTTAAAACCAGAATTTGCAACGGAAAAAGTTGAAAACGATATATTAATGTCACAAACTTATTATATATCACAAACTACAAAATTATTGTCATTAAATGGGGAAAATGGGCCAAAAACTGGTTCTTTTTTTTTAAACTTCTGAAAAAAATCTGACACATTTCGAATACCAAGTCACATAATATATATCGTTTTCAAATTTTTCCGATGCAAATTCTGGTTTTAAGACATGAAAAACATGAAAAAACCAGAAAAAGGCAGATTTCATGTAGAAGATGAAAGAGCATACCTACGGATTTAATTTAGCAATAAGATATCAGCATAAGTAATACGGTCAATTTTTATACGGTCAGATTTATTTCAGAATTTGTAATTGTCATTAAATGGGGAACATGGGCCAAGAACTGGTTTTTTGATTTTCCTGTACTATAACTGCCCTTGCAGATGAGATATCGGGCTGAAACTTGACAGAAGGATTTCTTTTTTGGTAGGCTATCGGCTGGTTCAAAACCTTTACAATCGAGGTCGCGGGCGAATTTGACCCCCAAACCCAGCTATAGCCTTTCTACTTTCAGTAATTTTTATAAGTTGGAAGTATTGTGACAATATCCTTTTTTGCTAGTATCTTTTATACTATCAAGATTTATTTTTCACTTTTTCATTTTTGCCATGAATGCATAACGTCTGCAGTCTACTCTTTCCACGTTTTGCATTTTCTTGATCCTAACTCCTAACCTATGGAATACACAATATATTAATGTAGAATTGGATTTTGGAATTTGAACAAATAATTCTAAGAAAGTGTTACTCCACTGGTAAGGATCCATAGTCCATTTAACCCTCATCAATTTTCCCCTTGGTGTTGTATTGTCACAGTAGCAAAAAAATCAATGCAGTAGAGCCATAAATAATGAATCTTCTCCGAAATTTTTCTTTAGAACGTAAAACAATTGATATAACTTGAAAGCAACAAACATCATCCTACACAGGCTTAATTTTTCAAATTCTAATTACACAGGGTGGCTCATATAACTCTTAACAGCTCAATATCTCGAAAACTATGCCATCGATTTTAAAGTTCTTGGTCTTAAATTGCATGGATCTGAAGGGCCCTTCTAACTACATAAACGTGAAATGGCCCTCCCTTCCACTTTAAGGCAGGGGAGGGGGAGTACCTTTATAATTTTAAATGAAACCCCCTATAAAACGTTACATATTTAGATTCTACAGGAAAGAACAAGTAAATTTTGTCTGAAACATTCTTTTGTCAGATATTTCCATCTTGAGATACAACAGTTTGAAGTTTCGACCTGTCGATACTTACTTGAAGCGCTCGGAAATAGCGTTATTCCTATATAATATATGTATATACAGGGTGTCCCAAAAATGTCGTTCTTCCTTGAAATGGCGGTTCCTGAGACTATTTGAAGCGACATTTTCCTTTGCAAAAATCTCAGTTTCGGCATTGTTAAGGAGTTATTAACGAAAAACACGGACCAATCAGAGCGCGACCTAGACGCGTATTGGCAAAGACGGCCGCGCGCGACAGCAGTCGAACGATGTTGATACACCGCGGACGAAAGCAAGGAACAAACAAGAGAAGAAAATTTTTCAAGTCCTATGTCGGATAGTTCAAATTTGAATATGTTGTAGTCTTTAGTAACCTATGAACGAATCTCGAAGGATTTTTCGAAATATTAACCACTGTTAGTTCTACAGAGGTGCAAAGAAAAGTGTCAACTTTTTTGCATTAGATTATAAAACTAGAACTAACATACCGAGGAAAAGTCCCGGCTACAAGAAAATTGCATTTGTTTAAAACATTTGCCAAATAAATGGTGAAAAAACCATTTTTTCCAAATCTAAATATTTTCAATAGATACTCTTATGTGTTCGCTATAAGCTCCTAAAATGTTCTAGACTTATAATCTAATGCAAAAAGGTTGACACTTTTCTTTGCACGTCTGTAGAACTAACAGTGTTTAATATTTCGAAAAATCCTTCGAGATTCGTTCATAGGTTACTAAAGACTACAACATATTCAAATTTGAACTATCCGACATAGGACTTGAAAAATTTTCTTCTCTTGTTTGTTCCTTGCTTTCGTCCGCGGTGTATCACCATCTCTCGACTGCTGTCGCGCGCGGCCGTCTTTGCCAATACGCGTCTAGGTCGCGCTCTGATTGGTCCGTGTTTTTCGTTAATAACTCCTTAACAAAGCCGAAACGGAGATTTTTACAAAGGAAAATGTCGCTTCAAATGGTCTCAGGAACCGCCCCTTTCAAGGAAGAACGACATTTTTGGGACACCCTGTATAGTTATGCATATAATAACTTTAAGGTAAAATTTGCAAAAGTTAAGGTAAAACGAGTCGAGTGCATAATAAAATTGTATGCGTCATTCACAGCGAATGAAACGAAGAGTAGACCGCACTATTTATTTAAAATTAGTGGGAAATGTGTCGAAATGAGGTACAGGGACGAGGGTTAATAACGGCAAGCGGGTCGAGCAGTAAACGGATTCGCGAATTCGTCGTCGTTACACTATCAGGTCACGTCTCTGTGCAAGATTCGAGATCGTAAGTTACATTGGGGCCGCGAGGGGCTGCCGGGAGTCGTCTTTTTGGGAAAGAACGAGCATTGGTCCCGGCAAAGTACAGTAAATATTCGATCTAAGCACCCGAGAACTGTACTGAGCTGCCTCGGTCGCTGAGTAGTGTAATATGTCGCGTAACCCGATACGGAGTTAAGTAGGGTAAACTGTACTATTGCTGGCACTACATTAGTTATTGGCACTTTTGATTTAAACGGCAAATATTAAGAATTACTGGTACAGAAAATCATTGTTCATTGCTTCTTATTTATATTTCAAAGCTATGTTGTAAGCTTTCATAACAGAGTTCCACATATGACTGTTAGCAACGCTGGAGGACACCCGGTAAGACTGACGGATGACCACAGTGCAGAGTAAATAGTTTTGTTAAAATTTTCGTTACGAGTAAGTATACTTTATCGCTTTACAACTTAATTTCGGGCTGTACTACAGATGTAATAAGTATGTTTAATTATAAATCAAATAGCCTGTTTAATGCTTACTTCTTACTGTTTACCAAATGTGCCAATGACTGTACTATTTGTCTTACGATTGTTATTCACTGAATATATGTTATAATAAAAGATTTATGACTCGTAAAACTTTTTGATTTTGCTGAAAAATCTCCATTACCTTATAATATAGCAAGTTAAGCTCGTTTAAACATTTCAAAAAAAGATAAAGAGATTTTTACTTCGATTTTGGCTTAGAGTGCCAATCATTGTACAGTTTATCCTATATCGATGTGAAACCACTACTCCAATTACAAAACTTCTTTATTTTTTATGGGATATTGACGAACTTATTTGTGGCATTTTTCTGATTAAAATGACACTAAACACGGTATAGTTTGAAGCTCATTTAGCGGTTTAATTAATGGTATGTAAAGTGACTTTTTGACGTAGAAGAGGATAGCTGTCCATGTTTACACGCACTATCCTTTTCTGCGTTCGACGCGCTCGACAAGGTCACACAAAAATAGTCGAACTGTACGATCCATGCAATGGCACGGTTTCGATGGTTTTGCTCAGATCGAATATTTACTGTAATAGTTTTATCGGTGGCGTGGGTGGTTCGGCCCTGGACACACCAAAACAGAAAATCCCATAGTCGCGCGGAATTGAGTGCGCGCGAACGCATGCGGTCGGGCTGCGAGTCAAACATTTGAATAGCCAGAGGGGTTTGGAAACGGAGAGGGAGGAGGGCCGTAGCAATACTAGAAAAGAGCCGCGGCCACGGTTTAATGACATTACGTCTTTGGGATGCTCTCGGGCAAATTACATTCGCCGTGCGCCGCTCGGGCTGCGGCCGGTCACCGCGGGCAAATGGAATAATAATAAGAGCACGATGATATTGGCCGGAACTGTGGGTCATGTAGACGTGTTTAATAATCAAAGTAGCCGGTCCTGTGCTAAATGGATCGATAATTTACGGCTTACCGTCGGTACGCTCGGAAAACAGACTTGGAATAAGGGAGGAATCGCGCGAAACCACCGACAGCTGCAATCTTTTCGCATCCGTATTGGATACCCGGCAGGTAATTAGGATTCGCTTTTGTTCTTATTCGTGGATACATAATTTGGAGGTATCTCGATGATTTAAATTGAGATCCGGTAGTTGTGTTACCTCTTGCACATGTTCCGGTTTATTTTTTATATTTGTTGGTTCTATCAGATATGTTTAATATTTTGGTCTGTACGGAAATAACAGTTTAAGGGGATATTCTACGTAAACATTTGAAAAGGTCGATGGTTTCTAATTTTCTTAAAGAATGTAGCTTCAGAAATATATGCGAGCAAAATTCTATACTTGAATTCCTAAAATTGACGAAGTTATGACTGTTTGAAGTAATGTTGATCGTTCAAAACGACGCACAGTGGGGTGTTTGCCCGATTTCAGCGGCCAAAATTCAATTTTAAAAATTTTACATAAATTGTAACATTTTTGTTGCTTGAGTTAGTTGAATATCTGAGGAACAATCTCCCATCATTCGCCTTCCCATTCATGTATCCATTAAGCACTAAAATTTGTCGGAAGTTTGAAGTTCTGTTAACACGCTGTCATTTCTCAACGAATTCACCTATTAGTAATTTTTGCCTTATTTACATAAATTAAATAGATTTTTGTTTTATAGAAGCTTTTTTTTAGCTAAGTATAGGGTATACTTTTAAGAGAAATTCATTTTTGTAGCATATACATTTTTGTATTTATTAATATTTAAAGATAACCAACGATTCAGTCATCTGTTTTATGTTTCTAAGACTTTGGTAATGATTTTATTATACTTCAGGGTGCGTCCCGGTGTTCATTTCTGTGCTATTGTGTTCTTTGAAATTGTATGATTAAGATGCAAGAAAAATTGGTTCCGACTACGCCCGACTCCGCGTTTTACAGTTGATTTATGAAAAAATGGCCTTCGCACGCGCGCGTGCGAAAATCGCAGCATTTCTCGCATCCTGCATGTTCACATTCGCTTTATCTCCGTAAAGTAAATACTTACTAAGGAATTATTTGAAGGAACTGTAGTTTAATAAATAATCATCGAGATACTCCAGTTTTTCATTAAATTTTTTGACTTTACACCCCTGCATAGTATTAAATAATTGCTTTCGCGTCATAACTTTCATCCCAGATGATTCTCCAGTATTTCATGACATTTTACTACCTATATGGACATATATTTTCGTCAACTTACATCTGATTGCCGAAAAAGAATATACTGAATGCGCAAACTAGTTCTTCTAATAAACCATGTTTATACTTACTAAATATAGGTGAAATCAAGTAGAATATAAAACAAAATAGAACTTAAAAAGATTTACTGTACTAATTAACTTAAGTAAATACTAAATAATAATAATAAATACACAATATACACTAAAATAAAAAACAGTACACACATAAAGCTTAAATTATACATATTTAAAAAACATCATTCTTTGTAATAAGTATTTTAAAAAGATATTTTAAATGTAAATGATTACACTTTTCAATAGTGTACATAATCCGCTTAAAAAGATATTTTCAATGTAAATGATTACACTTTTCAATAGTGTACATAATCCGCTTAAAAAGATATTTTAAATGTAAATGATTACACTTTTCAATAGTGTACATAAAATAGGCGAATAACATTAAAATAGACGAATAACATTAAAATATTGATTATAATCCGCAGTACTTGATTGAAAAATAGCTTCAAACTTTACAATCTGATATGCTCTTCTTTATGGACAGATTTTGCACTCAAAACATCCATTTGAGTAAAAACGGTATATAGTACAAAAAGTAGAAATCTCAAGTTTTAAAATGATTGCTTTTTCATCAAATTTGGATAAATTTTAGCATGGTTACAGCAGTTTAAATATTGAGCGAATTTTGAAATAGCTTTGGCCGCTGAAATCGGGAAAACACCCCACTGTGCGACGACGCGGCGTTCGACAGAAGCAGCAAAGTGTGCTCGCATTGCCCAGAGGAGAGAAGAAGGTCCCCTCTACCGCTTACAGATTAGTATAATTTCAACAATTTTAGGTTTACAGGACGTGTAGAACTGTCGCGTTCTTATATTTTAAATTTACGTTATTTGAGGAAATATTCAACAAATTGATTTCTTTGGGTATACATAAAGTATAAAAATAATGGCTAAAAATTTTGATAGTCATTTTTAAAGCTCCGTAAACCTGTTATGAAGCCGTTTAATGCAAAATTCGTGTAAGTCAATATTTGTTTGTTTGGTTTGACATCACATCTCAAAGGTTTAATCATCACGAATCAGACAAAGGTAACATGCTTTGACATTATCGTGTTTTATAGAAGTTTTACTGTAATTATTCAATGATGAACGGTTTTGACTTGCACCATTCTTGTATTAAACAGTTGTAAAGAAGAAAATTAGAAATAAGTAACTTCGATCCGTTTAGTAGTTCTATTGTTCATAATAATTGAGCAATCAAGTTTCTAGTTCTGAGTCTGAGTGACAGGGAAGTAGCATCGAGCGAAATATCGAACAAGAACAATTGACTTTCAAATACGTTCCTCCACCGCCGCGTCGGAAAAAAGTTGTGTCAGAATTTTTCTCTACATTACCGGAAACGCTCTTCTCGAAGGTTTCCCATTAAGAGTACCCATTACAAACAGTGCCAAGTTAAAGCAAAGAAAGTTCCCTTCGAAGTCGCTGCCGGCCCCAGAGAAGGTTAACGTCACGACCGCATCGATGAGTCGATGCCGAGGTCGAGACAAAGCACCTGGGAACCGAGGTTCCCTGGTCCCGCTTAATAGAATCGATCAAAGCCGATAAAATTGCTTATCGTAAGGCCGAACGTGGCCGGAGGACACAGAATAAAGAACGGGCCGAGTTTATCTTCGGATCATACCACGGTAGAGCCCCCGATACTTGCAACCTTGGTGCCTGCGGACACTTTTCACGTCTTAACCAGGTAATCGGTTCTGCCAATTTCCCCTTAAACAATTTACTATCAATGTTATTCGTTATTTCTTTTATTCACTATTTAACTTATTATTTACTTACTCAGTACACTATTTATTTTATTCGCAGCTTATTTACTACACTATTTACTTTATTCAAAACATATTCTATTAACTACTTATTTCGTTCGCTATTTGTTTTATTCACTATTTATTTAGTACATATAGTATTTATTTTAATCACCACATATTTTATTCATTACTTACTTAGTACACTATTTATTTTATGCACTGCTTATTTACTACACTATTTACTTTATTCAAAACTTATTTTATTCACTACTTATTTCGTTCGCTATTTGTTTTATTCACTATTTATTTAGTACATATACTATTTATTTTATTCACTACTTACTTAGTACCCTATTTGTTTTATTCACTATATATGTAGTACACTGTATACTTTACTCACTACCCATTGTATTCACTATTCATTTAATACACTATTTGTTTTATTCATTACATATTTAGTACTATTTCATTACTATTTACTTCACTCACTACCCTTTATATTCACTATTTAATTAATACACTATTTATTTAATTCACTACTTATTTTGGTCACTATTTATAATATTCACTATTGACTAATTACGTTATTTATTTTATTCACCAATTCAGTACACTATTAATTTGATTCACTACTTATTCGGTATACTATTAATTCTATTCGCTATTTAAATTATTTAACCATAACCCTCATGCTCGAGGTTTTTTGGTTCCGCATTGAGTAGCTTTGTTAAAATTTCCAAGTGTACTGTCATTTTTTGGTCTTCCAAAGTTAAATTGAAAATGGAGACTGAAGTTTTAAAGCCTTCAAATCTCTTCAACGCCCACATTAGGAAATTATAATTCAATTATTCATTCGAAAAAATCATTGAACGCAGGGGGTTTCATTAAAGTTTAAAATAATTCCTCGATTCCGTAGTTCTAATCTTTCGAACTGTTTCGTCAATATAGGAATTTGTCAATATATGGTAGATTGGAGGAGGTAACTTACTTCAACTTTGGAATATCAAAGTGTATCACTTGCAAAGGAGGTATTTATATTACATTTTTAAATCAGTAAGAAAAAGTTACTTCAGTGTATCGAAAAATGGTAACTGTGTTTACTATTCATGTCTATTGGGAATCTCTACTACGATGACATGGATGTGCGTATTTCAAATGTCACTTTTCGTTACTAGACTTCAGTTAAACTTCAAAGTGCATCAAAGTTCACTGCGCCCGTTGCAAGAAATAGGAGCTTAGAAACTTTGTTCTTCATATAAGAATTTCCATCGAAACTCCTCAATTCTTTTAATTTAACTGTTGCTTTCAAATCGTGGCTAATTATTTTCATGACAAATGTGTAAAATCCGTAGTCTATTTATTACACATAAAACATTTCTTTTCTATTACATGTTTCGAGATATTTAGTACTAGAATTATCGAGCCAATCGGCATTACGGGTTTCACATTTCTTCTTTTACAATTCGTGAAGTTATAGAAATATTTTCTTGAGAAATTGTTTAGTATACTTCTTTATTCAAGTACATGTTACCATAAAAATTCTATTCAGAGGAATACACATCCGTCTTGTTTAGGACTAGTGCTAGTGTTAGCGCGCTATACTTTTTCAGCCCGACTTCTGGCAAAGTGAAAATTAATTTCAGCCAAATACGAATTGGCCAGCTAATATTAGAACCGAGAGGGTGGACGGTTCCGTTAATGGAGAGCAGGCGCCATGCTCGAGGGTCCCGTTCGCAATTTGTTCGTTTTATCAGAGGGCCAAAGAAAAAAAATGGTTCGATCCCGGAGCCGAAGGGAAACTACTCACTTAAGATAGGCTATCTCTTAGGCAGGAGCGTCGATCCTCGCAAGTTCGCCCCGTCGAGCGGATCGGGGAATGTCGAGCGGACACGTCATCGTTCTAATTAATTCCAACGCCCCACGCTCGCGATTGATCAAGATATTGTGGCCGGCGCAATTAGCGGCTGGTCGTTCGACAGTTGATCGATGCACCGGCGCCTCTGCTCGTCCCGTCGCGCGTCGCGTCGCTGTCCAACGCACAAAAAGAGGAGTGTACGCACTGAGGATGATACTGCGTGTGTATCCCGGACAGGAATTGACAGCTTGGACACTGCACAGTTGCAAAAATTGACGGAACCCTTGCCAAAATTAATATCTTCAATTCCAACCCTTTTCACTCCTGTGTCGAGTGTGACTTAACGTTTTGTTCTAGCTAGTTCTATGTTCAGTGTGACTGGACCTTTCAGGTGGAAAACCATGCTAGCGTACAGGGTGGATCACCATGCATTACCACTTCGATTTACATGACTACTATTATTCGAAGAGGAAAATGATTCGCATAGTTATATAATTTTTTTGTAGGTGGACGCGTAGAGGATATAAATATAAAGGTTATTAACTCACCTTTAAATGGAAACATATACAGGGTGGATCAGGAAACGTGATCAGCTTTTACTCTGCTGTCAGAGGTCCGATTCGAAGATTTTTTAATTTAAATTACATGGTTCAAGGAGAGCTTGATAATTATTGCGGAAGGGTCACTATACTCCGATTTTGATGGAATTTAAATATGTAATGCAGCAACAGATTTTGAACAACTTTTTCCTTCTCCAATATAGAGGGGTCGCTTTTAGTTTTCGAGATATTAGCAAAAAACTATTGCTAATACTGTATTGAATTTTCTCTCTTGAATTTTCCTGACGGCCGTCCCTCTTTGCCCCCTCCACGACCTAACCACAACTCATTCTATTCACATGATTTTTCCATTATTAAATCAAATTCTGAATGACAGCTATAATGCAAAGATTATGCGAACAGAATGATTTGTGGTTAGGTCGCGGAGGGGGCGGAGAGGTCCGGTCATCAGGCCGGCCCGACCACGCATACGAAAATTCAGGAGTTGCTTTCAAAATTGAGAACTCATCTTATATAGAGTGAAACCCTGTTTTTTCTCTCATCCTCACAACTTGTTTACAAAAAAAAGTAAACAGACGCGGCGCCGGAGCAGCCTTACGTTTCCACGGAGCGTGCAACAATACGGAAAATTCGAAAGCGACCCCCTATATTGGAAAACGAAAAAGTTGTTCAAAATATCGAAATCTATAACATATTTAAATTTCATCAAAATCGGAGCATAGTGACCCTTCCACAATAATTACCAAGAGCTTTAACATGATTGTACCAAACTTTTTGTCAATCCTTCTTTTCCAGAGTTATCAAGGTCACCTTCAGTTTTTTATAGGTAGGCCTACAATCTTTTTACATCCATCTTTTAGGAGATATTGAGACCTCGTATAATTGATAAGTAAAACTGTTCTTTCAAAATGTAACCGCTTGTGTTTTATACTTAAATTGAGCACAAAGTTTTGCAATCGTCCAAAAGAAAGGTCCGATACTTATAGACCTCATAGTACCCACCGAGAGGAGTAAAAACTGTCTAATTAACATAGGTATTAAAAGCAATCCTTTCGCGTCCGAAATACTATTTCGTTTCCGACACAGAGAAGTTGGAAGTATTAGTTCAAGGTTGTATGTATACACCAAGTTTTCGGAGTCGGAGTCGGAGTCGTAGAGTCGGAGTTTGGGAGTAATTGCTGATCATTGGAGTCGGAGCCAGTGATGCCAGAACGGTTGAATCGAGGGGAATACAGTGTACCACCTCTCTGATGACCAGAGTAATATGTGATACGTTGCGCGGCACGTCACGTGACCAGTCTACGGTCTTAGTGGGGGGCGTTGGAGTGTGCGCAGGTAGCGGAATGGGATAGTGGAAGGGGAAAAGGAGGAGAGGAAAATCAACCTTGTTTTGGGTGGATCACTGGTCGGAGCCGGAGTAAGAAAAAGCTTGTATGTCGACTCCTGGAGTCGGAGTCAGAGTCGGAAAAAATATATCGACTCCGACTCCAACTCTGGCTGTTTTGTTTATAAATCATTAAAAGCAACAAGTGTCTCTATGAAATATTGGAGATTATATTAATTTTCGAAAATGGAAACTTTATCGTTAGTATTTCTCAAATTGATACATATTTTCTAACTATTTCCCAAAAGTGAGAAAGTAATAGTCGTGTTGTGTTGTATCAAAGTTATCTGTTCCATACTCTTATACTTAATACAATATTTTAACAATTTATTCAGTTCTATTACGACTTCTAATTATTTTCAATACATATTTTTTTAATTTTGAGTGTCAGAGTCGTAATCAGAGTCGAATTCGTAGTCGGAGTCGAAATCGGCGTCGCAGTCGGATTCGGATTCGAAGTCAGAGGTAAAAAAAAAAGAGGAGTCGGAGTCGGAGTCGGAGTCGGAGTTATGAATTTTGTTTACCGACTCCGCAGCTCTGGTATACAGAAGAGGTACACGTAAACACAAGTCGTAGTACGAATCGAATTATTATTTGTACTACAACTACGTTTATGAAGTGTATACATTCAATTTGTTGCGAAGAAAACCAGTTATGATATGGAACAGTAATAAATAAGAAAAGTTGATTTTAAAGGGAAAGGATTGCTGTTTGGACCTATGTTGATTAGACATTTTTTACTCCTCGCGATGAGTATTACAAGGCCTACATGTATCGGATCTTCTTTTTTTTATTACCCTGTACAGTATAATTTGATGTGGCTAACGATGTCAACGCGTCCGAAACGAAAGTAATTGCAATACTTATTGCTGAGCGCAAAGGGTTAAAATAAATTCTCAAGATACAGGGTAACTGGACTTAATGTGGAACAGCACTTAAATATCGAACACCACAATATCTTGGCGACTAATTAACATAATCGATCGAGAACAGTGTGAAATGCTCTTTTAAAGACCGTAATAAACGTAAACGTACCTTTCACGTAACAAGATGTTCATATTCTAAAATATATGTGATTTAAACAATTTTAACCACATCCATCCGTTTAGTCTTACGAAATGTTCCTTTCTCACAAAACTTTATAAAGCCACTGATTTTCTCAACTGTGCTAAACAGGTTAGTAGAGTTACGTATGGGAAAATAATTGAGTTATATGACATTGTTGTAAGTTCTGAAATAAAAGAGGGGGAACTCTTTATTAGACCGTAAAGGATCGAAGAGCGTAATAACAAACTTTTCACTGCTCGGAGTTTTAAGTCTGTATTTTCCAAATGGAAGATCGGATCCTTGGAAAGCTATTTCTGATCGTTTACTTAAGAAGAAAAGCTTAAATTTCGGGTTTTATGCTGCTAATCATGCACAGTTCAATGCGTCACGCCGGCGCGCTTTTTAATTAAGCCAGTTTTTATCATACGATAGATATTCGATATGTTAAACGGCTCCGTACAAATGTGTAACTGGTAATATACGTGGTTAGTAATTGGAAACCTATAACACAATTTTTTACTTTGAGTTTTTACAGATTTTCGCTGCGGCTCCATGAATTGTTCATGTAATATTGACTGATTTCAGAATTGATTTATAGAGACACATTTATCATGTTTGAATATATGAAACATTGCAAAATAAAGATTATATAAAACTATGTACAATGTAAAAAGATTTAGCAGGAAATGTAATATTGCGTGTATACAAAGGGTGGAAATTGTAAGTCGTTACAGACGAATATCTCCAAAAATATATTGGATATAAAAAATATATAAATATTTGATTATACGAAAAAATGTTTCAGTTGAAAGTTGTTCAGTACCGAGGGGGGCATCATGTGATGGAGCTTTTATTTTTCCCGTTGGACACTCCAAGGTGAGGTGAAGGTCAACTTTCTTTTCTTAAATGGAATCATATGTTTTTTTTATCCACCATCAAATAGTGCGTTTTAAGATGAGTTCAATTACTTCAGACTCAAGGTCATTCAAGGTCAAACTTGCAGGGAAATGCAGAAAAGGTGTGATCGTTTTATTTGTACTTTAGTTCGTGTCTTCGAACTTTCACACCATAATAATAACATGTGTTCAATATTAGCATTACTCAGGACAACATCAAAGTCATTATAAATGAAATGAAAACAAACGTATTTATGTATTACTGTGCTCTTCTACAAGATAGTCAGTTTACTTTCATTACTATTCGTGTTAAGGTATTCTTTGCTGAACGATAGTATTTAAGTGTGTGGTGGAAATGAAAATGTATAAAAATTGTTTTGATGTGTTTATGGTATTAGGAAAATGCAGGAAAAATTACAGAATGGCTGCTAATATGTATGCACAACGCTACCAAGATCGACCATCAAAATCACATATGGCATTTAAAAGTACAACAGCGTTTGCTCCGTTCAGGTTTTGTGCTTAAAAACTGTGTAATGTCCATTAAGCTTACGATGCGTGAAAACAAGAAAGTCAGAATATGCGAAGCTTGTGCTAAGATAAATGTTGAAATGTTGAGCAATGTTAGAGAATCATTTAAACAGAGAATTGATAAGTGCATTGAAGTAAGAGGTAAACATTTTGAACACATACTAAACTGAAGTACAAATAAAACGATCACACCTTTTCTGCATTTCCCTGCTAGTTTGACCTTGAATGACCATGAGTCATAGGTAATTAAACTCATCTTAAAATGCACTATTTAATGGTGCATAAAAAAAACATATCATTCCATTTAAAAAAAGAAAGTTGACCTTCATCTCACCTTGGAGTGTCTACTGGGAAAAATAAAAGTTCCATGTCATGATGTACCCCTCGGTACTGAACAGCTTTCGTCTTAAACATTTTTGCGTATAATCAATATTTTTGGAGATATTCGTCTGTAACGCTTTATTTCCACCCCGTATATATTTAATTATTTATGAGAAGTTATCAAGATTTTTAGGTATTCTTCGAGCGAACAATTTTAGAAGCAAGTTAAGTAAACAACTAAAGACGCGAAGGCAGTTCTATCTTAACACTAGGTTTTACATTACTTTATAAAAATAGTGAGAATATGTCTATTCAAAGTATTAGCCATTTTTCTAATAATACATACTCAAAGAAATAAATTTGTTGAATAATTTCTCATGGATACAGCTTCACAATTTCAATAATTGTAAATCAAAAATATCAGAATAAAGCTAAATATCAGTGTCAAGCAACAAAAAAATTCAAATTTTTCCACAACGGCTTACATAAATTTTCACGAATATATCGATTAAGACAATGCAAAGAATAAAAAGTTCTAACCGAGACTAATTAGCAAAGATAAGAATCAAAATGGAACTTGCAACAATTTTAATAAAAACAACTGTTAAATAGTTCTATAGGTACATATATGCTTATACCTCGTCTTATAATACTTTACCAAAATCTAAGAAAAAGTTTCTGTCGTTGTCTAAAGCTTGCCTACATAAAATACAGAGAAATATGGCAAAAGTGCGCAAAGATCTACTCGGTGACTAGCTATGAAGCGGCAAACAGATTGGATTACAGAAGATTTAATTCAACTCGGAGAATACGTTGCATAATCGAATTCTTCGTACACTTGGTTTGCTTCGTAACGTTAAGGACTCATTACGAAGAATTACCCAAAGACGGTGTCTCTGGTCGTCTCGTACCAAGAACCGTGCCCACTTTATCTTCGATATAGACTTCTTCGCGCTTACTATTAACTTTCCCGAACAACGTTACCCGATAGCATCGGTCTCGGAGGGAGTAGCTCGATCCACATTATCATCCTCCTTGCCCTGGCGTTCTACGGAATTCGTTCCCGTAAAGGGACAGGTTGGATCGAAGAAGGGAAATTAAATCAGCCGGGGACGAACCAGTCGATATACATAAGTACACACACCGGTCGTGTATACTCGATAGCCCGTGGTCGAACGTTATCGAAACACCGGTACCACCGTACGCCACAAATTCGTGGCTCATTTATTTCGCGCCGCACATTGGGTGGAAAGGGCTTGATGGCTATGGAAATTGCTTCTGCTTTATATGCTTTAATGATTTTTTCTGAATAGTTACTTTTAGTGGTATTAATGGACTGAGTATCTAGTTATTTACTTTATTATAAGATATTCATTTTCTAAGACCCGAAACATGTCATATGGCAATGCCCAAATTATGAGAACGGACGTAATATACATGTATGTGACCAACAAAGCTCCTATAAATACAAGGTGGGGCACTAACTAATGCCACCTACAATAACTCAGAAAGTATGATAGTACATAGTACAAAAGTTTTCGCAATAAAAGTTGCATAGGTCAATGTTGTAATATAGTTATAATAAAGAGATATCGTGGTGATGTACTATTTTAGAATATAACTGTATTTAACAAATAGCACAGAAGAAACTTGTTGTTGCAATAAGTGTCAGAACACGAGTGAGGACGGAACATCGTAATACAATACTCATTAGCCATATACATTCGGACAGTACATACTCATTACGCATGAACACGTTAGATATCGCGATTAGTATCTATCTTATTACAGTTAACAGGGGCCGTAGTGTGGCGTTAACCTTTTGTTGCTAGGTAGAGTCGCTTCAGAGATGTGAAGGGCACCTTTATTTTTTTAAATAGAATGTTTGGTACCTGTTTTCTGATACCGGTTATTGAGATGAATCCAACGAGGTGCAATATTAAGGTCTTTGAAGGTCAGCAAAGGTCATTCGATAAGTGCCGAAGTGATAGGAAATACTACTCGATTCGTGATATGAAGATTGCAGCATTGCATTAATACCAATGGCAATTACTTTGAACACCTTCTGTAACTGTAAGTTTATTTCGCCTCTTTTTTCTCAAATGACCTTTGCTGACCTTCAAAGACCATAATGGCGCACCTCGTTGTATTCGTCTCAATAGCCGCTATCAGAAATAGGTACCAAAACATTGCATTCTATTTAAAAAAACAAAGGTGACCTTCACATTTCTGAAGCGACGTCAAATAGCAACGAAAGATTAACGGCACACCACGGCCCCCGTTATTCGATGCTACTTTTATTTCGAAAACTTTTCTACTATGTACTATCATACTTTCGGAGTTATTGTAGATGGCAGTAGTTAGTGCCTCACCCTATATAGTTTAAAGAATTTTTCTGAATAGTTAATTGTAGTGGTATTAATGGATTGAGTATCCAAATATTCACTTTACTATCAGATATTCATTTTCCAAGACCCGAAACATGTCATACGGCAATGCCCAAATTATGAGAACGAACGTAATATGTGACAAATATAGATCCTATAGATATATTACACAGAAAGCACACAATATATTGTCACAATACTTCAATAATGACTGATGATTATTGATGATATGATCAGACACTCATAGAAATAGAAAATTTCCAGGATAGTGTTTTGTTTCTCAGCCGTCGGGTAGATAGAAGCAAGAGTAAGAAACATGGAGTGCGAGTGAGATACTGGCACGAGTCACCAGACAGCGATAGTTTACTTCAACGGACATATTCTTAGAAAGTAGCAGAATGTAGCACTCGATTCTTTTCGTTTCTAAGAGACAAAGCTACATTGTGTTATATAGTATTAATTACATCCGTGCCAAATGGCGCCAACTCTTTAAAAGTTTAGGAGAAGTTGAAGTTTTTTTTAAGACGTAACTCTTTTGATTTGAACATTATTATTACAGACGGTATTAACATTTTATCCGATGTGCCAAATACGATCGTTATACGTATAAAAACTATATACATACATATATATATAACCTAACCTAACCTAACCTAACCTAACCCAACCCAACCCAACCCAACCCAACCCAACCTAACCTAACCTTACCTAACCTTGCCTAACCTAACCTAACCTAACTTAGCCTTACCTAACCTAACCCAGGCCTTGAATTTCAAGGTCAAAAGGTCAACAATTTTTTAACGCATCGTATTCTACTCGTTACAAGGATAAAAGGTGCTAAAAAAGGATCCATGAGTAAACACTCAATTGTTCTCTTAAAAAAATTATTGTAATGTTTTTTCATTATCAAATTGATTTTATTTGTATTATATTTTCATTTCTCAGTCAGATGGAGTTTATCTCGAAAATTATAGCAGATTCAAGTACAGTATTGGACCGTTATCTTTCCTATATTAAATTTGTCAAAAGAAATTATCTTTAAAACAATATTCAACGAAGAATGTCAGTGTAAACTACACTCAAGTCTGATAATCGGGTCACTAAATATAATTTCGAAGAACAATTTCACAATTATCTCAAATCATTACTTCAAATACCTCTAAAATTAAATAATGTGTTGTTTGAAATATTATTTTCAATAGTAAAATAAAATGAAATTTCACATAACGTCATTTCAGAAGTGCCCAGATCTGCTACTATGTACCAACACTATCGAATTCGACCAACACTATTCGCAATCGGAAATCCAGAAAAATCTATTTTCGTTCATCCAGCTTTCTCGCAAGATCTCGGCAAGATCGAGGTGCCATTCGGTTGTCCATGGATCATTTCTCACGCGATTCGTTGATCGACGAGTGGCCTGGTGTTATCGATGACGCGATTTCCAAGCGGTTAATGTATTTTGACAGGCGTTTCTCGCGTCGAACGCGACAGCGTTTCGCGGGTTCGTAATTGCGCGTTCTCCGTCAATTCCTCGAAGAAGCATGGGCCTGTCGGCCGCTTTTTTTCAAGAGTCACGGCCCTACGCGTCACGGCCCGGAATTACGGAGTTATTCTGTATTAAGTGGCCATTCTACGACCCTCCTCCGGCATACCTTATTAGGACTGATTACGCCATAACGGCCGTCAACTCGATCCCCCACACCAGAGAGATCCCCAGGCCGTTCGCCTCTTCGTCACTTCGGAATCCTGACGAGCCCGAAAAACTGCACCGTAACAGACGAGTCGTGAAAGGATCTTATCGGTCCGGTATCGTGTTTTCGGATGAAAGGTGTGAAACGTCCCGCGGCCCCGGATTATCCGAACGTCGTTTCACCGTGTTGACCAAACACTGACTTCTTCCACGGGGAGTATTCAATCAGAGCTGACGCGGTTATTGCGTAAGTCATTGTACCACGGATTCTATAAAGATGCTTATGGTCTCGGTCTTCGCTTCGAATTCTGCCGCGAATTCTTCGTACTTAATCATCCGCGTTGACGGAAGTGGGATGCTGATTATAAAGGGATTGAGGATCGGTGATTATAACGTTGGGGTTTATTTACCGTTAACTTTTGGTATGTAGCACCATTTATGGCAATTTCTATCTAGAGAGAAAAATAGTACACCCAACTATTTTTCTACGCGGTCTTTTTGTTAAACGATTTTGAAATAACACGGTCCAAAATCAGAATATAGGGGAAAGATGCCATATGCGTACCGGTCTCCTGAATCAATACCACATTGAGATTATTTGTTAATATTAAACGATGGCGACAACTAATAATATGTATGAAAAACATTTTTATTACCACATAACCTTTCATTTGTACAAATACGAATTTCGTTTCCTATTTTTGTCGACTTGAAGAAAACAGGTAAGGCTGATGTAATATTTTAATATACTTAAATAAACATAATCTGTCCTAAAATTCTCCTAATTATATTTGTTTTTGTAGCAATATAAGGTTAAATTCCTTACATTATTTATACAATATTTTACAAAATTCTCAAAAGTCATTTCGAGATGAAATGAACCATTTTCTCTAAAGTCAATCAGTTACCTGAAAAGCATTGGTTCTGCAATACATTTTGAAATCCATCTCAAAGACATCATTCAATGTTTAGGATGTGAAATTTGGGTACACGATACCTGCGCACATGTTTTAAAAGATGACAAAGTCTATTACTGTCCCAAATTATATTTGAAACTCAATAAATACACGATATGTTCAGTAATTAAGTGTTTTGATAGATTAAATTGTACCGGTATGATTTTGACAATTATATATAAATTAAATAATCTAAAAAGCCAATAATAATAACTTATTTTACTTTTTAAAACCACTTATGGTACGATTTAGGATGCCAGTTGCCAAAATCGTACCTTTAAGTCAATTTCAAACTGTTGGCTGTATGCAAACAAAAAACGTGTGCAAATGCTTTTACTGACTTAAAATATTTAAAATACATGTTATTCTTCCGTTTGGTAAAATTAGTTTTTTCTTAAGTTCTACCAATAGTCTGTAACCGTTCTTTTCTTATCTCCTTCTTTTCGGCTTACTCTTTCCCTTTGTTCTATCTATTACTTTGCGACGTTTATTCTTTTGCTTTCGCTTAAACTTGCCGATCGGTTAATCACAAAACGGTTGTTTTATGATTCGCTGTCTGTATCACGTGGCGGAGATGCCACAAGTATCTCGTCAGTTCTTTCGCAAAGACAAACAGGAAACAACCGCAAGATCCGGCAGGTACGAGAGCTGAGCGTCACTTCGGTTGCCTGAGTGAATCTACGAAGAGTGACTCGTTACCTGAAAGCCGAAATTATCTCGCGAGCTCGCGCCTGAATCCACTCCTCACAAGGGCAAACAGGAAACAACCGCAAGATCCGGCAGGTACGAGAGCTGAGCGTCACTTCGGTTGCCTGAATGAGCCTGCAAGATGAGTCTCAGGAGCGCGAATCTCGATCAAATCTCAGTCACCTGCGCACGAGAGCGTAAACTCGCCACGTGAGATTCCAATACCGGAATTATGGATTTTATGCACCGATCGGCGGAGATGCCACTCGTATCTCGTCAGCTCCTTCGCAAAGACAAACAGGAAACAACCGCAAGATCCGGCAGGTACGAGAGCTGAGCGTCACTTCGGTTGCCTGAGTGAATCTACGAAGAGTGACTCGTTACCTGAAAGCCGAAATTATCTCGCGAGCTCGCGCCTGAATCCACCTCTTACAAGGGCAAACAGGAAACAACCGCAAGATCCGGCAGGTACGAGAGCTGAGCGTCACTTCGGTTGCCTGAATGAGCCTGCAAGATGAGTCTCAGGAGCGCGAATCTCGATCAAATCTCAGTCACCTGCGCACGAGAGCGTAAACTCACCACGTGAGATTCCAATACCGGAATTATGGATTTTATGCACCGATCGGCGGAGATGCCTCTCGTATCTCGTCAGCTCCTTCGCAAAGACAAACAGGAAACAACCGCAAGATCCGGCAGGTACGAGAGCTGAGCGTCACTTCGGTTGCCTGAATGAGCCTGCAAGATGAGTCCCAGGAACGCGAACCGCGATCAAACTTCAATATGACGCTCTTGGTAGAACGAGTTCTCCCTAAGGAATATGCGATGTTCCCGACGGTAGCACGCTAACGGATACTACTTAGATATTCGCTAGATTACCTTGTGTAATCGACGGAGGGATGGTTACAACCCTAAATTAATATATTTATACGATCATTGGTTCGTGCCTCCAGGCACTGGAAAGCGGAAAGGCTTGACTAGGAATTGAAAGTTTTAGACACGATGTTGGAGGTAGAACTGAAATATATTCTTAACTATAAGATGTACATAGTTTGTACATGCGAAACCGTACTACGCGGTCCCCGTGTATATAGTTGATATATTCGTTTGAAACAATAATCGCGGTGTAGGAATGCGACCAGTTCACGTTCTTCGCTATTGTCTTACGACAACAAACCAATTCTACGTGCTTATTGTCGACCCCGAGGTCACGATTCACAATAGAACGCGAATTTTACGCGTCGTTACCCGTGTAACGCGAACACGAGAATTTCTGCCGATTCTCGTCGTTTGAATCTACGTCTGGGCTCAGAGCGAATTTTATCAAACGAACCTTGCAAATATCTCGTGCCTAGGACATTGATACGTTTCATGCAACGCCTCTATTCCACGCTTCGCGACGCGATCAACGCAGATTTTACTGTGTCGATTTCGCTGGTCGTTCTGCTTAACGTAGCGGAGGTGCCACCAGTATTTCGCGCAAACGCTCGCAAAGACAAACAGGAAACAACCGCAAGATCCGGCAGGTACGAGAGCTGAGCGTCACTTCGGTTGCCTGAATGAATCTACGAGGAGTGTCTAGATACTGGACAGCAGAATCTATATCACAATATCGTCCCTGAATCCACCTCTTACAGGGGCAAACAGGAAACAACCGCAAGATCCGGCAGGTACGTGAGCTGAGCGTCACTTCGGTTGCCTGAATGAGCCTGCAAGATGAGTCCCAGGAATACGAATCGCGATATGATTCATGTTACCGTTTACGTTACGACCAGGCCGCGATGCGAGATTCTAATTTATCTGACTTGTACTCAGATAATTCCCGTCACGACGAAACCGATACACCGGACTTCCCGATATCTCGAAGAGACATGAAATCTCCAGTGTATTTAATATATATAATTAACAATAGAAATTGTGTCAATTTAAATGACTCTACGCAGGTACGTTCGGCTTTTGAAACCTCGATGGTTGTTGGCCGTGCCACAATGCGGTTTGCATATGCGACTCCTCGGTTTGAGGCGCGTACGCGTCAAGAGTAAATTAGACGGTTTGCTAAATTTACTGAGTCGGTTTGACTCCTTGTTCGCGTACCGGTTTTCGCCGTGAACCTTCTAAATTCCGTCCTAACTGAACCGCGCCCAGACGTAGAGTGATCTGCTTTCGTCGCGCATCGAGCTCCTTCGATCCAGATCTAGTGGGGATCGATGCGCGCGCAAACCAATTAGTGGGGAGTCCTGCGATCCTTCATTAAGAAAAGGATCGCAAATCTCTTCGCGAGCCTCGTAGAGAGGGAGAATATCCGCGACAAGTCGTTCCACGCTATTTACATATGTATATCGATCAATACATATATATATAGGTATATGGAACCGTGTGGTGACCGTGTGTAAGCCACACGGTTACAAGTCCTTATCATGCAAAACTCTTTAAATGGTACGATTTCGGCAACTTTCCCCTACGTATGTACAGTGACTCTGATAAATATTCGGACACTCTTGAAGAGACGATAACTTTTATACTACTGAATCCATGAGAAGTTAAAACAATTAGTTAAATTACGTAACGTAAACAAAAAATTTTGAAAAAATTGCAATTGGTCAGAATTGCAGAGAAAATACTAAAAGCTGTATTTTACAACTTTTTTTATGCGGGCTTATATTGAACATTTGGAACACACGTTTTTTAGATTTGTGTCAATAATACATATTAGGAAAATTTCATCAAAATCGGTGAACATTGCAATGTGCTACTTTCTAACACGTTCACGCCGCGCCGGCGTGTACCATCGGTGGTACATGTTGTGATTTTTGTATCGATAAAATAAACAATTAAAATGAAAGCATTTTAAATAAAAACTATACTATACAAATATCATGCCCCAATAAATGCATTGTAAGAGTAAATTGTCCTGCTGAGCCTGAAGTTTTGCTTAACAAAATTTTTAGTATGGCGCCACCTAATGGAGCCAAGTTAAAAAAAGTAGCGATTTTCAGGCTCTAACTGTAATAAATCCAAGGATTCTTACATCTATCAATGTCTGCCGTTTTTTCCGCATCAACCAATTGGAATCCTTGTGCTATTTTAAATGCCTACTCATTTTTGTTATAAATGCATAAAATTCATATAGTCTACTCATCATGAGAAAATGTTGTATGTTATAACTAGACCGCGGATCTTTATGTAAAATAAAAATTGTTTGCATCGATTGCAAGATATAGAAACCAAATGGAATTTTATTTCTTTCTTTGTAAATTTTAATATATAAAAAGTAATATATGGACGTCTTTAAATTATTTTAATTTTCCTACAATTTTAAGTTTCATCTACTCTATTTTGCTATAAATGCATAACATCCGCTGTCTAGTTATAACGAGTATTCCCGGCATGAGATATTACTAATTACCGTTAACATTGTAGTAGTTATCATAGCAATTGCTATAAGAAATGTTATTGTCTGTAGTATTAGGATTAAGACTAAAACTACCGGATCAGTAAAAATGACTGGATCCTAATTTTTTCTTTTACATATATTGAAATTATAAACATGTTCTCAGGAGTAATTTTTTTTAGTGAACTTCTCTATTAAAGTACATATTTCAACAAACATTGTGTGAAATCTGAATTAGTGCAATCTTGTCGTTATTATAAAGCAATATACGCCCGTCGCGTGTAGTGCTCGGTAGTTCTAGTGTTTAACGTAAGTTAGTAAATATAGTTTCGATTACCTGTGACAGGCATCGGGACGGGTGGAGCCCCTCACCTGCCTGCTTCCCCTCCCTACTGTTAGTTTGCGCAGGCGCAGTGTGTTCTCACCTCGCCGACCAAGAAACCGAGTAACCGACCCGCGTGTCATAAAACCATCAACGATCATCTTTTTAACGTGGGAAACGAGCATATTGGTAATCGGTTCGCCGCGTCATGGCGCTGTGGAAACGGCGAACAGTGGTGGGAACGACGTTCAGCTCCCGGAGCCGAGTTGGGACATCGCTGCTCTATGGTAACGGCGGATGCTGGTGGGGAACAGTGGGCGCTATGGTGGGGACAGTTTTGTCTCAATTGAGACAAAAATGCCCATCCCTGATCTGTAACTTAGGATATGTTACCTTTTCATAGTTCTTTGGCACAAATGCGTAGTAGGTAAACAGCAACAAGGTTATCTTTGTTAGTCATAATAGGTGTTAATCTATGATTTTTAAGAGACAGTAAGATAACTGCTAACAATGAAGTTAAATTCATCCAATTATGAACGATTGATATGATAGAAGGGTAAACGGTTTATAAACTGCTTAATTAAACGCCCAGAAATAGCTAAAATTGCCACAAGAGACGGACGAGAATAACAAAGTGTGGAACAAATTATTAGAAACATCAACTCCGTTTCGAAGAGTTCGTCGATCCCGGGCCAAACTAATGAGTATTATTAATTTTCTATTGATCGCGGGAGAAAAAACTGAGCCATAATATAATAATTCCGTAAATTTCGTCGACTTTAAGTAATTAATAATTTCCGTACATATTCAACATTTCTCTCTGTTGGGATATTTCAGGCAAGTGGATGTAAGCTAGCATTTTTCAGAGGTTCGAACGTGTGTCGCGTATGCACGGTAGAATCCTCCTCGGTCCGAGCCAGCTAAATCCCCGCGACGTTCTACGCTCTCGATTAACGTACTGCTGCACGAGCAGCATGGGGCTATCTTCCCAGCTAATACTAATTAAGCATCGTCACTCATCTTTATTAACGCCCCGCGCGGCGCGGCACCCCTCAGACGGGAGCAACTATACATATTCGTATGAACGTAAAACCCTCGCGCACCCACGCGCGATTCTACGAGCACCGCTAACGTACAATGCCATTAATGTCTCGGTGTATTAACAAATGCGGGAGAATCATTGCACTCGGAACGCAAACGAACGCGCAATTGTCTCGCGCCGAGTGTTGGCAAATTCTTGGCTCGTTGTTGGCAGACTGGAAACCCTGCTGACTTCGTATCTTTAATCGATGGCCTCAGCAAACTGTATACGCGGCTAACCCGACTTGTTAACCAAACAATTTAGCTACAGTCGAGGAGATGTTAACGATACCAATGCGTTAAAGAACTGGTCCAATTGCTTTTGACTTTAACACTAGATCTACCAAGGAGGCCAAAAGCGTACATATTTTCTTCTTTTATTTGCCTTTAACTCGAATTTCGATACATCGCTCCAGATGATGATTTTCTTTTTAAGTTTCTTATAATGTTCTTTGGCGAACAGTAAACGTTTGCCAGCATGTACTTGAGAAATGTGTGGTCTTTTCCTAGATATTCTACCGTGTAAATCAGCCTCAGACAAACGACATTTAATTTGTGTGGTTCCGATTGGCAATGACAAATTTTCTTTTATTTCTTTAGCTGTGATGATTGGATTTCTTTGGCTTGCTTCACAATCTCTCGATCTTGAAGAATTGATGTTTTTCTTTTCCTTCCTGGTCTAACGCAATTTTCGGGTTTCCTTGTCATTTGTTTTTTTTTACAAATTTTTCGAACGCCTTCTTTTGAAATTCCAAACTCAACAGCAATCGTTTGTAAGGATTTTCCATCCATTCTTCTTTTATAAATTTGTATTCGATCTGAAGCCTCCAATTCCCTTGTTTTCGTCATTATTGATTTTCCCTTGTTCTATCTCAATTCACTTTTTCAGGAAATTGTTTCACAAACTGTTAAATATATTAGAGTTATCTGAATACTAGTTTAATTACAAAATTCAATTCTTAAAATAAAAATTTCTATACGTCAACTTACTTTCCGGCCTGGTTCAACTAACAACTATCACAAACTTATTGCTCTAACAAATTGACACCGCGTTTACACTTCACCACTAGGTGTTAAACTAAACGCCACTACTCACGAGCAATGTAAACAAACATTACAGCGGCGGAGTAACACAAAGAAATTACACTACAAGAACAAATGTTGCACTTACCTATAATATTATCGCGTCAACATAAATACCAACGCGAGTGTACGTCAATCGTCGATTGTTGTAGTGTTACAGTTGAAAGGATCATCTTCAACGAGGTGACCGGAAAAGGGGGCTTTTGGGAATTTTTTCCTGAAAAACTGTAAAACTTTATTCGAAATGAGTTTTTGTGTTTGAAAAGGTGTACTTTAGAGAGTATCTTATAATGTTTTTATTAAAAATGTTTGGCATTGCATTAAACTAAAGTTTCAATGAGGTGACCGGAAAATGGGCTTTTGGGAATTTTTTCTGAAAACCTGTAAAACTTTATTCGAAATGAGTTTTTGTGTTTGAAAAGGTGTACTTTAGAGAGTATTTTATAATGTTTTTATTTAAAAATATTTCTTGATTACAAAGTTATAGCTGATCTCTCGGAGATCCTGTAGAAGTGGCGGACCGTTCCTGCTGGGTATTCATTCATCTGAAATTATAAATTTGAAGTATGTAATTTAGCACAATATTATCCAGTTCTTGAACGAAGAGGACACTTTTCCATTGCTTATTTTATTTTCGTAGCTAAAAACCAGACCTTTTTGTTATTAAAAATCGCAAGTGTGCTTTAAAACGTTCTTCATTTTGTCTCAAATCAGTACTTCGAAAAGACTCGGATTAATACAGAGTCTCAACACTTTGATTCTCAATACGACAGACTAAACAATTTAACAACTTCTTATATTTTTTACACCCAGGATGTTCTACTTAAAAATTTGAATTAATTACAGTATTTGAGCCGTTTACTGTACAAGTCGATTATCTCCACTTTTTGAAAAATCTTAAATTTAAGTGTCGAAGCACTTGGTATAATCATAACTTTTTATATTTGGAATAACTTCCCTGAATAATAAAGATTAACACCATTAAACGACAAAATTTTTTTGGCCATTGAATAATAAATAATTTATTTCAGAGGCCATTTTGATTAACTCCGTACTCTAATGTAAATCGTTGCAATAAAAAAGGAGAGACATGATGGTCATGCTAAAATTCATTCCTTCTGTTAAGCATGATTACTATAAAAACTTCACAACAAATCGAAATGACGAGACCTCACGTACAGCTGATGAAGAAGACATCATTTATATTGCTGATGAATTAATCACAAATAACATATTATAACAGAGCTGTTAATATTAATTTTTATGGAAAATCTGTAATAAAAATATATAATAAATAACTTTTTCTGTAATAAAAAACTTAAAAATTAAAACACTGAATTTAACTTTATTACTTTTTTCACTTGCCAAATCGATTAACTCCACCAGTCACATAAAAATTGTAACATTACTGACGATTATTTTTTGGCTATTCTTTCTTGTTAACTTTATATACCGTTAGATGAAAGCTACATCTGTATTTATACATTCTACAATATTTATTTGAATTTATATTATAAAGGGAATTTTAAAAAACAATGTACATTATTTTATCGCATTTCTCAACTTTTTGTTTTATGGAGTTAATCGATTTGTGCAATGAATGGCTCATATGTATCTGGGTATAATAATCTGGGTGAAATAGGTCAGAAACTAATCATAGCCATTTTGTCTTATAACTACCCTCCTGGTCGAGGTATAGGGTTAAAAGTTTACACAACATGGTTTTCCTCGATGATTCCTCTATCGTATGGTCCAATAGCTTTTTAATTTGGTCCAAGGACATGTTTGACTATCTTATCCGGCTATACCCTTTCACTTCCAAATCGTAGAAACGCCATTGAAAAAAGAAGCAGTTGCAAATCAAACGAAGCGAAATCTCTGTTTCCGTCGCGGTGCCGAAACTACCAGAACATTGGGGCAAACATATGAAAATTTTTCCGCATTCTAATTTCCATGTTGAGGTTAAGAAAATCGAGTATTATTAATGGTGGTCTGCGCGGCCCCGCGAAATCTAATTACGCTCTATCGTTTTGGTTAATCGAATTCTCCTGTCCTGAAAATCCCCGTCGACCGTGCCGAAAGCGCGGGTATTATTAAAATTGGCTTATTAGAATCAGAATCGATTCGAATGTGCCGGTTGTTTATA
The DNA here is from genome assembly GCA_913789915.3 of Sphecodes monilicornis. Taxonomy (NCBI): domain Eukaryota; kingdom Metazoa; phylum Arthropoda; class Insecta; order Hymenoptera; family Halictidae; genus Sphecodes; species Sphecodes monilicornis. Next base: position 12,676,431 of record OU565286.1, on the reverse strand, counting down.
TTCAATATCGATTTTCTCTGCACGCTTCGTTGATGGGGTGCTGGGATATGGAGAACCGGGAACGGGGGTTCGGTTATTCAAGACCGCATTTTTATGGCAACCTCTCGGTCTATTGTGTTCGGGGCTACCAAGTGACACTCATAATATTTCACGGTGCAAACGGCGCCGGCGAACTGCGAAAATGCTTTTCCCAAATTAAATACGCGCCGCCGTTCTGCCCGCTATCGCTACCACGAGGCGCTTTGCCTTTCATCTAACGGGTGGCCGCCAAAGTTTCATCGAACACGTTCTTGTAGCCACGAAACACGATATTGTTAGTCAACGATCATGTCTCTTTATAGATCCAATTCAAGTATGTGGTTCGAATTCGAAAATATAGACAATATTTAAATTTATTTTCACGCTTCGTTTATACGAAAACTTTCACCTCTAAACCTCTACATGTACAGTCACTCCCATTGATATTCGTACACTCTTAAAAAGACGATAACTTTTTTAATATTGGACCATACGACTTGGACTTTTTTGAGAAGTTAGAATAATTAGTTTACTACATGACGTGAAAAAGAAATTTTAAAACAATTACAATTGGTCGGTATTGCAGAGAAAATACTAAAAGTTGTGTTTTATAATTTTTTTATGTGGCTTATATAGAAAATTTAAAACATCCATTTTATAGATCTGTATCAATTGTATATATTTTCAAATTTTCATCCAATTTGGATTACGTGGAAAACAGCGACAGGCATCGAATGACGTAAGAATCCTTCGATTTATTAGAGGTTAAGGCCGAAAATTGTGAAAAGCTGCAATTTTTAAAAAGAAATATTCAGAGTGTATACAGTTGACACAGATCTACAAAACGTATTTGTTGAATTTTCAATATGGACCCACATAGAACAGTTATAAATAACAACTTTTAGTATTTTCTTTGTAATTCCGACCAATTACAATTTTTTCAAAATTTCTTTTCTTCAACGTGTAGTAAATTAATTGTTCTAATTTCTAAAAAAGAAAATCCAAGTCACATGATCCAATATTAAAAACGTAATCGTCTTTTAGAGTGTACTAATATTAATGGGAGTGACTGTATATAATAATTTTAAAAGAAATTGTTAAGTTATATTACTGATTATTACGTTAGATTACTATATCTCTTGATGATTTACATTAAAAATTAGTAGTGCAATTGAAAAATTTATTATGGAATCTGTTGGAAAATAATGTATTAATTTCAAAGCATCTTACGAACCAGGTTTTCTTAACCGTCACGATGTTCACGTCGTTCCTTAGAAATGTTTACGTAAATAATCCCGGTACAATATCTCACCCATTTTCACTTTACACTTTAAATTTTAAATCATCTAATTTTGCTCCGTTTATCATTTTATACCTGCATATATTTTAGAAGTTTACCGGGTGAGCTACTATCTAAAATAACTCGGTATCTATTGGTTGTATCAAAAACCATTTTAATGAATTATATAGCATTATTAAGGGACGCGTTAAACGAGCACAATTTGATTTCTTTATATTTCAGTTTTTGTGAGATATCAAGGTGACCTTAAGTATTTTCAAACTTTTTTTCAAGGCCAACTCAAGGTCATCATAATATAGGTCGCTGAATTCGTCCATCTATCGACAACTACGTAGTATTAAAAAAAATTGGTGTGTGCTTAGAGCACATGGTTGAAGTGAAACTTTCTTCTTTAATTTTTTTCGAATTTTTATTAACACTTTATGACATTTAATTTTCTATGATTCTATTAGTAAGACAATTGGCTTGTGATAGCAAAAATATTATATAAATATTCTTGATTCAATTTTGTCTAAATGTCTTGCAAATACTGCATCGAGAGTTGTGCCTGATCTTGTTGTCGCTTCATTAGGATTATTTACCATTTCCAATCTTAATTGACTTCTAAAAAATTCTATTAATAATTTTGATTGTTCACGTTGAAATCTCCACTTAGCATCATCGGAATCCTCAACCGTATATGCTATTTCATCGTTTCATCGTTCCATCGTTTCATCGTTTCAGCGTTTCACCGTTTCATCGCTAGATTGGTTTTACTCCTACCGCGTCGAGGTTTTACGCCTACTGCGTCGAGGTTTTGCGCCTAACGCGCCTAAAGAAGTTTCACTTCAAAAAGGGTGCGTTGTCTATGAAAAAATTCAAGGTCACCTTGATATCTCGGAAAAAACTTGAGATACAAAAAAATAAAATTGTACTCATTCGACACGACCCTTAAAATACTACATTATCCATTAAACAGTTTTTTTTATACAACCAATAGATTCCGAGTTATTTTAGATAGTAGTTCATACTGACTCACCTTGTATTTTACAACACCATCAGAAAGAAATCAAATGTACTACAAAATTTAGAAACAAAAACTGGGCGAATTTTTACGCAAGAGAACGTACGACGGTTAAAATATAAAATAAAGTACTATTGAAATTTAACATACGTCCTTGGCTATAGTCCTTTCCTCTTTCGGCTATTGAATTTTTATATTAAAAAATTATGTATCACAAAGATCGTGTCCAAAAAATCTTGTCAGGAAACCATGTGTTATTCCTGAATTCAAAGAGTTCGAAGTTTAAAGAATTGTACAGGAGCTTTTAGTGTGTAATGAACTCGCAGAACAGAAACAAGGAACATAACGAGTCTTTAATGACAGATTTCGGTTCTCTTTGGTTTTATCATTTAAAGGTGAATGATTTCTTGTAGAATTATAGGCGATCTTCTTTTTCGTTTGCACGGTAGTTGTCGACAGTGTAGATTTTTCCAACACTATTTGGGAATGGTTAAATTCGGTCGGGGAATTATTACGTTTTCAGCTTCTGAAACTCCGTTGGTTACTGTGAATTAATACGGTCCCGATGGAACACAAGTCCGCGGTGAATATAATGGAACCTTTACAAATGAAAAGTGATCATTCCACACATTGTTACACTGATATAGCAAAGAGTATACGCGAATGTTTAATAATCCCCTTTGTTCCCGGCTCTAGTTTCTCGACCGTTCTGAGCTTCCAATTCGTACATTTTTGTTTCATGATGTAGTTATTATTTCCTCGGGATTACTCGTTCCCTTTGTGTCCCGCCGCCGCCTAAAGTAGCGGCGAACGTTTTCAAATGTATAAAAATACTGCTTTCCATGGCCCTATTTGGCTTGTTTTAATCAAGGAATAAATACCAATGTGTCTCTTATTTCGGAACGCGTCGATTCGGATGCGCGGAAATGTCTCATTAAGCAAATTGTAATCTGTTGAAATACTGGACTCGGGATAAGGATATTTATTATTTTCTACTTTTATTTTATAAATATACTTTATGCGGATCTTTATGCAAGATAAAAATGTTTTGGATCGAGTGTGGGAAGCAGGAATTAAGCGAAACTTTGTTTCATCTGTTGATAGTATTTCTTTACGTTGAAAACAACATAACGATATTCTTGGATTTTTCTAATTTCGTACTGTTTGACAGTCGGGGACAGAAGTACGTGGACAGGTAGTAAAAATGACTATTAATGATGTTTAATGAAGATAATTGTACTGTTATATAAGTTATTGACTACGTATTTTCATTGTATATACATTATTTAAGCAACAATTGAAAGTAATATTCACAGTTCTCTATAAATAAATAATGTTTAATGTGTAAGGCAACTAGATGCGTGGGGACAAAAGTACGTGGACACATAATGCAGTAATTATAAACTACTATTGTTATCATAGTTAATTAATAATTAATATTTAGTATTATTGCCCTTTGCTTTTATAACTGCCTCTAAACGACGCGGCATATTATTTACTAAGTTTTCTATATAATTTGTATCAATTTCTGCAAACGCTGTAGTCAAAGAGTCAAAGCACTTCTTTTTATCATTACGACTATCTAATGGTACTTTAGAATCTAGTACACTCCACAAATTTTCAATAGGATTTAAATCCAGGCTCTGTACTGGCCATTCGAGTAACTTAATACTTGAATCTTAAAAAAATTGTTGAGCTTTCTTTGCGATATGCTTTGGGTCGTTATTAGGGATTGCAATACCGGTACACCGGTATACCGAATACCGGTATTTCGTGCTATTTTGCAATTTCGTGAAACCGGTATTTGCTAAGGTAAAATACCGGTATTTTTGGTATTAGCTATAAATAATAAATATTTTTTGGGGGACATTTACTCTTATTTGAAATTAACAAATTAATTTTTCCGATAGTGATTTCGATTTAATATGAAAAACTGTATCGGCTCTGCTTCCAATAAAGCTGACTGTGGAAGCATTATGTCGGAAGGATTCCAACTTATTCTGTACAGAAATTTTGTTGCGTCACGAGAGGCCACAGTATAAGAGTTAAGGGTTAATTTCCAATTCCATCTTTTCTTTTAACGAGAGATAAAATATTGCAAAATTCGATGCTGGAACAGAAGCGAGTGGAATAAAGTAATCATAAAAGGAATGCAAATAAGCGAAGCTGAGGAGGCCGGGGAATACATTGGTTCAATTTCTGTAAGAAATTACAATCGAATGGTTCCGACAGATCCGCCATCGTTCCACCGTGAAATGACGCGACGAAGAGGGAAACAGTTTCGAAAGGGGGATGAAGGAAAAGCAACTGCGACGCTTAATTCACAGAAAGGCCACTTATTAGCCGAAGCCGCGTTCCCAACCGGGCTGAGAGCAGAGAAAGAGCGAGAGAGAGAGAGAAAGAGAGAGAGAGAGAGAGAGAGCCACTCGTGAGCGTCGCGACTTCGACTATCGCTCCAATTGTCGAAGACAAAGGGTGAGGTAAAGGGCGCCTAACGTAAAGGTGAAGGGCGTGCTGGATGCTCTTCGAATGAAACGGCCCATTTGGCATGACGGCGTGTGGGGGTAAGGGGTGAAAGCGAAGGGTAAATATGCAAGAGCCCTCCGTTTCTACCCTGTTACAGAGATGAGGGGGGTGAGCATGGCGGAACTTACTTCGGAGGCTTTACCGGCCGGCTTCCTGCCCGTGTTATTACAGGCAACCCTAACTTCTCGCGAGGAAATATCACCGTCAGCCGTGTATATTCTTTTAGAATTGTCGCTCGCGACAATCGCGCCGCTGTACATCGCGAAATTCTCGCTCCAGACGGCGCAACGGCAAACTATCCCTGTTCTTACCGATCTCGCAGAGAGCTTCGCCTAATTTATTATTCAGCACCGTTGACACAGCGATTCGAGTGATTTGACAAGTTGTAGGTGCTGGTAATATCGGTCCATTTGCTGTAAACAGCGCCCCTTAGGCTGCGTTGTTGTGTGATCTGTGTAATGAAAGGGAAGTTTCAGATTTTGATGCAGAAAGATTTCAGACGATATTGTGTCGATTTTTCTTCTTAACGAGTTATTTCGTGATTTTTGAGATTATCAGATTTTGCGGAAGGATTGAAGACACTGTTAGTTATATTTGTTGCCAATTTTTATTTTTAATTCTCTATTGTTTGTACGGCTTTTAACCATTTATATAACAAAGTTTCTAAGAGCATGATAATACAATAGGTATAGAATGCTATAGTTTTGTTATCAATACTTAAGCATCGAAGTAAATGTATGGGTACAGTAAATCTAAATTTTCTTTTCCATTGTAAAAAATTATTACGCACGTTGTAGGTACTATTGTAAGTGCGAAGAAAATCGTATGACAAAGGGTTAGCGATGAACATTTTTCGAAGCTGGCAAAAATGAATGAATATTTTCAGAATCTTGCAAAAATGAATAAATATGTATTTTTAGAAGCTGATAAAAATGAATGAATATATATTTTTAGAAGCTAGCAAGAATGAATAAATATGTATTTTTAGAAGCTGATAAAAATGAATGAATATATATTTTTAGAAGCTGGCAAGAATGAATAAATATGTATTTTTAGAAGCTGGTAAAAATGAATGGATATTTTTAGAAGCTGGCAAGAATGAATAAATATGTATTTTTAGAAGCTGGTAAGAATGAATGGATATTTTCAGAAGCTGGCAAAAATGAATGAATATTTTCAGAATCTGGCAAAAATGAATAAATATGTATTTTTAGAAGCTGATAAAAATGAATGAATATATATTTTTAGAAGCTGGCAAGAATGAATAAATATGTATTTTTAGAAGCTGGTAAAAATGAATGGATATTTTTAGAAGCTGGCAAGAATGAATAAATATGTATTTTTAGAAGCTGGTAAAAATGAATGGATATTTTCAGAAGCTAGCAAAAATGAATGAATATTTTCAGAATCTGGCAAAAATGAATGAAATTGTTACAACTACCGAATGGATAGGAAAATGTAGACGATATAATAAGCAGATTTGGAAGAGATTTCGAGGAGTCGGACACGTCGGGGTTGCGGGACTGTTTCTGCAGAGGGTGCAGACGGTGCACGGTTCCTTTTACTTCGATTCCGCCGGGAAGTCCGGCTAATTTATTATCGGCGTATTGCACGAGCCACCCCCCGGGCCACCCCTAGTCCAATTATATCCCGGGCAGCGGGTGAAACGAGGGAAACCTTATAAATACGAAATTTCCGAGGGCCAGGGTGCGCGCGTTCGTTGCCGACGGTATTTCGCGGAAATTCCCCCGTTCGGAATTATCGTGGACGGAATTTCGAAAGGGAACCCGATGTAAATATGACGTGGGCTGGCGCGGGGATGGAGAGGAACATTCTTTACGTGCCGGCGTTGTAAGACCGCGTGCACCGTCTCCGATACACTAGTGGAATCGGGTCATTTTTCATAGCACGCCACCGAATCTGGGATCAGAAAACAATAAACCATCTGCCGATAATTAAATTTTCCTACGGATTATCGAATTCGTATAATAAAATCGTACCCCCGGGCCAGATCAGCGATATACACTGACTCATAGTAATATCCTTTTGCTTTTTTAAAATGAAAGCAAACGACTTGAATTTTTTAAGAACTTAGGAGATCAGTTTACTAGCTGACGGGGAAAAAATTTTGAAAATTTTACAGTTTCTTCTCTACAATTTTTTAATTTTCGCCTCTATGAAAACCTAAAAACCTAGAAAATTTCATCGAATTTCAGCGAACAATGGCAATTTTTTCAAAATTCCGTTTGCTCGTCATGTAGTAAATTAGTTGTTCCAACTTCTAAAAAAAACCCCAAGTCGTGTATGGTCCACTTTTAAATCCGTCCCGGAGAGAATCTGAAATTGTTCCGGCAAATATTGGCGGGTTAATTAATAAAACATGATTGAAATTCTGCGGTCCACTCTGGAACGCTTCGAATAGCTGTGTAGCATGGTCCCGTTTGCGTTCGCTTTTCACCATCGGCTGTACGCGCAAGGCTATTGAAATAGTCAACCGTGAGAGATTAATTACGTTATAATTTGTTTATCGAGATAACGTTATTTTGCGAATCATTTTAATACTCCGCAATTTAGGTCGATCGCATCTGTCGAGGTATTCAGAGGAAGAATTAATGTATTAATTGCTAAGGTTTTAACGAAGTGTCGTCAGTATACAGAGTGAGATCGATGGCATAATTAAAATAATATGCGGAGGAATAAGGAAATGAGTCATCGAGCTGGTGGATGCATCGGAACAGGAACGGATAAGTCATCCTGACATCTGACAGAGGATTCATCATCCCCGAGGATAAAGGCCTCGACGTCATTCACGATTAGTATAGGGTAGATTATACGAATACGGAAATTTTCCCATACCAGCCACTCCGTGTGTCTATTGTCAAGATAGTCACGATTAGAAAAGTATCTTTTCCAGCCGCTGGTCAAATTCACCCATTGTCTGTTTTACACACTCTCAGAATTCTTGTTTCTCCATTAGTGTTCTACAATTTGATGTATTTGATCAAAATATGTGATTATCAGACAGCGGATTTTATGCGTTCATGACAAAATTGATTAAGTGTCATTTAAAAACATCAGAAATATTTCAAAATACTATTATTTATTTTATTTATTTTGTTATTTAACGTCGCTTCAACTGATTATTTTCTACCTATTAAATATATTAAGAAAGAAAATAATTATTTATTTCACTCCAGTTTGTTGCAATTCATGTAAAAAATTACAATATTTATTTAGAATCAAGTATTTCGAATGAAAGTGTAAAATGAAAATGTATGAGTATTTTCTTTTCTCTTTTTTTAAGCATTTTAAACCTTTCTGGGTTTATTTCGCTTTAGAGGAATAATATAAGTAAATACATTAATATGTAATGCAGTACAATACAATAATAATACAAATGAATAAAGTAACAATGTCCGTTAATACCAAATTTGCAAATTACAATCTTTGAAAAAATAATGAATACATAGACACGCTTCAATATTTGGCTCCGCTAGAGTGTATCTACATTAAAAGGTGATTGAACGCCCATGCTAAGTAGGGAACTTATTAGCTTGCGTCTTTGTGGATTATACAATTTGCAATGCCACATTATGTGATCAAGGGTTTCGCAACCCTGATTGTATGAGTATTTAACCCTTTTACATTGTTCAGCGTGCAAATTCACTTATCTACTATTTTTACATACTGTTAAATGATTGGTCCCCTTCTGTCTGTGTTGTGATTTCTACAAAATGTAACGTTATAAATGAATCATAATTTGGTGATTTTAAGTGTAATGACAAAATGGGTGAGACATTATCATAGAATCTTTTATGCAACTATTTCTGATTGTTTTCTTACAGTTGCAATAATTAGAATTTCTTTGACGTTCATAATTTCTCAGAAGAAGAAGAAGAAGAAGAAGGAAGTTTATGTTGATTTAATGCCTATGTATTCTCCAATGGCTATATTGATGCTGTGACTATGGCTCGTGCATATAATAAATATTAGGAAAAACTGAAAGAGGAAAAAGTAATGCTGTTTTTTGCAAGCAACGTTATGGCGTATGTAATTTTTTTGTATTTGCACTATTTTCATGAAACTGTCGGTGACCTCCAATTTTTGTAAATGGAATGCTATATATTTTTTCATACCACATGAAAGCGTGTGTCAAGACAAATTCATTCGTATACGACACAATGACCTTCAAGATCATACAAGGTCAGAAATGGAAGAAACATTTCGAACATTTCATACTAAGGCGTTTACAAGTATACCTTATTGACGAGGCTATAATAAATGTTCAATATAACTTCCTTGTGCATGACTACATATTTCGGCTCTATTAATTACATTCTTGTTAGCTTCTTCTAACGTTGTCCGAAATATTAATGCACATGATTGCGTTAGTTTCCTTTGCAAGTCGTTTACATTTCTGGGCGTTGTGTATCGTGAATGATATCTTTACGAAATATGACGTACGAAATATTCAAAATTTTGCTGCCATTTCTGACCTTGTATGACCCTGAAGGTCGTTGCGTTGTATACGAATAACTTTGTCTTGACAAACGCTTTCATATGATATAAAAAAAATATATAGGATTTCATTTGAAAAATTGAAGGTCAGCTTCATGTCTAAGAAAGTAGTGCAAACACAAGAAAATTACACACGCCGTTATGTTACTTACCAAAAACAGTATTACTTTTTACTTTATCATTTTTTTGTAATATTTATTATTTGCAAGAAAAACACTGGCTATTGATAACGTGAACTCCCTGTATATGGATAACAACAAAATAGAATCATCATCACGAGTCTGACTCGTCATACGGCAAGGGATTAATAATCATAGAACACAAAGACTACGTTACAAAGCACAACGAGACAAACCAGACAGCTGACTAATGCACAATGTGTCCAGATAATTGAACCTCCCAAACACGGTACCAAAAATCGAACAATTTCATCGGGCAAATTGAGAGTACACGCCCCCCCCCCCCCTTCATCTCCATCGATCGTTCAAGGATCGAGCGAACAGACTCGAGTTAAATGACGCGGCAGCGGAACCGTTCGGAGGCTAATGAAATCACCGAAAATCCATTTCCGCGGATTCAACGACCCGAACGAGAGTAAAAAGAGCAAGGAATAAAATCTGCGAGCATCGTGGAAGGAAGGAACGATGGAAAAAGAGTGGAACAGTGGCGAGGGCAGTCGGTGTATCCACTCGAGGAGGATCCTGAAGAGAATAGAAGCCGAAAAGCCGGGTGGCGTGCAGACCCCCATAACCCATGTCTAATCCGCGTTCGTCTCGGCCGCTCATGGAACCTCTCCCATAGAGTTTGTCCTTTTGCCTGTTCATTGCAGGCTACAGGAGATTCGCAGGATCGCTGGCACAGTCAGTTTCCAGCATTTTCCTTGCGGGTCTGCGCGGGATAGGTCTCTCCCATCGAGCAGCTGCTCGATCTCTTTGACTGCACGCCTACGGTGCATCTCCCGCGATCCTTTCCTTCCCCTATCGGCACAGATTCTCTCGACTCGATTTCTCTCTCTCTCTCTCACACAGTCTCTTACTATCTCCCAGTTCATCGTCAACGAACTTCGCCGCCTCGTGATCTACGACGATACTCGTTTGCGAGAATTTACTCTTCGCTCGGCCGTGCTACGGGGCTGTTAGCTTTATTAAAGACACCCGGGAGTACCACCGTGTACTGAATAATTGGTCCCCGGTTCCTCGAGAAATTAATTGATGCCGCTTTTTAATAGGAATATACAGTTTCTTTCAATTTCGCCGCCGGATTAATAGCCGGCTGCGCATCTTTCGAATTTGGGAGCCTCCGACCTTTCCTCGGCTCGGATACCATTGATTTGGAAGGGATAATCAGCTGAGATTGCTAGGTGATAGACGAGGAAAGTATACATTAGAATCCTCGGAGAATTTTGATCCTTCTTAACCAGCTACAATATCGTTAGGTTTCAGACTGTTTCCTGCCACCCTTGCGTTCCTCAAACTACTCCCACGCTTTCGTTTAACTTTAAATCTATCGAGCATTAAAAGTGTCTGTTGCTTTATATGTACAGGTTTTTCACTCCAAATTCACTCTTCTGCTTGTCACATTCACCCTTTTGCAAGTCACATTCTTTTGCAAATTAATTGTACCCTTTAGGAATATTTAAAATTAATGACACTTGAAAGCATCTCTCTTGAGTTCAGAAGAGGTCAGCACGAACAGGAGGATACACGGGAGTGCATAATAATATTAATAATTACATCTCCCATTTCTTTGTACCTCTACAAGTTGTTACAATTATTACATGAATATGTATGTTAAGGTACCAGCAGCTACTGCAGGAGAACCATTGTAGACTAGGTTGTGTCTGTGCACATCAGCTACACACAGTTTTCATTGTACTGGTATCTAATTATGAATTTCATACATTACAAATTTAATGAATTGGTAAATATGTTCAAATAAGTATTTGATGCACATCTTTGTGATGAACAAAATTTTGAGTTTCTTAAAAATGAACCTATATTTGATTTGATTTCTTTTACAAAAAATACTTTATTTGCAAAAGGTTGAATTTGACTTGCAAAAGGGTGAATTTGGAGTGCAAAGCATGCAGAAATGACAAAATTGAATTTCTTTAGAATCTGTACAATATGTATCATAATATGTGTTCGAGTAAAAAATTGTATTCAATCGTTTATCTTGAGAACAGATTTACAATTCGAATAAATATAAAATAATAAATCTGAAACCAGTAATTTGACCAGTAGTAGTAGATTCAGCGTTTTTTCTATATACGTACGAAAATTATGTTTCTCTCACGAGTAAAAGTTTGCTTATGATTTTGCATTTTAACGTCGTACGTGAAATTAAATTCATATTACCTATAATCCGTCCTAGAATCTAATTCCTTTTTCCCAGGATTTCAAATACTTAACCTAAAAAATTAGAGAACCACAAACATTTTCTATTATAAATAAATCCAATATACCTTCCTTACAATATTAAATGTAAGCTTCGTTATTATTTACTTTAACAACTCTCATTCTTCGAAAAAACCAAAGTGACTAATATCACAAAATAAAATTGCTCAAAACACACGTACATTTACGGTGTGAAAAAATTAGCAATAAGAGGAAAGTACTCTCTACAAAAATTGACGAAGGACCTGACATCCCCTTACACTTCCTCACAAGTGGATCCACGCTTGTTCAAATATCCGGACAAAGAAAAGAACACATCCAAGTGAATAACACTACAAAATAAAATTGCTCAAACAACGTACACTCACGAACAGTGTGAAAAAATTAGAAATAAGACTAAAGTAATCTCTACAATAATTGACAAAGGACCTGACATCCCCTTACACTTCCTCACAAGTGGATCCACGCTTGTTGAAATATCCGGACAAATAAAAGAACAATGGAGAAGCTTCCTTAAATCTGAAAAAGTGGAGAAACTCGGTTGACCCCTTACGCAAACACGAATTCTACGGTGAACTGTTTGACTTGAAGATTTCTAGATGCGAACGATGGCACTGCACTATATTAAAGTCTACAGCAGAGCGTAGATCTAAGACTTATTGGAATCCACTGGCAAACCTTGGCTAAACCGTGGCTAAAGATTCTCCACACTAATCCTTACCTGGGACTTACCGTTGTCCCTTTCGAACGCGATCAACGTGCCAACTACAGTTTTGTATACACTGCGGAGGTTGTTCACTTACTGCGATCAGGTGCGTCAGGTAAACCCAACACCTTCCTCGCATACTGATTCGCGTGAGCACGACGATCGCAAATCTGGTCGTCGGTAATTCCAGCTGTTGATCTCATTGCACGAGCTCGAGAACAGGTGGACAATGTCAATCGACGATGAGGCTATGGCTGTGCGCCAATCGCGAAGACTCGTTGATCGTTCGTGCATGGAAACCATTGGGAGACATAATGACCGATGCTACATACTATCCTGGATGTGGTTAAATCATTTGTATATACTGTGAATGTTTATACGAAAATTAATATCTATTGCAAGTGCAACGTTACTGAAAATTGACAGCGTAGAAAAATGTTATTTTTTCACAGAGGGATTTATTAAAGTAGAAATAGAGTGTAAGGTTTATTCATTTTGTTGGATGTTTTTGTGGATAGTTTTTTAGATAGTAATGGAAATGGACTTGATAGAAAAATATTCGGTAATTATTGCGAAAGGGTCACTATATTCCGATTTTGATGAAATTTAACCCTTCCGTTACCTTGGACGAGATATCTCGCGACCCAATAATGGCCGATAGAACGCTTTTGACGAGATATCTCGCGACCCGATACTGGCCGATCAACGCTTTTGACGAGATATCTCGCGATCCGGTAGTAGTGGATTAACGCTTTTGACGATAATCTAGCTTTCTAGCACCAATATTTTGACATTCTAGATGAATATATTTTATAACTAATTCTATTCGTATAGCTAAAAGGAAGAAATAAATACAGTTTTTATTAATTTAAATTTAAATTAATAAATTAATAAAAACTGTATTTATTTCTTAAATTTAAATTAATAAAAACTGCATTTATTTCTTCCTTAGAGCTATACGAATAGAATTAGTTATAAAATATATTCATCTAGAATGTCAAAATATTGGTCCTAGAAAGCTAGATTATCGTCAAAAGCGTTAATCCGCTACTACCGGATCGCGAGATATCTCGTCAAAAGCGTTGATCGGCCAGTATCGGGTCGCGAGATATCTCGTCAAAAGCGTTGATCGGCCAGTATCGGGTCGCGAGATATCTCGTCCAAGGTAACGGAAGGGTTAAATATGTTATGCAGCAACACATTTTGAACAACTTTTCCTTTCCCAATATAGGGGGGTCGCATTTAATTTTCGAGATATTCGCAAAAAGCTATTGTTGATACTGTATTGAATTTTCTCTCTTGAATTTTCCTGACGGCAGGCCCTCTTCGCCCCCTCCACGACCTAACCACAACTCATTCTATTCACATGATTTTTCCATTACTAAATCAAATTCTGGATGACAGCTACAATGCAAAGATTATGTAAATAGAATGAGTTGTGGTTAGGTCGCGGAGGGGGCGGAGAGGTTCGGCCGTTAGGCCGGCCCGACCACGCATACGAAAATTCAGGAGTAGTCTTTCGAAATTGAAAACTCACCGTATATAGAGTGAAACCCTGTTTTTTCTTTCATCCCCACAAGTTGTTTACAAAAAAAAGTAAACAGACGCCACACGTTGCCACGGAGCGTGCAACAACACGGAAAATTCAATACAGTATTAGCAATAGTTTTTTGCTAATATCTCGAAAACCAAAAGCGACCACCTATATTAGAAAAAGAAAAAGTTGTTGAAAATATCGAACTCTATAACATATTTAAATTTCATTAAAATCGGAGTGTAGTGACCCTTTCGCAATAATTACCGAATATTCACTCTTTCATCAAGAGATTTATTGAATTAAAAATGGAGTATAAGGTTCATCAGTTTTGTTGGCTGTTTTTGTACATAGTGTTTTAGATCAGGCAGTTCCAATCAGTAGCTCCGGAGCTACTCGAGGCACCTTCCCCACTTAGGTTCTTCCCTCACTCTTGGACTTCATCGTTATAATGCAGTGATGGGCAATTTTGCCTCAATTGAGGCAAAACCGCCCACACCGTATCGTCCTCTGTCCCCTTCCATCAAGCGCGGTACAATGAGGCAACGAAGACACGTGACATCAGCGTGCGCAACGAATGTGCGCGCTGCATGAAAGAGAGGTTGGTGGGAGTATCAGGCGTTTGAGGGGCTCCACCCGTGCCCACCACTGTTATGATATATAGTAGTGGGAAGCTCCCACCATGAGAGCCGCGCGGCTCGTGTAGCACTCACTAACTCTACGGCTTAAGTAGTGGGAAGAGGTTCGATGGTGGGGACCTTGCGGTTCTCGAAGGGGAATACGTTGGAACACCCTGTTTTAGATGATAATGAAGTTAGGCTTACCAGTTCACTGCATTTTACAGTTTCGTTCTTCCGCCGCGTTTTAGAACTTCTATGGAACAAAAATGTTATTATTAGAAAGTATTAGAATAGGTGAGACATAAAATAAGAAGAATATCAAAGAGGATTAAAAATTCTAGTACAATGTTCGCAATTTTTTAAATTGTTGAAAGTAGAAGTCAAGTTCTATGTAGCCACTATTTCTCATAATGAATAACGAGTTTCCTGTGATTGTTCGGCAAGCCTCAACGATCAGAATCAACTCCGTATAATTTGATGCGCGATGAAAATAAATAATTTCCTTAATTTACGATTTACACTACAAGACTTGGGCAACATAAAAATTGTCTGAATCAATTATAAGAAAAGGGAATAGCATAAAAACTGACTTCTTCTTTTAATAATTTCGATAGATTGTAAATAATGTACCAGCAATATTAGATTCATTTGATGTTTCTTCTATTTCGTGTTCCACCCACTCATTTTTGCCATAAATGCAAAAAATCTGCAGCCTACACATTACATTCATCAGTAATGCCACAAATTCATGGTATGTAAGAACAATTGTAGTATTTGTCAGCAGTTCTATTAAGCTGGAAAAGCTACATACGGGAATATAATTGCATTACACGATGTCGCGGTTGGTTCTGAAATAAAAGGAAGAAAACACTTCGGACCGCAAAGAGTTAAAATTGCAAAATTGATTAACGAGCTTCCCGCGGTTGTTCGCCTGTCCCCAAAGATCAGGGAACAATCCCGTGTACCCGATGCGCGCTGAAAATGAATAAATTTCTGTTCCGCAAGTTCGCCTCGGAAAGGCGTCGTACAAAAGTGTGCGTAAAGATCCTTAGTCTGAGCGAGCGAGTAACTCCTCCGGGCTCCTGATTCAATGTACTAGCAAGTATTTCGAAACTTCCGGAGAGCACAGCGGTGCTGCGCGCGCGGTGATATTGCTTCGAGGAACGAGAGCGGAGAAAATCAGCCGGCAGTCGGGCCGGTGTGTCCCACGCGGCGCGAAACGTGTTAATAATTCCCGTGGATTCGTCGAGATTATTCCAGGCTTTGTTTCAGCCGGCGCGGCGTCTTAATTGAATCGAGCGGGCGAGAGCGAGCGGCGGCAACTCTCTCCATTCGACGGCGAGAGAACCGATTGCGATTTTTAATAAAGCGTAGAACAAGCGGGGCACAGGACTCCCGGAACCGTCGGCGACGACGACGACGACGACGACGACGACGACGTTTCTCGCTGTTTAAAAGAACGTCGCACAGTAGTCCGCATCGAGCCTCGCCATCCGGAGAAATTTCCCAATCGGATACATCCATCGCGTCGTACATTTGAATTATATTATTCGGAAAAGTCGGAAAGTTCGGATAGCTTTGCTCATAGCAAGCATGAGCGAAGAAAACGTGCACAACAAATGAAGCAGTAGCAATTCCAGTTTTAGCATCTGTTGTTAATAATTAGATTGCAGATCTCTATGCAAAATAAAAATTGTCTGCATCAATTACAAGAAAAGTTACATAACAATTGGTTTTTTCTTGTAATAATTTTAATAGCCTGTAAATAATGTACCAGCAATATTAAATTCATTTGATGTTTCTTCTATTTTGTTTTCCACCTACTTATTGTTGCCATAAATGCATAAAATCCACAGTCTACTTACTAACACTTTGCGCTCGAATGGTGACCCTAAGTCACCAGTAAAAATTGCCATACCATTATTCAAGACAGTTTTCGTAGTATTAAATTCGTCTCTATTCTATAAATTGCTAAAACTTCAATTGTTGTATGAGAAAACAAGTTTAATTTCAGGTGCTCAATGTAAAAATGATACACAGAATAAAAATGTTCTAGGTGGAAAGACTATTTCGATTTTCGGATTAAAATTGCATCGAATGCAAAGGGCTAATAATCCTCAAGACAAATTTCACGACAACACAACACATTTTCGCTACGTTTTGAGGTTCAAGGTCAATTGAAGGTACTTTGTTATAGGTCAGGCATGTCCAGAAGTAGCTCACTTGGAGGCAATTCGAGGGAGACGCCTACTTCTCCCGCCCGCTCGTCTCGCTCCCCGTGGCGGCCGTAGGCCTCCGAGCTCCTCAGACCCGTGCCTACTGTTTGCAATATGTACCATGTGTGGCGCATTGGGACGACTCTCGGACCCACGGTAGGCACGGGTCTGAGGACTTGGGAGGACTATGGCCTCCACGGGGAATGAGACACGCGGGCGGGAGAAGTAGACGTGTCCCTCGAATTTGCCTCCAAGTGAGCTACTTCTGGACATGCCTGTTATAGGTCGTTGAATTCGTCTCTTTAACAACTACAACGTAATGACAAAAGAATATAGTGTGCCATTCGAAAAACTCAAGGTCACCTTGAATAGATCCGTGTTTCCTTAACGAGTCCCCACGGATAAATTGCATTTCACACATATTT
This sequence comes from Sphecodes monilicornis, assembly GCA_913789915.3. Taxonomy (NCBI): domain Eukaryota; kingdom Metazoa; phylum Arthropoda; class Insecta; order Hymenoptera; family Halictidae; genus Sphecodes; species Sphecodes monilicornis. The sequence continues at coordinate 12,659,169 of OU565286.1, read as the reverse complement.
TGACGAAGTCAATGAAGAACGAGTTATTGACTCACCTTGTATTGGGATCATCGTGCGTTTACACATGATCACGTTTCAAACGAGTACAAACTACTCGGTAAACCTAACTTTGCGTTATTTCACGACATGAAATTTTCGGGTTTCTGTCTAACCTATTTTCTGATTCTGGTCCACTGTGCGATGTTAAGAGATTCGAACCCGCGAGATTCATAGCTGATTAGATCCTGACATCCTAATCTTCATACGTTGCTTTAATCCGATGAATCCAAACCCCATATTATAAGATGCTTTTTTTATCGGGAGCCGGGCCAAGTTTTTTCAAACAATCGCAGCTAGTCCAACGGCCAGGTCGATTTACGGGAAAGGACTCCAGCGTGCCATACGTCATAATTAAACAAAGTCCTGGGATAGGACCACCCGGGCCGGTCGGCCACCCCTATCAATTAGCCTCTATTAAATCAAAACCAACGGCAGAATGGCGGCTCCGGCTCTCTAGCGTGTTTATGAACTCCGGCACGGCCCGATCATAGACTGCTCCCTATCCCTATCCCCGGGATCAGCGCCGTTCGGTTCAAGTAATTAGATGCCTCTCGCAAGCCTTGCCTTCTCACGGATGTGGGCTGCTCGATCAATGTGTACCGTTTAATTGACTGCGACAAAAGGAAAAACACCAGGCTACGACTGGCCGAACGATTGAATCGTGAAAGTTATAATTCTCGGAATTGAATGAGTGATAGATTCTTTGCGATGCTCGCCGGATATCGTTTAGTACCCCTTTCATTAAAATCATTTTTGTATTCCTGTTATCCTGCCTCGTTATCGAAGCGTATAGCAAAGTATAATATTTATTCAAGTATGTCTATTGCGATTATTATTACTTTCTTCTGCCGAGTACCTTTTCTACTTGTGTTTATATTTGAATGACTGGCTTTTAGTTCGTTTTTATACTGCTTTTTACGTATTCAGAGTAATTTAGTTAGCACAGTATAATTATATCGAGTATCGTTTTGCAGTCTATCTTTGGGATAGCCACAGAAGTCGAACAATCATTATTTATACCCTTGCTCTATACGAGTCGTGTCATATTCGTTCCAATTTTATATTCTGGGTCACTACGAAACCTGTAACCGGTCGCACTTTATTTACTTCAGAATTGTTGAAATTATATAGTCCATTTCATAGGAAATGATTAAATAAATTACTTAAATTAAACATATACTACTATGAAATTAGCAAAAATTTTTTATAAACTTAATCTTGTCATTTTTAGGAAGCAGTACATGCCAGTCACTTTTAGTGCTCGATAGGTTTACTGTTAAATTCGATGTGACCAAAGGTGCCGTTTATTATTTAACTTATCAATTGGGTGAGCTTAACGATGAATTTTCGTATTGATTCAAAATAAACGTAGTCTTGGGCTGATAACAGACATGTTATTGGCAAAATATGCTGTTAATAATAACCCTTTTCATTCGGAGCTATTTCAACTATAAAACCATACATTTTTTCCGGCCAAGAATTTTTCTATTCTGTATGATTTTTTCATTTCGTAGATATGAAACTGATATAATATCTCGTACAATACATAAATGTTTAGTACCTGATTTATTAAATACTGATTTAGTAATGTAAACAATATTTTGAAGATTGGCATAGCAATTTTTAGTGGTGCCTCAGAGTCACCACTCGAGTACTAAGGGTTAAGTTTTAAGGTCGAGTATTTAATTTCAATGTGTGCAATGTCGTAAGAAGCATATGTCCTATCTGAGACGTCTTTACAAGTCAAGCGGTTAAGGATAAATATACATACTACGTCAGCGTACTGAAAATCTCCCAAAAACCGTAACAAAAGTGTATAGTTATATTACTAATTAATAGACTGCGGATATTTGAAGAATGTTTGCATTGATTACAAGACACAGAAACCAAGTATAAACTTTTTTCTTCATTATCTTATTAGCCCCCGAAAAAGTTGTACACTGTATTTTGCATGCTATATAATGACGCATGCAATTTTTTGAGGTTTCGCAATTTTTTTAAAAAGTAAGGTGACCTTCAATTTGTTAAATGGAATGCTGTATATTTTTTTATATCATATGATATAAAAAATTCGTATTCGCAAATTTCGTATATACGAGACCGTACATCGAGACAAATTCATTCATATGTGACACAATGTCCTTCAAGGTCATACAAGGTCAAAAATGCAAAAATCATTTTGAATATTTCGTACTAATGGATTCACAAGTATACTTTATAATACATATTTTAGCGAATGAATACATATTTCGGTTCTATTAATTAAATTATCGGTAGCTTCTTTCAATGCTCGAGATATTAATGCAAATGAATGCGTTGTTCAATATGTCAAGTCGTTTACGTCTCTTGGCGACGACGTATCGTGAACGATATGTTTACGAAATATTACGTACGAACTATTCAAAATGTTTCTTCCATTTCTGACTTTGTGTGACTTTGAAGGAGATTTTGTCGTATACAAATGAATTTGTCTTGACGCACAATTTCGTATGATATAAAAAAAATATAGCATTTTATTTAAAAAATTGAAGGTCACAAAAAAGTTACATACGCCATTGTATAGCTTGAAAAAAACAGTATATCACTTTTTCATTTTTGTCTAATAATTATTATTTGCGAGAAAAACCCTGGCTAGTAATAGCGTGAACACCCTGTATAATTCATGATCTTTATTCACTAGTTTATTTATCAATTTTTGGGAACATATTTTTAAAAATATTTCTTGCAGACACGTTAGTCTTCCTTTTCTTTATTCTAATGTAACAGCTGTCTATTTAATTTAATCGCCAGAAAATGAGCAATAAAATGTCGATCTCGATATCTTGAGTCAAATAGAGCTAGGCTCCGCCGCGGAGGGTTAAACTGAAACTAATGCACTGTCGTCCTTAAATCGTTTTAACATGTTCAGTGCTTTAAATTGTACGTACCCATCTTTGTCAGAAATGTATAAATCCGCAGTCTATCAATTAACGTATCCAACGCAATTCCAAAGTCTTCAAGAATCGCGCCGCAGCGAATCAAAAATGTACCGAAGCGCAATGAGCGGTTAAATTTTTCAGTTCCCAATTCAGGAACGAATCTCCGTTTTCGCAGAACGGCCAAGAAATCGCGTCCGCTCCACAGACACTGAAAATTCTAAAATTTCAAGTTGTCGGATCGGAAGGATTTTCTGAGGTTCCGATCTCACTCGCGATTCTCCGCGAGATCGCCAGGAATCCGAGATCCCCGGCGAACACGATAATGCGCGCAACAATAATTCGGTGAAGTTTAAAAATGGAGGCTGTCCCTTGAATTATTCAGCGTGTCGAGTCAAGGTGCAGATTTCAATGCGTCACCGTCTTGCCGGTCGCCGTGTGGATTCCCCAGGGCCGACGTAACGTTGTCACGGTGCCCGAATTTCGAAGCGATTTACCTCCTCCACAGATCTCCGCCGACAATGATCCAGATGCGCGCGTGCAACTGACGTTCCTTCCTTTCTGGCAGCGACCGGCAGCCACGGTGGCAGCGTAGGTAGAGGGTGGTTGCCTAGTAGAGAACCTGAAGAGCGTTGGCGCAACGGAGATGGACAGAGAATCGAAGAGAAGTGCAGAGTGATGAAGAGAGGGAGCGAGAGAGAGACCCAGAGCTGGAGAGCGTAGGCTGTGGTATCCGGTTAAATTGGTCACGGACCGGAACACGTGTTGCCTGCTATCCCTGACGAATCGTTCCTCGTTTTTCCCACAGAGCAACGCGGCCGCGAAATCCAAGAGAAGCCGCGCGGCTCTTTCGGTTCCACCGAAATCCATGCCGAACGTGGCCAACGCAACGCCGCGATGTCTCTATGTGGACAAAGCGTGCTCGAGCCGAGCAAATATTGCCCGAGTGTTGCCGTAACACGGCAAATATTTTTTTCCTCTTCAGGGTAAACGCCGTTACGGCGCACTAGTCGCTGGGAAAGATTGAGTGCCTCTAGATAGATCCTACATGGACATATTTGTCTTACAGATTCTTTTCGACGATGTCCTCGCCACTCTTTCTTCCACCCTTTCTTTCTTTCGCTTCGAGTGGACTCTTCGTCGGAAAACTTTCGCGCGGATATTCCTCTTATAGAGATTAGACCATGGGGGTGGTATTGATTGACTTTGGAAAACTGAAGCAATCTTACCCTTTGACTACTGAAAATGTGGGAGAATTGGCTTTTATTGCTGCCTTTTCTGTCCTACTTCAGTTTTTCTAAGTATTTTTAACCCCCAAAATGTAAAGGGGGTCATCCGTGTCCGAACGATTTCGAACAGTTTTAGAATTCACGTATTTTGTTTTATACTATACATTATAATATGTTTCAACAAATTATTTGTCACAATTATTGTGATCATCTAAAAAACCCCGCACTAATCATATGGAAAATCTATCCCGGTAAAATCAGTTGGATTTTTCATATGTTGTAGCTTATGATCTACTGAACAAAAGATGTAACGGGCACAACGCTCAATAATGGACAGTTATCGAATTATAATCAGTCAAACATGACAAATTCGAGCTGCCGAATACTCAAATCTCGGGAAGTATTTATTTTTTGGAAAAATGTTTGAAACAAAAATAGTAGGGTTTCACAAAATTTGTTAGATGGTGTCATTATTTTTGAATTTTGGTCATTTTGAAAAGGTCTGTGAACAGGAATCTTTCACAAAAATCTTTGCGTGTCACAGCAGAGATAAGGACCCCACGGTTCGTCACTCCCGTAGTATTTTTTTACTCCAAACCCTCTCTGGTGTGTATGTGTTTGTGTGCGTGTGCGTGCGTGCGTGTGTGTGTGGATTAATAAAAAAATGATCTTATTATGTATTACCAAACAGTATGGAGACCAAACTGTATGGAGGACACTGATATCAACAATATAAATATCGGACGCAGCAATCCCAGAAAGTAATAGCATTCGGCAGCAATAACGCTAGTATGTTACCAACTTCATTTAGGTCGCGCAACTTGAAAATCGATGGAGTGGGGTGGCGGGAGTGGGGGTGCGGTACGCGTGTAAAGTAAATATGCTTCGCGAGATTTGAGTATTCGGCAGCTCGAGTTTGTCATATTTGACTGATTGTAACTCGATAACTGTCCATTATTGAGCTTTGTGCCCACTACATCTTTTGCTTAGTAGATCATAAGCTGCAACATATGAAAAATCCAACTGATTTTACCGGGATAGATTTTCCATATGATTAGTGCGGGGTTCTTTAGGATGTTCGAAGGTACCTCCCGCATGATTTTTTTGAGAACTATTACTTACAAAAAACTGTATCAGCCACTAAAGACCCACCTTTACGTTTTAAGGATATTGTATAAAAACGGTTACAAGTGTTAAGTTCCACGAGGAAATTATTGTACAACACAATGTTCTTTATACGATATATGGAACAACACAGCATTGTAGTAGTTTCTTTGGCAATTGATCGTTGCATTGTTATCTCGTACCAGTAGGTACTATTTTATTTTCTACGATAAATTATTGATGCATTTTCTTATATGTGCTGGTGATTATGAAACTGGTCTAAGTTAACATCCCAAACAAATAGATTTTTTTGTTTATTATTAAATGTATTATTAGTTTCAGAAATTGTTAAAATGCTTTTGTGGAATCTAAATAAATACAGTATCTTACTTTTATAAAGCAATAGAAGCCAATCAGTTTTTGGTAGGCCAAGTACTTAACACTAAACCTACCAAGCATTAAAACTATCGGCGAATGTTGCCTTATAAAAATGGCAACCCTACATTTATTCAGATTGTCCATAATTTCCCAATATAATAGATGCTTGAACAAGGAAATCTATTACCTTATTAAACGAATTTTTACAATTTCAATAATTGCAAAATGTAAAACCGGATATTTGACCGTGGTAGGTTTAGTGTTAATTAAAATGTGATATCTGAATTGACACTCTTACTAGTCGATTTTCGCCTAAGTATATTTGATTTTCCACCATAAGCGTAAGAATGTAGACACAGCAGTTTAGGTTTGTTGTCTGAGGAGCTTAGAGACTGCAAGAGACTAACGGATCATTAATTTTCTATGAAGATATTTTCACGCTAAATGGCCCGTCGAAAACATCAGATAAATAGCCAGAAATGTGATTAATGAGAAACACGTTGGCTCTTAAACTTCTACAAAAATCCATCTAAATTTCAGTAGCACTTCCCCGATCCCCATTACTTATATCTTCACCACTAAAGTATCACAGAAATTCGATCTATTCGATGAATGAGTTTGTGATTAATTTTTTTTCAGACTCACACAGTGGAACTACAGGAACATGAATCATGTGTAGATTACAAATCTATATACATTTGTCCCGTTCGAAAATTTATAGACGAGCTAGATCATATTCAAATTGAATTATCCTTTTCAGGAACGAATCATTTAATACTTTATTTAGAAAAGGCCAAAATATTTTTTACATAATAATTCCAAACGAAACGATAAAATTACGTTAATGGAAGTAACTTGTTGATTCATAATTGAAATGTATATCGTTAAAAGATCTATTAAATAATTTTATTTTTAAATAATAATCTAGTAGATAATGTGTTAAAGTGAACATAACAACAATTTAGTTATTATCAATGTTTCCATACGATAAGTTTTTAGTTTTCATTGGTGAGGAAGTCTTTAGTTAATAATTGTCCAACAGATTTTAATTTATTTTTACTTAGAATATTTTGGATTCAAACTTTTGTATTATTGAAGAGATTAGCATAGTCCATATTAGCAGACGGCACAAATGCATAAAGATCATCAATCCGATTATAAGACGCGCGTTTAAACGGTGGAAATTAGGATTAAATGAAGTAAATTGCCCGGAGATCCGTGAGCTTCAAGCAGATAATGAGAGTAGGTACTTTAATAACTGATCTTAATAAATCTTCCTTAATTAATTTTACGATACGTGAAATCTAGATACCGTTCGCAAACGACCAGTAAGTGATTTCGCATAATCATTAAGTGGACTTTGAAAATGTACTGGAAAAATTGCAACGATTGAACCCAATTATATTTAATATTATACAGGGTGGCCCACATAACTCTGAACAGCTCAATATCTCGAAAACTATGCCATCGATATTAAAGTTCTTAGTCTTAAATTGCATGGAACTGAAGGGCCTTTCTGACTACATAAACGTGAAGTGGCCTCCCTTCCCCTTTAACGGGGGAGGGGAGGTACCTTTGTAATTTTAAATGGAACCCCCTATAAAATGTTACATATTTAGATTCTACCGGAAAAAACAAGTCAATTTTGTCTGAAACATTTTTTTGTCAGATACTTCCATGATGAGATATAACAGTTTGAAGTTTCGAGTTGTAGGTACTTGAAGCGCTCGGAAATAGCGTTATGGAATTATACGCGCTTGAGTCCTTTGCTTATTCGTGAAGAAATAAAATGTACTTTAAATTAAATGTTCAAAATGTCCACCACGGGCTTGTAAACATATATTTACTCGAAACATCAAAGTTGTTCTAACATTTTTTAACATTTCGGGAGTCACTGAAGCGCAAGCGTCACGTATTCTTTGTTTCATATCCTCTTTTGTCGTCGGTGGTTCAAACATAACTTTGTCCTTTACATATCCCCATAAGAAAGAATCTAATGGTGTTAGATCGGGGGATCGAGGAGGCCATTGACGAGGTCCCCCACGACCTATCCATTTGTTCCCAAATTTTTCGTTCAAAAATTGCCTGGTGATGATTGCAAAATGTGGAGGAGCGCCGTCTTGTTGGAACCATATTTCTCTTCTAACGTGCAGTGGCACATCTTCCAAAAGCGCAGGCAAATGATTTTTTAATAAATCACAATAACTTGCAGATGTTACAGTTTCTTGAAAAAAATAATGGCCAATCAGAAAATCTCCTATTAGGCCACACCAAACATTTAAAGACCATCGATGTTGAAAGGGAACACATCGCATCCAGTTTGGGTTTTCCACGGCCCAATAATGCAGATTATGTCTATTTACATGCCCTGAATTCATAAAAGTGGCCTCATCGGAAAAAAGTATTTTGCACAAAAAGTCATTTTCCACAACACCCTGCAGCCACTCACAAAATCTTACGCGGTGATCGTAATCTGCTATCGAAAGCTCTTGTGATAAAACCATGTGATATGGATGATACTTTTGCCGTTTCAAAATTCGTTGAATCGATGAACGACTAATATGTGATGTTTGTGCAAGTGTACGTTGACTAATATGAGGATTTAATGTAATTCCAGCAAGATTACTGGCACTATTATTTTCATTAGTGACAGCTTTAGGCTTATTGCGAGTTTTTTTACACAATTCACCGTGCTCGCGAAGCCGCTTTTCTAAATTATGAAATGTTGCATGACATTTTTTGATCCCATAACGTTCAAAAAACATCACTGCTGCACGCCGATAATTTTTTTGGCATTCACCTAACGTTAATAACATTTTCACTTCTGTGTCAAAAGTAGCCATAATCACAATGTTAGTGCTTGAATAACAGCTCTAAACTGAAAACATTTTCATAGATAAGTGAGTCAAACTCAAGAATTGTAAATATTATTGTTCGTGTTTCTTCATGAATAAGCAATGGACTCAAGCGCGTATAATTCCATAACGCTATTTCCGAGAGCTTCAAGTACCTACAACTCGAAACTTCAAACTGTTATATCTCATCATGGAAGTATCTGACAAAAAAATGTTTCAGACAAAATTGACTTGTTTCTTCCGGTAGAATCTAAATATGTAACATTTTATAGGGGGTTCCATTTAAAATTACAAAGGTACCTCCCCTCCCCCGTTAAAGGGGAAGGGAGGCCACTTCACGTTTATGTAGTCAGAAAGGCCCTTCAGTTCCATGCAATTTAAGACTAAGAACTTTAAAATCGATGGCACAGTTTTCGTAATATTGAGCTGTTCAGAGTTATGTGGACCACCCTGTATATAATTATCAACTCCATTGAAATGGTAGGTAATAGAAACGCAGTGAGATAGTAAAATTTCATCTAAATCACCAAGTAGTTATATTATTAATAGGTACAAATTAAATATTTAATAGCATATGATCGACATCTATTGTGGCGTAAACAGATAGTCTTGAAGTACAAGGCTTTTTTTCTAGTTCAATTCTTCTTATTATTTATTGTATATTACGCATGTTTCTCGAAACTATGTTTTTTAAACTGGAGGCCACGATATCTAAAAAACTAGAAAAGTAAGCAACTTCAGACGAAGCTCTTTCATTTCTTTATACAAGGTGGGGCAATAACTTTGTCCACCTTGAATATTTTCGTTACTTGTAAAAATATCAGAAAATGATATAAACAAAAGTTGCATGGTATGAGTTATTCAGGTGACCTATTTATAGCGCCCCACTCTGAATATAATCAATTGTAATCATTAGACTGTGGATCTTTATACAAAATTAAAATGTTCTGTATCGATTAGAAAATAGAGGATCTAAATATAAAATTATTTCATTCTTTAACAATTTTAATAAGTTAAAAATTATACATCGACGTTCCTAAATTCTCTTAATATCTTTACCGTTCTAAATTACAGATACTTACATTTTATCAGAAATGCATAGAACCTGCAATCTAGTAATCAGGTGAAAAATTTTATGGTTTTTTATTGAGTGGTAAATATATTAACCAAATTTTTCAGGAGTTTGTCATTCAGTAATATTAACTTATATAGTTATTAGGAAAATTTTAAATGCAACAGTGTAAATGTCAATCAAGTGCTTTAGTAGAATAAAATATAAAAACTTGAAAGGCAGTTTAATCGACGTCCATTTGCAACGTCTTTAAGACGTCTAGAAGACTTGAATTTCAGACGTCTTAAAGACGTCCACTTTGGGAAGCCTTTGAAACGTCTATTTTAGGTCGTAACACGTTCAATCCAATAAATGGACGTAAAAGGACGTCTTTAAGACGTCGTGTGCTATCTGGGTATAGAGGGGGAAATATTGTGATGTAAACATTTACATCTCCTTACTGTCTTACTCCTTTACTGTTTCCTTGATTTCTTTAAATGAAAAGACCTACTTTTCAAATTCTACGTAAAAATGTATTTTTACAATTTATTAAATTTATATTTAATAATTTTCAATACGTACTCGCTATGTGCCTGGAAGCATATCGAACTGATGTCCCCCAACTTGAATATGGTGAAAACATGTGGAAAATTATTTCGATAATATCTCGTTAACTATCACATTAGAACATATAGAGGTCAAATATATTTTTACGCAGAATTTGATACTCTATCGATTCATTATATAAAAAGTAGGTTTCTTCATTTAAAGAAATCAAGAAGACCTCGAAATCGTGAAAAATGTGTGCATCACAATATTTCCCCCTCTATAGCGTGCAACTTTTGTATTATACCATCACCAATTTTTTCGAAATATTTAAGCGTTAAAGGGCAGAGCTTCGACCCTGTCCGCTATTTACATCGGCCTTGGCTCGTTGCTTCCTCCTATTCCGCCTTAGGAGAGAAAACGGTTCCGTGTTTCATCGGGTCGTGTCAGGTCGCTGAGTTTTAATTATTCCAAGGAACCGGGAACGCGCGGCAACTGCTAACGAGATGGCCCGATAACGTAAATTAGATGGCGCGCCTGATCGCTTATTAAAGGACAGGCTTATTAGAAAGCTCGTCAGTTTTTATCGGAATACGGATTGGAAACGTGCTGCTGAATACATTTCTCCCTGGGACACGAGCGCCTTTTTTTCCCACCGAAACAAAGTTGATTATGCCCGTCGATACGTTCGCCCATCGTGTCGAGTGCACGGCTGTGTAATGGACCCGAGAACTCGATTAAGCATGCTCGATTTTACACAGTTTGTTCGTTTCGTTATCGGTGACAAAATTCACGCATACTGTTTCAGAAACTTCTGACAAACGCCGTTGGAGTGTCTTGTTCCTAATGGCTGCTGCGAGTTTGTTTTCTGCAATGAGTTCATTGTGTGAATGAATTGTTTCAGGTAGGGAGTAGAAAATTTTTAAGAAAACAAATTAGATCGATGTTCTTTTTTCATGAAGCGCCATTGGAGTGTCTTGTTCCTAATGGCTGCTGCGAGTTTGTTTTCGGCAATGAGTTCATTGTGTGAATGAATTGTTTCAAGTAGGGAGTAGAGAATTTTTAAGAAGAAAATTAGGTCGATGTTCTTTTTTCATGAAGCGCCGTTCGCGTGTTTTGTTCCTAATGGCTGCTGCGAGTTTGTTTTCTGCAATGAGTTCATTGTGTGAATGAATTGTGTCAAGTAGGGAGTAGTGAATTTTTAAGAAAACAAATTAGATCGATGTTTTTTTTTCATGAAGCGCCGTTGAAGTGTTTTGTTCCTAATGGCTGCTGCGAGTTTGCTTTCTGCAATGAGTTCACTGTGTGAATGAATTGTTTCAAGTAGGGATTAGAGAATTCTTAAGAAAACAAATTAGATCGATGTTCTTTTTTCATGAAGCGCCGTTGGAGTGTTTTGTTCCTAATGGCTGCTGCGAGTTTGCTTTCTGCAATGAGTTTACTGTGTGAATGAATTGTTTCAAGTAGGGAGTAGAGAATTTTTAAGAAGAAAATTAGGTCGATGTTCTCTCTTCATGAATTTTTTTTAAATTGTTTATTTGTAAACGTCGCATTAATATCGAGGTCATTAGGGACCACTTTGGTATATAATTATAGATACAGTGTTTTGTTGGCGCAGTAATAAACAGAGGTTCGTGTTAGTACAGGGAGTTCCAACGTATTCCACTCCGAGAACTGCAAGGTCCCCACCATCGAACCTCTTCCCACTACTACGTACAGCTGTAGAGTTAGTGAGTGCTACACGAGCCCCGCGGCTTTCATGGTGGGAGCTCCCACTACTATACATTATAACGATGAAGTCCAAGAGTGGGGGAAGAACCTAAGTGGGGAAGGTGCCTCGAATAGCTCCGGAGCTACTGGTTGGAACTGCCTGTGTTACTATGTTTACATAAGTGTGGAGATATTTAAATTTTGTAATATAGGTCTACATTTTTGAGGAAGGTAAGAAAAAGCGCAATATTCTTTTGTGAACAACAACAAATGCTATTAATAAATTTACAACTTAGCGATGATTATTTAACACATTCGCTATTAATGTTTGAGCGGCTGCTTTCTTTCCTTGTTGAAACGTTTCCTGAAATGCAGCAAATCTGTTTTGTGAAATGTTAAAACAATTTAGCAGAAGAAAGTCATGGATTTTCTGAATATTATTACTTGGTACTATGAATTTAAGCAATAATTATTGAACAACAGAGACAATGCTGGTCGTAAGCGAAAAGATCACCTTCAGGAATATAATTCAGACGTTTCATTCAGGATTGATTCTTAAAAGATGATTTTTTAATTCTTTCTTAATATTTTGAATTAAATTGAACTGGCTACTAGAAAATCAAAATTTCGACAAAACACTTGTAACTCCGGGTAAAAATGGATCCAGGCCATAACAACTGTGTACAACAAGCTAATCCGTATGTACAATAATCGAAATCAACGTTAATCTTGTTGGACCTAGCATAAATAGTTAACAAATTGAATTGGCTGCTAGAAAACCAGAATTTAGAGAGATCATTTAGAACTATGAATCAAAATGGATCCAAACGACAACAATTTTGTACAACAAGCTAGTATGTATGTAATAAGTAGACTGCGGAATTTATTTAGATGAATTTTAAGAAAGTGAAATCAAATAAGATCTTATTTTCAGTGGTAGTAGTTTTTGTAGATCTGAAATAAATAAAATTCGTACGAAATTTTGTCGAATTTTATATTCTAGTATTTTTTGAAAACTGTCAGAAGCCAATTAAATATTCGCAGTCTAATAATAAGCGAGATTGTTCTTGGGACAAACATAAGTAGTTAACAAATTGACTTGACTGCTAGAAAATCAAAATTTCAATAGAACATTTTTGTAATTATGAATCAAAATGGATCTAAACGATAACAATCTTGTGCAAGAAGCTAATACGTATGTAATAAGCTAGATCAACGTTGATCTTGGACCTAACATAAATATCTAACGAATTGGATTGACTATTAAAAATAAGGCCGAGCCATTTCATAAAATCAACTAACATTTCTAGAGGAGTGAGAAAATGTAGTATCGCTGGATGAAGTTCTGCAGCGCGGACATCATTCAAATTTTCCGACGATTTCGCTCTATCGAAACAATGCTGGTACCATAACGAACGAGGGACTAGGGTATGATTGTGCGAGCGAATTAGGGTGCCGGGAGGGGTGCGCACCGGATGATCGATGGCGCGTCTCGTGAAAAAGTCGACACCGATCGTTTCGAGTGTGAGAAATCACGGAGGCTCGTTGGAGCGACTCACGGAAAAGAAAATAGAAAAACTGATGCGATCGGGGAAACCCGCCGGAGACTGTAACCGTGGAAACGAAAAAAAGCAAAAGAGAAAAAAAGAATAGGTGAAATCTTTGGACGATTCGAGGGGGGAGAATATTGAGGTAACAAAGTGAATCGTGGAGCGTCGGTGTCGCGTTTCACTCGACTAAACAATGATAGGCGCTATCGGGTACACTTGTCCGAGCGTTTAATTGTGGCCGGAATATCTGTCGCAGTCCGAGTGAAATCGTGGTGGCGCTTGACCATAAATTACGGGATCAACCAGTCGGTTCCCGCGACCGCTAGTGGCACCATTATCCCGTTCTAAGAAATATTTATCTGAATTCCCGGGTTGCTTCTAACTGCCGCTGGACGCCGATTCGCCGACAGTAAATCGATCCGGCAGTTAAGCATTCCGTCCGTCGGACCGGATCACCGTTCGTTTCCGCTGAAAACCCGTTGCACCCGCTGTCAAATAAAAGCCTATACTTCCGGCTCGTTCGTTGTTCCCGCGATCTGTTCTCGTCATGAAGCAATTACGTCGGAACTACCGTAAATTTTCGCGAATCATTCTCGACGTTTCCCGCGAACGGCACTCCGCAACGATCGACCCTTCGCAACCGTTACCGATCGACGGCTTACAAAAATATTCAATGTTTCAACGCGTTCACCGCTCGATCGCCACTCCAAATACATTCTCACTGAGAACACCGTTTTTCAAGTGAAACTCGCGAGCTTTTATTAGGTTGTACCCAAAAGTTCGTTTCGTTTTCGATTAAGGGGTTGCATAGGATACTCGTCCCATTAGCTAGCCAGTCTGTATTACATCAAAATGATGGGTCCTAATATTTTGAAGTGAAACTTCTTTAGGCGCGGTAGGCGTAAAACCTAGGCGCGGTACGGTTAAAACCGATCTGACGATGAAACGATGAAACGATGAAACTAAATTCTATTCTATTAGCAGATACGGTTGATAATTCGGCATTGCTTAATAAAGATTATGATAAACTTCCGATGATGCTAAGTGGAGATTTTAACGTGAACTTTGCATCGGAACAATCAAAATTATTAATAGAAATTGTAAGTGAAACTTCTTTAGGCGCATTAAGCTCAAAACCTCATCGCGTTAAGCGTAAAACCTCGATGCTGAAACGATGAAACGATGAAACCATGAAACGATTTAGTAAAACTTCGACGCGGTAGGAGTAAAACCGATCTGACGATGAAACGATGAAACTAAATTCTATTCTATTAGCAGATACGGCTGATAGTTCGGCATTGCTTAATAAAGATTATGATAAACTTCCGATAATGCTAAGTGGAGATTTCAACATGAACTTTGCATCAGAACAATCAAAATTATTAATAGAAATTGTAAGTGAAACTTCTTTAGGCGCATTAAGCTCAAAACCTCATCGCGTTAAGCGTAAAACCTCGATGCTGAAACGATGAAACGATGAAACCATGAAACGATTTAGTAAAACTTCGACGCGGTAGGAGTAAAACCGATCTGACGATGAAACGATGAAACGAAATTCTATGCTATCAGCAGATACGGTTGATGGTTTGGCATTGCTTAATAAAGATTATAATAAAATTCCGATGATGCTAAGTGGAGATTTCAACGTGAACTTTGCATCGGAACAATCAAAATTATTAATAGAATTTTGTAGAAGTAAATTAAGATTGGAAATGGTAAATAATTCTAATGAAGCGACAACAAGATCAGGAACAACTTTCGATGCAGTATTTGCAAGACATTTAGACAAAATTGAATCAAGAATATTTATATCATATTTTATCTATTACAAGCCAATTGTTTCAATAATAGAATCATAGAAAATTAAATGTCATAAATTGTTAATAAAAATTCGAAAAAAATTAAAGAAAGAAGTTTCACTTCAGCCATGTGGTCTAAGCACACACCAATTTTTTTAATTTACAACTAATAAGATTGTGAAGATACATCCACGAGGGATTATTCAACAACATGACTCGTAAGCAAAGAATAACAGCTTAATATCGTTGTGCAATTTAGTTGGAGTGAATTAAAATTTCGACAGAATATTTTACGATAATCTTACTTTCAGAAAGAAGGATTCTTTGAAAATCGATATTTTCAACATTTACAAGTGTATGTAACTCCTTAACGAACACAATGAAAATTCAACCTAGTTTACTTAAGAAAGCCAATTGCGTGGCTATTTGAAAGGAAGCCTAGGATGTAATGAACCGTTAACGACCAGATGATCACGTTGCTCGTACATGCTCGTGTTATTTAACAATATTAACCCTTCAGAGGATTTTCAAAATGTACTTTAAAAATGCAATGATTCGATTAAATAATTATATTTAATATTCATCTCCATCGAAATGATAAATACAAACTTACAAGGAGAAGACGCGGTCATCGGGTCTTAAATTTTGTTGAAACTTTGCATACCGGTAGATTTCATTCTCCTGTTTATGAAAATATAGTATTATATGCGTCGATACTCAATAATTTTTGAGATATTTACAATTTAAAATTCATTATACCCGTTAAGCCGTTAAGTATAGTTTTTGTTGAACTTTTTGTCAAGTGCCAAACGGCGTGACAGTAACGTACCAGATTCATTACCGAGAAGGCCAGTGTTCAAATCCCTTTTTCCTTTTTCTCCATTTTTTCTGTTTTTTCTGTTCAGTTTATCTATTTTAATTAATTGTATTTTGCACATGAAAAATACACTCATAATATCTATACGAAACAAAATATACAAATTTTATTGAAAAAGAACGTAATATGAAAGAAACACTAACTTCATCAATCTTAACGTATCTCAAAAGTTGTTGAGTATCGACGACTATAACGCTACATTTTCATAAATAGGAAAACAAAATCTACCAATATGCAAAGTTTCGAGAAAATCTGAGACCCCATGACCGCGTCTTCTTCTTGTTAGTGAGATAGTAAAATTTCATCTAAATCCACAAATAGTTATATTATTAATTGTTACACATTAAATAATTATCAGCATAAATTTGAGCGGGACTAAAGGTGAAACATACACATTGTGATAGAAACGTTTGGGACAACCTGGTATACTTGCAGACCAAATTTAACAATAAAAGTTCCATCTCATTTGAAAATGTAATTTTCATTCTGAGAAATGCATGGGGATTATATGTACATTTACATCATGGTTAGATTCATTCAAACTTTTACACATAAATTATTTGTACGTATTTTCGAACTTATTTCTTTAAGATCGACGTAGATTTTCCTTTTAGATCTAATAGAAATTGTTAACGAGTGGAAGTGACTACTGGAGAATTAAAATTTAGGTAGAACATTTGTAACTTTAGATAAAAATGGGTCCCAGACATGATCATTCTGTACAACATGCCAATGTGACCGTTTGATCATAAGGGGCGTGATACTAATGTTGGACCAGGCTTAAGAATTAATTTTTATTGTGGTATTATTGAATAAACCGAATTTTATTAGGATTTTTAGGATGCAAAAAGCTTAAAGTGGCAACCACTATGATAAATTTTCACCTTCTAATTTCATTTCATACTTCAAAATCATTTATGCATTAAATAAGGGATAATTTTCAGTAGATTTTTAATTTGTGGAGATAGAACGGACTTCCAGATACGTGAACATTGATTTCATAAAAGATTGAAGTGATTCAAAATAATTATCCGAAAATAACTGTGCAATTCGTCCAGTTCGTGTTTGAAATCAATGCATCAACATACATATTGCGTACAGAAATCGATTCTTGCTTATAAATATTGAAAAGATTATGTTAGAAAAAAATAATCGATTATTTTCAATTTCAAAACATTCATGATAGGATATAGCAAAGTGGTACGTTATTGCACGCAGTGTTCGTCTATGGAAAAAATTGCAAAGAATTTTGATAAAATTTTGACATGATAAATCATTAAGTTATTGGAACACCACGAGCCCCAGTGAACTATCGGGGTTTAATAAACCGGAATTTACAAGCCAAATGTAATAGCCTCCAGCATCAAGTAGGTATTGCCATCGATATTGCACGCTTGTAAATTCGCATTTTATTAAAAAGGGTGCTTTGACTTTGTGATACATCTACAAACGCTGGCTCTCTCGGCTAACCTGCTAATAATGCAATCTGGGACTTCTTTCACAATGACATAGAAGCCGATAATATTAATTAATTCGCTTTGTTATTCGGTCTCATCGTTAGCTTCTATATTACCGTATCAAGAAGCCCTATTTTCATGCTTCCCTTTCCGGAAGAGTATTTTCATTAAAACACACGACGATTTTCACCAAAATTCGACCCGGAACCAAATTCATTTTCCGGAACAGACCGACCGACAGGGTTTCCTCTGTCTAACAAATTTTCATGAACAAAAACCACCTGACATCTGCGTCGAACGTGGTTCTCGCTACGGTCCGAGCGGAAGTTTCGAGAAAATCCAAATTTTAGCGGCACGTAGTGTCTCTCTTGTTAGCTCAACGGGTTCCTGACTGGAGTCCGTTCAAATAAGGGGCGAGTATCGTCGAATGGACGATGGTGTTCCTTTGTCGCTTCGCCGCGGATCCAAGGGACTTCACGCGTGTTTAAGCCGCAGCTTGCCTCCCTTTTCCCTTCGCAAGGCAACCATTGCAACGAGAGTCAATCGTCACGCTTTCGAACGCTTCGGACGAACCGCGATTTGTCTCGCTTATCCGCCGGTAGCCGACCTTCGGGTTTTTCGGACGGTTTCCGACGATCCGCCGCTTTTATACCGAGAGCCAACGGGATCCTCCTGCGTTTCACGGAACCCAAGAAATTCAAAAATCGTGCGAAGCGACCGGTCTGTGCGACCATGATCGCCCGCTCATTTCGTCGAGATCCACAGCAGTCTCGCGAAGGTTTTTTGCACTTTCGGGGTTCGTGGTACCTTTCTAATAGAGTCGCAGAATTTTTAATATCGTTTGTGCCTTCAGGAAAACTGGTGATACTTTCAGGATAGTTAGAATTAATTTATTGGAAATCGATCTTTTCTAAAAATTTTTTTGATAGGTTTGTTCAAAATAAATTCTGGTACCTTCAGAATAGCTATTGTGGATTGAATAGAAATTGATCACTTTTTTTAAAAATTTATCAATAGCTTCCTAAGGATTGGCAGAATTTTTAATATCGTTTGCGCCTCCAGGAAAACTGGTGGTACTTTCAGGATAGTTAGAATAAATTATAAAAAATCGATCTTTTTTTATTAAATTTTTCCAACATCTTCGTGAAGATCGGCAGCATTATTAACATTGGTTAATGCTTCATAAAAAATTGTGGTACCTTCAGAATAGCTACAGTGGATTCAATAGAAATTGATCACTTATTTTTTAAATTTATCAATAGCTTCCTAAGGATTGGCAGAATTTTTAATATCGTTTGTACCTTCAGAAAAACTGGTGGTACTTTCAGGATAATTAGAATTAAGTTATTAGAAATCGATGTTTTCTAAAATTTTTTTCGGAAGATTTTCGTCAAAAAAATTGTGGTGGTAAATGTTTACATTAGGGGCTTCCTCACCGATTTTGATGACGTTGAAATATGTTGTCAAGGTCATTATTCTGAACAACTTTTTCCTATACATGTTATCGCCGCTCAGCTTTAGTTTCCGAGATATTCGCAAAAAAGTTTCAACATCTCGAAAAGTGATCGGAGTAGGTCTGGGTTAGATTTGAAATTGTGGCCGCCGATAACGCGGCAACGGTCACAACTTAAAACGACTTCAATCAATTGAGACTCATTGTCTTTTGTCTGTTTATGTTTACGAACTGAAACGTGAAATGAATCGTCTCGAACACGAACTCATTTCATTGTCAGTTGTGTTAGCATACAGAGTATTAAGCATGGAACTATACAAATTCTAGGATATCTGCAACAATCAAGAAAATATATAATGACCCAGTATATAAATATATAAATAATATATAAATAACCCGGACCTAACCCAGACCTACTCCGATCACTTTTTGAGATGTTGAAACTTTTTTGCGAATATCTCGGAAACTAAACCTGAGCGGCGGTAACATGTATAGGAAAAAGTTGTTCAGAATGATGACCTTGACAACATATTTCAACGTCATCAAAATCGGTGAGGAAGCTCCTAATGTAAATAATTGCCATTGTGGTATCTTCAGAATAGCTATTGTGATTGAATAGAAATTGATTGCTTTTTTAAAAATTTATCAGTAGTTTCCTAAGGATTGGCAGAATTTTTAATATCGTTTGCACCTTCAGAAAAAGTGGTGTACTTTCAGGTTAGTTAGAATTAATTATAAAAAATCGATCTTTCTTTTAAATTTTTTCCAATAACTTCATGAAGATCGGCAGCATTATTAACATTAATTAATGTTTCATAAAAAATGGTGGTACCTTCAAAATAGCTACAGTGGATTCAATAGAAATTGATCACTTTTTTAAAAAAATTTATCAATAGCTTCCAAAAGATTGGCAGAATTTTGCAGTGTTTATAGTTGCACAAAAGTTGGTGTTGCATTCACGTTAACTAGAATCGATTTCGTATAAATTGTTCATGTTTTTAGTCTTATCGATAGCTTTTTCAAGATTTGCAGCATTATTCACATCAGTTATAGCTTCACAAAAAATGCTTGTACGTTCAGAATAGCTACAGTGATTTTAATAGAAATCGATCATTTTACAAATGCTACATGTCATATCATATCATATCAAGAGTAGATTCATGGAAATTGGTGGTACTTTCCGGTTAACTAAAATAAACTTTATGAAAATTGACGAGTTAAAATGTTATTGATAGGGGCTTCGAGATTGACAAGATTTTTAGTAAAAATTCTGCCATTTAGTAACAATGCTTTCAATATTATTTTTGGCTTCATAAAAGTTGATCAAAGATTTAATACCATTAAGAACCTCGAAAAGGTCAGTACATATATTTAAATCCCTATATATTTAATATAAACCAGTTTCATCTACAGTATTTTAATAGCTTCGTGAAAACACCAGCTGTCTTATCAGTCATGGGATAGTGGCACAATTTTTTGTCCAAACTTAGAACTGAATTATTATTGTAATTTATTCAGTGATTCTAATTAGGTTACGAGAAGAAGGTTAACAGAGTAACCGCTAGACAGAAATTATTTTCCTGCAAATTTTCACGTTTTAAATTTGTTGTATAAAAATAGGATTGAGAAAAAAATTTCCAAAAGTTATTAATCTTATGATTATACATAACTTCTTATTATTTTACCAATTCGAGCACATCGAAAACGCATAAAAATTGTAAAACGTTGCGATAGTTTCGAACTCCAACTTATTGATCAAGTTAGCATACCATGTTAACAAAAAATGATCTACCAGAATCTACCACATTTTAGCAAGCACTAAACACGATTATTATAATATTATTTGTAAGAATAATTCAGGTATCTTCCGATTTTTTTTATAATAAGACTTCGAATGAAGAAGACTATTTAGAAAATTTTCCATGATTGTATAATTTCAATAATTATAGAAGAACAATTCCAAAACAAGTCATGTTGACCCATCTGGTAGTTCTGGTGTTAATGAACATCACGTATGTCAGGCATGGGCACGGGTGGAGCCCCTCAAACGCCTGCTTCCTTGCCCCAGAAACACCCAAAACTGGGTGGATTTTCCTCTCCTATTTTTCCCCTTCCACTATACCATTCCACTACCTGAGCACAGTCCAACGTCCCCCACTAAGACCGTAGACTGGTCACGTGACATGTCGCGCAACGTGTCACATATTACTCTGGTCATCAGAGAGGTGGTAACCTGTATTCCCCTCGATTTAACCGATCTGGCATCACTGGGCCTGCGCACTGTTCGCGACGGGCGAAACACTTCTTTCCTCTATGGTAACGGCGGATGCTGGTGGGGGACAGTAGGCGCTATGGTGGGGATGGTTTTCAATTGAGACAAAAATGCCCATCCCTGACGTATGTCTTTTAAGTCTATCATACATATACAAAGACGAATATTACTTTTGAATGTCGATAATAGTTTATTGTAAAACCCCGACGAATTTTCCAAAGAACACATTTATTCTTCCGCGTCAAAAGAATTTATATTAAAAACAACAATTCTGAAAGTAATAAAAAAAAAGATGGCACTTAACTTCTGTCTAGTTGACTGTCGTGTTGTCCGTCGTTTTTCCGCAGGACAGTCGTAATTCCTCCCCGAAACGGTAAACGCGTACCTGAGGCTCCCCGTCGCGCGTCGCTGCGACATCTTAATGGACCGTCAAATTTATTCAGTTCGCTTGGGGATTCTCTTTGTCCCGAATGCGGAATGTCTAGAATCTAGACGTTGCTAATGTGCCCGCGACCCAGTTCATCCTGTTCGATTTTTCACCGATGGTTAAAAATTTGGATGAAAACGACACGGGGGACGAGTGCTAGAAAAGGAAAACGCTTGCACGACGCACAGAGGAAAGCGAGACAACAAATGGAGGAAAAAGGATTGCTAGGAAGCTCATGCATCGGCAAAGATTCTCATTGTGAGATGCAATATCTTCGAAAATGCTTCAGTTCCCGAATTAAGCAGACGAGACCAAACAAACCTCGCTCGCTTGAGAATTGAATTGAGAATCCAAGAAAGCCGGGCAAAATTCAAAATTTCGTACGATTTTTATGAAAATCGGTACTCTGTGTGTGTGGGATTGCTGAATTTGAATATGTTGTCAAAACTGGAAAATCAAAACCACTCTAATAAGCATTGTTTTTAACTTAATTTTAGTGAAAATCGATCATTTTGCGATATTTGCGTATAATTGTATAATTAGAACATCAGATTTAATATGACCACTTTAATTTCAAACCAGTTTTGTAATTAATTATTATGAAATGTATATTTTCTCCTGGTAAAAAATCCGTCAATTTTTTCTTATTTTTTTTTTTATCGTGCTGAAGGTCGAAATATATTAAAAAGTCGGAAATTTGACTTCAAAATGTCGCCATTATGTAGATATTCAAATGATTATTAAACAACTTCATTTTTTGTTTCCGATGATCATAAAGATCGGAATAGTGGCAACCGTCGACCCATGTTTTTTGAAACATACAAAAATCAATATGAGAAAGTTGATTTTTTAGCAATTGAACAGCTAATTCATCGATTGAGACCACTGTGCGCTGTGCGGATCGTTTGCGTGGGAGAACGCGGCGGAAAAACGAGGGAAAATGGTCTGTTGGAAGAAACGGCGAGGTGGCTGTGACGAACCAGCCACTCCTGAAATACTTGTTCCAGTTTAACGGTGGCTCGTCGCATGACAAAGAAGCAACATTTGCACAGCAATTTCATCCTGCATTAAAGCTTCCCATATAAACTGTTTCGCCCGCTCCTGACGATTCACAAATGCTCCGTGAAAATTTACACGCGCATTCCCCATTCTCCCGCGCTAATGGAAACGATCCCGCAAATATTGCACTTGAAAAATGTTCTTTTCACGCGAATCGCGAGCCAGCAATTACTCCGCGTCATCGGTGAAAATCGCAACTCTTGTATCCGTTTCCGATAATTATCTAAACCTCTCGCAATCTAATCGCCCATTTTTGAAAACTAAACCAAATGACTTGACTGTTTTTTGAGAAGTTTGGATTAATTCATTATGTGGTCGGAATCACGAGAAAAATGGGAGAAGTTGATTGTTTACAAACAAATGATATACAGGGTGTCCCATTTAAGTTGAGATTGTAAAAAATCTCGGAGACATGTGATTTAAAACAAACTGACACATGTCCTTTAGTGTTTCGAGTGAGAAGTCAAATGGCACTACTAGTTTTCTAATGCGTGTGCGTTTTCAAGGTTATTTCAAGGTTATTTTGTCTTCTTTATCATAAACCCATATTTTTTATTTCGGAATCATATTCTACGTAAAAAAATGTACAACATTTGTTTGAATCATCTGTTTGTAAGTTCAATATTTCTTAACATATTTAGCTGATTTTTCATGCTTATGTCAAGGATAATTTTGTTTTTCTATTAAAATGACAACGTTACTTTCTTCTGGAAGATTTTTGATTTCATTTTAGAACATCATAATAAAGGCTCGAAATTTTTACCCTCAGCTTCGAGACACAGTAATTAGTTTAGTAAAAGACTCATGAACACATAATAAAGTTCTTACAAACTTACAAAAAAATGTTTCAAACAAAAGTTGTACATTTTTTTACGTCGAATATGATTCCGAAATAAAAAATACAAGTTTATGATAAAAAATTACGAAATGACCTTGAAATACCCTTGCCCACGAATTAGAAAACTAGTAGTGCCATTTAACTCCCCACTCGAAACACTAAAGGACATGCGTCAGTTTGTTTTTTTTAAATCATATGTCTCCGAGATTATTTACAATCTCAACTTAAATGGGACAACCTGTATATACATGCTGAAAGTTTCTATCGATGTTGGTTAATTGGTTTACGAGTTATACGCAAAAATTGCATTTTTTCCCACTTTTAATCGTTCAAGAGTTAAACGGTAAGGCGTTTGCTTAGATTACAAAGTATCATACTAAGACCTTTCTGAAATTACGTATCTATAAATATTCTCAGATACCTCTAAGTATGCAAGTTAAGACTAAAGCATCCAAATGTTTTAAAGAAGTTAAAGAACTTTGATATTTCCAATTATCGTTCAATTCAGTGGCGAAAGTTAGCGTACAGGAATTTTGTTGGGGTTATGAGAGACCCCAGTGTACCAATTAAAGGTTAATCAGAAATGTAAGCTCTTAACAATATTAAACGTGCATATTGCGAAAGCAACTTTTCGGACAACATGATACATTTTGGCTCTCTAGTTTCCAATTTCATGTGATTTTGGTGGGTTTCGTACTCGGCGCTTGAGCCACGCTGTTTCTACAAACTAAATCAGCCGTGTCCCGAGACAATAATTGAATTCCTCGCCGAAACGGACAAAGGTGATCGCCCGGAGGAATTCCTTTAATAACAAATTTCGGGACGGTGGGAGGGGGGGTGGAGAGCGCGATAAAAAGCGACTGGGGCCAAGTGCACGGGCTCGCAAAAAGGGTTTACTGAGACGAAACGAAACAACGGAGTTCCATTTCGCGCGATTAACGCATATCGAGATCCCCGGGCTTCTTGCGCAGAGGCCCCGTCGAAAACTCGGGTGGAATCGACGAAGAAAGCGTCCTAAGAACCGGGTAAAAACGCGTGACGTCCCTGCGATCAACCTATGCCGCAGGGGACCACCCGCACGTAACCTGCGTCGATTTCTTTCCTTTACCTCCCACCGTCTCCTCCCCTTTTTCCTTCTTCTCCACCTTCTTTTCCTGCTCCTCCTCCACCTCCTCTTCTGGGCGCAGCCGCGGTCCTCATCTTTCTCGGTCCCCTTTTCCCCGTGACCTTCGCTGACACCTCCATGCCGCGCAGCACCGTACGTTTTCATGGGACAAAAATGAAGAAATCATGCAAAATGTAAAAAATGTATAATGTTACGCGTAAATCATGTATAATTTTTTACAACGTATATCCACGCATATTTCCGCCAAAAAATCACGAAGGAGTTTTCAGGAGTTTAATTTACATTATTAATTTGTTCTCAAGAAAATGAAAAAACTAACTAACATCAAAATATCAAGTACACACCTCCAGTAACATTCTCTATGTGGAAATAATGAAATGGTTGCACTTTTATATTTATATTTATAAAAGTGCAAACATTTCATTATTTCCACATAGAGTATGTTACTGGAGGTGTGTACTTGATATTTTGATGTTAGTTATTAACGAACACACTAGCACAATTGGTATGAATGCAGTGTAATAGAAAGTTTTCACTTGCAGGTGAAGTACGCAGACATAGTTCATACTCATTTATTGGTTTTAGTGTCATTACTAAAGTGCGAAGTGAAATAGAAATTTATTTTCTGTTTTAATATGGTTAATAGGCTGAAAATAATACAACAATATTTTTCAATTTTTCTAATGTCTTTACTGTTTTAAGTTACACCTATTTATTTTTGTCACAAATGCATAAAATCCACAGTCTAGTCATTACAAACCTTTGTAATAGATATCTAGGAACATTTCTGTGAAAGTTTTACATAACAATATGAAAACTGATTTTTTCACAAAGCATTGCGCCGCTCCTCGCCGCGTCGAGGAGATGGAAGCCAGCCGCGGATTTATGAGTTGACCAGACTTTACAAATGGACACCCTACGCTTTTCCAGGGCAAGGTGTCGCACGTGGTCCCCGGAGTCGTCTTTCCGGACCTACACGTTGCCGTGCGCCACCCGCGCCGACAACGGCCCGCGGCAGATAATAGGAAACGGTAATAATATATTGCATCGTAAAACTGGATGAAACGGAGCCGAGCCCCTGCCCTCTTCCCTTTTTTTTTTCTTGTACGGGGAGTCTCGTGATTTTCGCTTGTCGTATATTCTTCGGCGAATTTCTGTTTGGGTGGGGGGTTGGGACGTTTGATTCACCCAGCTGTGTCTGACACTTTGCTTTAGCTGATCGCAAAGAGCCTCGACTCGATACTGGAGGGAAAATGGTAATTGAAATGGGTTGGTTGAAAATAATAATTATTAAACTGTGGATTTTTGTGCAGAATAAAAATGTTGTACATCGTTTGCAGGAGGCAGGAGCTGCGTAGACGTTTATTTCTTCTCTTAATACGTTTAGTATGTCACGAGTAATATAATGGTATTCGTAACCCTTTGCAGCCCAACGTGTTTCCTCTAATTAAATTGGACCAAACGGGTTGACATTTTTTTCAACAATCAGAAGCATTGATTTACTACATGACGTGCAAAAAATTGCAATTAGTAGGAAATACAGAAAATAATGAAAATGGATCTTTTTAAAACTTTGTTATTTCAGCCCGTAATCAAAATTTAACATATCCGTTTTGTGTATCTATGTTAGTTATACACATGCTGAAAATTTCTTTTATTTTTTCAGATAATATTTACCACTTGCATGTTCTTTTAAAATCTTCTTGGCACGCCATTTAGTAAATCAATGTTTCTGATTGCTAAAAACAGTCTGATCCTTTGATTCGATCGTAAAAAAGTTATACTGTTTTAACCCTCTGTCTCCCGTAAAAAAAACTTTCATTATCTACCGTACTGGGTAGATGGGTCTAATGGATCCGCTTGGTAGACAGAGGGTTAAAGGGCGTTCAAATACTTTCGTGAGCCACTGTATACTTCCATAGATAGGTCTACTAACCTATTTAGAATAGTGTAATTGTGACGTTATTGATGAACATAATGGGAATCAATAAAAGGAACTAGTGATGCAAAAGTCATTGTCGAGTCTGGCGCGACACAGAACCCTAAAGGGTTAATATATAGTAAATAATGTGAAGTGTAGTCATTATTTTTCTAACAAACACGACGAAACCATTAGATTATCTCTTCGTAACAAACATGTTACAAGTCCATACTGGTACTATACAGGGTGTTCATTTCAAAACTTTCTAGCCGAATATCTCGAAAAGTATGAAAGATATTAAAAAAGTGTAAAACACGTGTCCAAGGATTTAGAGGGGGAAAGAGGCGGGAAGTATTAGTTTTTTATTTGGTTGGCGTTTTCAAGGTCATTTGTAGGTCAACATTGTTTTTTTCAAACGGAAACCTATATTTTTTATTATGGGATCTTATTGTACGTAAAAAGACCAGCAATTTTGGATACTTTTCTTTATCTGGGCTCTAGTTTCGGAGATATTTAAAGAGAAGTAGAGCGAGTTATACTTATAGTGCGAGAAAGTTTGTAATTTCTTTATAACTATAACAAATTTTCAAAATGTTCTCCGTTCATTTCTAAACAATAATACAGATTCTTAAACTCTGAACGAACCTTTTTGACGGTATCTGTTGGAATAGCTCTACATTTCTGTGCAAACGCTCTACTTCTCTTTAAATATCTCCGAAACTAGTGCGCGGATAAAAAAAAGTATCCTACGAAAATTGCTTGTCTTTTTACGTAAAATAAGATCCCATAATAAAAAATATAGGTTTCCATTTGAAAAAGAAGGTTGACCTTCAAATGATCTTAAAAACGCCACCCAAATAAAAAACTGATACTGCCCCCCCCCCTCTTTCCCCCTCGAAATACTTGGACACGTGTTTTACACTTTTTTAATATCTTTCATACTTTTCGAGATATTCTGCTGGAAAGTTTTCAAACGAACACCCTGTAGACGCTAATAGGCACGATTCTTTACCCCGAAAGAAGTAAACTCCTCGACTGCTCTACATAATCTCATATTTGTTTTTCCAACTCAACGGTAACGACGTTAGCAGCACAGGAGGAGTTTGTTTTTTTTTTTAGAAATGAGGATTTCTAACTTGACTGGTGTCGACATATTTCCCAAAAGTTTTCACACGCTCCCCATCTCAGTATACATAGTCTTCGTATTATTAGACAATTGTGAAGTAGAAAAGTGTCCACTGGAAGAGAAGCCTACTGCGATTCTCATTGTGATCGCGCAATAGAAACAGTGAAATATTGCCCATGGAGTATTACTGACACATCAAAATTTGTAATGTTTATTGCTCTTTCAAACCTTATACATTTCACAGATCACAATTTAACCTCAATCTATCAGCATGAAAATTAACTTTGAAATGTAGGAAAGAGTTCCGTGTTCACAACAGGTTATAATGAGTACTCTTAACCATTATAATATTGTCACAGAAAAAATAATAAATACATGAATGGAAAATATGATACAAGAATCTAGATTTAAACGACTCAGAAGTACGAACAAATCTATGAAAGCATTTTGCTTTTATTTTCACTGTTGCTTTTGAATCTACCATTCGTCTAAGCTTGGCAATGAACTTATACTTCTGTTCCTGAATATATTCCTCAGATGTTAATATACACGTTGCTAGTAACATTTGCTATTAGTATTAAATAATAATTTACTTCTACGTGTACAGTGTCATAAGTAGACTGCGGATTTTTATGCAGAATCAAAATTGCATTATTTGCAAGATGTAGAAGCTACCTACACGTTCGTTTCTATGTTAAATATCTTTATTGAACTGAAAATGATACAACAGCATTTTTTATTTCTTCAAATGTTCTTTTGCTTTTGTTTTACTCATTTTTGTCATAAATACATAAAATCCGCAGCGTAGTCATAAGATATGCACAATGTATCCGAAAAGCACAACGGTCGAATATATTGTTGTAAATTCGTCGCGGCTTGGCATTTTGCTATAGACTACTTTATTATACAAATATACAAATATCAACAGTAATGTACAATTGTGTTCAATAACTCGATTAACAGTTTGCTACGTTTCGCGAGCAGTTATCGACTCTTCAGCTGTCAGTTTATCAACAGTTTCTTGACAACCTCTCCGCAATACACAAACATTTTAACACTATTCCTACCACGACCGGTCAAATGACCGTTTTTAAAATTTCGATTAGAATTTCCTATATACAACGTAATTGAATCGCCTTTAAACTTCACGACTTTTCCTAAAATATACGTATAACATTTTTCAATATTCACTTCTTTTTTTATTCTTTATTTTCTGAGAAAAATTTGTAGTCTGTCTCACCTACCACGACCGGTAGAACGATCTATATCTTTCTGTAATAGTATTCTCTCAAAGACTGAATTCCGAAACTATAAAGTCGTTACAAACGAAAGGTAATGCAGTTGTGGCATGATTTTAGCCGAAAAGTGCCTTCCAAAGACTGCTTTACGGCACTTCCACGTGTTTACAGTTCTCGCTCGCCTATACTGGTGTAGGTGTGACCGACCAAATGGCCAGAAATTACACGGTAAAATCTAAATATCGGAGATGGCCTTTACAGGTATTTTTCAATATCCTAGACTTAGCCGGGATAAATGCATGGGTTTTATATAAAGAAACCACGGGAAAAAATTTCGAGACAAGAATTTTTATTTCAATTGGCAGAAGAACTTGCCATCGAATATCAAAAAGAGCTACAGCTAGGCAAAGAAGATCAACCAACAACCGTTACAAATACAAGTACAGGTTCTCGTGAACGGAAAATATGCCAGATAAGATATTGCAAAGACAATAAGACTAATAAAATCTGTCTAAAATGTAAAAAGTACGTAAGGTAAAGGCACCAGTAGTTGACCAGTTAAAAGAAGTTTTCCACGCGAACAATAGTAACCACTTGCTCTGTCATCAAATAGCGAGAGTCGATACCTGAAGACACTCTTTAAGTCTTCTAAATTATGTAACAAGACCACTTTTTAAAAAAAGGTTAGTTACACAAATTTAAAAAAACATATTTAAAAATTCAGTAATTACTTCAGAAGTTGACCACTCTTAAAAATGAAAAACCTAGTAATTGACCTTCTGTTCGTTAGTAATTGACCACTTATACTAGAAAGAAGGTTAAAGCAATAATCTTAGAAATCATTTTAGTATCATTTAGATTCAACAATTACCAGCACAAATTAGAATTAAAGGATAAAATAAGAAATAAAACAAATCAATTCTATAACAAATTCAATTCCGGAACAGAGTAGACGTTGCGAGTCAATATTTGACCGTGGAAGCAATCAATAGTTGACCGTGTGGTCATCCTCTCAAACACAGTATGCTACAAAATTTAGAATTATGTTTTGTACTCCTAACAATCTTAGATGTAAAATGGATACATTATAAATCGTAAACAAATTTAAACGAGTCACGTTAGTAATTGACGTTGATTTATCGGGGGGTCAACTTCTGAAAATTGTTCAAATAACAGTATTCAGAATTTGACCACTCAATAAACTATTATTTTGAGGTTAGAATAACAGAAACGATGCATTCATCACTTATAAAACGCTGTGAGAATTTAAAAAGTAAATAATTCAGTCGCGAAAAGTTCACAACGTATGGATTGTTTACCTGAACCGTACAGCTGTTCTTAAAAGAAACGTTAAGGAAATAGAAACATATCGGTATATTGCTTACCTTAATGAATTTAGACGTCTGTTGTTAGTATGCGTACTTCACTTCGCATGTAATTGTTTTAAAATTTAACCAACAGATATTGTGTCATCCGAGATTCGCTTTCATCAAAAGTGCAGAACTTATAATAACCTTATTTTTTATGTTTTTCTAAAAACTGGTCAACTACTGGTGCATGGTAAACTACTGGTGCCTTTACCTTATGTGGAAAATGTACAATCGAGAAGCCTATTTGTAAAAAATGCGGTGAAAACGAATAAAATGTACATTATATATTTCTGAATAAAAGAAACTATATTTTTATACTGTCAAATTGGCTATTATCTTCATTCTATATTAAAAAATAGAAGTTGTGCTAAAGACCGGTCATTTGACCGATCGCGGTAGAAATAGGTATACGCGAAGTGTCGGTACGAATAGTGTTAACTATAGCAGATAATTCGAATGAATTATTTTTATTGCTCACCGCGTTCTCTAAATTTTGTGGCGCCAGAAAGTGCTTCGATAAAAGAGGTAAGAAAGCCTAATGAAATCTCGTTCGCGAAAACCAGCCCCGCAAAAAATTTCTGCCGATTTCTACTGCTACCTTGCGTTTTTCGGGTCGACGTTTAGGAGTCCGAACGCGGCGCATCCCACGGACGTAAACGGCAGGAAAACTCATTATACTAATCCGGCTTCCTAATTGTGAGCGGAAAGACGCGGGCCGCTCCTTTTGAAGGGCCATTTCCGTGGGCTTTTGTGGTAATGTCTTTTGACTGTTCGCCGCACGCTCGGACCACCCCACTGTGAATACATTTGTGCCGGGTGCTGCTCCTTTGAAAACCTGCAGGTTACGTGACGGGCTTAGATATTTTCTTTCCCGTTGATCCTAATTATTCCGGTCACCGACACCGGTCGCGCGAGTACATACACACGTATCTACACAGGGCACATGACACAGAACACACATACGAGCATAGTTATACAGTTGCAACCCCTTCTTCGGAGGGCCTCCGCGCTTGGCCCACGTAATCGAAATTTATCACGCCGCGGCCGGTCCTCGAGTAAATCTTAACAAAGGACGGGCCGAGGAACTTCTATTTTCGTCCAGGGAATATCAACGACCAGACCCTACGCGATGGAGTCGCTAACGACGACTTTATCGATAAATTTACCCCTAACGAGTAAATACGGTTGATATTGCTTCGTGGCCCTGTCTTTTTGCTTTTTTGGACGGCGCGGCGGTTCGGAATGACGGGGCTTTTTCATGCTTCCATTGTATCGGGGAAGGTGATACTTTACGTCTAGCCTGGGGCTGTTAACGTTTTATCGTTAATTGTTCCGCAATTTTTTTGAACATTTTATTCCTTGCCAGAGGGTGTTCGAATTTTCTTTCAGAAATGACATCTTTTTCAGTTTAATCGAGTCAAGCAAAATTGTGAAAAGATAATATTCCTTTTTTATTCTCTTCATCGTGTTTTGGTTGATGTTAATCCTTAACTCCTTGGCCTCCAACAACGAGTGAGACTCGTGGTACTTCGTTCGGACCAAACGTAAACAACACGAGCCTGGCTCGTGGCATTTCGTTCGGACCAAACGCGAACAACGCTAGCCTGACTCGTGGTACTTCATTCGTGACAAACGTAAACAACACTAACACGAAGATTATTAATTTTCTACGAGTTTTCTCAAAACATTATTAATTTAAATTAAGCATTAATTTACAAATTGTTACTGATACATTATCCACTTTCAAATTATAAATCATTTTTGTTCACCGATGAATTGGTCATAATTACTTCCCAGACATCTTAAAAGTATTAGTTGTTCCCAAACGTGTTTATTATTTCGCAATTTCTTTCGTTATGCCGAAATATACATGTCATAAGACGCATACATTTTGCGCAAGTTCGAGCACACGGCTAAACAGCTAAATGGCTCTTCGATACGCGTCGTTTTTTTCTGCGTCAACCGATTTTGATGAAATTTTTAGCATACGTATAACTAACATAGATCTACAAAAGGCATATTTTGAATTTTCATTATGGGCTAAAATAAAGAAGTTTTAAAAAGTGCCACTTTTATTTCTTCTTGTAATTCCTACTAATTGCAATTTTTTCAAAACCTTTTTTGCACGTGATTTACTAAATTAATGCTTCTAATTGCTCAAAAAAATTCAAGTGGTTTAAGTCAAATTTTAAGAAAGTTATTCTGATTTAAAGGGCGTACGAACACTTTTGTGGACCACTGTACATCAACGTGAAAATGAGCTCAAGAAAATCGCAGATTCCTGGCAATCGTCTCAAGAAATTTGTCGATCCTGATCCCACCGGCAAGTCAACCAAGCTATAATACTGTCACAAGCGTGCCGGTAATTTGGTAATAACTCATTCAAGTTCATTGCCGGTAATTACAGCTGCGGGATCTTGATCGTAGGGGAGCGAATGATCGGCTAAAACCCATGAGCGAGTTCTGCGAGTCTCATTTCTATTACCACACGGCATCGAGAGACCGCACAGGTATATAATTTAGGTACGACTGTAGGAGAAAAAGTTATAGTCTGTCCGCAGACTGTACTTGCCCGTCGTAATCTACATTTTCCTTGGCAATCGAGCGTCGAGGAGGGTTCGATCGTTGGTTCGCGATCGACGACAGAGCAAGCGCGCGCGCGCGCTTCAAGAAGGAACACGGACCCGCAAGAAACTCAGGAAATACCTGTCGCCGCGTATCCCGGTGCCTCTCGGAGAGAGCAATTACACGGGCGGCGGGTAGAGAGCAGGTAATTCGCGAGATTGCCGCTGTTTTTCCGGCGCGGACGCCGATACGCGCCGGTGCGCGTGCCTCGCTTCCGTGATCGGCTCGAACTTCTCTGGTTCAGTTTACCATTTCAACGTTCTACTTAATGGGCATGCGATCAAGTTCGATGTGTACTCGCCAATCGCAGCCAATTTCAACGGCCGCGTCCCGTTCCGCAGATTTCAAGCACCACTCATTAGTAGACTGCGGGTCTTTATCCACTCGCGGGCTCATTCAAGTTTTCGCCAAACGATTAACCCTTTTGCTGTTCGCTGAAACGAAAAAATCCGGTAGAAGGAATATCTACCTCTTGCGTTATTCATGTTGCTTCTTATTATATGTATACGTATTGCATTAACCAGTTAGCTGTTTTTGACGAGTATACTCGTCAATGCTGTTTACATTGCAATTTTAGTGAAAATTAAAATATATTCTGAAATTTCAAGATGTTTTGAATATTTGGAGGCCAAGACGAAATAAAACGCACAAATACGAAAATATAAATAATTATTATGAAAAAACTGTATACAGTGTGCACAAAGTAGTTCGCTTACATTTTGCGACACATCTTAGGTACACACTTATCAAAGAGGTCGCAACAGCTAACTGGTTAACCATTCAATTGGAAAGGCGTATACTAACTTATTAACAATAGGTTTTAGGGAACCTGTCACAATGACGGGTTCTAATATTTTCAATTTGCGATCATTGAAATTGTAAAGACTACTCAACAAATTTATTTCTTTTGAGTACACATTATTTAAAAATGGCTAGACATTTGAATAGACACACTTCTCTTATTTTTATAAATTAATGTAAAATATTCACTTTTAGTGCTCCGTAAACCTATAGTGTTAAAATGACCGAGTTCTAACATTAAAATCTACCAAGCACAAATCATATAAGACTGAAACTTCCTATAGAAATGAGAAGATTGAATTTACCTAAGGGTCATTACACACCAAATCGATCACTTTTTGACGTCACCATCGGCGATTTTGTTCTAAATGAAACATGTTGTCGTCCATGTGAAATTAGGGGGGTTTAAGTCATCATATTGCTATTTGAGAATTTGTTTAAAAATTACAGGCCTTCGAAGTTCGCAATTTTTCAGTTACGAATTTTTATCTGAGGAACTGTTTGTCCGATTGAGCTAAATTTCATACTGTTTTATTCATAATGGATTGGGCTATTATAAAATAATTTTTTCAACTTCAATCAGTAACTTTTTAATGTCAAAAAATATAAGCAAATTCTTTTTTTACATTTTTTTCGGTGAGGGGCATAGTTTTTTTAATTTTGAAAAATATGATCGTATTCCTTGAAGTTTCCCCTTCAAAATGAGCCCCTAAAAAAGATGGAATGTTAAAAATTGGTGTCACAATGAGCTGAAAAAGGGCGTGGTGTTCCATCATTTCTGTGTCCCATTGTTTAAAAGCAATACTACCAGACCTCGTATACGACTAAATGACACAATTTATACCTCGAGACGCTACACTGCACACCAGTGATGTATATATTATCGAACAGGATGAGAATACTGAGTTTCACTCAATAAACAATTAGACGTTCAAACCCTAAACTGTAAGCTCCAAATTGGCTTAGTCTCACGTAATCAGTACTTAACCAAAAAAATCATATAGTCCACAAACATTTATTGTAAATACACGAGACTCCCCCTTAACGCATAGCATCTTTTCGACTCAGTTCATGAAGTGTCAGGATTATTTCTGGTCGTTTCTCGCGGGAGGATATCGGAACTATCGCAATCAGACTGGAGCCTCGCAATATACTTCATTCCATCTCTATCGGTCGACTAGAACGGCCGGCGGGATCGCCGTGGTTGGTCTCTCGTCGAAAAAAAGGACCATAGTGGAAATTGCTGTAATGGCTACGCCACTGAAAGCCGAACAGCTCGTCGACAGCGCAGAAAAGAGAAAAAGAAAATGGCCGGCGATCAGCATCTTCCCTTCCAGCGTTCGACTGCATGAAACAGCGTGCGCCACCCTTCTCTCTCTCTCTCTCTCTCTCTCTCTCTCTCTCTCTCTCTCTCTCGCCATTATCCCGGATCTATACGATTCCAGCGGTGATCGTCCGGTGTCGTCGAGAACGAAAGTTCCACGTTTCTCGTGTCTCGATCGATTTCAATGGGACGCGGGGCCGGTTTCGGCCACGGGGATGCAAGGTTGTACTTTCCCGTCGACGTTACGTGTATTAACAGGCACAAAAGACTAATATTAGACGCTGGTAATGCCCGTTCGCTGCCCGACGAGGAAACAATGCTGCACAGGCGAGAGAGCCTTGGGAACCTGCTCTCGTAGGATGTGGAGAAGAGTGTTGGGGGTACTGATAAAAATTCGAAACATTGTGGGATTGTTCGACGATCCGCCGAGAAGGTGGGCGCGACGATGATGCGCTTTATGCGAGGAATCGACTGCACCTCGTGGGTCGTTGCTGTTTCACGAGCTGCCGCAGGGACGTTTGAATCAAATCCCAATTTGTGTGCATTAATTACAAGATACAGGAACTACGTAAACATTTATTTTCTCTGATTAATAATTTTAATACATTCTAAATAATAAGTTGACATTGATGAATTCTTTAAATCTGTTTACTGTTTTAAATTGTGCCCATCCATTTTTGTCATAAATGTATCAAATCCACAGTCATATTTATGAACCTAGCAGATTTTGAAGAACACCGCAAAATATTCTATTTTCCTACTTATGGACACTCGAACCTTTTACTCTGTTTCATCCCTCGTGTCAATTTTATACACTTCTCACTGATTCTGTGATCGTTGATTTGATACCACTGTCCCGAGTTCTGCATATCGTGTTATTAATTATGAACGACGTGAAGAATCCTAGTTTAAACTTAATGCTCCTTGCCTTATATTTTCATTTTCATTATAAAATTATAAAATTGATTATTTATTTTTCTATTAAATTGATTTCTCAATATTGGTTCAATTTGACACCAAGGGATAAATTATGCTGGATAAATGAGGTATAAATGAGGTATAAATGAGAGCTAAATAACATTTACACATCTGTATATAGTTTATTTAATTTTTAACTACATCTTACGAATAACATTTTTAAATTGCATATCTTGTACATGTATTACACAAGTGCAATTTTGATTAGCTATATTTTAAGTTCGCATTTTTTAAAGAAGAGTGACAGGAAAACATTGATTCTACTTTACCTCGATGATTTGTAGGTGTATTATACATATATTGTATATCGTATACTGTACAAATGCATAAAATTGAATTTACACACTGCGACTCTGTGTGAATACATATAGCTTCATCCATGAATTAGGTCCTATGTACTGTGAAAATATAGGGCTGAAGGTGTCATTGTATCTTCTAACTTGGAGCCCAATTTATTAAACTGCCACAATTACTATTGTAATGTACCAGAGAGGACGTACATACATTTTTAAACTAATAATAATTTGACTACATTTATTATAAATCGCTTTTTAATTTACACGTCTATTTACACAATCTAAACTGTCATACTTGCTCGATTCCAAATATAATACATACAGTGACGGGCAAAAGTGTATCAACGCCATTTGAAACAGCATAACATTTTAAAAATTCGACCAAATGACTTGAGCGTTCTTGAGAAGTTAGAAGGTTTAGTTTACTACATGATGCGTAAATTTTTTTTTTAAATTATTGCATTTTTTCGGAATCGCGATAAAAATAGTAAAAGTTGATTTTTATTACTTTCTTGTCTAGGTCTGTTTTGAAAATTTTAAAAATATATCTTATAGCAGGAATAGGCATTTTTGTCTCAATTGAGACAAAACCGTCCCCACCATAACGCCCAGTGTCCCCCACCAGCATCCGCCGTTACCATAGAGGAAGGACGTGCTTTGCCTGTCGCGAACAGTGCGCAGGCCTCGCGCATGAAATAAAGGTTGGTGGGAGAAGCAGGCATTTGAGGAGCCTCTACCGCGCCCATCACGGTCTTATAGATTCAACTAAATTATATACAGTGGCGTGCAAAAGTATCCGGACACTCTTTAAAAACGAATAACTTTTTAAAAATTAGTTCAAACGGCTTGAGTTTTTTTGAGATGTTAAACGCATTAGTTTACTAGGTAGCGTGTAAATAATTTTTTCTAAAAATTGCTATTGGTCGGAATTGCGACGAAAATAGTACAGGCCACAATTTTTAACTTTTTAATCTGTGCCTATAACAAAAATTTAAAAGACGCGTTTTATAAGTCTAAGTAAGTTATGTACATTTACAAAGTTTCATCGAAATCAGCTAACGTCGTTATGAGTTACAAACATTTGAAGGTGATTACATAAGGACAAAATTCCCTGGAAAGACCGAAAATCTGCGACTTTCACCCTTAAGCTCCCATCTTGCAATGTTCGTAGCTTATAACAACATTAACCGACTTCGATGAAACTTTGCGCATGTATATAACCTATGGAGATCTACAAAAAGTATATTTTAAATATTCATTACAGGCACTGATAAAAAAGTTAAAAATCATGACTTACTTTTTTCTTCACAATTTCGACCATTAGAAATTTGTGTAAATAATTATTTACACGCTACCGAGTAAACTAATCCTTCTAACATCTCAAAAAAACTCAAGCCGTTTCAATTAATTTTGAAAAAGTTATTCGTTTTTAAAGGGTGTCCGGACACTTTACGTGCTGAAAATTGCATCGACATTGGGCAATTGTCTTACGAGTTATAAGAGATTAAAAGTGTGAAAATTGTGAAGAACTGCAATTTTTCTCACTTTTAATCGTTTATAACTTATAAACAAATTGACCAATATCGATGAAATTTGCAGCACGTGTATAATTCAATTGTGTCTATTTAGACATATTTATCAAATTTTAAAAACAGAGCCAGATAATAAAGTAGTAAAAATCAACTTTTACTATTTTTATCGCTATTCCGACAAAGTGCAATATTCTCAAATTTTCTTTTTACGCATCATCTAGTAAACTAATCCTTCGTACATCTCAAGAACACTCAAGTCATGTGGTCTAATTTTAAAAATATTATGCTGTTTCAAATGGTGTTGATAAACTTTTGCTCGTCACTGTATAGCTAAAAATTTAATTGTAAAAAAAGGAAAAGTGTCTACACTAGAATGTACCGTGACACCATCGGTAACAGGTAGTACACAACAAATTCGACAGAGTTGTTTGGCTTGTTTCTAATGTAAATATAAATTGTACTGTTCGTATCTCTGTTTATAAAACACCATGTGTAGTTTGCACATCGCTGGATAAGGAACGAGAATCACTGCAGCTGTCCGTATCGTATTACAATGCACAAGTAAGATCAACATATTCGTTTCATCTTATCTTTATATGCTTACGAAGCTCGTTGCGCGAGATGTTCTCACAACTTAAATATTTTAAATGAAACAAGAAGCAGCGATTTATTTGCTTCATATGAAACTTTACGACAGGAAGCAAGTTCTACTTTTCATAGGTGGAGTACTTTGCTGTGTAAAACATTTTACAAATTCTTTGAATATCTTAAAAGCAAGCGGAGGAAGAAGTTTTTCCTCTTTGCACGATTAGAAATCTTGCATGAAACGTTCCCAATCTTGAAATTCCTTAAATATATCGTTGAGAATTTTCTCCCTTCATGTGCTTATCGTAACCCCTATACACAGAACCTCCACCCTTATCCACCACTCGTTCTCTTTATTTAATTTGCCCGTTGATATGTACGTGGCACAATGTTTGACTGTTAATGTTTTACAAATAAATAGTTGCGTTTGCAAACTCTTTCACCGAGTGTATGAAAAATAATTATTCTGTACTTGCAGGCACAAGGTAAATATTTTCTACATCGATTATGAGTAGACAGCGGATTTTATGCATTTATGGCAAATATGAGTAGGTGTAATTTAAAACAGTAA
This sequence comes from Sphecodes monilicornis, assembly GCA_913789915.3. NCBI lineage: Eukaryota > Metazoa > Arthropoda > Insecta > Hymenoptera > Halictidae > Sphecodes > Sphecodes monilicornis. The sequence goes on along the minus strand of OU565286.1, from coordinate 12,620,117 downwards.
AAACATTAGAAGAATTTAAAAATACTTTTACATTGTTTCCCACATATTAAACATATTTTGAAAGAAAATAAATTTCTATTTCACTCTACTTTGCTATAATGCAGGTAGAAAATTTTTATTTTGCATAAAAATCCGCTGTCTAATTATGAGAAACTTTCTACTGAATAATTCTATTTTTAGTCGAGTTCTATAATAATACATATAATGATCCACAGTCTAGTCGTGAATGAACAAAATTCACTGTATATGAATGAGTGTAAATAAGAATGTTTTAGAGCATCACCGTTGAAAGTTAGTGAACATTGAGAGGCAGCATGAATTTCGACGCTATATCTAATCAAGTCTAATGATCGTGGATTAAACAATTTCTGCTTTTGGAATGAACAAGAACCTTGCACCAAATTCTTTCAGTACAATCGAAAGCTGACTCCTAACATTTGTGTTCTTTAATTTAGCAAACGATAAGAAACACATTTTGACGTCAGATTTAATACTTTCTAACAATCATCAATCGAATAATTTGTTTCTGCAATATCCTTCGCATCGTACAGCGTGTTCATCGCGTTAAGCGGTTAACTGTTTATGTCGAGTATACTCGTCATGAAAAGATGGCATTTGTTTGTTTAGTGACGTGTATAATCGTCATGAAAACATGACATTTGTTCGAGTATACTCTTCGTGAAACGATCGCATTTTGTTGTCTAGTGACAATTACGAAAAGATGACATTTTTTGTCTTGTCGCGAGTATACTCGTCATATAGGAAAATAAATACATTTTCTATTAAATAAAATGTATAAGAGTGCTCGGTGTAGTATGAGAAAAGCACAAAAATAATGCTAGCTTAAAAAAAATTGAGCATACAAGTGCACGTTTTTAAAATGAAGCAAAATAGTTAACAGGTTAAACAAAGTAGAAAAAAAAGACAGCAATGTGAGAGAAGATGAATGGAGAAATTAACAAAATCATGCCTAAATCGTAACATAAAAATTCTTCAATTTCTCGAGCGTCGAGACAACATGGTATCGTCGCGAGGCCAAATAAAGTTTAATAAACGCCGATTGAATAATACCAGTCCGGAGGTGCAGAACGGGCAGTCGATCATTATCGCGACAGATCTATCGAGGGGGTCCGGTAATTGGTCTTGCGGCTTTCGGCGGGGATCATCTCGATGCGCGCGTATATTTCGATCGATCGACAACTTCCGCATATACAGTCGAGTCGAAAATTAAGTTGACTCTTTTTAGAAACTACTAACTTTTTGAAAATTTTACCAAACGACTCGAGCTTTTTTGAGATGTGAATATAATACAAATTTAAAATGTCTTTTCTAGACCTAAGTAAATTACATACAAAGTTTCATCGAAACCGGTTGACGTTGTTATGAGCTACAAACATTAAATCAGATCACATAAGGGCGAAATTACCCGAAAAGGCCAAAAATCTGCAACTTTCACCCTTAACCTCTCATCTTGTAATGCTCATAGCAATATTAAACGATTTCGACGAAAATTTGTACATGTATATAACTGATTTTGATTTGCGAAAAGTATGTTTTAAGTTTTCTTTATGAACGCAGATAAGAAAGTTAAACATCGTGACCTTCATGTTCTTCTTCCGAATTCCGAGCAGTTGCAATTTCAAAAGAAATCTTTTTACACATTACCTAGTTAACTAATCCTCCTAACATCTCAAAAAAAAAATTAAGTCATTTGGTAAAATTTTAAAAAAGTTTTTAGTTTTTAAAGAGCGTCAACTTTTAATTCCTGACTCGACTGTACAATATGCATACGTGTATCCCGCGATTCATTCGGAGACGTTTCGAAAACTCTGTCGGAGTTCGGCCGGAACGGCAACATTGATTCGACCATTATTCATTCCGTGGCATTTTCGATGATGGATCGCCCAAGGCAGAGCTGCGCTACTCGAATGGCACGCTTCGTGCGTAGCTAGCGACGCTTGTTGCGTTTCGTTCTTTGTTGCTCCCTTTACTGCCTCTTTTATTTGCCGTTTTTTATTCCTCCCTGCTCGTTCTTTTTCGAGGATCCGATCGGAAATTATGCGGAGCAGAGCGAAACGGTGGTTACGAGTAGAAGGAGAGGAGACAGGAGTCGAAGAGTGACGGAGGAAGAGAGAGGGAGCGAAGAAGAAGAGGAGAAGAGAGCGATGGGGTAAGATGAGAACGGCGCGCAACCACGGGTCCTCCTGCACGAGTATCCATAATGACAGATTACTGCGGCATTAATTCCTTGTTTAACCAACAAACAACCTACCCGGCATGCCGTTTAAGTAATGAAATATGGCGGACGTGGCCCCGAGCACCCAACGAGCCTGCCCTCCCCTCTGTCCCTCCTCGACCCTCCTCGAACATCTTCGCCTTGTTTCTTACGTTCTACCCGCGATACCCTCCACCCTGTTACCATTGCACGCTCGTTGCTCGACCCGCGACCGCCATTTTCGAGAGCGGTCCGTCACGATTCCCTCCTCCTTTCACGGCCGGGCCGCGCCATAGTTTTCTCGTCTTTTTACGCGTTTGATTTAAACCGACAATTTGCGCTCATTGTGCCCGTTCCTCGGGTTGTACTTAGTGTGTCCCCGGTTTATTTAAGGAGATTACACGTGCTTATTTGCGAGGCATTGTGAAACATGGGAGCCCCGCTGCAGCCAGACCTCCTCGTCCTCTGTTTCCGATCGCTTCGATCTTGTCAGCGATGGATTTTAACGGCGGACCTGACCTCGGCGGCCAGCTCCCCGCTATCAAATCATATTTTATCTCGTTCCCACGTTGCCGACCAATTATTACACCGGTAGTTTACGTGCAAGAATGTTCCTCTCGTTTGGAAGCATTTCGGTAGTTTTGTTTCTGCGGTGCTGGTGGTGCTAGTCGCTTTTTTTTTTCTCGGTCTCGTTTTGCCGTTGTTTATGGACAGGATATCCTTTACGATTAACACAATTGTCGGGTGGATAAGCGTTCATTTTTTGAGATGAATAATGAAAAGGTTTGTGTTCAAAATATTACTTACGTTGTACGTTGTATACCTAAAGGGGACTTTCTCATCGAATCATTTAAAATCTTGATATTTATGAAATTTTTTTTCTAAAAACAATAACACAAGTGATATATATATATATATATATATATATATATATACATGGTATGTGATAAGAATAATTTTTTTTTTTAAGAAATTGCAATTGGTCGGAATTGCAAAGAAAATATTGAAAGTTGTATTTTACTACTTTTTTATGTAAACCTATAGTGAAATTTTAAAAATTACGTTTCACAGATCTGTGTCATAAATCAGCGGTTGAAAATAAAAGAGCGTAAGGCGGACTTACACTACTATGATCCCAAATTGTTCGTTCTATTTGTTTAGTGACAAAAGGATAAACTGCCATTTTTTTAGCAAAGACGGAAGTTCTATTAGGTTGTTGCATATGAAAAGTCCGATTTTAGAATGGAAATGTCCTAAAGCATGTCGTTCAAGAGATACTATTACAGTCTACACCAGGAATGGGCACGGTAGGCGCCCCTCAAACGCCTGCTTCTCCTACCAACCTCTCTTTCATGTATCACTTCCTTCCTCTATCGTAATGGCGAATGCTGGTGGGGGGCAGTGGGCGCTATGGTGGGGATGGTTTTGTCACAATTGAGACAAAAATGCTCATCCCTGGTCTACACTTTACTATAGATCACTTTCAGCTGTAAAGCTGATCCTTAAAATCTTATCTTCAATTTTAATTCAGATGTTGAATTTTACTTGTAAGTAAATTGTATTTCAATGTCCATCAATGCAATTGTCATGCATACTTTTTATATTCATGGAAAAAGAACTTATTGACGATAGCATTACGTGAATTTTGGTTAAAATGTGGTGATTAATCAAAGTACTATTCGTTGATGGTAAAAGAAACTACAAAATAGAGATGAAAATCTTGAAAATAAAGAACGTATATTCCTAAAAAATTGAATTTCTAACGTAACACAATCAATAAATTTGAAATTCATTGATAGGAAACGTTGACTAAAATAGTGCTTACTTTCATCAATAAGTCCATTTAGATAAAAGTTACGTTTGCTTCACGTTACTGCTCAAAATCGGTCATTTCATATGCAACAACGTAATACATCAATTGACACTGTCGGTAAATAAATGATGCCTATAAGATTCGAAAAATAATATTAACACGTTAAGCGCACTGCAATATTGTCTCGCTTTTCATCTCACTTTTTATTTAAATTTATTGCTCCCCGAATTTCTGTTTAATCTGTACCAATTAAATCTACCAAGACAGTGTGAACATTTTTTAATATTATATGAATTATATATTATATATTCTTCTGTAAATTCTTAACGTATTAACTCCAATCTTCAGAATTTGGATTTGAACCACTATGATTCTCACAAGGAAAAGACGCGGTTTTCGGGTCTTAGATTTTGTGGAAACTTTGCATACTGGTAGATTTCGTTCTCCTGTGTTTGAATGTATAGCATTATAGGCGTCGATACTCAATAATTTTTTAGATATTTACAATTTAAATTCATCATGTAGAAATTATGAAGTTTTTTTAAGTGCCATACGTCGTGATGGTAACGTACTAGATTCATTACCGGGAAGGCCAGTGTTCAAATTCCTTTTTCTCCATTTTTTCTTTTTTTTCTGTTCAGTTTATCTATTTTAAGTAATTGTATTTTGCACATGAAAAATACACTCATAATGTCTATAGGAAACAAAATATAAAAATTTCATTGAAAAGGAACATAATATGAAAGAAACACAAACTTCATCAATCTTAACGTATCTCAAAAGTTGTCGAGTGTCGACGGCTATAATGATACATTTTCATAAACAGGAGAACAAAATCTACCAATATGCAAAATTTCGGGAAAATCTGAGACCCCAAGACCGCGTCTTCTCCTTGTCAGTCCGCCGATTGACGCCAAAGTAAAATGCTCAAGCATTCCCAAACGAACTAGTCCCATCGAAATTTCTGATCATCATCTATGTCTCTAATGATCACCTCACACTCGCTTTCCAAGCACGAAAGACCGTTCCACCAAATAATCTCCAGTACCACGATCCCGAAGAATCAGGAAACCTCCATCAGCCGGGCATAAAACCCATCAGAAAGAATCCAACCGGGCACGAGCGCAACTTTCGAAACTCCCGGACCGTTTCCAGTCTATTTCCCAAATGTTAACGATCCGACGCGTGGTATGGCGCAACGGTCTCTCCTCTGGAAACGAATCCCCAATAAGGAGTCGTGTCCGACTGAATCCGAGAAGATTATCCCGTCGACTTTCGTACGGCCGATTCTGCTTCTCCCGCGGGACGGGATCAAAGGTAGAAGGTAGAAGATGAGAAGGGGAGAGGGTTGAGGATCCTGCTGATTAAGACGGAATTAGTGAACGACGGAGAGAAGACAGCGCGAGCGTGGCGCGTCGCTTGTTCCCGGGGCATTCCGCGACGGAAGCACCTGCTGTTTCACGGATAGACCCTGAATCCTGAAGAAGAAGACGAAGTCTCTCTCTCTCTCTCTCTCTCTCTCGGACGCTCGTGAATCCCGACGCGACTTGTCAGGGTCACGGGCGTCACGGTTAGGGCCAGTCGAACGGTTAGGGGACGAAGATGGCTGAAAGAGGATGGAACGGTGGCTAGAAGAGGGGTCTAAGGGAGCGAGGAGAGGCCGGGCCGGGTTATTACCGGCTTGTTAGGCGGGAGAAGGCAGCTGCTCTCCATTTAAGTTCGAACAATTAAATTGTCTGGTCCCGATCCGACCACCTTAGTCATATACCTACTCGTCCACTCGTTCCCCGGCGTAATAAGATGACCGATTGACTGGCTCACGAAATGCATTATTTCCTGCATTTAGAAGACGGCCCGACCCTCTACCCCGCTCACCGCAATTAGCTAGGCTCGAGCAAAGCAGAGCGAAGCGGAGTGGAGAGGAGCGATCATCACGATAGCATCGAGGAGGGAACGATGATTAGTTTTGTGTCGTTTCTAACGAGCCCCGCGCCCCATGTACCACTTTGTTTGTACCTGATGGGAAAGCTTCTACACACCTCTCGGCCACTTGTTCGGCAACGTCTTAATCAGTTTCTGATATGGTAATCTCCGGACCCGGTCGTTTCCTTTTCTTCTCGTTTTAGGGTCGGTTTGTCGGGTGACGCTGCCAGCCGATCAATGAATGGAAGGTGTTCGCCCGACCACTTACCAGATTAGGCTGTGTGTTTGAGATTAGGGCAATTACCGGCTGTCCGGGCCGTGATTCGAATGTGCCGGTACTCGCCGCTGGGGCCTTCGGAAAACGGCTTTTTATGGAACCCTGCGACATGTAAATCGAGCCTTGTAGATCTTCTGCTAATGGTTTATTCTTGTTGCACAAATTCCAATTTAATTTTTGTTACCACTTGTATTGTTTTATTTTGTATGTTTTTTTATTGTTGTATGCCATTTATAGTTGTACGTCTATGTACTCTATTTAATTCAATACTTAAACATTGATCACTGCACAGTGAACACTGCAGTTCATGGACTACGGAGTTTTATGAAAAATAAAAATTTTCTAAGTCGTTCGTGGGAAATGGAAGCTGGATGGGAATGTATTTCTTATTTCAATCATTTTAATAAGTCAACAATAATGTAACAAATTGCCTTCACAGTCTTGTGTTTCGTTTTTTCGTTTTCGTTCATATTTGGTAAATTCTTTTTAAAATCTTCATCATGTATAAACTTTAACGCAACAGTTATCACTAAATTGCAAATCTTCATATATTTATGACTGGAGCAAATATGTAAATACAGACAAACATATGCTATTATGCGTTAATATTCTCTTTTGTGTTATTCGTCTTAATATGTTATTGTTTCCACTTTCTCATAGAAGCCAGGAAAAGAGTCCGTAATTTGGACAAGGTGTACCGTAAAACAACCATGTTTCATTAACATTGCTAATGATATTAAACGACTACAAATTTTGCTTTGCATCTAATTCCCCTGTATATTTCCCTTGGTGAAAAGAAATATTCGTAGTATTATTCGCAATATTAATTGCTTGCAATTTGCAATTTACATCTAATTTAGGAACTGATACAATTCGAGTGGTCTCCACAATTCCCAAACCAGCTCACAAAAAGCGAGAATTTTCAGAAAAATCCACAGTGTCCAGTTATCACCGTGTCTTATCCCAACCTGATTACGATTTCTAAAGTTAGTTCTAATCTAAGCACCGATTCAAATTCGACTGCTTTCCCTGATTTGCAAACTAACCCCAAAAAGTGAGAATTTGCATAAAGGTCTACAGTGTCCAGTTATTACCGTGTCTTATCCCAACCTGATTATGCTTTCTAAAGTTAGTTCTAATCTAAGCACCGATTCAAAATCGATTGCTTTCCCTGATTTGCAAACTAACCCCAAAAAGTGAGAATTTGCATAAAGGTCTACAGTGTCCAGTTATTACCGTGTCTTATCCCAACCTGATTATGCTTTTTAAAGTTAGTTCTAATCTAACCTCCGATTCAAATTTGACTGCTTTCCATGATTTGCAAACTAACCCAAAAAGTGAGAGGTTGCATAAAGATACACATTGTCCAGTTATCACAGTGCCTTATCCTAACCTGATTATGGTTTCTGAAGTTAATTCTAATCTAGGCACCGATTCAAATTCGAATGCGTTCCCTGATTTGTAAAATAACCGAAAAAGTAAGAATTTGCACAAAGAGATCCACAGTGTCTTAGGCCAAGCTGATAATGCCATTGCTCTTCCCAATTTGTAAAGCAGTCATCAAAAATTGAGAACTTTCGCAAACGTCAACAGTTATCGCAGCACATATGTATCTTGTCCCAAACGCAATCTCTACAGAAGAATATAACAAACTGAATATAAATATTTCATAACCTTACGAAAAACCGCACATCGAATCAGAGCACAGCTGCCGAAGAAACGAAAGTATCGACCCGAATTCGCGGAACAACGAATCGGAGCGAGACTACCGAGAAGAGCAGCTCTGCTCCATTTCGCGGAATAATGTAAAATATGTTCGCGGACGGATAATGGTCCTCCGCTTTCCGTTGCACTTCGAAGGCTTGTTGAGAGGCCCGCAATTATCTAGACATCTAGACGTAGAGATCAATGCTTTTTTTTCTTTTTTTACCACAGTTGTCCACCCCCACTTTCGTCTTACAGTTACCATTTTTCGAAAGCAGCTGAATCTGGAAGTATGTTCATTGGAATTTGAATTTAACATATAAGCCGTTCTGTTTGGAAGTGGTATAACTCCATTTTTGAAAAAAATTAGTTAATGGTAGTTTTAGTGAGATATACTCTCCTTATATTTTTATAATCACATAGTCATATTGATGTACAATATCCTCATAAATTAATCAAAAGAAGTTGAAGTGTAAAATACTATCCTAGGAATGTTTATGTTGAAAGTGGAAAAAGTCCATTCGTAATAATGATAACTGAGGCAACTTTCTAATCGTATTATTTATTAATTATTACGACTTCAGTGTGCGCTGCACTTAAAATCTTTACAACGGATAATTTCTAATGGCTTAAAACGCAAGCCCTTAACCCCTTGGCCTACAATAACGAGTGACACTCGTGGTAAGAAATTTGGGCCGAAAACAATAAGGTCGAGCCTGACTCGTGGTACTTCGTTCGGACCAAACGTGAACAACGCGAGCTTGGCTCGTGGTACTTCATTCGTGACAAACGTAAACAACACTAACGCGAAGATTACTAATTTTCTACGAGTTTTCTCAAAACTTTATTAATTTAAATTAAGTATTAATTTTCAAATTGTTACTGATACATTATCCACTTTCAAATTATAAATCATTTTTGTTCACCGATGAATTGATCATAATTACTTCAAAGACATCTTAAAAATATTAGTTGTGCCCAAACGTGTTTATTATTTCACAATTCCTTTCGTTGCGCCGAAATATACATTTCATAAGACTCATACATTCTGCGCAAGTTCGACCACACGGCTAAACAGCTAAATGGCTCGACGCGTGACGGACCTTCTTGTTTATTATGGCCCGAGCAATCGGGAGTTAGCGGGTAGGTCTTATACCACTTTCAAAAACAACGGATCATAGTATTCACGGCTTTGCGATTTCAATATCGTCTTCGGTTACAAGATCTTCGAATCATGAAAAAGTACTGGTGTGCTTCAATAGTCGCCCAGTGGTCCAAGCTACCCTCTTCTGTTGTACTTCTTCAATACTTGCTGTAAATGAGTTTATCCTTAGTTAATTCTTGCGGTGAAAGATTCTAGATGTATTTCGTCATATTTATATTTCTGTTAACAAATTTGTATGATTTTAACAATAGCAAATTTATCATAGTCGGCTTTGGTGATCGGTTTTAGAATTATTATTGTACAATTATCGAAGTTGTTTTGATATTATCGAAGTATTTATGTTAAAATCTAATATTATAATAAAAATTGCGAAAAATCTAAATACATTCTAAGTTGTTGTTTGTATGAGGCAACTCACTGTTACTTTTGTTGTTCGATCAATTTGCTATTAAATTATTTTATAGCAATTAACTGAAACTTATTTTTTGGATACTGTTGCGTTTTACAATTTCCGTTATCGCACGAAATAATGGAAACACTGTTTTACAACTCGCACATTATATTATTGAGATTGATAACTGCGAGCATTACAATTTCTTACTAACGTGTTCGCTACCAGCGATTGTTTGATAACAGTCTGTATAATATTCCATTAAAATGCAACATGTTCTTTTTTAAAGTATTCAGTTAATGTTGTCAAATGGCTGTCGTTTGTCAACATTTATCAAATATCCTACAAAATATTACCAGAGGAAAGTCATAAACTCCCCACATATCATGCTGCGTGTTATAATTTGAAATATAAAATTAAATACCACTTGCAATGGGTTTAATCTGTACAACATTCTGGCTGTGTTATTACATATCAGTGATTATTTAATAATGTTTTGATAAGTGATAAAATCAATCCTAGAGTCATACACAATATTTACTACGACATCCAATATCACCGTACTTCATAGATTCAACACTTATTTTAGTGTCTCAAATAAAAATCATGTCAAGTGCTAAAAATACAACGAAAATCAATCTACATATAATTGTCACAAAAACTATGAATCTATAGCAATTTTGCTATATGCCAATTAAAACATTCAGATAATTTTATAAATAACTTGGAAGTGGGGACCTAGATATTTATATTAGTGTTAATGAAGAATTTTCTTGATATAGAGGGTGTTTCCGAAATTTCGTCAAATTTCCGTATATTTTAATTGCCAATACGAACATTCAGAAAATAGTAAGAATAAATTTGGAAATAGCTTTCTGGGAGAGTAGGTATTTATGTATACAAGGTGTTCATTTGAAAACTTTCCAGCCGAATATATCGAAAAGTATGAAAAGTATTAAAAATGTGTAAAACACGTGTCCAAGGATTTCGAGGGGGAAAGAGGGGGGCAGCGTCAGTTTTTTATTTGGGTGTCGTTTTCAAGCTCATTTGAAGGTCAACTTTGTTTTTTCAAATGGAAACTTATATTTTTTATTTATGGTATCTTATTGTACGTAAAAAGACCAGCAATTTTCGTAGGATACGTTTGTACAGAAATGTAGAGCCATTCCAACAGATACCTTTAAACATGTTCGTTCAGAATTTAAGAATCGTCTGTATTATTGTTTAGAAAACAACGGAGAACATTTTGAAAATTTGTTATAGTTATAAAGAAATTACAAACTTTCTCGCACTATAAGTATGACTCGCTCTACTTCTCTTTAAATATCTTCGAAACTAGTGCGCAGATAAAAAAAAGTATCCCACGAAAATTTCTGGTCTTTTTACGTACAAAAGCTCCTATAATAGAAAATATAGGTTTCCGTTTGAAAAAACAAAGTTGACCTTCAAATGACCTTGAAAACGCCACCAAAGTAAAAGACTGATACTGTCCCCATCTTTCCCCCTCGAAATCCTTGTACACGTGCTTTACACTTTTTTAATATCTTTCATACTTTTCGAGATATTCGGCTGGAAAGTTTTCAAATGAACACCCTGTATAAAGATGAATTCTGAGTTTTCTCGATATAAACGGTGTTCCCACAATTTCGTCGAACTCCTGTGTACTTTGGAAAACATTTGTGCAATGTATGTTAAGTATCGAGGCATGGATCTCGCATGTGCATTCCGATAGAAGTCAAGAAAGAATCGAACAAAAACGAAAGCGATAGCGCGCGGTAAATCGTAAATCAGAGTTTTATTGGAGCCTCGATAAGGGGTGGGAGTTATTATGCAAATATCGGTTACGTTGTTAATTGCATTGGACATGTAGAGGCATTTCCAGCGGCGGTCTCGAGTATCGGTGTTCCATTGTATTGGTATTTCCACGAAGGGGTTGCTCTTCCTCTCTCTCTCTCAACGGCCTCGGAATTTCTCGGCGCAGCCCACCCCGTTACGCATAAGGGCTGAGGGAGGGCCGTATATAATAATACAGGTCGAGATCGGTTTCCTCGGCGGACATTAATAGTACTTATCTGCCGTACGGTGCACACCACACGTGGTAATTATCGTCCAATCTCGGAAGGACCACCGGGTCTCTACGATATAACTCTTCCCAGTTTGCTACTTCAAGGCGTGCGTGTTCGTTTTTCGACGAGCCTCGTGGTTCTCTCCTCACTCTCCCTTCGTCGTCGTCTCTTCCTCCATCTTTCTCTCCTTCTCTCCCTCTCTCTCTCTCTCCCCCCCCTCTCTCTCTCTCTCTCTCTCTCTCTCTCTCTTTCACGGAGGCACAGCCCGAACGGGCTGCTCCCTTTCGTCGCGTTCTCTGTCCATCTTATTCCGTAGTCGCACACGCTCGTTCCACGGGCTGATCCCCGCCTATGGGACCCGGGCCGGGGCCATCGAGGATTTAAATTTAATTTAACGCTTTCACGTACCGTCACGATAACGAGGAACTGACAGACGATTATAATAATCATCGTAGGAGCACAAGTATTTCGGAGGGCCGCGCGCCGGACATCGGCCTGGAAAGAGCTGTAAAACCCGGCAGATTAACCCGTCAACGCTGCTCCCTATCCACTTCGTGGTTCTTTCCAACCATGAGCTGATTATACCGATGTGTGCGTTTACACGTGTGTGGTTGCCAGCGCGAGCCTGGTTATTTAAACGCAACAGTTTTCGGTGCGGGATTCTCTCGAAACCCAGACGGGCATAATTAAATGTACTCGCTCGGATAATTGATATTTCGCGAGGCTTCTGCCTCGGCAGGCCCTCGCGCAAAATCACGATCCTGTCCGCCTCTTTCGTGATCCTTTCCCTGGATCATGCTGCACCGGCCGCATTAATGGCGGGCACAGAGATCCACGGTTTCAACTTCGGCTCTGGCTTCGGTTTTGTTTCCTCGATCACGCAACCGGCGATCGTAAATGTTGCTTCTCGAGCTCGTAAACTGCTCGAGCTTGTGAAATTATTTCGTCGGTTATCATCGAGCACGATGAAAATATTGCACGGACTTTGCACGCGAACCGGAGCGATGCTGTTTGTGGGACACCTCTTTTATGGGGAAGGAATGAGCTTGTTCGAGCGAAGGCCGGTCGGGGCGCCATGTTGTAACGAATCCAGAAGCTCTGTGTAATTTTTTATGGTCCTTGTGCAATGTTTGTTTAGTCCTTTCGATGTTTGCGTAGAATATGACATAGAAACTTACGGCACGAGTACGATTTCCGTCGCCCCTCGTTTTGATCCGCCCCCTCCACGACCTAACCACAACTCATTCTATTCACATGATTTTTCCAGTACTAGTTCAAATTCTGGATGACAGCTACAATGCAAAGATTATGCGAATAAAATTTCATTTTCTATAAAAAACGTCTCTTGATATTTTGCTATATTTCGCATAGTTACCGAGATATTTGCAAATTTATAAAAAACAGGAAATCTACTTTACCGGCTAAACCATACCAATTTGACACCATGTTATATATACATTTTTTCTTAAAATAACCCCAAGAACACAAATATAACCTCAAAACGAGCGGCCACGGAAATCGTACTCTCCCCGAACTTAACATCGCCGGTCCACCAAAGTGCCATAATTCCTTCGATCATTGGTTTCTAATGACAACAGTCAATTAATGAGAATAAGTAATACATCTTTCGTTCTCTGGACTATCTCTGTACTCTGTACTCTGAATCTCTGTACTATGCCTACATTATTGTCACACTTGCATTCGGAACAGCATCGTTTACGATGGCCACAGTCGACATAAAATTGCAGGACTTTGATTATGAAATTGATTAAATTGGAAGTGAAATAAAACCTTGATGAATGCTGGTCCTCGGCTACAGTGGATGTAGTTGAGTAACACGTGAAAAAGTATTGAAAACAAACCTGAATATTATACACATTTCGCTTTATTGTGATATTTTGTTCGAAACAAACAGAAAAAGAATATTATTCGAGCTGGCCAATACTCAGAATCGAAAGTATTTGCAATAAACTCGTTTCTCGTGGTTGTTCGGAAATTTAAATTTGATCCCCTGTTTGCGAAATGCTTGCAAGTCATTTAGGATTGCTGTTCGATATGTTGTTTCCGAGCTGATGGTTTTCACCCATCCGTTTGCCGAATTAGTTCAATATTTTACTTGAAATCATCTATAAATTAAATTTCTGTTTTCAAGCAGCGGTCGAAAACATTGCTAAGCTTCGTTAAAAATTGAAAAAAATGTAGCTGCAGTTGATTTCTGTACGGTAACCCCAATTTTGCTTTATAACGTTGGCCCCGCGCTGCATGTCGGTTGCTGAAACCCGATATTGTTTTGCGCAGGGCATCCTCATAAAGTTTAAAATATCTCTGTTATTCCACAATGATGAAGGGGAACGCGCGTGTAGATGGGACCGAAAGGATCGAGTTATTTTTCGACCACCGCTAATTAAATTGAAATCGCATCAAGCTTATCTACATCAATAGGTTGCCACAATGCATCGGAATACTTCATTATTTATTAATTAATACAGTCATTATACTGCTCAAAATTTAATTATCCCCAAGCAGAAATCGTTGGAACGCTCTTGTTTTCTTGAATTATTAGCCACGGTTCGTTAAAGTCTTGTTTAAAAAATGGTCCCACGACTGAATTTCCAATTTACGTTCAGCTTTTAATTTTTCTTTACCTTTTCATTATTTTGAGGCAATAAAGATGCAACCAAGATGGAGCTTAAACAGTGTACCCTTTCCCATGTCTGAGACACATCAGGGCGAGGTGTAAGCGTGTCCTTCAAACGACCTTGAGGGAAACGAGGGGAAAAATTGCCGAGTACGACATTGTCGTATGCCCGTCAGAACGACTGTAAAACAAAAAACTATGGGATCGTCGACTTTCACTTGCAATTGCACGGTTTCTCTTTGGTTCTAGGTCCGGCAATGTACTTAAGGGTGCAAACAATTTATTATATAATTTGGTTCAGTCGGAAAGAAAAGCAGGGCGGATGGTGTGAATGAGAGAGGAACGAAAGGGTAGAATATGGAAGACAAGTTATGTATTAAAGTCGTAAAGGGACGGGATTCCTTTGCAACCCGTAAGGGAACAAATAAACACATACATACATATAATTTGGTTCAAGCATGAAAATTGCAATATAAAGGTACATGAAAAAATAGACAAATTCGATTTACTACTATAAATATTATAATTTCACATATTTAACAATTTAACATACCCTAGGGTCCTGAGGAAAGAAGAAAGCATTGAAAAATATTCTTTTGTAAATTCAGCATGAACAACACAATTCATCGATATAAATTCACTGGAAAATTAAATTACGAGTGCCGTGGTGCGACTCGAAGGGTTCGGTGAATGCAATAAAAGAGAAACTAACTTTTCTTGCATTTCTGAAGGGGAACGTACCTTTAAGGGTAGGTCCGGCTCAGCAGCCATAATTGAGCTAGCGAGGGCAATATTTTTCGTGTCTAAGCGGGGCCATTCCACGAGGAACAATATTTGAAATGGGCAAGGAAAATCTCTTGGCCAAATAGCCGGCGCAAGCTCGGTCAGGTCACAAAGGAAAAAATTAGTATGTCTGTAAACTTTCGCCGAGTGACGAGAGTCGACCCTTTCGCGGAGCAAAACAGGAACGGTAAAGGTCACAATGTCGACGACTAATGGGGGTTATGCAAAAGAGAGAGAGAGAGAGAGAGAGAGAGAGAGAGAGAGAGAGAGAGAGAAAGTCGGTTGCTTGTTTAGGACGGAAGTCCTTCGAACTGCCGCGTTTCCCCAAAGTTGTCGGAAATTACTGACCAATCGTTCTGTTTGGACGGCCGCGAGGCGTAAACGGCACCGTTAATACCGAAAACCGGAGGGCCTTCCCATAAAAAGTCATAATGGACGACCTTAAAATCATTTCGCCGTCAGCCGGACTAAACGTCTCGTATTTTACGGTGAAATACAACCATGGCCAATGCCAGATGCAAACGCAATAAAATGGTAATAAGCGACTGCAGACACGTGCGCCTGGTGCCGTTTCGTTCGCCTTTCGAAAGAGGAAAACATTGTGATCATAGTTCGTCCGCGTGCGAGCCGATAAGACCGTCTCCCTTTTGATTTACGGCGCTGTCATCGTCTAGCGTTTCAAACCGTTCTTTGGGGCCATTGTTTCGACCGTTTTTGGCACTCCGTGTGCAATGGTAAATTCAACGGTTCGTTCGGGTCGAGTGGATTATGTAAATGCATCTGTTATTTTATGGGACTACGAAAATAATTATTGGTAAAGAAAAAGGGTACAAGACGAGTTAAGAAGCAAATTAGTTTCTTTTTTAAAAAATGTACATGTATTAGACTGCGGATGTTATGTATTTATAACAAAAATGAGTAGGTGCAATTTGAAACGGTAAAGAGACTGAATGAATTCAAAAATGTCAATGTACTACGGCCAACTTAAATCAACTTAATAATTAAAATTATTAATGAGGAAATAAACTACTTTGTTCATTGATGGTTTACATTTGTTTAGTAACATTGTAACTATGGTAATTTTAGGAACTCAAACAAATCCTTTGATTATACAACACTTACAATTAAAGAAAATGCAAAAACAAGCCATCGTTTATTTAAAAATGGATATTCGGAATATTATGAGCGTAGAACGCGGTTAGCTGAGCGCCACGCACGCGACGAAATTCATGAGGCTTCTTAACGAACTGAAGAATTAAAAGATCGCGACGTCGTGCGTTGCACTGTGCGTGGAGAAGCCCGTTTTCTGCACAAAATTCCATTACTCGAAAATTATAGCTGATTCGAGAAAATCTTTCAAACGAAAGTTGTCGAAGACAGAAAAGATTATATGAAGATTGTATTTGCTTAACATTGTAGTAACTTTGAAAAAACTCTGTTGAAGCTACAACTAAAATTTTTATTGGAAACCTATAGTTTTGATTACGTATCCTTGAAAGTGACATAAAGACGTTTTGGAAACACTGGAATACTTTTATTTATGCATAAATTGTTATCGAGATAAAATCGTTCAAAGTTGCCGTGCCCATATTAGCATTATGTAGTGTATATCGCGAAGTTGTTCAATTCGACTATGCATGGCATGCATCTCTTCTATGCCCTCTAGCTTTCTTCTATAAACAGTTAATAAAAGTACAAGATTTCAAAGCATTTTCGAGCTTTTCTTCTTTGGATAGTTTGATATAATCACACATCGAAGATAGATTTTTTCGTCATAGGCCAGAAATGGTTAAAAATTAACAGGCATATAAGGGCAGCTAACTCTTGCATTATTTTTTACAACATATATCCATGCATACTTCCGCCAAAAATCACGAAGGAGTTTTGAGGAGTATTATTTAAAACCTGATTTAAAGTTATCGCTAGCGTTTAAATTTACATTATCAATTTGATCTCAGGGCAATGGAAAAAACAAACAAACTAACATCAAAATAGTAAGTTCAGTAACATATTCTATGTGGAAATAATGAAAAGTTTTCACTGTTATAAATCATATTAGGACAATTGGAAAATGGATTTTATTGGAATCTTTTCGCTTGCAGATGTGTAACCGGGGCATAGATAATTATTATAATTATGTTTATTGGTTTTAATATCATTACTCACAGTGTGTACCACAAGAGCGTGTTGACGATAATTTTGTAAATACTTGTATATTTTTAAAAATCTTGATATGAGTTGAATCTACACTTAAATCACTAATACGCTTTCACTTAATAATGGGACTAATTTCCTCCATCATCGATCATGATTTCGCAGCGTTTTAGTGAGCTTCTTACTAATTTTTTCGCATGAAACAAGTATAGTGACTGGCATATTTTACGAATACGGTCAATTGAAATTCTAAATTTTAACATACATTTTTCTTTACGCATCTACAATACTTCATGATCGACCAAAATTTTTGTGTGGAATTTGTGTCTGGTGACCTGGATAGCCCATCAATCGCAATGATATTATATTCTCTATCGTGCAATTTAGGTATACGCTGGTTTGACGTTTCAAGTCATTATTCTTTCACAAAATCCATTTGCTTCCAGTTTTATAAATCCACTATCAGAGCGTATTGGCATTAGAAATGTACAATCGATTCATGTTACGTATTAATTTTTGCAGAGTTATCGCCATCACATTCTTGTGTGACAGACTGTACTGTGAATGTTTTGTTGAAAGTTAATTTTTGTCCATTGTCAACGCACTGTGCGTCGACGCATCGGCGAGAGCTTCCATTAGAGTGGATGCGGGAACCGCGTGCGGCATTCCGCATGTTTATCGACATCCCATTAACGGTCTGCGTGGTGCAGCGGGCCCCTTGTTCGAGTGGAGGCCACTTAAGGAGCCGTGAAGTGGAGTATAGCTCTCGCAAGGTGCATGGATACACGAAAGACGATGATCGCCGGCAGCTGTTGACGCTCCGCCGGATTCAACAAGGGCCGAAGCGCTAACGACGCGGCCGAGTAACACCGTCGAACGACAGCTCTAAGAAGATGAAGAAGAACAAGTTGAAAAGGGAACGAGAGGGAAAGCGACGGGGGTGGCTCACGAAGATCCTACTCGAGGACACGGAAAGTTTCGGGCGGTTCGACGGAAAGTTGACTCGTTAAATATGAACACCGGAATACAACGCAAGCCTGGGGAGCAGCTCGTCGATGTGTCTCCCAACGCTCTACGCGGATCTATTTCTGTGGCTCGAGTGATCGGGGCTGGGGGCTGACGAAGAGGAGGGAAGAGTAGATGGAAAAAACATGCCAGCCACTTTTCTGGTATCAGCTAACGTTCATGGGTTTTAATGGCTGAAGGCGCTCGGCTGATAGTGGGACGACACATTCCGGTCTATCGGGATTTTCTCTTGAATGCCGTCAAATCGATATAGCACCGTATGCGGGACACTCTTCGGAAGTGTTTGATCGTTTACGGGCTTCACAGCTCCAAGACAAAAAGAACATGGAAGTACGCCGTGTTTCGCGATTGTTAGTTTACCATTTTTATTCTGTTTGCTAGTCTACATTGCTCGAGCGTATCCTTTTCACTGGGAAAGCCCTGGTCGGTCGGCAAACGACCAAATATTTTTTCATGGTGGCGACGGCTACCGTGTGTCCGATGTTTCGTCTCTGGCTAGTTTTTAATCGTTTTGAGGACAAAATGAACAAGATAGGAACAGCGAAAAACACATGATTAAGTATTACAAGTACGATTAATGTACAGTTTAGTTTGAAGCTGTTGAAATGATATTGTGCAGAGATTTATTAAAATTGTTCAGACGTTGAGAAATTGACAAGTACTACGAAAATACAGTGGCAATTAGTTACCTTAGCGATCATCTTGAAATATGTTGTCAAGATCATCATCCTAAGCAACTTTTCCCTAGACATGTTACCGCCTCTCGACCTTACATGTCGGGATTTTTGTAAAAAAGACTATTAGAATTTTTGTTAAGTCTGGGTTAGGTTTTGTGAGGCAGTGATGTAAGGGAGGGCCTCCTTCCCTCCTCAGCCCTAAACCACGTGTTCGGTTAATTAAGAAGGACAAAATTATCTGTAGTTGAGGCTCGTAGATTTTTGTAAATATCTCAAAACCGAAGGTCGAACGACGGTAACATACATAAAGATTAGTTATTTATAATAGTGACTTTGACAACGTATCTGAAGGTCATCGAAATCGGTGAGAAATCGCTAAAGTAAATAATTACCAATACGAATTTTAATTCGACTTTTAAAAAGCTATGAATAACATTTATATTTATAATCTCCACAACGAGTCTGACTCGTTATTGTATGAGAGGGGATTGCATATTGTCTTGGGAGATCTATTTTTAAAATGTACCATGTATATTTTTATACCTCGAATCTTAGCACGTCTAAGAACAGTTTCAATGATAACATTTCTTCAAGGTCATTCAAGGTCATTCAAGATCATATTCATAAACAGTTCTAACAAATGAATATCTCTAAAAGTGGCATAGAGGATGCCTCTGAAATGATGGTCCAACAGAGAATTGTTGATTTCTGGCGAAAATATAAGATCGTGGAGTATAATGTATGTTGAAAAGTGATCTTAAAAAAATTTCATCGAAGACGTACGCTTTGGCATCTACAAAATTGATTTTTCAAGTCGTTCTTCCCAGAAACAATGTTTCAATATTTTTGAGACATTTTTTCAGCCGTTCTAGGCTGGAGCAGGGTCGCAGGGACCCGCCCAGCATGTTTGAAGTGAACGCACGTGCCCGGGCGATGAACGGCGCGGCAACGTGCGCAAAACAATAGGCTGGCCGAACGTTTTGGTTTGTTTTCCCGGAGTATTGTAATATATTGCGAGGAATCATCGAGGCAGCGTGGAACGGCAGGAACATCGATCCTTCGGGGAGGATCGAGTTCCGGTACCGCAGGTAGAGGTGCACCGATTCCTAGCAAGGGAATGATAAGACCGTAGGCCCTTCTCGTTGATCCGTGGGCGCGGGGTCGCTCGGTGTATCGGCATCTCGTCGACTCGAGCTGGTCTCAAGTGGGCCAATGTGAACGGGGCTTTGTGCGATGGCATAACGAGCGTTTCGAGAGAGAACGGGAGATAGAGAGAGAAGAGCCTCTCCCATGGCCCCGTGTAATCTGGTCTTCGGGTAATTGTACGTTATACGTCCGGAGAGGCTAGCGAGAGTTTGCGAAAAATCGCGGCTCATTCGGGCACACAGGCGCGCAGAGTCTCTCTCTCTCTCTCTGACTCTCTTTCTTCCTTTCTCACTCGGTTGATCCTCGGTCGAATAAGAGACGAGGATCCGAAGAAAACGGTTGAAGAGTAGGGAGGCTAGGAGCAAGAGGAAGAGGAGATAACTGCGAACGGGGCGAGAAAGAGGGAACGAGCTCGAGAGCAGAAGAGAACGAGGGATAGGAAAGGGACAGAGAGGCAGAGAGGAAGAGAGTGTGTGAGAACGCTATCAGCGGACTTCTCTCGACCTGAGGACCACACCGCGAGACCACCGTGTGCGTGCTTTCGGCCCTCTTCGCCAATATATCCGCGATCAAACAACGAGGCGAGTCGGTAAATACGTGAGTTGCTACGATCGAACCAATTTCCTTACCGAGCCAAGCCCGCCGCCAAATTAGAACAGTTACGCGGAACGTCGCGTCAAAATTCCGTCGCCATCGCCGCGCCCGCCAGTTTCGCATTACCGAAATTTCGAAATCCATCCCCTCAGAACCAACCCCCAATGCAGAAAGAATCGATGCCTGGAGCAAGACCGTGACGCCGTACCGCCAGTTTCGCACTGGCGAAATTGCGTGATTCATCCCCTCAGAACCAACCCCCGATGCAAAAAGAATCGATGCCTCGAGCGAGACCGCGACGCCGGGGCGAAAATCTCGCGAGACTCAAAATTATCGATGCATGCGCCTAACAGTTTTCGTCGATCGAATTCGCCCGTAGTTTTCCTCTCCGAGGAAAGTCACTTCCGCTGTCTGCGTAGACTGAACTTACGGGGATATTTATGGAAGTGCGTGTTTTTGTAGGCTGCCACAGGGTCCATCCTGGGTCCATTTATTTTCTTAGGGATTTTATTGAGCGCAAAGTGGGCTGGAAACTTCGTTACATGATGAACGATCGCGATGAGATGGATATGCTTACTGGGCAGTGCTGGTTTAACCAATAAGCAGAGTAAGCATGTGTTAAGGGCATCAGGAGATGGGTCGCATCATAGAAATTTTTTAAATTTTACATCTTTTACATTGTAATAATATTGCTAAGTGTTTATGTGCATGTGTGTGCGGGCGCGTGTGTGTGTGCGAATAAAAAGAACGAAAGATTAGTGGAAAGATGAAAATTAGTCGCGAGTGAGTAAAACTCGAATTTTTTTGAAAATGCCTAAGAATTATGCCTAAGAATCGTGCTGGTTTACCCTACATATTGCGGTGAAGTGATCTTGTATAAGAGGACCTTAAAATTCTTTTAAATGCTTGGAGCCTCTTACCGGAATTGTACGCATTTAGACATCGAAGAATCTGTCAGAACAGGACTAATCGCGACATCTATTATATCATTGTAAGACAAGTGTCAGTCACGTGATTACACCTGTAATGCGTTCTTAGCTATGTGCGACGTGAAGGTAGCGTCCCGGCGGCTTCTCGTTTAGACTCTTGACCGAGCAACACGTGCTAAACCAAATTGTATTCTAAATATATATTCAAATATATCTCTTCTAACAACAAGTTGCTTTACCCACTCGCACCAATTCCATCAGAATCTACAGGATGACATCCGACTTCATAGGTCACCAGCACGCGAGAATTGAAAGGTACAAATTGGTATCTTTCGTTATTAACATAAGCAAAATGACAGACACCATTCGATGTGTCCGGGCAACGATGTGTGTTAAAATTTGTTAACACGTCCGTTAGGGCCGTCAGACAATCACGTCCACAATCTCGCAGTTTACCTGATACTTAGGTTTTCGGTGTACCAGAAGTGACTATTTTAAATTATCTCGTGGAAATATCAAAACTGTATCTATCCAAATCTTTAGCCATTTTTAAATAATATATACCCAAAGAAATGAATTTGTTGAATAATTTCTCATGGTTGCATCTTTCCACTCTCAATAATCATCAATTAAAAATACTAAAAGCTAGTAGGTCATACCTAAAGTCATAGCACACAATATAATATTCAGAGATTCTACGCTTACGGCCAGAGAAGATGCACACAAGTCGTTTTAAATAATTCGTTATAAGGGAGTCTATTGTAGACTTCATCATTCATGCACATAATATAATGTAAACCGTATAAAATCTAAATAAATTCAATTTCAAGTCAGTATTGCTTGTTGTGCCCGGTAAGTGTTCAAATGTCCTCGTTCTCAAAGGGTCAGCAATAGAGATGAGCAACGAAACGGATGTTGATAGCGAACACATCTACGTCTAAATTGATTATAAATGAATAATGTTGTTGGACTAATGAGTTTTGTGTACGGAATTTCAGGCCACCGTTTCTGATTAAATTTCGGACATAGGGTGATCGATAAAGTGTATCAGACTGCAGCCTCTAACAAGTATCACCGTGTCAGAGATAACCAGGTTATTCAGGGGTTAGATCACAAAGTATTCTTGTCGGCACGAAGCAAGACACCAGAGGGACACTTAAGTAGTGCGGAAAGCGACACCCTCAAGGATACAAGCTTCCAAATGTGTTTTCCGTCACCCGGCGCCGCGTCGCTTTGAAACGGCTCGCCTGTTAATAGGTTTAGACCCTTAATGTGTAACACGGTGTCCAAAAAGTACACAGATTCCTCTTCCATGACCTGGACTTCCGACGTTCAAGTGCGCTACCGTCCTCTCACCCCCTGCTGCTTTTACGAGCCCGCCATATTTCCTTCACCGAGCCCTATCCGTTGCGAGGATTCTCGTGAAATATTTACTTATTTCAGTCAAGAATATATTCCTCGATATGGTGAACGCATTCATCTACACCGAAAGGGCCTAAATCAGCTTTAATCTATTATTAACCACCGGTTCGTGATTTTCGTGTCTTAACTTTGCTCTACCCTTCTGCTCGGAATGTTCTACAGGTTATTTGGGAGGTGTATGGGCCCGTGTTTCAATGAACAGATCGTGCGTTATCTCAAAATGGGGTTCAACATGTAAGAGAGAAAATGACTGAAGAGGATTAATATAGTATTTATTGCTCCGCTAGATCGTTACTGTTACACAGTCCTGCACAGAGATGCCAGAAACGCCCAAAACTGGGTGGATTTTCCTCTCCTCCTTTTCCCCTTCCACTATCCCATTCCACTACCTGAGCACACTCTAACGTCCCCCACTAAGCCGTAGACTGATCATGTGACGTGCCGCGCAACGTGTCACATATTACTCTGGTCATCGGAGAGGTGGTAAACTGTATTCCCCTCGATTTAACCGATCTGGCATCACTGGTTCTACAGAGTGACCTCTCCTCGTACGGCGTTGGCTAATAATCCTCGGCCGATCGTCTCTTGGTAATCGCGCGATCGATCTCGCCAACGGACGATTCGCGCCCGCTGATCGCGTGATTCGTGGGGGGCTTTCACACACACACACACACACACACACACACACGCGCGCGCGCGCGCGCGCGTGCGCACACGTTTATTCTTACGGCGAGTCTGTCGATCGTCTTTTCCATAACCGTCACGTTGATTCCGCTAACGGACATTCGCGGGACTCAACGGACACTCTCGCACACATACATCCTCGTCTCTATCCTACGAACGTAAGTTCCATACTTCATGGATTAAACTTTCATGCTTGTCTTTTCTAACAAAGATATATTTAAGGATATTTCATTTTGCAAATTGAATACTTTTTCCTTAAGACTCAACCATCTCTCTATTTTTAACTGAGCTTCTACGTCGGTGTTAAAATGATACAAAGGTAAGTAAAAATGGAGTGTGCTGGAAGGATAAACAGTTGGGAGTTGTTTCTTTGAAAGCCAAAAGGATACATCGACTACAATTTAGTATTTTATGAAAAAAACATTTTATCCATGGCAGAATCGATGCATTGGCAGTGCTATGTTCAGTATAGAAGCGATTTTATACTACGTGTAAATAACAGGTGATATATTAGTAGTGCGGTTCACATACAAAAAGCATGCCAAAAGTACAGTAATGTGTCTTGTCCCGTTTCGAAAGCATCGAGGAGAAAAATTTCACAATGTTTTGTAAATATTCATATAATATTATATATGAATTATATTATAGTTTAGTGGGCTTGGGGTTTGTTTAATAATCCTGATTTGTACTTTTATACCTCAATTCGGTACTAAAATTGTGTTTCGCCAGCAAAGAATTTATTTGATTTCCGCGCCTCGGAGCCACCTTCATTTTGTCAGACACCTGGTGGGACGTCTACTAGATGGGTGCTAAAAGGAACTCTTACCCACATATATTATAAAAACAATAGTATTGGTGTCATCTACAATATTCATGTTATCCGTTCAAATAATAATTGTTTATCAATGTAACAAAACAAGACGATATATCATAACGTTAATAAAAAAACGGCACAGCTCGTGGAGGGTTAAAACGTTATTCAAAAAATTGTTTCAAATTAACACTAAACCTACCACGGTCAAATGACCGGTTTTTTATTTCACTGTTATTAAAATTATGAAAACGCTTTCATAGGAAATGAGTAAATTTTCTCCTTTATTTTAACATATATTGTAATGAAACCCGCACAAAGTTTAAGTAAATCCAATCTTCTCACTTTTATAAGTCGTTCCACTTTTATATGTTTTATGCTTGGTAGGTTTAGTGTTAACACAAGGGCAATCCCTAAAATATCCACAAGGCTAAAATGATCTTTTCCCAAAACGAAGTCTGTATAAAAAGGGATTTGACATAATCTTCGTCCCTTCCGCCCTTTCAGTTTTTCTAGACCTTATCCCAACACATCTCATAAACATTAATTTTGTCTACTCCAGATCAAAAGACATATGCGTGTCAGCAGTCAGCTTACTAACAAAAATACGTCTAGACCCTAAATACGTCTACCACCCCAAACCATCCTCGAAGGATTCAACACAGCAGCCAGCACAGCAGGCAGTACACCGAGCTGCAACAAATAAGGTAGGAAAAGAGTGATCGCCTTGAACCGGAGAAAAACAACTCAATCCGCGAGATTCAAGTATCGCGGGTTCGCGGGCTACGAAACAGATCGAACAGTGGGGGTGGTTGTATTGGTGGTAAAATATTATACACCGCGCCTTGGAATAATTTATCACCGACGTGTTACCATCCGCGTCTGGATCGAATCTATCCTGGAATTCAAAGATCGAAAAGAACAATTATGCAATCACTTTCATTTTTTCCTAAAAATGGGTTATGTTTGGGTTACGTCTGGTAATTGAATATACATTATATTAATTTAACATTATATTAATTTAACATTATATTAACATATAATACATTATATTAATTTAACATTATATTAACATATAATACATTATATTAATTTAACATTATATTAACATATAATACATTATATTAATTTAACATTATATTAACATATAATACATTATATTAATTTAACATTATATTAATTTAACATTATATTAACATATAATACATTATATTAATTTAACATTATATTAACATATAATACATTATATTAATTTAACATTATATTAACATACAATACATTATATTAATTATATAACATTATATCAGCATTATATATTACATTATATTAATACATTATATTAATTGAATATAACTAACTCAGACCTAACCCCTCCTCAAAAGTGGACCATTCTAGATCAAAATATCTGCAGTACGGAAGTTTTACCCCAATTTGCTATTTAAGACTTAGCAATATAGACTGCATATTTTATGCATGTATGATAAAAATGGGTAGATCAAACATAAAATAGAGAAAAAAATTCCCTAAAGCATTCACTATTAATAACCCATTAAAGTTATTAACAAGTTCCGTGCCTCGAGCACTGCAAATGTACATACAGGCGGTCAAAACATACCATACATAACATCGTAACAAGTTTAAGGCTGTATATTAGCACCGAAACAAAGAAACTTGTTTTGTTACCAAAATAGTTTATAATAATGTATCAGTCTTTAATCGAAACATTAAGTGGCCTAAACGAAAATTCGAGTAAAAATGTCTCGGCACAGAACGTGTTAACACAAGGTTTAGGGAGCACTTACTTAATGACTAATATTTTACATTAATTTGTAAAAATAACAAGAATGTGTCTATCCAAATTTTTAGCTACTTTTTCAAAATATATACACAAAGAAATAAAGTTTAATAACTCTTCTTGCATGCACCTTTACAATCTAAATAAACGTAAATTCAAAATATTAAAAACCGTCATTTTGACGGGTCCCGTAAATCTGGTGCAATTAATTCCGATAATTTATATCATTCTTACTTATTATTTTGCATAAAATAATAATTCCGACAAAAATGGCACCTCACACTATTTTTGTAAAATCTGATTACTTATAAATCAGCAGAAGAATTCTAAATACAAACACGACAAATTACATCACCATACACAGGTACAGTTACTTTCAATCGCGAGTATCACGACTCTACATTCATATTCTCGCCACATTCCGATTCACGAAACATGATCGTCCACCAACGATCCAGTGCATCGATCCCACAGAAACTCGCACCAGCCGATAAATCCGCCATTATAAAGAACCATAAACGTCCCCCGTGAACGGTCCCGGTCACCGTGAACCCTTTCAACAACGTAATAAGCCGCGCGAACGGTCCGGTCCGCGGTACGGCGTGCACTCCGGTTTCCCGGCCCGGGAACCGCTCGTCCAATTACTGATTAACGATCTCGCCTCCGTAGGAAATAATTATAAAAGTCGGCAGAGAGTGCCACTTAACCCTAAGGGCGAGCAGGGCGACAGAGAAACGCGGACGGCCCTCTTCGTGGTCGTGGTCTCCGCGGATGGTCCCGACCCTGCGACCCTTTCAGCCGTGGCCGGATCGGCACCGATCGACGGCGTCCATAAACCGATAAATCGAGCCGTGGTTGCCCGTGGGGGCGCCCCTCCCCGCCCTCGTTGCTCCCCGGGGCATTAACGCCGGTGCACGCCACGGCCGGGCTTAATGACGTGACGAGAGCCCGAACGAAACGTGTCTCCGGTTAACCGAATGCTCCGCAGCTTATCCTCCGGTTCTCTAGCAAATACCATCACTGCTGCAACCGAAACGAGAAACGTCGTTGAGGAATTATATTAGAATGCTGTTGATTACAAATAATAAAGAACACAGCTTTATTGCCAAGGCTTACGGGTGTATATCGTGTACTTTCTCGGAATTGCTTTCTTAACGTTTCACAAGCATCGCTGCTTATCCTTCGGTTCCCTGGAAAACAACTATCACTGCTGCTATCGAAACGAGAAACGCCGTTGAAAAATGATATTGAAGTAACAAAGGCATCAACGTATTAACCCTTTGCACTCGACTGCCCCCTCTGAGATACCACTAAAAATGACTGTTCTATAACTACACTCGACAATACTAGAAGGACCTTAGCATGTTCATTACAAGTGTCACTGGTAATAAACGTGTTCTGCTTTCATATTTTAACCGTTCGAGTCCCAGGGGGTATTGAAAAAACACTGTCGAAGAATCCCAAACAGCTCAACCGCGCTTTCTTTAAATGACTACGAAAAGACCCAAGCAGCGCGATAGGGCTTGTTTTATTTTATTTTGTAATGTATTATTGCATTATTATAGTATTATTCTACCTATTGTAAAATGTAACGCACCATCAGTTGTCCACAATGCTCGAAATGTGCTGTGTTTCCTCGACATAAAATCTCAACAGCGCTATCACGCTGCTTGGGACTCAAACGATTAAAACTTATACAATATCTCTGTCCGTGACCTTGAATGACCTTGAGTAATTATATTCACTGAATTCGTAATGGAAGGGACTATCATTGTAGGTGTTTAAAAAATGGTGGTTCCATTTAAAAAAATGAAGGTGACCTTGATATCTCTAAAAAAATGACAAAAACAAAAATTGTTTTTGGTATCGTGTGAGCTTCATTTTAACATTCAACTTTGTTCTGAAGACATTTAATGTATCTTTGAAAACAACAAAGATATTTGAGGTGAAAACGTTAGGTGACTCACCCTGTATACATATAGTGGTGTTAGGTAATATTGTGACAAAATTGAAAATATCCATGTCTGTGTGTACGAAGATATTATTAACATTGTATGGAATATTTTATTTCATTTATTATTCTCATAGATGGAACTTCTTTTGTAATCTATAAACTACAGAATATTACCAAGACAGTATAATGTGACATTATAATTGGATAGGACATTTGATGTACTGGGAAGTGTTAGAAGAAAGAATATTCTGACAAAATTGAAATTATTCTGGTCTGTGTAAGATAATATGTTATTAACATTGTACGGAATATTGTATTTCATTTATTATTTGCGTAGATGGCACTCCCTTGATAATCTATAAACGAGAGAGCGTTACCAAGACAGCATAAGGTGCCATTGTGATCGGAGGTTACGTTTGAGACATAGGAACGTATTACCACATCAATATTGTGCCAAAATAACAAATATTCTTGTATATATAAATTAATGTATTGTTAAAAATGTACAAAATATTTTATTTCATTTAATGTTTTTATATAGATTCTACTTCTTTGGAATTTCACAAAGAATCGAGACAGTATAAATAAGAAGCCATTATAATTGAACGCGATGTTTGATACATTCAAATCAATTAACCCTTAGCACTAGAATGGTGACTATGAGGAACCACTAAATATTTGCTATACCATTATTCAAAATGTTGTTTAAATTACTTTTGCATTTAATACATTAGGCATTAAACATTTAAGTGTTGTACGACGTATTATATCAGTTTCATGTCTACAAAATGAAAAAAATTATATATACAGAATGGAAATATTTTTGGTCGGAAAAAATGTTTGATTTTGTAGTTAAAATAGCTCCGACTGCAAAGACAACAATATTTGCGAAGATAACAACATTGAGAACGAATTAATTAAATACATGTGCCGCGTTAGGACCTCGAAGAGCGTCTAGCATTTTGTTTATAGTTTCCGAATATTATAAATTAAGAGTAATGAGATATTACGGAGTCAACGTAAGGTGCTATTGTAATTTTTAGGGATTAAGAATGTCAGAATCGATACCCACTTCAAGTTCACAGAACAATCGCCCGTTGACTTTAGGTATTACGCTGTTACTCTACTTTGCGAATCTGATTTATGGAAGGGGTAGGGGGTGAGGCAGAAGAAAAAGAGGCGACAAAAATGGCACGAAGACAGTATTTCACGCGTGTAGTTATCCGGGCCGACGTTTAATCCCGACGCTTTCGTGAAATTTATACAACTAAATAAGTTAAAGTTCTTTGTCGCCTGAGCACTAGTCCGAGGCTATAAAAATAATGGTGGCTGTCGACCGAAATGAAGTAATTGGGCGGGGAGAGATGGGGGCGAGGGGGGGACTGTGTAGTAAAACAAAGTCGAGAATATCGTGTATAATATCATGTCGCACTATTGTGTTATTAACTTACTTTCGTTTAATCAAAATAGAATTTTATTTTTCCATCATCGACATTTAGGAAATATAAGGGTAGAGTAGCTATTAATTTTATTTCCTTCAAAGAAATTCTGAACGACGAGGAAGTTCTAATTGTTGGTGGTGTGAATGAAGCTATGGAGCAGGCAGATAGCATATTCTCTTTTTTGACATAAACTCATTATAAAAACTGGATAATTGAACACTTTGAGTCCCACGTTGGCCATATATGACCGACACAATCTTCTTATCAAACCTAAAAATCAATTTTACTGTGGACTTTGAAAATGAGTTGATGCAATTTAAAGTGGTAGATAAATTAAAAGAATTTAAGAACGTCGATAAATTATTTACAATTTATTAGGGTCACTGTAGAAAAAAAGAGATTTTATTATGTCTTTTGTTTCTTGAAATTGATACAGACAATTTTTATTTTGCACAAAGATTCACATCCTAGTTCTATTCAACTTTGTCTTTTCTATTCTTGCAGCATTGAATACGTTGTTTTGGTTTGATGTGACTTTTATGGGAACCGGTGTAGCATTTAACGAGTTAAAATTGATCTACTTCTTCCTATCGCTTCGAATGACTCAGGATGGTTGAGTCAAGCCTAGAAAATAGGAAAAGCCCATCTAATAGCATAGACACTTGGGAATGACATCATTCGCTTTCTGTTTGACCAAGAAGGCACGTGCGTGCTCGTTCTTAACGAGCAGTATTCGTGAGACATACTAAATGTGTGACCAAAAAAGAAACATACAAAATTAGGTTCTACACATACTATAGAATTAAAACAAAGGTTTTTAAACCATACTATGCATTCTTTGGAATTCTGTGTAGAACCATTTTGATACGAGGAATACTTAATTACCAAACCTTAGAAAACACAATTATCACGCGCGATTGTGAAGATGTCAAATAAATATAATGGAACTTTTTTTATTTAGCAACAACAAAATTTTACGTTATGAAGAAACAGGATACATGCAGGATACAGGATAAACAAACAGCTTCATGTCCTCGTATAAAAAATTTAGAAAAGAGTGTATCAATAATAAGAACACAACTTAAGATGGCTGACTTCTGTCTATAAATGGCCGACTACTGAAAGAATTACCTAATATCATGTCGTCTGACGCTCTAAATACGCATGGATGAAAAATCAAATAATTTGTATTGCTTCAAAATCAATTGTACGATGGTTAAGATGTTAATTTATCATAGACAACTAAAAGTAATCAAGTTTGACTCTGAGACGTTATTCTATGGCAAGAGGTTGATTACTAGACTGCGGATTTCAAACAATAAAAATATTACAGGAACTTAAGAGTATCAATACATTTGTTACAATTTATTTAAACCCTGGAGGAAAATAATAAATTTCTATTTGGTACCTATGTCTTGCAATTAATGCATACAATGTTTGTTTTCCAGAAAGATTCGCAACCTATTAATTACCGATAGTAAAGTCCTCTCCAAAATCATCCAAAAGAAGACAAGGGTTAAGAACGTTAAAAACAAGACTCCTGATATCCCAAATAAGCATAATAGCCTAACGGCCATCAGCGTCCATCATCCTCCAACCCCTTCTGTCCTCTTCCGCTTTTCATCCCCTAAAACGCTTCCCACGAATTCGTCGTCGCAGGACGGCAATGGACGCAATAATACGCGGTGCCACGCACAACCGGCAAATTAATCGAGCCCATAAAAACTGGTTCGATATCCTGCCGTTAAAGCTCGCGCATACTTATCTGCTCGGTGTGGCGTAGCGGCTGGTACCGATTCCGGTCCGCGCACGTACGATTGCAAATCAACGCTCGCGGGATCTGGCCGGGCGTTTTCCGCACACGTACAACACGCGTTTCCTTTTACGTGCCCGTTACCTTGCCCCGCCTGCCATAGTCGCTACCATGCTCCGGCCCGCGGACCAACCGAGCGTGTATACACACGTACCCTCTTTACTTCTCCACGGGATCTTGCCTCTCCTTCTGGCACTCTGTTCTCCAAGAATCCCTTTCTCTCTCCCTCTCTCGCTCTCTCACGTTCTCTTTCTCTCTCATTTTCCGTGCAACCGCGCCAATCTTAATACCGTCATTTTTCGGATTCACCGATAATTCCGGCCAGCAGATAGTCTCACGGAGATAAGGCGAACCACCACGCAGGTGCCTCGGGTGATTCCCCGTCGGTGGGGTTGAGGGCGGCCAGGACACCGACGTTCCCGTATAACCGAGAGAATCGTAGAGGAACAGATAGAAAGAGAGAGGGAGGGAGGGAAAGAGACGGAGAGGGCAGAGAAGCCTCGTGGTAAAAGAGGAAGGATAAGGGCCAGGGAGAAGAGAGGCGGGCCGGAGGATCCGAAGGGAAGACAACAAGCACGCCGTATAGTCAGTATCCCTTTGTTCGACGCGTGGCAAGATAAATTCAGCTAATAAATGACCGGGGGCTATTTACCGTGGCGGTAGCGCCTCGTTATCCGGCTCAGGGCCGTATATATACGAGGAGACCCCCCCGCACACAGTCGCCCCGTGTTTTGCAGCATTTTGAGCACGGCTCAGTATCGGTAAGAGGTCGATAAATCTTGGGCCGCTCGACTCCTCCAGGCACACCGTATAGTCATCCCCTGGTCCTCCGTGAGATGCTCCGGGATGTCCTTTCTCTATTCCTCTCTCTGTTTCTCTTCCGCGCCCCTGCCTGTCTCTCTCTCTCTTTGTCGACCGACTATGGAATCTTCTTACTACTAAGAGGAGAACCGTGGAGACCTCGGCTATAATGGAGAGTTTGAGTGCACGTTCGCCTGTACATGCTTTCCTACGGGGGTTTGTGTGAGTCCGACGGTCAACGTGCATGCATTCTTCGCGGCTGCACGTATGCATTCGAGAGCGTATATCGAGGTGGTTCGTGTGCGGCGCGAGTACAGTTACCTCCTGTACTTACGAGGGCGGGTGGGTCCTCGTCGTGAGGACTAAGCCGCTATCGCGAAATCAGCGTCCGTCTTAATTATCGCCCACGGTGTCCTCTGCTCTACCGGCTCCACGGGTGCAACATCCGCACCCCCTACCGCCTCGCCGACCTGGCTTCCTTAATTTCTGACCGTTCCACGCTTGTATATCCTCGCTCTTCTCCCCTCCCCCTCTCTTCCCCATCCCTGCTCTTTAAGCCGCACCTGGGAAAGAGTGAAGTACTCCGAGACATTCTAGGCCTCCTGCGAACACTGCGATATTTCTGACTGTGTGCCAGCCTGGAACTTATGGAAAATTTGAATTTTCTGCAGCAGTTTGGGCGAGACGGGAGAGACGAATTTTTTCTGTTTTTATATAACTACTTGCGTTTCGATTATGTTCGAAACTGTGGTGGTGAAAATGTCTTTGTTGTTTGTCCTCTCGGTGCTGAACCTTCATACATCTTTAGCGTCGATTTTACGAATTTTCTACTGATTACGAATATAGTGTACTGTATACAATACAAGAAAATTGTTTTGCATGTTTACTGTGTATTTACTGCCAAAGATACAGTTTACTTTCATTGTATTCTTCTAATTTGATTTCGATTTTCAAAATCTTTCCCATGAAGTTCTTCATGGAACGATATGTGGTATGGGTGGAATATCTGTAATTGTAATATTCGCACGATACTTACTCTAGCGAGTTGTCTAGTGCGGACGCAAGGATTTATATTTACTGCAGCATGAACATTGACTAGTAGTTTGTTAATAATCTTCTTTGTGTACGCTGGGAAATTACAATCCGTTGACGGTATACGTGTTCTGAGACTCACTGGCTTAAGAAATTAAATTTCCATTGATCAAACGGAGTAATCAAACTATACCTATATTTATATAAACTATATATGAGTTCAAGGTAATTTGAAGGTCATAGTGTACTGCATCATTGAACTTGTCTTGACATCAGCTACAACATTATGAAGTTAAAAATATATAATGCTATTTAAAAATCATCGATGACCTCCAAAAGACCTTGAAAACGACATCAATCAGAACATTCTTTTATATCACCATATTTTCCTCCTTGAACAGTACAACTTTCCTTTCTAACTTTTTCTTCCATCTTCAAGCCTAACGGAGATACTTAGGTGTTTAGTTTCTCGTGAGATGTATTTCTTTAAAACGTGGCGTTACAAATAAGAGATAATAATTTGTTGATTCAAATCGTAGAATAACAATGGGTGGATTATTATGCTAGTCTCCTTTATGCGACTATTTCTTAGCAACCTATAAGGGTTAAAGAAAATGCAAAAAAACGATATTTTGAAAATGAAAAGCAAGAATTCACAGACGCACAGATCGAATTGCAGCCTTGTCCAGAATCGGCTCGGCATTTTTGCTGGGTCTAAACCGTGCACGAAGGGTCGACTATTCATCAGTTAAGCAGGCCGGGTCTTGCTATTTAGTAACCAGCGCTTTAGGTCGTAGCCAAGCGTAGAGTGGCGAGTGAAATACATAGCATCGGCGTGACACCTGCCCATTAACCGAGGCCCATTCGCAATCGGAGAATTCCTGCGTTTAGGTAATTCGAGCCGCGGAACAGAGAGTCTGCGGCTTAAATATCCTGTGTCAGGCGGTTCGAGCCGGCCATTCTCGAAACCGCGAACCGCCGCAAGTATTTATCCAAATTACACGTGGAACCCCGAGCACCGGATTGTGGCCTGTTCGCGACGCGACGCTACGGGACCATGGATCTTCCCTTCAATCGTGATCGAGGGATCCCGTGGCCGACGCGAGAGAGAGAGAGAGAGAGAGAGAGGGGGGAGAGAGAGAGTGAGAGTGTGGAGGGACGGGAGAGGGGAAAGGTGGATCGCTCGGTGGTGCCGTTTTAATAATTTACGCGAGGAACCGATACGGTAGGGGCCGCGGAAAATAAAGATGTAGCCAGCCAGGCCGGCCATTTTTCCTCGTTAATTGAAGGAAGCAAGCCCTTTTGCCTGGTAGATCACGATAAGCTTCGAGATCCACCAACCAAACGGGCCCCGGCCGTGTAGAGGAGCGGCTTCTTCGCTCCTTTCCCTTCGTTTCGTTTCGTTTCGTTTCGCCTTCCCTTCTCGCCGTGTACAGGCTGCTTCCTGTCTGGTAACCATTTCTCTTTCCACCGTATACACAGTGCACATCCTCGTGCATTGTGCGCGATAATGTCGAAGAAGGGAGAAAATTATCTATTATCCTACGGAGCAACCGGCTGATTTTCGATCGGGCTGCTGCCTTCCTACGGACCCGGTCACGTTTTCGATACTGTCTCACGAACTTAGATTTTAGCGGTCATCCCCATCCGTACACCGGGATAATGGGCCAACCTATTTATTCGGTGGCCAACGAGATATAAGTGGACTCTCTCATGGAATAATTCAAAATAAAAATGATATTTAGGAATTTTTTATTCAAATATACTACATTTTATAAAAACAACTTTTGTCCTTTGTTCGTACACTCTTGTAGTATACAAAGAAAATGTTTTTGTTAAGGTTCTTGTTGCGTTGTCATTTATAGATGGCGGTCACTGCACTGCTTACAAGATATGCGGTGAAAACGGTGGCCAGCATTACTCATTGCAAGATCTTCTGAAATGAAAAACGATAGACACTCTTAAAATTTATATCAACGACTATGGTATAAACAACTATGAGACAAGAGAATCAAGACGGCGATGTTTAATGCGAGTTTAATCAAAACGTATAAAAATTAATATGACGTATAAAAGTATGAATAATACAAAAATGCGTGCACCAAAATTCATCGTTTTGGTTCATACGATAGCTAACACAGTAAAGAAAATAATACCGCAAGAATTTTTCGAATTGGTTCACAAGTTTTTTTGTAGATAAGGCCACCGTTTTCACCCCGTATTTTGCAAGCAGTGCAGTGACCGCCATCTATAAATGACGAGGCAACAGATACCGCAACAGTAATTTTTGTGTACTAAGAGAGCACAAACTAAGGACAAAAGATTTTCTTTTTAAATGTATATTTTAAGGAAAACAATTCCTAATTATCATCTATTTTAAATGATTTTCGGAAAACTCGAGACCTTCTTCGGAAAACCACTTCGTTTCCAGACGAAGAAGGTATTTACTATATAGATTCTAAAACTGTTGAATCCAATTGCAATTGACAGTGCATTGTACAATAGAATATGGCGGTGCCCCTACAGTTGATTAATAAAACTTTTATTTTAAACTGTGTTTGCGTAATAATAATTGTTTACATTAACCGTACCACGACCGATCAAATGACCGATTTCATAATTTTTATTTCATAACTATTGAAATTACAACGATGTTTCCATTAGAAATTATTAAATTAAGTTCTTCAACGAAGCAGATATTCTTTTACAAATTTCTGTAAATTTAAATAACTTCAGTATTGTAAATGTTAGACAATAATGTATACTAGTCAGATGTTGTGCTCGGTACAGTTTAGTCTTAAATTGTGTTTTATATTTTTATTACTGTTTATTGATGCGTTGCATCTGTGCTGGCCAAAAGGAATAACTTTGGCATTTACGCATTTATTTGAGTGATACGTATGGGGATTATTTTATAACATTTAATCCAATGTAAAGCTTAGAAAGGAGAGAACATATTACAAAAATCTATAAGAGGAACGAACATGCTTCAAAGAATATAATTTGCGTGAACCAGATGCTGATTTAAGAAAACTGTAATATTGTCTGGAGAAATCTGCCTGTTATTTTAAACTAATAATACGAAATCAGCGGTTACTCGACACCGTCACAGAAGGATTTTTGCTGCAGCAGTTATGGACAATAGTGTATTAATCATTGACCGGCGATGTCCCACGCCATTTTGATCGAGCACAAGTGTGGGATGAGGTACAGGATTCAAATTACACTGTCATCTTGTTCCGAAAACAATGAATTACTCATGGGAATACCTAATACGCAGATTATACTGTCCCTTTGCATAAAAAGAATTTACATATTCTACGGGACGTGTACCGAAGCATCCCTTATACAGGCAAAACTCGATCGTTACACAATGTTCCTATTAATAGAAGCTAGCTGAACAAAAATATATTTTTATGTTCCTCGACTTTAAATTGAATTCAAAAGAACCGATATGACTCTGTTTAATAGAGCCCCAAATAATAGATGATTCGACAGTCAACGTGTTAATGGGATTTTTATAATAATTTAATTAAATTCAACGATGTGAAGACTTCGGATTTTATCCATTTATAACAAAAATGAGTACATTTAAAAGTTTTGGATTAAAAGAAACAAAGAAAATTGATGTATTATTTTCGTCTTGATTAAATTATTAACATTAACCGTACCATGACCGGTTCAATGACAGGTTTTACAATTTTTATTTTATAATTATTGAAATTACATGTATGCTACTATTGGACATTATTAAATATATTTCTTCATTCTAGTACATACAGTGGGCCGAATTAATATTCGGTCACACTTCACAATACAGTAACTGTTGAAATTAAACTAAACGACTTCAGTATTTTGAGATCTTAGAAGGTTTAGTTTACTAGGTAGCGTGTAAATAATTTTTTCCCAAAATTGCTATTGGTCGAAATTGCGAAGAAGACAGTAAAGATCACAATTTTTAACTTCTTTGTTTGTGTCTGCAACGAAAATTTAAAAGACGCCTTTTGTAGGTCTCAATAAGTTATACACATGTACATCGTTTCATTGAAATCGGTTAACGTTGTTATGAGTTACAAACTATTTATAGGTGATATACTTATTTATAGGCGATTACATAGGGAAAAATTCCCTGAAAAGGCGGAAAATCCGCGACTTTCACCCTTAAGCTTTCAACTTGTTCATAGCTCATAGCAACATTAACCGACTTAGATGAAACTTTGCGCATACATATAACTTACGGAGATCCACAAAATGTATATTTTAAATTTTCATTACAGGCACAGATAAAGAAGTTAAAAATCATGACCTTTACTGTTTTTCTTCATAATTTTGACCAATAGCAATTTTTTTAAATAATTATTTACACCTAATAGTTATATTAGGTGTGAATATATAAGTTACCTAATAAAAGTTACCTATAAGTTACCTAATAAACTATTCCTTCTAACATCTAAAAAAACTGAAGTCATTTAGTTTAATTTTAACAAAGTTATTGTATTGTGAAGAGTGTCAGAATATTTATTCGGGCCGCCGTATAATGTTAAAAGAATCGCGAGAAATCAAACTAAATTCAGTACAGAATGAAGAAGAGAATGAAAAGAAAAAATGACAATTTTATCCTGCTCCTGTTTTTCACGATCAATGCAATCAATTTTTATTTTGCATAAAAATGATAAGCAGTCTATACAGGGTGCCCCACATGAATGGGAACACCTAAATATCTGTCGTATTTACAGTCCTATCAGAAAACTTTAGAGGACAAAGTGACACTATTGCAGGGGGCAAATATAATGGTAAAGAAAACAAATTTTTATGTCGTGTTTTTTAATGAAATTTCAAGATCACCGATGTTTTTTTAAATGGAATAGTATATTTTTTTACGATAGCATAATAGACAATAAAAAACTGAATTTTGTGGATACCACCTTTTTTAACCTTGAAATGACCTTGAGCAAGAGTAATCATGTTGGAGCGGATAAAATGTGGAAGTTTAAAACTTACGTGTTTCAGCAAAGATTACGCGCTGTTTACGGCAGGTTGACCTTTACATATCATAATAAATGTTCCAAATGTTGACCATCCTCATTTATGCAATATTGCAATCTTGCATTAAATGATCTGTAAGCATTGTCGATTTCCTGAGACGTAATTGAAGCACATGCTGCAGTAATCCTTTGCCGCATATCCTCTGGCGTTGTGGGTTTATCTTTGTACACAATACATTTTATCTTGCCCCATAGATAAAAGTCAGAAAACATCGGTGACCTTGAAATTTCATTAAAAAACACGACATAAAAAATTGTTTTCTTTACCATTACATTTGTCCCCTGCAATAGTGTCACTTTGTCCTCTGAAGTTTTCTGATAGGATTGCAAATACGACAGATATTTAGGTGTTCCCATTTATGTGGGACAGCCTGTATATTACAATATTAAAAAATTTATTTAATACCATATGAACTCCAAAAAAGAATTGATGCACATAAAGCTTTTTCTCATCATATCCGTATGAAGAAAATCCATTAGCACCTTTTCCACAACTTCAACTTTGAGTTCCGATCAGTACTGTAGTATACCCAGTTCAAAACACTATGCTTCGGACACGTTGTTTGGAAATAGCAGCTATCGATTTCAGGGTCCGCTCTATCGCCGAAGTCTAGGAGACGGTCTCTCGGTTTATCATTAAGCAAATTTGCGGAAAGCGTTATCGCCGGCCACCAAGGAAACAGAAAACCGTTTAATCCGTCTCCGATCTCGATTCTCATCCGCCTCGGACCAGCAGCGTTTTATCAACGTGGAAGAGAAACAGAGAAGAAGAGGGTATCGCGAGTAAAGAACGCCTCTGGTTGGAAACTAGCCCCGAAAGATATGAGTTCCTACGCGAAGACCCCAGGTTTATCTAAATCCACTTGCCAGGCATCGCGACGCGGAGTCGAATCCCGCGTCTCTTCCCGGATGCAAGCCGAATTTTTGCGAATTCCATCTGCCTCGCCCTATCACGACTACAGGCGGCCTGATACATCGCGACGACTGCCGCTCGGGATATTGTCTTGTCGCTAAAAGGCTCATGGAGCTCGCGAAACTGAATGCATCAACCCTTCTCAATCCTTTATCTCGAATTAACTTTTATACGCTTCTTAAAAATATAATAATTCCACATTAGATCCTGTGGTGATGTTTTATCCATTTTTATTTCACCATTCAATTCCATCGTGTTTTATTCATAATAGTATATTTGAAATGATCACCTCAAGTTTCAGTCAGTGCGATTGTAGAGACATTAACCAGTAAACTGTGTAGCTCGACTTTGTATGTGGCTACTAAAAATGTTTGAAAACTTTATTTATCACATATTGACCTCTCGTCAATTTCTTTGTTTAGTTTCTTTACTTCGCCTTTGACTCGAAAAATTCTAAAATGTCGACAAATTAATAATGCGTTTTAATTTTCACTACATTTTAAACTTAAATAGCAAGCAATTAGTTTTTATTCCATGACGACTATACTCGGCAAAAACAGCTAACTGGTTAATGATCAGACTGCGGATGTTTGTGCAAATTCTGTGTGTCCAAATGTGTAAAATAAATGTAAAAAATATGTGGAATATATTATATAATAGTACACTAATAATACGATAAAATAGTTGTATAATATTTATCACTGCTTGTAATCTGCATTACAATATGTATCAATAATTATTTCTATATGTTTTCAATCGTTGCCTTTTATCGGATAAAATTAATTTATATCGTGAAAATGTTCTCTGAACGTCACAAGAAGTGATTGGAGCATATTTATACTTTTTTATCTACAGTCAGTATAGGTAAATTATTTACAATTAGATTTTGGATTTAAATTTCACACTAATGGTATCGATTCTTATTTCACTACGGTGACTGACAGAATAGAAAAATTAGGTTGAGTATGTGCTACATTGTCAATAAGAGCTTAATTATTTATAATTTTTTAGACTGACATTAACTTTCTACGGTTTACATATTTGGAACGGTTCTTAAAAATGTATGTGAATGTATACAAGTATACATATGTACATATACAATATCATCACGTGACAAGATAAATAACCGTTTCTTTTAAAAATATACATTATACAAAACACATGCTTTATATCAAATATGCAAAAAGAAAATTATTTTAAAATTAATCGTCATATAAAGTTTTGTCCAGGTTCCATCGGTCTGCCTATTTTCTATAAAAATATGCATTTGCAATAACACCCGCAGTCTATTAATGATTTTATAATATTTAGAAATAGTAAATGGACGAATTTTCACCCGGAGGTTAGATAAATGTTTGATTCGTTTGCAATTAATGTATTCAATGCAGATTAGTTTTATAAAAAGGAATATGAAATAGGTAAATAAGAGGAAGCTTAGTAGAAAATAAAACAATAATCAATGATCATGTGTTTTGTATTTATTCGTGTTATATGTGTACCTAACAATATGAAATGTGCACATTGTGAAAGAAATTTTTGGTACCACCTAATATATTCGTACTGAGAAGACTGCGAATTTTATGAATTAATATTTAAAAGTAGGCGAGTGTAATTTGTAACAGTAAAAAGTTCAAAGGAATTTGAGAATATCAACACATTTTTTAGAACTCAATAAAACTACAAAAGAGAGTAATCTATTTGGTTCTCCTAGCCCGCAATTGATGCAAACAATTTTTACTTTGCATAAAAATCCGCTGTCTAGTAATGAGTTATCTAATTTTACCGACTTTTGTGCATTTGCAGTAGAAAAACATGCTGTGGTAATATTTATTAAACAATTTTTACTGTGCATAACAATCCGCTGTCTAGCAATGAGTTATCTAACTTTACCGACTGTTGTGGCTTTGCAGTAGCAAAATATGCTGTGGTAATATTTCATCCATTTTTGTTTTACGCTTGAATGCAATCCATTACGTTTTATTCTTAAATTT
This sequence comes from Sphecodes monilicornis, assembly GCA_913789915.3. Taxonomy (NCBI): domain Eukaryota; kingdom Metazoa; phylum Arthropoda; class Insecta; order Hymenoptera; family Halictidae; genus Sphecodes; species Sphecodes monilicornis. The sequence goes on along the minus strand of OU565286.1, from coordinate 12,578,913 downwards.
CTTTATTTTATTTTACGTATATTGATATCAGGTTGTCTGACTTTATTAATTTGTATGGTTTTCAGGTAGCAAACTTCACAAATCATATGGCAATTCGGATTGAGAAGTATAAAAGGAGATTAAATAGGTAAGTTATTGTCTTTTTTAATTAGAGCCAATGTTTAAGTGGCTGCGGTTTAATCTGGTGTTGCTTATTAGTATTTAGTCTCCTTAATAATCGATTTTCTATTTCTGGATTTTGCATATTAATCTTCTGTGCGAGAACCTTGTTTTTTATAAAGATTTAATCTTTTACTTTGTTTAGAAGAACTTAATCTCCTGTTTCATTGTCCAAAATTCTCACTACTCCAAAACTTTTCTTTGGAGTTCTCTTGAATCTTTCCTTAATAATTCACGTCGGTACCAAGACTTTGTGCTAACCACTTATAGTTTGTGTAATATCCATTATTAATTATTATTGTAACATACGTTATTTCATAAATACATATGGTACTGCTGCTGAACACTATTTTATCATGCATTTAACGAACAGTGACTTTAGTTTCTCAAAAATTCGTTTAATCACTTATTAGATAAAAACGAGCCAGACTTTCATTTTGGTGAGAAATTTAGAATTTCAGTTTTTTATATCTCGAAGTCACTGCAATCTTTAAAGTCTTTTCTGGCTTTCCTAAACCTTTTCCGATTCCTTATTTTCTCCTGCATATTTTAACAGGGGGTTTTTCAAAATATTGCTTTCTTAAAAAATTATGTTTCTGCAATTGCAATTTTTTAATGTTTCCTTAAAACCGAAGTGAAAATTAGTCAAAAATATAATTGTTAATATTTTTGAAATCCTCCTCCTTAAAGTATCCAGAGAAATTTCAATTTTGTCGGAGTGGGGACCGAACGAGCGTTCGTTCGTTTAGTCTAAACTCTAAACGCATCATTATAGACCAACGCGTGCCAATCATCTTTAATTCTCGGTTGGTTTATTATTAATTTATTTATTTGTTATTGCTTTAAATCAAATGGTCTCGGTTGGTTTAGTGTTAAACACAATGTAGAATGATCGCAAAGTATCTAGAAATCACTTTCTGACAATGAACACCCTGTATAGATGTACCAGCGTCGCTTCGTTCCGTCTCTTAAGAAAAAAGTGCGCGGCTGACGATGCAAATGCGCGCGGCGTCGTGCAGAGCGTAACGAGACGAATTAATCGGCCTAATTGAGGCTGATGAGCGAACGAGCCCGTTAATTAGACGCTTCTCGCGTGTGCCGACGATTTCTCGGCCAGAAAGTACCGACCGGTCGATCGATTCGCGACGGATCCTTTTGTGTGATCCGCGCGCGCGTCGGCCTCGTGCATGTGACGCGTGTGCGCCTGTGCGCTCGTTTCTCTAATCCTTTGCCAGCGTGCGATACCGCGTACGAATCGAGGATTAGATCGATTGCTCGGAAAGGAACCAGCTAGAAAGCGTACAACATCTGTCCGAGCGTGTATCATCAGCTCGCGCGCTGTCTTTCCGTCACGCTGCCATACCTACTGCGAGCAGCTCTTTCTCTGTTTGCTCGATCCCGAGCGGAAAATTATTTCCACCCTCGAGATACACGGACAACGCCGAGATAGAGACGCGGATAGAGATTCGCGGAGATAAGATAACGGCGAGACTCGAATATTCTTGTTTGCAAACTTTCACGCGACTCGGGGAATATCATTTGATATTATCTCCAACGTTGAAGCGCGCTCGGGATTCTTCGGTATCTTGAAAGCCTTCGAGCTCCAACTTTTTTTGACAGTATGAACAACGCGCTCGGCCCTTATGCCAGCGACGATTTATCGCTGACGAAATAGTCCTTGCGCTCGGGATCTCTGGATGCAAGATCTGTCTCGCTGCTTTATTCGAGAGAATTGTTGAACATTCTAATGATTTGCATCTGTTGAAATCGGCATTTGTGGGTCAGTTCGAGTGGCGCCATTTTAATACATTTTCCGTTCGCCGCTAGGGAACCATTTTCTGCTTGAAGCCTGCTCTCGCACTCGTAAACACGTTTTCTTACTGTATGTACACTTTGTACACGCGTCTTTCTTCGTATAAAAAGTGAATCAATTCAATCCTGTTATTGCATAAAGGAATATTCGGTAAATATTACGTTTAGGGGAGTCACCTCGGATGACCTTGACCTTCACATATGTATTCAAGGACAAAATTCTGAACAACTTCCTCTATACATCTACCCGTTGCTCGAACTTAGTTTCCGAGATAATTGCAAAAAATCTTCGTTAGATTTTCTTTGTAAGTACACTTTATTCTCGTACAAGATGTCAAAAGGACACATAGTCCAAGTTGATTTGTTAACTTTTTTATAGAAAACGAGCGGCCGCTAAACACTCAAGATGGTGTTAAGTCTGGGTTAGGTCTGGGTTATGCTTGGTTAGATTACCAGACCTAACCCAGACCTAACACCATCTTGAGGTCATCCAATTTCAGAGAATATCTTCGATAACATATGTCCAATCCAAAATCACATTCATTTGAATACGGGCTAATTGCAATATGGTAGCATCGGTATATTTTTGTTTATAACTTTTTAATAAAAAACGAGCGACGGCTAAAACATCTTGGGGGTTACTTAAAAAGGTGACCTTGATAGCATATGTCAATACAGCATATTGTTTTAGCCTTCAATAGTTAAAATAACTGCTATATTTTGAAAACTACTTTTGTTTATAACTTTTTAATAAACAACGAGCGCCGTCAGAAACCTCTTGGGGGTTACTCAAAAAGGTGATCTTGACAACATACGTCAAGGTTAAGGACATCCGAGGTGCCTCCCCTAAACGTAATATTTACCGAATATTCTTCAGTTGTATCAAGTAGGGCTGTTACTTTTCCGAAGCTTCGGCTCTTCGAAGCTTCGAAGGAACGAAGGGAACTTCGAAGGTGATGAAAATCGAAGTTTCGAAGGTTCGAAGCTTCGATCCTTCGAACCTTCGGACCTTCGAACCCTCGATTCGTTTCCAGTTAACGGATAAAAAAAATAAATTTTCATAATTGGTTTCTATATTCACTATTTAAATTATTTCAATAACTTTTCGATAGCACATTGTTAAAATAATTGTTTAAATAAATAAATTTTTTTATTTTGTTTCTATATTCATTATTTGAATTGTTATTTCAATTATTTATTGTTAAAATAATTGATTAAATAAATAAATTTTTACAATTTCTTTCTATATTCATTATTTGAATTATTTCAATAATTTATTGTTCAAATAATTGTTTAGATAACGTACACGTATTTACATAATTAATATAGGAACACGTTTCTATAGAGTATAAATATTTATAATCTACAGAAATTTTTATAATCTATAGAAATGTGTTTCTATATTTATTATGTAAATACTTGTACATTCTTTAAATAATTATTTTAACAATGAATTATTGAAATAATTCACATAATGTATATAGAAACAAAATATTAAAATTTATTCATTTAAACCATTATTTTAACAATAAATAATTGAAATAACAATTCAAATAATGAATATAGAAACAAAATAAAAAAATTTATTTATTTAAACAACTATTTTAGCAGATAATTTAACAATAAATTATTGAAATAAATCAGATGGTGAATATAGAAACAAATTATGAAAATTTATTCCTTTTATCCGTTAACTGGAAACGAATCGAAGGTTCTGAAATTGAAGCTTCGAAATCTTCGACCTTCGAAGGAAAGTAACAGCCCTAGTATCAAGTTCTACCAGCATCGCATTATATTATTTGTCAGTGTTGAGTCAAGTCCGCGAGCATGATTGCCGCGGCTTACTTGTTCGCGAGTAGTAAAAGGTGTTACATTGTTTTAAGTAATTTATTAGATTATTTAAGTAATTGTAATAAGTAACTATATTTAACAAGTTTGTGCAGATGCGTTGTCGAGCAACGTTTCGTTTCAAGTTCGATTCGGTGTGAGAAATGTCCGGTATTTATATCTTTTTGCTGTTCGCGTAAAGCACCAATCAGGTTTAACTTCGTTTCATCGTTGGTAGTTGTTGGAGGTCGTGCGCGGTCGCTGCATCTTCGGTCGCAGGGTGTGTTACAGATGTTGGGCTTCGGCTGGTTTATGGTTTTATGGAAGATGTGAGGCGAAACTATTGTCGAAGGTATGAAGGAGTGTCGGAAAATGCGTGTCGTTCAGAAACTGAACAGTTAGGTTGTCCTGAAATAAATTGTACATTTTTAATTTGTTATTTGTAGAGTGATAGTACCTCTGATATTCTTAATTTACTCTTATTGAGCAATGTATCATTTGCAGCAGTAAATGTCGCTGTATAGTTTCGTGACTCTTTTGGTTTCTATTGTAAAATACGTTTTTGACTTTTGCGTTTATTTCTTTAGAGTACGAGCAACCAAATTCGTATAGTATTTCTATGTGCGTTTAAAATGGGGCTTGAAGCAGTAAAAATTGCTCGTAATATTAATTTTGCAGTTAATCTGGAAGGTGCAACGAGTAAACGTACTGTATGCGCAATGTTAGATTAAACTATTTCATAGGAAGAAATCTTCTAAAAGTTCATTCTACGAGGTGTCCCAAAAATAGTGAAAGTCCTTGATATGGACGGTTCCTGAGGTTATTTACAGTAACTTTTTCCGTTGCAAAAATGGCCGCATCGGCTGTGTTAAGGAGTTATTGACGAAAAACACGGACCAATCAGAGCGCGGCTATAGCAGACAGATTCTGGCTCGACCAATGGCAACGCCACGCTCAGCGGAACCTGTAGCCGAGTCCGAGTCCGTTCGCTATAGCCGCGCTTTGATTGGTCCGTGTTTTTCGTTAATAACTCCTCAACAAAGCCGAGATGAAAATTTACTCTAAGGAAAAAATTACTTTAAATCACCTCAGGAACCGCCCATTTCAAGGAATTTCATTATTTTTGGGACATCCTGTAGAAGTCTATTTTTATTAGAAGTTTATTCTATGGAATGAATAATCTTTTAACATGTTCAGAAAGTTGTACAGAATGTAATAAAATTTCTTTCGACTACATAAATTCACTTCAAGTGAAACTATCGTCTTTATATGTACATCCTATACAATGTGCCAAATCCTGAATTTATATTCGGACAACCTAATACGTTTTCTGGTGGCTGCAAATGATAATCGTGAACTGATTACAGGGTCTGGCCAAAATATTAAAACCATTTGCATAATGTAACGATTTGACACTGAAACGAAAAAAATGTTGAATGAATGTCTGGCTTATCGTTATGACAATAATTGAATAGGTAAAATGGAAAACTGTGACATTAAATTAACCTCAGAATATGTTGAAAGAAAAAATTAATTTTTATATAGTTTCTATTTCTTAGAATTAACGTAGACAATTTTTGTTTTGCACAAAAGTCCACAGTTTACATATCATTTTTGTATGAAAATTACTAAAATGTACATTTAACACCATTGTAGATAACACTTGTCATACTATGGGTTTGTTAATTTGATCTCCCGCTGCATAAACACGGATTTAGAAAGTTTATTGATTTCTTAAGTGACAAAAGAGAGATGCTAATCATGCGAAGAATTCGGTGAGTCTCCTTAGAAAATGATTTGACGATACGTCACAGGAGTGTTTGATTTACATCAGAATCGGGATCGCGAGATGACTCCTCGAACGCTAAGCTGGAATAGTACTCGGATTTCATTAAATCCAGGCATAGTTAAACTCCTGCATCAAACGGAACTCTTCTGGGAAAATCCGAGTCATTCGATATCGGCCGCCTTTCATCAGCCGGCGACAAGGGATTTCCGATTTTGAGCGACGTCCGTTGACCGTGTAATTCGGTCCTGTAAAAAAGCCTAATTCCCCGTTTGGGGCCGATTATGCGATTCAAAGGGAGCACACGTTCCCATTCATGCCGAGCATCCTCTCAACCCTCGGCGAATTGCCGTCCAATTGATAATCAAGATACCACGATTCGATCGATTTTTTGACATCATTAGTTGCTTCGCGGTAAATATTGGGTTGGCAACTAAATGATTGCAGATTTTGTCGATAGATATTCTAGCACATTCTTTTATTTTGTCAACGTGATCAAAGCACCTAACCTATATTGTTTTCTTGTTGTTTGGACTTCCACCTTTAATTAGTGAGAAAATTGTATCGATTAGTTATTTAGTTTTGTTTTTATCCCATTTAAAAATGGAAAAACAAAACGCGCATTTCAGACATATTTTATTATTATTTCCGAAAAGGCAGGAACGCATCGCAAGCATACTATACAAGCATATTATAAATATAATAAGAATGTATTTATTCAGACATTTAGTGATTTTTAGTAGAATTTACAGTGGCTCACAAATGTTTTCGAACGCACTTTAAATCAGAATAACATTTTTAAGATTGAACCACAAAACTTCTTTTTTTAAGTAGTTAGAAGCATTGATTTAATAAGTGGCGTACACAATGGATTTTTTAAAAATTTCAATTCTTATAAATTATAAGTAAAAATAAAATGGTTACTTTTCGAGGAAGAAAAAAATGATACGCATCGAAAGATGCAAGAATCTGTGGATTTTCAGGAGAAACTGACCAAAACTTATGAAAAACTGCGATTTTCACCACTTTCAGTCGCTTGTAGCTCGTGTATACGTTCATTGCATTCGATGAAATGTTCAGCATGTGTATTACTAACATATGTTTACAAGATGCATATTTTCAATTTTCATTACTGGTTGAAATAAAAAGGTTTTAAAAAGTGCCTTTCTTATTTATTCATGTAATTCTTTCTAAATGCAATTTTTTCAAAATGTTCCTTGCACGTCAGTTTATAAATTATTCTGATTTAAAGGGCGTTCGAATGCTTTCGTGAGCCACTGTATCAATGCCCCAAGAAATGATTATGTTGAATATGAATATTAAGATTAGCAATAATCTTAAAATAAAAAACATTGCAATAGATAGTTAATCTGACAGAGACGGTACTTTCCTTTACTTCATGAAATTTTATATGTTTACTATTTATCTCTTTACAGCTCCATTTGGCAATGAAGAAGTAAAATCTAATCCTGCATCGATTTGTAAGAATAAATTGGTCACGGTAAACTCGGAAACGGTAATCCCAGCATGTCCATTCACGATCCTTCGATTAAAAAGATTGAAAAAAGGAAAAGGAGGGTAGAAAACAGATTTGAAGAGGGGGATGGAGCGTCTTTCGCGGCAATTCGCGAACTTCCGGTCCGCGGAAAAAGTTGATCGCCGGGATTCCTTTGAACGGCTCCGTAGTACACGTAACAGAAGGAAGTTTAATTCAATTAGAAAGAGGAACGCGAGACACGGAATCGCGTACTATAATTCCATCGTTGCAGGGTATCGGCTTTCGCGGAAACTGTCTCAAACTCATCTCTCTCTCTCTCTCTCTCTCTCTCTCTCTCTCTTTCTCTCTCTCTCACCCGGTTCCCGACAGTCTGGAAAGTTCCGGGCGTTAGCCGGGCTAGCATTTTTCCTTTTGGTAGGCTGTAGGCGCGCACACGCCCTCCGTCCCGGATTAAAATCCCGCCGGATGACCGACGGAAAATACCGGACGCTGTCTGGCCCCGGTTTCCCAGACGCCGGAACAAGTGTATTTGACGCAACAGCGAATCGCGCAACGCAGATTTCCTGTCCCAAGGATTAAGTCGATTTGCCTCTTTTTCCTCGAGCGGCCCCGTTGTTGGCTCGGGCAGAACGAAACTTGGCCGAATTAAACGCTGTTGATCGAACGAGCACGCGATTTCAAACACAGAACGCTCTTGAACCGCGTGGACGCTGCGCGCGAATTATTTCTTCATTTTCTCGCCGCTGGCACTACCCGCCATTTTGTCGATTTCTGAATTTTTTAAGTTACTGCTAGTGAAATATGACGATGCGCTTCTGTGGAGTGTATCGAGTTAATTGATTTCTTTGGTTAAGGTGACATGTCCAGTGAATGAATACCTCCCTTTGAATAAGTTTTGTATTAGACGGAAAACTAACATTTATCATGCTTTTCATGTCGAAATTTATACAGTAATTCTATTGTAAGTTCACTGATCTCTCTATAGATCTTTTTTTATTTTATTTTACTTATTTTTATTTTATTCGGCACTACATTCATTTACTGTAACGATATTGTGACCGGTATTCAAAATTAACCTCCCGGTCAGGCTGAGAAATTGTATTACCCATAGATGACTGATGCGGCAAGTGCGAATCGAATGATTATTTATCAGCAACATTTAAAAAAGCGTATAGAACTTTCTTGATCGTGATGGATACTACGCATAAGTAATTTGTTGTTCTTTGATTGCAAAGGTTTCCTCCCCTTTATTGATTATTTCAAGTTCTGAAATATGTTGGAGTGGATTTATCATGTTCGAATTAAAACAGAATTTTTAATGAAATGTTTATGCTCTTATGCTTTTATAACAAAATTGTGTGGATCCAATGCTTGTATTGGGCAATAAAAATATTTCGAGAATTCAAAAATGCTAAAATTATTGTTACAAGAAGTAACTCTGTCTATGTAGCTCCTATATCCTCCAATCAATCGATGAAGATAATTTGCACTTTGCATGCAAAACTGCAGTCTAATAATAATAGACTAGTGATCTCTATACGCTTATGATATTAATGGTACTACTAGTTTATTTTTATTACAAAGAGTATTTTAAATGGATTACATCAATAATTTCTTTACTGCGTCTTTCTTGACCTTAACACGATCCACAGATTCTTCGTTTTTCGTTTCTAGATATTATAAACTGTATGATTTCTCTCTAATGGATTTATGTATAGAATGAATTTATTTATCTAAGACATAAAATTGCGAATGTATTAAAATCTATTTACCTAGAACATAAAATTGCTCATGTATTAAAATCTACTTATCTAAAATATAAAATTGCTCATGTATTAAAATCTATTTGTCTAAACTATAAAACTGCTCATGTATTAAAATCTATTTAACTAGAACGTAAAATTGCGAATGTATTAAAATCTATTTATTTAGAACATAAAATTGCTCATGTATTGAAATCTATTTGTCTAAACTATAAAACTGCTCATGTATTAAAATCTATTTAACTAGAACATAAAATTGGAAATGTATTAAAATCTATTTATTTAGAACATAAAATTGCTCATGTATTAAAATCTATTTGTCTAAACTATAAAACGGCTCATGTATTAAAATCTATTTAACTAGAACGTAAAATTGCGAATGTATTAAAATCTATTTATTTAGAACATAAAATTGCTCATGTATTGAAATCTATTTGTCTAAACTATAAAACTGCTCATGTATTAAAATCTATTTAACTAGAACATAAAATTGGAAATGTATTGAAATCTATTTATTTAGAACATAAAATTGCTCATGTATTAAAATCTATTTATTTAAAACATAAAATTGCTCATGTATTAAAATCTATTTATCTAAAATATAAAATTGCTCATGTATTAAAATCTTTGTATTTAAAATATAAAATTGCTCATGTATTAAAATCTTTGTATTTAAAATATAAAATTGCTCATTTATTAAAATCTATTTTTCTAAAACATAAAATTGCGAATGAAAAACAATTTACCCAGTTAAAACACGAAGCGAGAACTAAGACTGTCAGGGTAATAATGTTGAAGCAGCTCACAAAAGTGAAAATAGTTTATGAAAGTGGAAAATTGCATAAGCAACCGCAGCCTTGTTATAGAGAATTGTAGCAGTTTATTGAATCAAGCATGCGATAACAATGAGAGAAGTCATGGCTTTGTAATTATTCCTTCTGTGAGTGTCCGTTTTAATTACAATATTCCCAAGGAAAACAACTTTTTCAAGCGCCATCGAGGCTTTTACGATTACTATAAATAAAGCACAAACGAAAAAAGAGAGAGAGAAAGAGAGCGGGCGAGATGGGGAGGAGAAGAGAAAGAGAAACGCGTCGGCGCGGCGGCCGTCAACGGGAGTAAAGGGGAACACTGTCGAGCGTGAAATGATATTCGATGTAATAAAATTGTCGGAATACGCGAACGGAGAGAACGGAGGAATATGCTTCCGTCACGGGTCACGAAAAAATGCTAATTCGCGTCCCGACCGAACGATTCAACGGGTTTAACACGCGATTGCTAATTTTTTCTTTTTTGACTTTTTTACCCGCGACACGTCGCTACGCCTTAACGACCGTAATATGCTAATACAGGGACATTTGGAAGGGAAACTTGTACGACACTCGACAAGGCCGTTTATATACGTTTTATCTTAGTTCACCTTACGTGGGACTTTTCAGCGGAATTGTTTTCCCCCGGCGACCACACCGCAAAAAACAGATACTTTAGTTATTCGATGTAACCGTGGGGGAGTTGGCGTCGTAAATTACACACCACGATCAACGATCAACAAGCCAAATCGATGGTAACATACGGGTAGAGAAATTTAATGTTCATCCTCGCATCAATACCTCCACGAAGTCTGTTCAATCTTCACAATCTCAAACAGAAAATGCATAATATTCACATTAATCCACTGAACTACAACATCTAGTTAGACTCGTGATTAAGATTTCGACCAGAATCTTCTAAATATGTAAGTTATTCATTTATTTCATCTCCTAGGAAATTGTGAACCACAAAGATGATCTAATCGCTGTAACCGTAAAATAGATCGTAGTGCAATGGGTTAACACTATTCTTTGGATCGATATGACACGAAGTAAAATTTTAGTAGTATAAATTAGTATTGTATTCAATATTCAAGTGACACTTTGTCATGTGTAATAAACAGGCTGAGCATATTTATGTAAACTCACTCTTTTATAATGAATTTTTTCGGTGCCTCCAAATGAGAAGGTACAGTAGAAGAATTACATTATTACAGTAATACATTAATGCCAATCAGATTAGATTACTTGTATTTATATTTTGTTTTATATTACAATGAATACAAAAGTTATAGTATAATCAAATTTTTCATAAATACTACAAGTTAAACACTGTGGCTCGCTTTACCGTATTACGCGCGGACTAAATAAACATAAAAATGGTTAATGTATGCAATATCAACTTTTCTTCAGTAATTTTTATGTAAATTTATAGATTATCGATGCTGCCCAATCAATTTAATCACAGCAATAAAAAAAGATATAAAATACATGAACTTCGTTATTAAAAGAGTACAATATTGTCAGAAAGGCAGAAAAATAATTGAGTTCAACTAACATTCGGTCGCTATCTCCGTTAATTCATAACTTTAAAATTCGCGAAGGAAATGCTTCCTGCGACGAAGCTGGACTCGTTGATGTAGCAAATTGATAGTAGATCGTATGGATGTAGTAGACCGTATATTACTTATAGATCCGGTATAGGTATAGGAAGCTATGGTGCCAAGATAACAGAGAAAAGTGTCCACACCTGATGTCACAAGATAATTCAAAATGGTGGATAGTGTACAAGACGAAGCATTTGCCATGATAGAAGCGTAAATAAATAAAGATTTCATATTATCGACATCAACATTAAAATTTAATTTTTTCGAAATTATAATTAACACAATGAGTTAGCACTATTGAAATTAGTAAGAGTAAAGTTAAAATGAACAATGATACTATGAAAAATAATTAAAAAGAAAAAAGTTTTGTCATTGGATTAGTATATTGTCTCACCGACACGCTGGTGTCGACTGTTTTGGTTGGTAGGCTCGACGCGGGCGGCAAAAGGTAAAGGAATCGCGAGGAATGGTATCTGTTCACGATGAGTGCAATGTTTCGGATTCTTTGCTGCTTTCATCGCGGCAACACTGTACTGCAGTACAGATCCTGACGCTAGTAGTAGATGCCCCTACTATTGGTACGTTGGTTGGCCACTTCTCGGTACATAACATCACGTGATCCCTTTGAGGGACTTTTTGCGACAACGCTGCTGATGAGCGCAATTGCAAAAGTTAACACATTTACCACAGTTTAGTACATTAGTAGCACAGTACATACACTACCGTTCGTGGACGTATGGACACTTCAAAATTAAGCGGAAAAATAAGTATAGAAATTGCTCAACGCAAAATAATTTTATTTCTGATCAGTTTATCATTTTGTAAGTATAAAATTAACGAATTATGCATAAATAATTGAATAGTATTGAAACAGAACCAAAATAATAACTCTTAAATGTAATTGTTCTTTTCGTCAAAAAATCCTCCTTCGACATTTATTATATCTTTCGTTAATCGTGGCATTCGTCGTACTAACTTTTTTATTTTTTCACTTGGTATAATCCTCCATGCCTCTTGTAACAGTGTCCACAGCTGGGTTTTAAAAGTGGGGAAATTTTTTTTAAAGCATATAAAATTCATAAAGATTTCAATAAAATAAAATACTAGTCACTTATTATTTAGTGAATAAGCAGGGGAATGGTGATGTAAACATATTTTATACAAGTTATGAATGATGATTGATAAAAAAATACTTTTTAAAGTTCATACTTCAATGAGCGGTAGTGTATACGGTCAAAAATGAGTTAAACTGCATTCGCCGCACAGTACTCCCAACGAAATGTAAAAGTGTCTGGTCGTTGGAAAATGTTTATGCCATCCGCAGGGGGCGATCCTATTGCAAGAAAAATGTTTCGTTCATGGAAACGATTATAGCTATTCGGAGGGCCGGGCTTGTCTAAACTGTTTCGATTCCATTATCCGTAGAAAACGCATTTCCGCTCAAAGGGAGTCGACATCCAGAAAATTACAAGTAACCATCTGCATCCCCGAAGAAGAAGGTACGACCACGCTTCCCTTTCCACAAAGGAGAAACTCGTGCCCGCGGGTATTGTCGTCTCATGAAAACAGTCGAAGACTATCGTCTTTCTCAGACTATGTACCTGTTCCCCGATTTCTAACGTATATGAGAGGATGCATCCGAACTCAGCACGGAGGACACACGATACAGGACGTTTCACAATATTGTCGGTATTAGGTCCCGCGACACGGAGACCAGGATTCATCTTGAGCCAAGAAGAAGAAGAAGAAGTAGTAGAAGTAGAAGAAGGGGGATGCAAGGGGGTTGGAATTGGGCCCAGGACCCTCGTCACCGCAAAACTCGGCTGAAAATCGAATTCTCATGGCATCGAATGACAATTTGGCCTCTCACAGATAAACCCAACTATCCATGAAAAGAATAGACCGAGGAAGCAGGCCGTGTAACTCGTCCCCTTGTGTGTTTGTCTGTCCTATGTATGCGCGCGCCCCTCTGTCTCTTTCTGTCGTTCTATTTGCCAGCCGAAGAAAAAAAGAGAGATAAATAGATATACAGAAAGGGGGTTCAGAAAAAGGAAGAGAGAGGAAAAGAGGAGACCGATGTCGCCCCAGTGTTCCAGAGATGTTATCACCGCGGAGGAGGTTACACCACGACAGGGACGTACGCGATGAAAAGGTGCCCGGGACTAACCAGACCCTAACAATCGTGTCGCGCATTCTTCTCCTGGCGATCCGCTCGGTCCGATAGTTTCGACAGAGTTGCAATTTGCTCGATGCGGTCGCCGCGACCTTTCCCCTAACTCCCCTCGTCCTTTAAGGCTCCTCCACACCGGCTACCACCGACGACAATGAGATTCTTATCGGATCGGTACGGTTTCCCTGCGCCTCTCTCTTTCTTCTTTCTTCTACCGGTTCGTTTTCTCTCTTTCTCTCTCCTTTTCGCTCTCTGTATGCGCGTTTCCTTATGCAGCTGCGCCACCACGCATCGACAATTGTATTTCTCTATCGGAGAATACATGGACCGTCTGTGTCCGCCTCTCTGCATACACAGAACGAGCAGAGTATATATTACACGACTCTTTTCTGTGGACCGTCGACGCCGGGTTTCGAGGATGTAGCGAATTCCCCAGGATTTCGGGTAATAAGCCGCTTCTTTCCGTACCGTATCGAGTTCTACCGTGAACCTCTTGTAACACGATACTGTCGGTTTATGCAAATTCACGGTTTCATGGACTATTTTCAGAAATTACCGTTCGCGCCATGGCGCAAACACCTATTCAAGAGTTTACCGAATTAAAGGAGCACGGCGGTGTTGAAAGTAAAAAACATTCACTTTTTTATCAATGAGTTTGAAAGTCTGATTCTATGTAGAGACATTTTAAAAAAAATGTATACAGAGTGTCCCATGTGACGTTTCGCACGCAATTGTTTCCCAAATTGTAGCTCAATGTAAAAGATATTTCGTTCGACACTTACTCTGTTTCGGGGGAGACAATTTATGATGATCACTAGACTGCAGATTTTGTGCAGTTGTAAGAACAATCAGTAGACGTGATATAAAACAGTAAAGTCATTTGTAAAAATTTAAAAATCATGTATTACTTCCAGGCTATTGATCATGTTAAAAAATAAAATAACTTTTTATTTTACTCCAGTCTGTTATAATTCAGGAAAAAATTTTTATTTTGCATAGAGATCCGCTGTCTATTAGTGATGACAAATCATCCCTAGGTGGACGTGCCTTCTGTCTAGCTAAATTGTGAACGGTATTAAATGACCTTGAATGACCTTGGAAGACGACTGTTATAGGCTAGTGAATTCGTTTCGCGGGATAGGCTACACGCTTACCTAAATAAAAATAAACAGTTTCGTATTTAAAAAAAACCGGCGTTACCTTGAAATCTCGGAAGCACGTCCACCCAGAGAAGATTTGTGATCACCATAAGATGTGTCCGCCGAAACAAAGTATGTAAGTATTATTTGAAATATCTTTCACAACGAGTTACAGTTTGGGAAAGAATTGCATGCGAAACATTAAATGGGACACCCTTCTGACAATTATTTCTTTTTTAAATTACTAAAACGATAAAAGTAATATTTTTTCAATATATAATTACAATTGCAAATCGGTTGGTCCGATACATTCGATAAATCGAAGGTTGGTGAATCAGGTTAGTCTCTTAAAATCACGTTAAAGTTTCATCCATCGTTAAATTCAACTTTCATTATAGAGAATTAATAATAATAACGATTGTTATATCATCGTTTGGTATGATTACTGTTATTGCTATTTGATTAATTCCATATAAAGCGATTTCGATGCAGAAGGAAATACATACGTGAGCGAGATTCTGAAATCTCCGGGTAGAAGCGCATATCATTTCCACTAATTGATACAAATATTTTCTCTGATAACCTCTTAATTCCACATAATATTCGCATATAACAATCCCGACGAGTGAACTTTCGGATAAAATGGATCATAAACGTATAAACTTCATAATTTAATTATACGCTAGGTTCATTAAAAAGTCTGTCCTCTTAAATACGTTTCTTCCCTTCACTTTTAATTGCATTTTGTTGGTTCGCTCGAATTGCTTGAAAGTAAGGTTGGCAGATGTTGAGGACAAGAAAAGAGAACGTTTACAAAAAAGTCTTCCATTCGTATCCAGTTTTTAAAACAATTATATAAATACTTATAAATAATACATAGGAATATAAGATATAATGTAATAATCTTCATCGTTTATATTTTTGTACTCACCCGGAAATTGCAATCATTTATTGCATATTTACTGCCACATAAAATACATCTATGTTTTTAATCAGTTTTATTTGTCGCGTTATATGGTGTCTAGTGTACAACTACTTTTCTGGCTCAAGCAGAAAAAATCGAAAAAGTTTAATTTTTGACTTCTTTTTCAAAATCAGATTTCTCAAAAAGTTACGTTGATAGCGACAAACGGCTTTCGGGCTCGTGTTCTGCACACGAAACTCTATAAGAGCGAATGTAAATGTTCTCTTTGACATAACTGACGTTGACCAGTGTTATTATTAGGTCGTTGCATATGAAATGTCCGATTATTATTAACAGGAACGTTAAGCAAACATAATTATCTTCGAAATAAACTTACGGATCAAAGTAAGCATCATTCTAATCAACGAATTCTGTGAATGAATTGCAAGAATCTTCATTGTATTAAAGTAGAAATCGGATTTTTTGTCATTCACGTTCATCATTTACAAGATTCTCATCTCCATTTTGTAGTCTTCTTTACCGTCGACGAATAGGGCATTGATTAATCGACAAATGACCAAACATCACACGATGTTATCGTTAAAATGTTATTTTTCCACTCGTATAAAATGAATACTCAACAATCACATTGATTGACATTGAAATAAACTTTATTTAAAAGTAAAATTGGACATCTAAATAAGAATTGAAGATGAGACCTTAAGATCAGCTTTGTTCCTTAAAATGATGTATAATAAACCCATTGTAATAACCTTAATCAAAACGCTAGATAACATTTGCTTTCTAGAATCGGACATTTCATATGCAACAACCTAATATTTTCGCAGATAAACACCTCGAACTCAGACGAGGTGTTGTTTATTAATGTTGCTTATTTAAAAAATGAAATGTATTGTCAGCAGTGACGAACTTCAAAGTTGACTGACCGAAAAGGAACTAAGCAAATTGTTGCTCGATTTATACATTTTTTTAGGATTCTGGAGGCTTTCAAAAAATCTCCGGTTTCCTAGGGTTTGCAAATACTTTTTTATGAGAGCTAATACACTACTCTAGCTGCCCTGAAGATTTCACAGCCATATTCAACCGCAATCATTCTCAGTTCAGTTTCGAGTGAGGAGGATAGCAGTGAGAATTTTTCACAAAAGCGATGGTCGGTTCAAACGTTAAACATTAAAAAAAATTTTACATTGAAAGATATCAATTAAAAATAGTTATAAAATGACAGTTTTCGAAAATTAACGGTTGTATAACCAAAAAGCTACTGTATCTTCGAAACGGTTGTTTGTATCAACTATTTGTAAAGTGATATTGTGAGTGATATGGAGTGATATTGAGCTCCAAGAAATTTTTTTCGAAAAATCAACCGTTTCGTCCCACTATGCGACGACGACCTAATATAATCCCATAGACTGTAATAGCATTTCTTGATCAAAACGCTACATAACATTTGCATTCTAGAATCGGACATTTCATACGCAGCAACCTAATAACATCGCGGTGGTTGGGTTCATCGATCGTGTATCATCGGAGTTAATTTCGCTCAAGTCTTATGAAAAGATTAATATATGATAATTTGCTAACGGAACGGTCGCGAGCATATCCTTTAAGCGGAAACGGGCCGCCGCCTTTCCGTTGATTGGATCTGCGTGTATCGCGAACAACCAAGCCCTGTCGCCCCAAGATAAAGATTCCATCGGAACGGATAAGAATAAAATTTTCAATAAGCCGGGGATACGCGGCCCAGCTCGCAGTAGAATCGAGGGAATTGGATGCAAAAGGCGGCGTCGCAGTGGCCATCCGCTGCGAATAGGCGTTGCTCGATACAGGAATACCATGGCTGTGTAAAAATTTCGCGGAAGGGGGGGGCGGGGCGCCGGCGAAATTTTTATCCAGATGAAAGGACTTCGGACGTGCAACGGTGGGGGCGGTGGAGGGGGAGGAAACTGTATGATGAAATCGCGAGATGAGAATTTCACTTATAAAATGAGATAACTTTTCTACACGAACGAGAACAAGTTTGCGCAGGCGGTAATTGTTCCTTGAAATATACATACTGCGAGTCGCTATTTTGTGGTTCAGTTTTTTTTAACAATGTGATCGAAAAAGCATAATTTTTCACATTTCTCTGGCTCCCATATCCGCCACTTGTTTGGCAGCTCGAATAGAAATTTCAGAACGCAAAAACAACCCCTAAAATGTAAAATAGTTTTCTTTTGTGTGGTTTATGCTGTGAAAAAATGTACAGGGTGTATAAAAATTATATGTCACGACTACCATAGCGGCCTCTATACGCCTGGATCGGTGGAGATCTGTTAAAAAAATGGGCCGCAAAGTTGTCCTTGACCCTTTTTTCAAGGACAACATTTTTTTGTATTGCATCGTATAGTACTAGTCACAAGGAACAAAAGTCTCAAAGACATCATTGGTCTCAAGTCAACCATTCTCTTGAAAAACGACTTTAAAGTTTCATAAACTATTTTATTCCATATGTCTACAGGGTGTCCCAAGATAGTATAAACGTGGAGGGAAAATAAGTTTAATGTATAAAATAGTTTTTTTTTTCGTTTAGCGCCTCGTTTTCAAGAAATTGGAGTTTGAAAATTCGGCTATTGCCCTTGATATTGAATATGAATCGTCTGACGCGTCTGTTCATGACCTACCTGATCTACTTCTTACAAACGCTAGGAACACGAACTTGATGGATTTTCAAACTCTAATTTCTCGAAAACGTCGTGTCAAATGAAAAGAAAATTATTCTGTATTTTAGACTTATTTTCTCATGTAGAATCATCCCCTCCACATCTATACCATCTTGGGACACTCTGTAGACATGTGGAATAAAATAGTTCACTAAACTTTAAAGTCGTTTTTTAAGAGAATGGTTGACTTGAGACCCATGGTGTCTTTGAGACTTTTGTTCCTTGCGACTAGTACTATACGATCCAATACAAAAAGGTTTGACCTTGAAATAAGGGTCAAGGACAAATTTGCGGACCATTTGTTTAACAGATCTCCACCGAGGTATAGCAACCTGCTATGGTAGTCGTGACATATAATTTTTATACACCCTGTACGTTGATTTCATAAACGCGAACTTTGTAGCAGTGTAAAGTGTCTATAGAATTTATCTACAATTCATTATTTATATGGAAATATTATTCCTGTTTTTAAAGGAATTTCCTTGCCCAAACAATTAGATGTGCAAATGATTAGGTCTATGAGAAAGTTTTAGTGCTTCTTTTAGTTTTCTTTTGTTTATACAGGACGTAAGAGTTATGTTGCCACTGGATAATGAAGTGGACAATGAATAATTGCATAAAATGGCGGAGGATTATAACCATTATTGGTCAACACAATAATATCTACCTATTACAGATAAACAGCTAAATTACACATTTTTGCAATCGACTAGATGGTTGAAAAATTAAGGAAAAGTAACGACCATTAATGTTGGATTGTGACACACGATTATTTATTTATTTGGACATTTTTCAGCAATAAGGGCGTGGATTAAACTGATAATATAATAGAAAATACGTATACGTACAGTGGGGCTAAAATTAAGTGGACATCCTTTAAAAACTAATGCGTTTTTGAATCTGTACCAAATGATTTAAGTTTTTTTAAGATGTTAGAAGGATTAGTTCACTAGGTGATGTATAGAACGATTGATTAAAAATTATTATTGGTCGAAATTGCAAAGAAAAAATAAAAGTCTCGATTTTTAACTTTTTTATCTGTGCCTATAATGAAAACCTAAAATATGCCTTTTGTAGATCTAAGAAAGTTATATAACTGCACAAAGTTTTATTAAAATCGATTAATGTTGCTATGAGCGATAAATAATTAAAATTGGCAAAAAATTTGGAGGAACTGCGATTTAAATCAATCGTAAGCTATACATTCAAAGATTCATACAACTTGCAATGCTTATAGCTGTTTTATGCGTCCACCAATTGCAATGAAGGTTTGTACACGTATACAATAACTTGCTTAAATCTATAAAAGACATATTTTAAATTTTCCTTGTATGCACAGATAAAAAAATAAAAAATCATGACCTTCACTTCCTTGATGCAAATTCCGAGCAATAGTACAATAGTTTCAAACAAAATGTTTACACATTACCTAATAAACGAATCCTTCCAACATCTCACAAAAATCCACTGGTGCAATTTTAGAAAAGATAGTTTTTAAAGAGTGTCCACTTAACACTAAACCTACCATAGCCGGTCAAATGATCGGTTTCAGATATTTTATTGTATTTTACAATTATTAAAGTTGTAAAGATGGCGTCATGGGAATAGATTTAATAGATTTCTTTATTCAAGCATATGTTATACTGAAAATCACGGAACGTCTAAATAAATTCAATATTATAATTCTTATGAGACAACACATACTAGTCAATTTGAATGCTCGGTAAGTTTAGTCTTAATTTTGCCCTCGACTGTATATTGCTACATTTCGTTATCGACCAAGACTGGTGTCGATGAAATCTGTTGTCGGTGAATTTTGGTGTCGGCGAAATCTGTGCCGGTGAAACCTGTGTCGATGGTTACCATGGGAACCGAACATTAACGAACTGATTGAAAATTTTAATCTGCTCGTAGGTAAACAGTGCGTACTACCGAAAATAATGAATCGTTAACCGACGCAGCGCAAGTAACTGTTCCTCATGTTTTATTCATTACACGGAACTGTGTTCGTGTGAGTAGGAGGCTCGACCATCCACGGTCGCGAACTAAGCAAACTCCGTCGGAGAAAACGGTTTACGGAATCTATCATCTTAGTCGTTTATAAAGCTCGGCGCGCGATAGGTCGAGCGTTTTCAATGATCGCGTAAGAAACTCACACGGGACATCGCCAAGCACCTTGTAACGGGTTATTGACAATCAGCTTTGTAATTTACTCTATGCGGTCGCCGCAGGAAGAAATCGCTGGAGCGAGAGAAGGAGAAAGGAACAGATCGAACAGAGAGAAGGAGATACAGGAAAAGGAGGAGGAAATCTCGACCCTGAAGCCTCCTCCACACGAGCGCCGCGACAATAAGATCGCTATCAACGATCGGTACGTTTCCTCTTCTTCAGCTGCGTCCTCTGTGTCCACGAACACCAACGGAGAATCGTGTCTGTGTACGGCAGCTACGTTTGTAGCCAATCTCTTTGCTCACGGCAAAGTTTTCCGGGGGACGTCGCTCAAAGACAGGGGGGCCAGAAACTATCCTCTGATAAAAAGAATGGATCTTTAATAAATAATGGGTCGAGTCGCCAGAAAGACAGCCCCCGCGCCGCGCCGGTCCATTGTGAACCGTTTCTTTTGCTCCTCACGGTGAAATCGGCCGGAGAAACGGGAAGTTGAAGACGCTTTCGGCGGCCCGCGATCCTTTTACTCCTCCGTTTTTCTATCTTTTTCTATTCACAGCGCTGGACAAAATAATAAGACACTTTACATATTTATAGAGTGGATCCAAAAAGTATTCGAACACTGCGGACTGACCCGAACATTCGCCACTTTTGGGTCTTTCGATTTTGGAACTTTTTTTGTGCCAAATGGTAGCTTACATCGAGACATAAGTCGTTGTAAATCTTCAAGTGAGTTAAAAATTAGTTTCTGAGATCAAACGTTAAAGTTTGTCAGCTTTAAAATTTTAATCTATTTTTATTTTATTTCGACAATATTATTTAATATTTATATATATTATTTAATTATGGAATTTAATTCATTCTTCAACTGTAGATAATATTATCTCATCTGCTAAAGTGAAAAATGAGTAATGGTTGGAGAAAAGTTGTTAAAAGTCGATCGAATTGTTTTATTGCGATCAGTGAATTAGTGTTAGCAAAATTATCACTTAGATATTAAACATTATTAAATATAGAAGCTGCTGTGGCACGTACAATGTGCTAAAAGATCTGAATGAATTATTGAAAAACCATAGAAAGAGAAGAACAGACATTTTGTTATGCGTGTTGGTTCAACTTTTGAAGGTACGGCAACATAAGTCGCCGAAGGTGCAGAAGTACGTGAAAAACGAAAGTAAAGACTCCTTAACTGAGAATCATAAAGCCGCACGATTAAAGTTTGCCCACGAACATGTTTACTGGGTACAAAAAATGGGGGAATACCATTTTTTACCGTTGGCATTTTCAAAAATTTTGCTACCTAACTTTTGTGTTAGATATCACAAAAACCTGAGATTTTGTGTTTGCACTTAAGATAACGTGCAAAATGCAAAATATACAGTGATCGACCTGAATTTACCAACTTGATTTTTCAATAATATATTAATTGTAGCGGAAAACATTTAAACAAAATTTGAGAAATCATTAGTTATGGAAATACAGTTGGTGTAAACATTATTCGCACACCTTTCATAAACGAAATAACTTTTTTTAAAATTGGACTAAACGACTTCAGTTTTTTTGAGTAGCGTGTAATCATTTTTTTCTAAAAATTGCTATTGATCGGAATTGCAAAGACAAAAGTAAGGATCACAATTCTTAACTTTTTTATCTGTGTCTGTAATGAAAATTTAAAAGATTCCTTTTGTAGGTCTAAGTAAGTTTCTTATAAGTTATCATCTTTAAAGATGTTCAAAATGATGTATTTCTATGGTGATACATTTTCTGAAACATGCAATGACCTTTCAGTTGTTTCGGACTTAATATCAGCACAAGCTCTAATTATTCGGTTTTTCATGTCCTCTGGTATAGTTGGTCGTTCATGATAAACTATTTGATTCTAGTTCTAGTTCATTTCAAACAGTATGTCGATTCACTGATAAATTGAAACTGATCAAGATTTCAAAACGTTAGGTATCATCGCTCTTGGTTGTCGAGTCTTGACCAACGCCCGCGATCTCAATAGACATCAGTCTTAAATAAAACTTCAATTTTCGAAGATCAAGGTCATTTCAAGGTCATGTTATTATACATACCTGAATGTACTTTTCGAGCTACACGATGCAATAATAAAAAATGTAATTATGTGTCAGAAAACACCGATAACCTTGACAACTCCGAAAAAAATGACCTTGGAAGAAAAAATATTCTTGCCAGATATTAGTCCTTTGACACATTATGCACATTACGACAAAAATATTTGTTGCATCACAATAAGCTGAAGAGATATTTAGGTGGCCTTACTTAAAAGGACCACCCTGTATAATTTACTTAGGTCCACAAATGGCATATTTTAAATCATCATTATAAGCACAGATGAAAAGTTAAAAATCATGACCTTTACTTTTTTCTTCATAACTTCAACCAATAGCAGTTTTTAGAAAAACTTATTTACACGCTACCTAGTAAACTAATTCTTCTAACGTCTCAAAAAAACTGAATTTGTTTGATCCAATTTTAAAAAAATTATTCGTTTTTTAAAGATGCACGAATACTTTTTACTCCCACTGTAGTTTGATTGGAATATTGCTCATTAATGTAAGACAGAGCCTTCATTAATCAGAGAGTAATGGTTTCTTGATAATATTCCAATTAAAATATCTTCACAACTAATGATTTTTCGACGTACAGGGCTTCGAAGTCTTTTAAAGAAAATAGCGAACGGCATCGAATCGTGCATTAAAAAATGTATGATTTCACTTAAAAAATAAAAGGTAACCTTTGTAAATCCTGAACGGGTTTACCCACAAAGGGGCTAACAACATCCAAATATGCACTTCTTAAAGCCATACAAATTTCATTTAAATTTTTCCCGCTGTAACTAATATTACTGGCAAAAATCAAAGTAGTAATTTCAGGTGGACCAACCTGTAGAAATAACTAACAAGGAGAAAACGCGGTCATGAGGTCTCAGATTTTCTCGAAACTGTGCATATTGGTAGATTTCGTTCTCCTGTTTATGAAAATGTAGCATTATAGGCGTCGATACTCACCAACTTTTGAGATACGTGAAGATTGATGAAGTTATTGTTTCTATCATATTATGTTCTTTTTCAATAAAATTTGTATATTTTGTTTCCTATAGATATTATGAGTGTATTTTTCATGTGCAAAATGCAATTAATTAAAATAGATAAACTGAACAGAAAAAAAAAGAAGAAATGGAAAAAAAGGAAAAAGGGATTTGAACACTGGCCTTCCCGGTAATGAATCTAGTACGTTACCATCACGCCGTTTGGCACTTGACAAAAACTTCAACCAAAACTGTATTTAACGGCTTAACGGGTATAATGAAATTTAAATTGTAAATATCTCAAAAATTATTGAGTATCGACGCCTATAATGCTATACTTTCATAAACAGGAGAACGAAATCTACCAATATGCAAAGTTTCGACAAAATCTAAGACCCGATGACCGCGTCTTCTCCTTGTAAGTATACGAAATATACAGGGTGTTTCGTCTAAAACAGGACACCTAAATATCTCCTCTACCTCTGAAAATACAAAAAATGTTTCTAACGTAATCTAAATGGTTTCAAAAGACGAATCAGATGGAAGAATCGTTTTTTACAAACTGTAATTTTTTAATCGTTTTTTCAAGGTCACTCGTGTTTTTTTACATATATACACACATTTTTTGTTGTTGTATGTTATAGCAAACATTAGCTAGATTTCGCAGTGTATCGCCAAGCGATCCATAATGCGTTATTCAGAACAGGAGAAAATTCAAATGGTTTTAATTTACGGTGAAGCTCGAGAGCGTCTAAGAGAAGCAATACGAATTTACAAAGACAGATTTCCAGAACGTTCTTGTCCATCACGTTCTGCATACTCAAGTATTGTTA
Organism: Sphecodes monilicornis; assembly: GCA_913789915.3. Taxonomy (NCBI): domain Eukaryota; kingdom Metazoa; phylum Arthropoda; class Insecta; order Hymenoptera; family Halictidae; genus Sphecodes; species Sphecodes monilicornis. Next base: position 12,554,668 of record OU565286.1, on the reverse strand, counting down.
AAACATTTTGTGAAACTGGTAGTGTCAGAAGAAACATTCGTGTGAGACGTAAGACTGTTACTCATGAAGCAAATGTGAACAATATCATCGCTAATGTTAATCAAAACTCGCATGTTAGTATAAGGCAACTATGACGTGAAAGCGGTATTAGTGTGACAAGCATATTCCGGATTCTTCATTCACAAAAATTTCATCCTTTCCATTTATTTCTTCACCAAGAGCTCCATGGAAGAGCTGTACAAACTGTCATCATTTCGAACATTCCTTGCAGTAATAAATGTAATTATTTACAAGTTCAAGTTCATGGTCGAATTTCTGTTACCGTTGAAATCTGAAATGTCGCTGAAAGTAAGTTCTGCATTAATTAGCAAATTTTAGACTTCACGGTCATTTCAAGGTCGTGCTATTAAACATGGATGAGTGCAAAATAATGTTTGCTATAATATACAACAACAAAAAATGTGTGTATATATGTAAAAAACATATATAAAAAACGTATATATTGAAAAAACGATTAAAAAACTGCAGTTTATAAAAAACGATTATTCCATCTCATTCGTCTTTTGAAACCATTTAGATTACGTTAGAAACATTTTAGGTTTCCTGTTTTAGACGGAACACCCTGTATCAATATGTAACGTGTATTATTGTCTTGTTCTGCTCTATATTTATTTGTCTTCTTTGTGCGCGGTTTGGTTTCTGTGCTCTATCGCGCAGATTCCTAGGAACCACGGGCAAAAGATTCGCGTGCTAGCCTCAAAATGAAACTCCTGCGAACATCGACGCGGCCACGGACGAGCTCATTCGTCACGAAACGATCTGCCGGTAATTTCGTACTCTGGAAATTGAAGTTCCGAAGGGCACTGGGGCGACCTCGAAGCCTTTCTCGATAAAATTTCAACCCCTTAATTGCAGAACGATTTTTGATGGAGATATAAACCCGCCGCGCCGCGCGTTCGGCCCTCCGCATGATGTAACCGGAGATCCGAGGCTTTCCAATTATTTTCAGCACCGTGTTTTCTCAGCCGCGGTGTTCTACACTGTGTAAATTATTTTTCTGCTGATTCTTGCTGGCAAAAAATCGGTCAGCATCTATGTTTAGCAGCGATAACACGGAAAGTAACACGAGCTTCCTTCTTGACGCGTCGCAGGTGATGAGGTTCCGGTTTAAAGGGCTGACAAACTTTGAGGAAAAGAAGTGGGGGTAATTTGTTTGAAAAATTGTTCATTTTTAGTCTACTTCAATGTTCCCTTTCGTGAGAAAATATAAAATACGAGAAGATGTATCGAAGATGAAGGGATGAGTCAAACTTGTGATGAACATTTCAAACAAAATCAACTAAGTACAAATGCTACTCCTTTCTTTCAAGGCGAAATAAAATTCTACTCCAAGATGCTACTATAGGCAACACTATTACAAGACATACAATTAATATAAATTTTCTTTTGTAAAATTATGGAGAATACGAAATTTTATTCATCGTAGCCGTGAAGAAAATCGTTTGGCAAGGGAGTAATTGAAATTCTTTCGAACTGAAATATTAAATATAAGATAGTCGGAAGTTATTTATTTATTTAATCCAAAAATGGAGCACATGAAATCATGGATTTCAACAAAATGTTGCTGTACATATTAATTTTTAAGTCTTGACAATAAACTATTCTACTTGTAGAATTGTAAGGACTATACCTTCTTGACTATACTTACACCTAACAAATTTCATGACTCCACATTTCCAATATGTTTATATCTTAACTATTATAAGAACCATTCCAGTTATTCAGTCCAGAATATGTTTAACATTAATTCATAAATTAATCAGCATCGTACAAAGTGAACAAAATTTTTCTATTTACATTCGATCGGTGTATACGATCTTTTGTGGTCAACTGCTAATTTACAAAGAGTTGAAGTATACAGTGTAAACACTAATTAAGAAAATATTACATTTATTATTGAGATCTTGCACAATAAGTGATACATATGCAGTACTACAGTGCACTAAATCCAAGACAACATTTCTACGACCCAGTGTTTCTACATAAAGAAATTGCATAATGGAGTCGTAGTAGTTATCAGCACGAGTCACCAGTCGACCAACCATGCGAGCTACGGATCGCATGAATTTCTGTTGGAGCTTTTCCAATCCAATTTTGAATTATTTAAGCGCTCTTCCTTTATCTGTGCAATTAACCTCGGTCCATCGCCCGGCTATCTTATCGTCGTCGCTTTCTCTTCGTCTCGCAGATTTTCGCCTGCATTGTCTCTCTCTCGTTTTCTCCCTCTCTCTCTCTCTCTCTCTCTCTCTCTCTCTCTCTCTCTCTCTCTCTCTCTTTCTCTTTCTCTTTCTGAACGTTTATTCGACCGTGCGCACGCGAACCAATCGGAAAATGGTATTCCTCGGCAAGCGAGTCGATGGACTTCCGTTTGAAATTTATTATCGACTAATAACAGTGTTTCGACGATTGCTTGCGCAGACGGGCCGGGGCCAGAGGCGATTACGGTCGTAAAGAGCACGCGTTAGCGCAAACATTAACCGTGATCGTGGATTTTAAACTGGACGCTCCGTGATTCGTCTGTGGCTTCGCGCTGTTAGCGAGCCACCATTTGCAATTTACCGAACCGACTGGGCTACTTTCTTGTTTTCAAGGAGGTCAGGACAATGGTATAAGTCACTTACTATAGTTCAATGAGCTCAGTGCAATCTCCGTCAAATACAACTCCCGTTGCGGGTTGGTTCTGTAAAGTTACTATCAAATAATTCATTTAAGCACTCATTTCTTCATTTGTATTAATAATGCTTCAAAATATTCATTGCCATTTACAGTCATTTTCCTATGTTTGACGAAGTAGGTAACGTCGCCATAATTTTATTCATAATAAATGGTACTATTTTATCATTAACTTAAAAAGATTCATGGACTGTTAGTGACAGTATATTCAATCACTTAACGTTTAAAAATATGTTACGTGTTTAAATAATTTGAAATGATCATTTATTGTCGTTTGCATGTTTGCGATTATCCTAGTATAATCTTTTATGAAAGCATTATCAAAGAACGTAAGATGATTCACTCGCCAAAATAAACACACACACACACACACACACACACACACATTGCAAACATCCTCTGCTGCATTCTCGTTTTCACAATAGATCCAGATGATCATCCACCTAAATTTTGATACAGGGTGAGGATCTAAACGACTCACGATTATACAAGATCGTTTAATATTTTCCATCGTAATTGACCTTCAACGATCATGAATGACCTTGAGTGTAAGGTCACTGTACACGTTTTCAAACGCATTGTTAGATTGTCCATAGAGAAATACATTGGACTGTTTATTTTGAAAGTAGTTTGTCCATTTTTGTAAAAAGTTAAGAAATCAGAAAATAAACAACTAATTTAGAGTGAACTTTTTATTTATAAACAATTCTCGATAAAATGGACTTACACCACTTTCAAAAAAACCGATCCAAATATCATTCCATTTAAAAAAAACGGAGTTGACAAAAACAGCTATTAACATGAGATTATGCTACCCTCGAAACCAATCTTCACCCTGTATAATAAATATTTTACACAATCTTCTCCAACACGCTGATGAAGATTACCAGAGAAAACCTGGAGCATCTCGCACACCTGGAAGACTGAAGCCTCCTCGTCGAGGTCAGGGGCAAAACGCGCAAAATCATAAGGAGATCAGCGCATTTAGCGACGTGACAGCTGAATTGAACGAGGTCGCGGTTTAAAATTCAAGGGACCGACAATTCTCTCGCGAAACCAGTCCGTCGTCGCACAGTGGGACGAAACGAATTGACGGCGCACAGTGCAGTGGGACGAAACGGTTGATTTTTGGAAAAAAATTTCTTGGAGCTCAATATCACTCCATATCACTCACAATATCACTTTACAAATAGTTGATACAAACAACCGTTTCGAAGATACAGTAGCTTTTTGGTTATACAACCGTTAATTTTCGAAAACTGTCATTTTATAACTATTTTTAATTGATATCTTTCAATGTAAAATTTTTTTTAATGTTTAACGTTTGAACCGACCATCGCTTTTGTGAAAAATTCTCACTGCTATCCTCCTCACTCGAAACTGAACTGAGAATGATTTCGGTTGAATATGGCTGTGAAATCTTCAGGGCAGTTAGGGTAGTGTATTAGCTCTCAGAAAAAAGTATTTGCAAACCCTAGGAAACCAGAGATTTTTTGAAAGCCTCCAGAATCCTAAAAAAATGTATAAATCGACCAACAATTTGCTTAGTTCTTTTTCGGTCAGTCAACTTTGAAGTTCGTCACTCCTGACAATACATTTCATTTTTTAAGTGTTTATTTTAAATGTCTGATTCTAGAATGCAAATGTTATGTAGCGTTTTGATTGGGGTTATTACTATGGGGTTATTATACATCATTTTAAGGAACAAAGCTGATCTTAAGGTCTCATCTTCAATTCTTATTTAGATGTCCAATTTTACTTTTAAATAAAGTTTATTTCAATGTCAATCAATGTGATTGTTGAGTATTCATTTTATACGAGTGGAAAAATAACATTTTAACGATAACATCGTGTGATGTTTGGTCATTTGTCGATTAATCAATGCCCTATTCGTCGACGGTAAAGAAGACTACAAAATGGAGATGAGAATCTTGTAAATGATGAACGTGAACAACAAAAAAATCCGATTTCTACTTTAATACAATCAAGACTCTTGTAATTCATTCACAGAATTCGTTGATTAAAATGATGCTTACTTTGATCCATAAGTTTATTTCGAAGTATAGTATGTTTGCTTAACGTTCCTGTTAATAATCGGACATTTCATATGCAACGACCTAATAAATACGCAGGAATACAACGAAAGGAATCTTGCGAAAAACTATACAATTCTTGAAGCACACAAAATTATTCAATCGAATCTAAATTATAAATGACCACCTAATTGTAAGCTTGTAGTTGTTAATAACCCTTGTGAGGTTGATGCAACTTAAAAAAATTGGTGTGTGCTTAGACCACATGGCTGAAGTGAAACTTCTTTCTTTAATTTTTTTTCGAATTTTTATTAACACTTTATGACATTTAATTTTCTATGATTCTATTACTGAAACAATTGGCTTTTGATAGCTAAAATATGATATAAATATTCTTGATTCAATTTTGTCTAAATGTCTTGCAAATACTGCATCGAGAGTTGTTCCTGATCTTGTCGCTTCGTTAGGATTATTTAGCATTTCCAATCTTAATTTACTTCTAAAAATTCTATTAATAATTTTCATTGCTAATAGAATAGAATTTCGTTTCATCGTTTCACCGCCAGATCGGTTCTACTCCTACCGCATCGAGGTTTTACTAAATCGTTTCATCGTTGCATCGTTTCATCGTTTCACCATTTCATCGCCAGATTGGTTTTACTCCTACCCCGTCGAGGTTTTAGGACTACCGCATCGAGGTTTTGCGCCTAAAGAAGTTTCACTTAAAAAAAAAGTTGTTGCTGGAAAATACCTTACCTCTCTAATCCTGATGAATAGCGATTTTAGAGGTTTCCCATCGTGCAAAACACAACAGTTGAGGAAATCGACCTTGAACTCCTTGGTTCAAAGTAAAGAGATTACTCTAAACACTTTACTAAAACAAAAGAATGTTAATTTTGAGGTTTTTTCCAACTCTGTTTCACTATACGCCGTCGAGAAGCCCCCTCGGATTCGACGTTCAATTTCGTTACGGTATCGATCGCGTCGGCGACGAAGCGCCGCAGCCAATAGGTAAAGCATTATGGAATCATCATTCACAGGGGCTAATGAGCGAGGATGTAACGATGCACTTAGCGAGCCCCGGTGAAAGCTCCCGAAGTTTTTTCTCCCCGTGGCAACAGGCAGCATTCCGGGCAGAGTGTATATCCTCCGACCGCAACGCTACGACTCCATGAACGTTTAAACTTCCGGCAAAGTCGGCCGACGCGACGAAACTTCCGGTAGCAGGACTCGGATAACATCCTCGACGCTTTCGTCCACCTGCCCCTTCAATTATCTTTCCAATTTTCCCGGAGTCAACCCGTTGTAGCGCAGCCCGATCGGTTTCAATTACGATTTCTGTGCGAAAATTATTCTACATCAGCAAATGATCGAACTGTCTGCAATAATTAACCCTTCGGGGACGACGATTGTCAGTTTGCTTCTGTAGAGGAAAAGATCTAAATATGGACTAGTTGAAATACTAGGTCGTAGCAGGTAGTGATAGGACCGATACCGTATCGGTATTATCGATACTATAAGTTTCGATCTGTTATCGATATACATGGGTGGTCCAGTCAAATAAGTATTTGAATATCTCTGTTATTTTTGGAGATATTCAAAAACTTTATTAACCAAAGTTTCTCAGTATAAAGAGGACTATAACATCGTAGTAAATGCTTTTTTGTAGATACAAGAGTTTTGGAGATTTCGAGGTCACGTTCATGTTTTTAAATAATTTATGATACTTTAAACTCGTTTTTCAAGAGAATGGTTGACTTGAGACCCATGGTGTCTTTGAGACTTCTGTTCCTTGCGACGAGTACTATACAATGCAATACAAAAAAAATGTTGACCTTGAAAAAAGGGTGAAGGACGAATTTGCGTCCAATTTTTTTCACATAAATCTTCATCGATCCATAGGCATAGAAGCCCGCTATGGTAGTCGTGACATATAATTTTTATACACCCTGTATGTACAAGACAATGTGTGTACCAATATAAATTTTACAGGATTTTACAAAATTAATCGATAAAAGTCGTAAGAAATTTTAAAGATGTATTGAAAATGTGTAATGATCATAAGTAGACAACGGAATCTTACGCAAAATAAAAATTGTCTACCTGCGACAAACGGGAGTGAAATAGAAAGTTATTTTCTTTCATAATATGTTTAATAGGGTAAAAATAATACGGTAGTATTTCTAAACTCTGTTAATCACGTGGCTATTTTGAATTACTCTTACAAGTCATGTTTGTCATAAATGCATCAAATCCGCAATCTAATTATAAGAAATGATAACACAAGTCAGTTTAACCCTCTTGGTATATCGAGTGTTAATCTTCTTCTTATTTGAAATAACATCCATTTATTTTTGTTACAATTGCAAAAAATCCGCGTTCCAGTAATACGGTAAACGTTTGTTGTTAGTGCGAAACGCAGTTCCTTTGTCAACGTGTTATTTAAAACCAGGGTGACCCATTTATCAGTCACAGATCACTGAACAGGATAAGGATCATAACTCGCGCGGCAACCGGTCATTTCTGATTCATCGGAGGAAACGAAACGAGACAAAACGAGTGGCATTCCAGGGATCGTGTCGGGATCAGGATCGGCGTCAATCGAGGTATCACGATATAATTGTCCTCGGGGAATTAATTAAACGACGCGGTCGGGTCTCGGAATCGGCCGCGGAGTGGTGCACATTAATCTCGGTATCGGCGGTGGGATCGAGTTAATTCTCGTGGAAGGTGTTCCCCGTGTCGTACAACGAAAAGAAGGCGGTCGTGCCTCGCCCGTAAATCACCGTGTAGCTGCGGGGCAGCGTGAGACGCCATTAACGCGTCCGGTTATCTGTACGGTAGGTGACACGTACGCCTAGGTAGCGTGAATCAGATAGCGGGAGGCCCATTGATTCCGTGGAACCAGTTCTCGCTCGACAGTTACGCTCCATATCCCAATTTATACGTGCAGAGGCTCGCGAGAGCAGACACATACGCCCGGAGAAAGGGTCACCCCGGTGTGTTGTGTTGCGTTGCGTTCTGTTGTGTTGTGTTGCGCACCTCTTGTGCCCGCGAGAAAGCACACGCATGAATGAACTCGGGCATAATTCAATGAAACCTACGCAGGCACCCACCGCACACAGCGCACAATTCAGCCGTTTCTGTAAAATAGCGGGAATTCATCCGAAAATGTTCATGTCACGAAATATGTTTAAATTAGAAAATTTCTGGAGGTGTGTGGATACCCGAGATTTCGGGTTCGGGTGGGCTTAGGTTTTATTTTTTTTTCACGGCGTTTCATAGTAGGCTGTTTCTATAAAATAGGTGGGATTAATTAAAAAATGTTTATGTCATGAAATAAATTGAAACTAGTCTTTTCGTAAGTTAATACTTGGGGAGAGTACGATTTCCGTGGCCCCTCGTTTTGAGGTTATATTTGTATTCTGGTGTTATTTTAAGAAAAAATGTATATATAACGTGGTGTCCAATTGGCCTGGTTTAGCCGGTAAAATAGATTTCCTGTTTTTTATAAACTTGCAAATATTTCGGTAACTATGCAAAATATGGCAAAATATCAAGAGACCTTTTTTGTAGAAAATGAAATTTTATTCGCATAATCTTTGCATTGTAGCTGTCATCCAGAATTTGAACTAGTAATGGAAAAATCATGTGAACAGAATGAGTTGTGGTTAGGTCGCGGAGGGGGCGGATCAAAACGAGGGGCCACGGAAATCGTACTCGTGCCTAATACTTGATTGAGATAGACTAAAAAGGACTTATAAATAATAGTCGAGTTCAACTCTTTCAAAGCAATGTACAGTGTGTGTAGAAAGTATTCGTACACCTTTAAAAATCAAATAACTTTTTTAACGTTAGACCAAACAGTTCTTCTGAGATGATAAAAGGAGTAGTTTACTAGGTGACGTGTAAATAATTTTTTCTAAAAATTGAAAAATTTCTAAAAACCTATCTTACCATGCAACAATTGAATTTTTAGGAATTTGTAGAATGCAGACGAATTTAATAATATAAAAACTATTTTGAATAATGATATGGCAATTTTTACTGGTGACTCAGAGTCACCATTCGAGTGCAAAGGGTTAATCAAATGAATATTAAAACACGGTACAAAAGTGTCCACAATGATACAACAAATTCAATCAAATGAATTTGAAAAAACTTGAGACTGCAATCGCAGTAGAATTAACAGCTGTATAATGCAGTTCCATTATCTCGCACTCAACTTTTTGCGACAGTTTCTTGTTTAGCTCGAACCGTTTCACACCTGATTATGATGGAATTAATCCGATTGGTTGACTCGCGAGCAAGAAGAATAAATCGTTGTTAATAGTACACTGACATCGCTTGCGGTTTTTCGCCACGGAGTTTCAATGATGATTAATGGTACGAACTGCGGTGCTTTTCATTAGGATTTATAGGGCATTTAATCGGTAGAGAACAAGGGGTGGACTCTGACAGTAGCTATTACGACGGGAATAATAAGAGTGTAACAAGGAATCGCGTGTAATAGTTCTTTTATCTTTTCGGCAGATGTGTTTCATTGCCTCGTTAAAACGCACCGGCCGTTCGAAGAAGACGTCTCGCCATCTCGTAAAGATAAAAGATGGATTTAAATGTCGCTCGTTTCACCTCAGGATCCCACGTTTCCGAATGATGCGCGCGCTGTTGCACGGCCGTGCGAACCGATAATCGATACGATTATCTTATTTTTTTCTTTACCATCGTAAACAACCGAACACGTTCACAGTTCAGCGAATTTCCTATTTCTCAGCCTGTATTTATATGTAGTTCCCGTTGCACGGCTCTTATAGTACTCGTTAACCGATCCGCGATCACCGCGACAGTAAACGATACTCCTTCCTTTTGTGTTTTCTTTTCAGAATAAAATTTACTGCTGCAACTCCAAAAGGTAGTAAAAATAAGCAGAGTTCATACACATAGTGTTTTTTACTGCAACGGATCGCAAATAAAAGACATTTTTTAAGTGAAACTTCTTTACGCGCGTCAAGGTCGGGTTATACATGTCCGAAGTTCGGATCAGACCGAATATTGTTACCCAGGTTTAAATGAGAGTGTTCGCAATCGGAAATCGGCGTCCAAATTCTCAACGATTCTTTTTCTTCGAGTCTGGGAGGCCATATAGGCTCCACAACTCCTTTAGCTAAATGATGGGTAGCTCTCCTTTACAACATCTCGAACGCATCACAATTTACGGCAAAGTTCTGACGAAAATGTATAAACACCCTAAAAACGCGTCCGATATCTGACGGATGTGTATAACCCGACCTTTAAGCGTAAAATCTCGACGCGGTAGGAGTAAAACCGATCTGGCGGTGAAACGATGAAACGAAATTCTCTACCCAGCGCATGCGCTCAAAACCGTCCAACGAATATCCAATATGGCGACGCCCTCACCTGTCAAAAACTCTTAAAATTGCTCATATTTATGCGTGTATAACATTTGAAGTGAAACTTCTTTAGTCGCGGAAGGCGTAAAACCGATCTGGCGATGAAACGATGAAACGGTGCAACGATGCAACGATGAAACGAAATTCTATTCTATTAGCATATACGGTTGAGGATTCGGCATTGCTTAATAAAGATTATGATAAAATTCCGATGATACTAAGTGGAGATTTCATCATGAACTTTGCACCGGAAACAATCAAAATTATAAGTCAAAATTATAAATTATAGTTAGAATTTTTTAGAAGTATTAAGATTGGAAATGGTAAATAATCCTAATGAAGCGACAACAAGATCAGGAACAACTCTCGATGCAGTATGTGCAAGACATTTAGGCAAAATTGAATCAAGAATATTTATATCATATTTTAGCTACCACAAGCCAATTGTTTCATTAATAGAATCATAGAAAATTAAGTGTCATAAAGTGTTAATAAAAATAAAAAAAAAAATTAAAGAAAGAAGTTTCACTTCAGCCATGTGGTCTAAGCACACACCAATTCTATTTATTACATATAACTCTTATCAATTACGATTTTTTGACAATTCATTTTGTGCTGATATTTACTATGCACATTTAACTATTAATAACTCAAAAATCATTAATTTCTAGCTTGAGAACTTGACTTTAAAAAAGGTTTCGATTTTCTTAAGTTTCATTTATCGCCGCTCACTATAAATACACAAAAAGATCCGCAGTTAGCTCGAATGCTATAAAACGTGGAAGGGACGAATCGGTAAACGGTCGGAAGAGGTAGGATAACAGGTTAATATCTCGTAGAATCGTGCTGAAAAAAATAGCGCGGAGGGTAGGTTAAAAAGGAGATGAATGATACCTTATAAAAGAGGAATATAATAAACGATCAGGTTCGTGCAAGTTTACCGGAGCGGAATTCACGAGTTAATCTCGGTGAAACTCATCAAATATTAAAAGCCGATCGGTCCGTTTAAGTTTCCTCGCGGACTATCCGTTTCACCCGCGTGTCGATCTAATAACAAACTTTCGACGGATAGCTTCGAACCGACCGGGCTGGTCGCGAATTATTATTGTAAAGCTGCCAACTGTTTGAATTATCAGGCGGCCACGTGCGCAGAGATAATACAGTAATCGCAGCTGATGAATAATTAACGCGCTGCCAGGCTTCAATGGAGAAGTTCCCGGGCGAAGATTAAAAAATGGAAGAGTGGCTGGTTTTAAAAGCCGCGGTTGGAAGTTGCGACAGCTTCGCCGGGCTAGATGGGCGAACGAACGACAAAAAAATATGAAGAACGCGTTTAATGGAGCTGAAAAGAGACTAATAAAACTGGGCAAGTTTCGACTGACTGACACAGACGTACCCTTAAATATTCATGCGACTTAATAACGCGATTCCAGCGGTAAAGCGATGCAAACGAGCCGCCCGACATTTTTCTCACTGTGGGGTTTCGGACAGAAAAGCCTAAAAATAGTTGAAAGATTATCAGTAGAACATTATATTGTTATATTTTACTTTAAACCCCCCACTGGTGGTCAAATTTTTTCATTCCACAATTTTTAAAGTTGTAAAGCTGCTTTCGTGACGAATGATTGAACCGTTAGTTAAACACATGCTATAGTAAATCTCGCATAAAATCTAAACGCATTCATTTTAGACATGTTTTAACATCAAAGTTTAGGAAGTCGTTGCTTCTCCATTATTTTTGAATACACGAAAACCGACATTAATTTCTTATCGTATTAATATGGTTGAAAATTATGCTGTATTTCACGACCGCATTAAATATATGCACAAATGTAGGAGATACGCGAAATCCCTTCGTGGATTAGTTTTACTCTTCCAGAGCAATCTTTCGGGAAAAAACAATTTCTGCTTCAGTTCATTGCGAATATCTAATATTGTTATTATACGATTTGCAATGCAAATTACTGGTGCGGTTTACGTGGGAAGAGGAAGCGAATAGTTGCGAGAAAATGTGGAAGATTAATTTCACTCGTTTAAAGTAATTGTTGGTAGTAAAATAATCACTTGCTTGTAAACATTTTTACGGCTGCTTATAGGAATAGCTAGTATTGTCGTATAATATATAGTTTTTGTGTTAGAGTGCTGTTTTATTTAAAAAGGAAATACGGAAACTAAAGTAGCTGGTTTCACCCTCTTAGAATGATTTTCTGTGGAAAAACAATGGTGTCCTACATTTTGGGAGAAATATTCTCCACGAAGTATTTTATAACGTAGCGGACGATTTTGTCGATATCTCAATTACTTAATTTCATATAAATATTCAAAGTTCACAGTCTACAGTGAAAACAGGCTTTTGCACTTTAGGTTGTTGCCATTTCTATAATAACTGAAAATTCTGAATAAGCTAAATTTTAAACGCTACATCTCTCCCGGTAAATCGACCAGAATTTTTCTTTTCAGTTCTTCACAACAATGGTGGCCAGCAATCGCAGCGGTAAGCGAAGTTCTGAAACACCTGAATAATTCTGCCATGTTATAGAATTTCAGATTAAAATGAAATCGAAACGTGTAGCTGAAAGTTAAATTTTTCGTACGTGAAAAATGTTAGAATTTTTCATTTAGAAAAACATTCGGAAATTTCGTTTATTTCGGTGCGCTTCAGGGTGGTCTCTGCCCTCGAACAAAAAGCAATACGACAGATCGAACAGTATCTATAAAATGAACCGACGCAAGTCCTACAGAGTTTATTTTACAGAACCTTAAAATATATCTCCCAGCGAGTCGTTCGCATAATTTAAAAGAGGACTATAGCAATATTTCGGCAGTGTGGACGGTCCTCCTCGAATTTCACGGGAGAGAGTTTGCGTCGCGGGTCCACGGCCGGGGCCGATCGCAGCCGAATTTAGTGGGCACCTTTCAATTACATTTCAGGCTAATTGGATTTAGTAGCCTGGCCCCTGGAGCAGATTCTGCCTCGTGGAACAATAAATATACAGGTATTTTCATTATCGAACGTCGACAGCGAGCCGCTCGTAAAGTCTTCGCGGAACGAGCCACGATGATTTACTGTTTTTTTTTTTCGGGGTGCCGTTCTCTTCTCTCGCGGCCGCTCCTCAAACCGATGGCCTGTCCGCTCGGTTGTTTCCACAGCGAATCAACGGTCTGTAAATTTGCCTAACAATGCGAACGGATATTTCGTCTATATTCCCGGGCTTTTAGAGCAAGAAACAAACGGCGGCGGCCGCGGTGATCCCGTGTACGGCAACGGGGGCCTGGCCGCGCTGCCACGCCTCGCTCATTCTTCCCGAAACCGCTGTCATTCTTACAGCTGGCTTCGACCTTCGATACCTGGAGTCATTCTACCTTTCTCTCTCTTCCTCTCGAATTCTCCACCCATCCAAGGTCTGTATTTCTAATTACAGGCCGCCAAACATTTTTCTCCGACCTTCCTTGATGCACAAACACGGCCAAACCGGACCCTACCAACAAAAATTATAGATTCCTAGCGCCATTTAATTCCTCCTCTTCTGCCGGATTCCTGGATCGAACCGCCCTTGTGCCTGAGGAACAATAGAAGGAGAAGTATAGATCACCGGGAATGAGCGTAAGCGAATTTTTAATGATCTACGGCAGAACCTCCCGGTTGTTCGAACTGATCGAGATGGCCAAACTGAGGAGTTCATATGAATGTTCAGATAATAGAATGATCGCTTACGAGTCACTTGTTGGCTACAGTACTAGATAGAATCTTTAGTGATTTGTATTGTTGTAAAAGGCTACATTAAGATCCGGTGGATCGCCGAAAATACCAAGAAGCAAATTTATTGAAAGTACAACTGATACATGTGACCGGCAACAGTGTCGCCAGATCGGTTAAATCGAGGGGAATAAAGTTTACCACCTCGCTGATGACCAGAGTAATATGTGACACGTTGCGCGGCACGTCACGTGACCAGTCTACGGTCTTAGTAGGGGACGTTGGAGCGTGCTCATTGCTCGTGGTAGTGGAATGGGATACTGGAAGGGGAAAAGGAGGAGAGGAAAATCAACCCAGTTTTGGGTTGATCTGGCGACACTGATGCGGAACGCTAGACCGTCCCCGCTAGTCTTTTGTCGCAACAAAAGACGAACCATAAAGTTCCTTGTCGCGTGAATAATCAATAAGCGATTTAATAAAAGTGTTTAGGGATTGGTTCTTTGAATAAGTGAGGTTTCAAACAGTGTCGAATAATCAATAAGTGTGTAAGGCAGCGATGTCCAAACTCGACTCCCGGGAGCTGAACGCCATCCCCACCACCGTTCGCCATTTCCATAGCGCCGTGACGCGGCGAACGGATTACCAATATGCTCGCTTCCTGCGTTAAAAAGATGATCGTCGATTGTTTTATGACGCGTAGGTCGGTTATTCGGTTTCTTCGTCGGCAGGGTGAGAACACACTGCGCTTGCGCAAACTGGCAGTAGGAAGGGGAAACAGGAGCGTGAGGGGCTCCTACGCTGGACACCGCTGGTGTAAGGAGTATCTTCTTTTTCTTTTTCTTTACCGTAGTTGCATTTACTGTGCATTTATAACGGTAACAATTTTTTATAACACACTCTTAACACTAAACCTACCGAGTAGTAAAAGTGACTGGCATGCGTTGCTTTATAAAAATGACAAAATTAGTATATGTTTAATTTAAGAAATTTATTCAATAATTTCCTATAAAAGTCTTTATAATTTCAACAATACTAAAATAAATAATCTTTTTCGGAGGTGGCATGTTTAGTGTTAACATAACCCCTCTGTTTGTATTTATCAAAGAAATAATAATTACCTTTATTATATTAAGAGAAAGAATTTATGAATGAACTGTTGCAAGTCATTTGTTTAATAGAAAGTAGTTATTATGAACAAAATTAATTTTTATAGTCAGAGAATTCTATCTCACTCACACATAACCGACGTGGCATTCAACATGTTAAAGAAATTATGAATATCTAAAATATTTCAAAAGGTAGAAGGAGAAATGAATATAATAATTATAGCACACAGTAGAGCGACTTGAAAGACCTGGAGAGCAGATCGGCGAACAAAGGGTTAATGATGGAATAAAGTGGGGGTATTATTACGAGATTCAATTTAAGACTCGTTATTGAAGAAGATTAAACATTAGAGAAGCAATGACTATCTAAATTATTTCCAGAGGCTAAAAAGAATAGTAAAACAATTGTAGCATACAATATAGTAGGATTTTACAGAACTGGAGAGCAGATTGGTGAACGGAGAGTTAACGATGGAATAAAGTGGGAGTGTTGTTTCGAGATTCAATTTAAGACTCGTTATTGAAGAAGATTAAAAATTAGTGATGCAATGACTATCTGAATTATTTCCAGAGGTTAAAAAGAAGAGTAAAATAATTGTAGCATTGAATATAGTAGGATTTGAAGGGTTAATGATGGAATAAAGTGAGAGTATTGTTTGGAGAAGAAACGTGGTGGAAGAGATTCAACCTAAGACAGTTGTTTCCGTGAGAGAACAACGGCAGTGGGTCGAAGTGTCGGCCACTCGTTATCGAGGAGGATTAGAGGAAAAAGTAAGGATGCCCCGTTAACGAAGCCGGGTTATCAATGTTCGGTGGTTGGGGGTGGTGGTTGGTCGATCGGTATCGGCTCTTGGGGCATGGAGATAAAATTCGTGGGAGAGCCGAGGCGATTTTTCTTAAAGGCCCTCGATTTATCTTCGCCATTGAGCGGCAACCGTGAATGCCAGAGCGATATCAAAGGGGAAACGCGAATCACACGGATGAATGGAAACGATCTCTGGCGGACGATCCATGAATCGCGGCGTTGTGCTCGCTCGCGTGCCCGTTCGCCGTTCTACTAATATTTCCATGTGTTACCTCCGTCGAGGATCGGATGCGGCCATTGTGTACCCCTCTCCCATATCCCGGTATTACCTGCGAAAAATATTTTCGAACCGATAATTCGACCAGCGATATCGTCCTATTTAAAAGCACGTTCATTTTACAAACATTCGTACGTCATGGCCTAGGATTTAAGATGCTATTTTATCGCGTGAGAACTAGACCATTATCTTTAACACATTTGCGGGTTTATTAGTGCATAAGCGCCGCGATAGTTAGTTTATGTTCAGCCTTAATGGCGCTGAAAAGAACTCGGTTTTTAATTTTATCGCACTCTATTACGTACCTTACGTTTATAATTAGATTGCGGATTTTGTGCATTTATTATTTCCTTTTATTTTTTTTATTATTATTCATCTAACAAAAATGAATAGATGAAATAAACAACTGTGAGAATATTATTACAATGTTTTATGAATTGGTTAAAAGACAACATTCACGTTTATCGAGTTTTTGTGTCTCACATCGATAATGTTTATTTTGCTTATAAAGATCCCAGTCTATTTACAATATATGTTATATTTTGCTTTATTAAATCTACCCTACTTCTATTAGATAACTAAATTATTGCTTTATTCATATGATTAAATTTATTAGAACAGTATTATTGCTATTTTATGTGTACTTTTTTGTTTAACGAAGAGAAGATAACTATTATTATTTCTACGTTGTAAATATATAAAATGGCATTTTAGTGGTACGTATTAAATTCGTCAATGAGTAACTTACTTTAATTTACATTTTCTTCAAAATCCATTACTTTTAGGTTAGGTGAACTCGATTTTCTTTTAATAATATTCGTCCTTGTTCTACATCCTTCGCAGTCTTGTCTTGGCTAAAAAATGTAGTAAATAGGCCTAACTCTAAAAATATTGTCTATTAACTGTTTGGGTAGTGTTTTAATATACATATATTCCATAACTACCCCCAGTAATAAATTCTCAAGTATTTTGTAGAGTTAATATGGTGCACAGACTTGATATTTCATTTAAACAAAATACGGATGATCTTGATATCCCCTAGAAAATGTTATTGCAAGAGAACTCTTTTGCCATCGTTGGATACACCCCTTGATATAAAGTAACTTTATCCTGAACAACTTTTTCATAAATCAGAAACAACGAAGACAATTGGCAACATCCAGTTATTTTCCTCATACCCGATCCACTTTATCGTCGTCCCTTAGGGTTAATGCAGACATTATTTTAACATAAAGTTGTTGATTTCCTCTGACTTTGCCTAACTTTAAGTGCTGTTTTCACCCTTTCAACGTGGATGACGGCTGAAAAAACTACGTGCCAAATATTCTTCCGAAAACTACCTCTCGCAGAAAGTTCAAAAGCGGTGTGTCCGGATTTATTATATTCTCCTTTCCCACATTCTGCATCAACACTGTATTTAATTGTAACTCAAATTAAACCCTGTAAGATATCCACGAAAATCAAGAGAGTGGTACAAAAGTCGATATTATTGGTAAATAATAGCTTTATATTTTAAAAATGTAAGAAATAACGTACGAAATATGGATTGGTTATTTTGAAAGTGGTGTAAGTCCATTTTTTCTTATTCCGAAATATTTAGAAGTTTGCATTTTATTCGCTTCAGAAATATAAGTAACGTGTACTAAGTTTGGCAATGTTTCTATAAATTTAGAAATAGTTAAATTGATGACATAAATGATTTCTATGTAAACTTAACTAAAATGATATATTCTTTCTGGGTCGTCAATGGACTTATACCACTTTCATAACCAACCGTTAGGCAATTTCATTTACCGACGAATTTAAAATTGATCAAAATATATGGATATTTTAAAATACCAAGTATGAATTGTTTATACATGAAAAGTTCATTCTAAATTATTTATTTGTTTTGTGATCTCTCAATTTTTTACAAAAATAGACTTACACCACTTTCAAAATAAGCGGTCCATATATGAATGTCTAATTTGCGGGCACGTTAATAATTTTGTATGTTTTTCGAAAATAACACATAAATCTAATCAATAATTATCTAAGATAGTGTCTTTTCCTCAAAAACGCTCAACGACATTTCCAAAAATAATTAAATGCAGTTATGCTTGAAAATGACACGAAATCTTCAAAATTT
This sequence comes from Sphecodes monilicornis, assembly GCA_913789915.3. Classification (NCBI taxonomy): domain Eukaryota; kingdom Metazoa; phylum Arthropoda; class Insecta; order Hymenoptera; family Halictidae; genus Sphecodes; species Sphecodes monilicornis. Next base: position 12,536,478 of record OU565286.1, on the reverse strand, counting down.
AAAAACTACGACGCAAATGCGGCACAGGTTCCCGTGTCCGATTGTTTCCAAATTTTGCACACATCATTGTCTCACCGAGTCTAACAATTTAGGGGGTCAAGACCAGGAAAAATTGAAAGTCGGAAAAATAAGAACCCCTGGTAAATATTTACATTAGGGGCTTCCTCACCGATTTCGATGATGGTGAAATATGTTGTCAAGGTCATCATTCTGAACAACTTGTTACCGCCGCTCGAAAAGTGATCGGAGTAGGTCTGGGTTAGATTTGAAATTGTGGCCGCCGATAACGCGTCCACGGTCACAACTTAAAACGACTTCAATCAGTCGAGACCCACTGTCTTGTCTGTTTATGTTTACGAACTGAAACGTGAAATGAATCGTGTCGAACGCGAACTCATTTCATTGTCAGCTGTGTTAGCATACAGAGTATTAAGCATGAAACTATACGAATTCTTGGATATCTGCAACAATCAAGAAAATATATAATGACCCAGTATATAAATATATAAATATATAAATAATATATAAATGACCCAGACCTAACCCAGACCTAACCCAGACCTACTCCAATCACTTTTTGAGATGTTGAAACGTTTATGCGAATATCTTGGAAACTAAAGCTGAGCGGCGGTAACAGGTATAGGAAAGAGTTGTTCAGAATGATGATTTTGACAACATATTTCAACGTCATCAAAATCGGTGAGAAAGCCCCTAATGTAAATAATTACCGAACCCCCTAGTGTCCAGTGCACATTTTGGGATCATTCTCTAAATGGCGACCGCCAAAGACAAGTAAGAGAAGGTCTACTTGACCCGTGCGGACCATTGCTAAATAGGATCCTGCGTCCTTCGGTTCTCAGAGGACACAAGGCGCCGCGTTATAATCTTCGATCGATTAACGCTAGCCAACGTCGGGGCCGCTCGACGCCAGATGCGATACAAACGCGGGACACAATGTACACGGCAGGCGGAGTAATTATACGCGAGATTAATGAGCGGTCTGTTTGCCCCGGGACGGTCGCAAAGTTTGCGTACACAGAAGGAAAGAGAAAGACAAAGATGAAAAGAGCATGAGAGGGAGAGTAAGAGAACTCGAAGCCAGAAACGAGACTGACGGTGGAGAACAGGTTCCCGAAACGACGGAACGTCCGGAAAGCACTTAAAAATATTGTTCGGCCCCGCCTAGAGCGTTCCCGAGCGTCGTTTAAACATCCTATCTTTAAAGTTCGACCTTCGTCGGAGCCATGATCGCGGCGCACGAAGGGCGTGGACTATAAGTAGCCCCGTCGACTATCGTTTTTATTCCTCTCTCTTTACCGATCGTTTCTCTTGCTTTTTCTCCCCTGATGCTATTTCTCTCTCTCTCTCTCTCTCTCTCTCTCTCTCTCTCTCTCTCTCTCTCTCTCTCTCTCTCTCTTCCTTCCTCTCTTGTCCCTTCTTTTTCTCCCTGTTTTCGTTAATTGCGGTCCGATGGGAAGGGAAACGAGAGGCGCGCACACACCAGACCGGAACACGGACAAACCGCACGCTTCTCACCTGTTGCGAACGCGTATAAATATTACCGTAGCCGGCCGGTCGGTTGTTGCCTACGATTCGCCTAGTTCCATAAACCACCGAGATAATCATCGTTGTCTGTTGCGCGCCCATTCAAACGACCGCCGTTTGTTTTCGCCGTTTAAACGGCGGGGAAGCATCACTGCCGGAAATTAATACGCCCCCGTGCGTGGATAAGGCTTTCTCATAGGGTCTAAGATTTTCAACGTGCACCGAAGGGAATCCGTGAGTCGTGTATTCGGGAATGAACTATCCATGTTCTAAACACAACCGTGCATTTTATTTTCCGTGTTCAGGGATACACAATTGGGGACAAAATTAAATGGACACGCTTTGACAACTAATAACTTTTTTTAAATTGGAGAAAACGGTTTGAATTTTTTTTAAGACGTTGGACGAATTAGTTGACTAGTTAATGTGTGAAGCAAATTTTTTTTATTATTATACAGTTGCAACCTTCAATGAGAGGTTATTCTGTAGTCTGTATTACATACAGACTGTTACAATAATAACCTTATTCTAATGTGCAGGTAATGTAATAAATACATATCAGTTGGAGGCACTTAACCCTTAGCACTCGAATGGCGACTCTGAGGCGCCACTACAAATTGCTACACCATTATTCAGAATATTGTTTACATGATTAAATTTGTTTATATGTAATAAATTACTAAACAGTTAAATATTGCATGAGGTACTATATCAGTTTCTTACGCATATAATGAAAAAAACTATGTACAATGGAAATATTCTAGGTTAGAAGAAATGTCTGGTTTTTTAGTTGAAATAGCTCCGAGTGCAAAGGGTTAATTTGTGACGGACGTGATAGTTACATACATAATATTACAATAATAACATTATTCTACTGTGTAGGTACTGTAATAAATATATATATATATATATATATATATATATATATATATATCAGTTGGAGGTACTTATTGTGATGGACGTGATACTGATGTTATATGTATATGTATGTAATCCACAATCTTTCAGGAAGGAACACAAGATCTTACATAAAATGTTTGAAGGTCTGTGGAGTAGAACATTGCATGACATGAGAAGAAAAACCCCGTAATCTCAGGTTATGTATAAATTTCAATCTGTGAGTGTCATGTATAGGACACTGCCATAAAACATGATCAGTATCCTGTGAACTCATGTCCACATGAACAGCCTTGATTTTTGCTAGAGAGAAGTTAAGACTATAATGGCCAGATTTAATTCTGTTAATGGTCACAATGGTTTCTCGAGATACATTTTTTCCCGTGTACCAGGGTTTTCGTCATGTAATTTTTCACAATTATTTCTGCCCTTGAATCGGCCTTCATTGACTATATTATTATAGTTAGATATTCATTAGTGTTATTGAAAGCACGTGATTTGGAGGTCTCACTTACAAATACGGTATTTTGACAGAGCTGCCTGGATCAGCACTGTTCCTGGCAAGATTGGCTAATTCATCAGTTTTTTCAGTACCATGAATAGCCATATGGGACGGTATCCAGTAAAATAGAATTTGATTGGAATCAGGATATTTTGTGCAGTGTTCATAAATTTTATTCCTGATACTGAGTATTTAAGGGTTAAGGCTAATACTAGTGGAGGGATATCCAAGGGAAATGAACCAAATTTTGTTTGAAATTGCTATCGCTCGGAATTTCGAAGAAAATGTGAAAGTCGAGATTTGAAACTTTTTTATCTGCTGCTATAATGAAAATATAAAATATACCTTTTGTAGATCTAAGTAAGTTATATGTATACGTGCACAAAGTTTCATCGAAATGGGTCGACGCATAAAATGCTGTAGGCATTTTAAAAGATGTTTGAATTTTAAAATTGCAGTTTCTCACAACTTTTGCCATTCTCAATTATTTATGGCTCCTAGCAACCTTAATCGATTTTGATGAGAATTTGTGCATGTATGTAGCTTACTTGGATTTACAAAGCATAATTTAAATTTTCATTATAAGCACAGATAAAAAAGCTACAAATCGTGATATTTACTTTTTTCTTAGCAACTTCGATTCAATATTAATTTTGAATTAGTTTTTTTTCATATATCACCTAGTAAAAGAATTTTTCTAACATCTCAAAAAAAAATATAAAATTCAAGTCGTTTGGTTCAATTTCAAAAAAGTTATTAGTTTTTAAAGCGTGTCCACTTAATTTTGTTTTCCACTGTACATATACAGTATTTTTAACTCTTAAATAGTACAGTCTTTGCTAAGATTATGAAGTATCATACTAGGACCATTGCACAGTTCTGTTTCTCGGATACCTTTAAGCATGCAAGGTGATTCATTGAAAACAGGACACCTGAATAACTCGCTTGTTTTTGGAGATGGAAGAAAATACCTCAGAGCAAACTTATTTGGTGTCGAAGGACTCATAATATGATGCTACTAGTGATCATGTACTACTAGACTAGCTACTAGTGACCTACTTTTGATAGGTGGAGGCGTCAAGGAGATATGAAGGTCAACTCTGTTGTTTTAAATGAAACAGTATGTTTTTTTACTTACATTCTGATAGAGTATTTCAAGACGAATACAATGACCTATTATTAAAGTCATTCAAGGTCACTCAAGGTCAAATGCAACAGAAAATGAATTGTCGTAAAGCATTCTTCGAATACTTCGACGATTTAGATGCAACATGTTATTTACGTACTCACTGCAAGTATAAGTGTTCAAATTGGCGACCTTGAACATGGATACATAGTCTAAAACATTGCAATACCGATGACACTGCCTGATAAATTTCATTTTTATCTATTACAGAGCAAGCTCTTTTTATTCGTTCTTGCATGTCAACTTTGGTTATTGGCTTTTCGCGGTATACTTGGATATTGAATATGACGAAGCCGTACTCTAATCGGCTGTCAAACTATTAATGAGATTTGTGGACATAGACAAGCGTACACCCTGACCCTTGTCGGCAATTACAAGAGCAGTATGCCAACAACCTGAGAATACACGAAAGTATTCGAAAAGTGCTTTGAGACAATTTATTTTCTCTTGCAGTTGACCTTGAGTGACCTTGAATTACCTTAATAATAGATCATTGTATTCGTCTTGAAACACTCTATCGGAATGTAAGTAAAAGAACATACTGTTTCATTTGAAAGAACAGAGTTGACCTTCGTATCTTCTTGACGCCACCACCTATAAAACAACAAAGAAGGTTGACCTAAGGCATTTTTTCTATCTCCAAAATCAAGCGAGTTATTTAGGTATCCTGTTTTAAACGCCTCACCCTGTATAATTTAAGACTAAATAATCCAAATGTTTCAAAGAAGTTCAAGAACTTGATATTTGCAAATTATCATACAATACAGTAGCGAACGTTAGTGTGTAGAAATTTTGTTGATGTCATGAGAGACCCCAGTGTATCAGTTAATGGTTAATTTTCAAAATAACACAGTATAATTTTTACACAAGTGTCTTTACTATTACTTAAATTGTTGTATATTCTCTGCATTATGTCACTTTCAATGGCTACCACTATTGACGATGTTAATCTGTACATGGTTATATCGTACAATGGGATAAAGCACAAAGAGATATTGTAACAAGATAGTAGTTGTACAAACCAGACATGCATTACATTTGTCACGTGTTCAGGTGATTACAAAGCTATTATCGATGTTGATGTAATTCTAGTTCATAAGATAAAGAGAGGTCTATATGTTATACGTAATGTACATCAAATGCAAAATAGTGAAAATATTTAGAGAATTTAATGATGCTGTTGTATTATGCTCGACTTATTAAAATTATTAAGAGAAGGAATCGAAACAATTTCTATGTTGCACAAAAATTTGCAATATAAGTGCTATGTAAAATTTGGAGAGTACAACTGAAGTTAATACGCGTCTTATGTCCCTTTTCAGCCCATTTAATATTAATCTTTATGTGTGTCAGAGTACTTGCCTTACAAAGATGTTTGAGATAAGATGGTGTTCCTCTCTGTTACCAATAGGTTCCAATTTGATTGATTTCATTATTTGCATAATAATTATAGTATTTAGAGGTCTGAATTTCGAAGTCTGAAATATTGTCCGCGTCAATAATTAAGCAAGCCGAAATTAAAACGACGAGACGAACCCTCAATTTACTAGTCAATGAATAATGAAAGACATTCGACACTTTCAGCAACTGCGAAATTACCTAACACCCACTACAACTGTTACGTCAAGCCAGCCTAACTTAAGAACGTTCTATCAAATAATGAACGACAGCGGGTGCCGGGACAAAACCATTACCACAAAATTGTCTTTACACCTACCCTATGTACGTCAAACTAGAAAGATATAAATAACCCTATAGAATATTAAGAAAACCGCTACGGCGCATAGTGGGGCGAATATATGATAACCCGCGACATTGACCAAAATTTGAAGTTTGTTATAAGGCTTTATAGATAGCAGATAACAAGTCGAAAAAATATTTTTTATGGACTTCATGCACAAAAGAAAAAAAAATTCGTCACAAAATTTCTTTTTCTTTCTTTCAATTCACGTTTATTGTAAAGGTGAAATTGCTATTTTTGATTTCATGAAAAATGTATTTTTTTCTTTTTTAAAAAGACTGTCGTGCTTTGCCGAGAAACTGGCTTCATAGACTTTTTCTTTTGATATTCTGCGAGAGGAATTCTTGACGATGCCCGATTGCGGCCGGCATGTTGGTTTGAAGAAGTGGCTCCAAGGAAACAATACTGCTTATATGTAGAGAAAAAACCATAGGGTATTAAAAATACATCGTGCTTTCAGCGAATTTTCTAAATAAATGAGTCATTTTTTCTTTATTTCCAACATTTATAAGAAAAAAAATTTTAAGTGGTCAAAAAATTTTTTGACATCGGATACGTATTCTACGCTACTGAGAACGTGGAAATTTAAAATCTCAAGTCGATAGAACAGATTAAAGGGGTGCTGAACACGATGTCCAACATTTCGATACAATCGCCCACTGTGCGGCGTCATCCTCCCACATTTTATTAGAGCGCTTACGTAAAAGGCGCTTTGACGTCCGTCGTTTTGAAATAGGACCATAAATATTAACATCAACACTATAGGGAAGGCGTAGCTATCGCTGATCTCCATCCAGAGATAGTTGCTACGTAGGGATTAATTCGAGTCTCACAACACAGGTGGGGCAGGTATCTAAATCAATGATGACCAATCTAACAAAAGAACTTGTCGGATTTAGTAAATCACCTGTCGGCCGTCTGCGATGGATACGTTTCAATTCCCTCTGTCAAGCACGAAATATTTTTCATCTATTATTTCTGACTGTATTTATACAAAAACTTTATTATCTCGTGATGAAAATTCTTTTTTAACTTCACTAGTTAGTCTTTCTGTAGGATAATTCTTTGAGTCCAGAAATTTGGGGTAATACTGCAGAATATATTAAACAAAACTAGATATTATTTATTTTTGCGAAAAGTGTCTCCAACCGTAAACCCTTCCTCTATCTCAAATCTACCTGAACCAGTAGACTGCGGATAAAATACATTAAAAATACAAATTTCTTTCTTCCTTCAAAGATCACAAATTTTCACTAACTAAGGTGAAGGCACCAGTAATTGACCTTGATCAGTAGTTGACAATTTTTCAGGAAAACGTAAAATAATAATTGAGGTTTTTCAAAGTAATAATCTCACGATAAAGGCGCGATAGATATGCTGCACCATCTACCGACCCCGCTCCGTACAATTCTTATCTGAATTAAATTATTTATCATATCAACTAACATTTGTTGTTGTTTGTTTGCTGTTGAATGCAAGGAAAAATGTTTCGGACTGAGGTCGGCAGATGGTGTAGCACATCTATCGCGCCTTATCGTGAGATTATTACTTTTAAAAACCATATTTTTCACGTTTTCTCTGAAAATGGTCGACTACTGATTCAAGGTCAATTACTGGTAACTTTAACTTAAATGCTTAAGACTAAATGCTTCAAGTGACATTCTGTTTTACTTTTTAAAAGATAAATTCCAGATCACCAGAAAGGAAAGAACCCTTAATTGCACAAGAAATAAGTAATCACAAGATTGCGGACCAAATAAAATATTTTTTCTTCCTTTAATGCTGTTTAGCAGGACAAAAGTAATGTATCGATACACGTAAATTCTTTTAATGTTTCTACTGTTTAAAATTGCAGCTACCAATTTTTTTCATGAATGCATAAAATTCACAGTCGAGGAATCACAATTTTAAGCCATTAAGAAAAAGTTATTTTAGTGTATTGAAAAGTCATTTTGGACAGTACGTAAGTTAATTGCATATCTATATCATTAAAATAACAATATATCCATTTGCGATAATAGCTCTAATAGATTTTGAATTATTTACAATGTTACTTATGCCCCCCGTTACTTTCGACCCCGGTCTATATAATATCGAATATCGATACTTATCAATTAAAATATCGAATATCGATACTTATCAATTAAAATATCGAATATCGATACTTATCAATTAAAATATCGAATATCGATACTTATCAATTAAAATATCGATACTTATCAATTAAAATATCGAATATCGATACTTATCAATTAAAATATCGAATATCGATACTTGTCAATTAAAATATCGAATATCGACACTTGTCAATTAAAATATCGATATTTTGTATCTAAGTCATCGATATCGAAGTTTCGATACAACCTATAGCTTTCTATAAAGTTTGGGATTCGTTGATTTCTTACTGGAGTAAGAACACTGGCAACTGAAAACTCTGAAAGCAATAACGGTCATTTTGAATTTTGTGTACGCGGCTTGTAAGAGTAATAAAAATGATTACAACATTTCCTACCCCTAAAAAGCGATAAAAAAGTTTAATATCACGTATTATTCGTTTATACAATTAAAGAAATGGAACCAAAAAGTAGAGATTATTCTAGTCACTAAATATTGAAGTGCATGCCATACTTCGAATATTTTATGTATTTCTTAAATGCAATTTTGCAGTTTTAAATTTTACATAATAAATATGCATGTTTTTCATTGCTTTTGTTTAAATTTGATTTTCGACATTAAGTTGGTAAATTATAGTATGCGAGTGTGGTAAACTGTTTCCAGTCAGCTTTTATAACTGTTTTTAGATATTTTAGATAGAAGATTATAAATATTATTTAGTCTCGCCATAAATCAGCCACCACTTAAGATGACAGATTGTCCAGTTCATGTTTGGAATCATTTAAACTATTCGTCGACGAGCAAACTGTCTAAAAAATAGTTCAACTTTTAATATTTAATTTTTATAAAACATTCAATTTGAATATATGATTCATTTTTATTTCGAGAGTTTACTTCTAGTTTAGATATTTTGTTCCTGACATTATAGTGTATCGATACTTCAGCTATCGAGAATAAATATCGATAATTCAGCTATCGACAATAAATATCGATACGAAATATCGGTACAATTGAAAAATATCGCCATCTCTACGTACAGGTACTTAATTCTGAAAAATGCTTCAGGAACGGGGATCGTGCAGCAGGAAGAGAACTGTTTCGGTAGGTCAGGTCTCGGAAAATTCGCTGCGGTGCACCTTTGGCCGAATCCGGAATCCTGAATCCTCCCGCGCCCATTCATCCCCTATTCCCGCACTCGGCTGATCCGAGAGAGAGCTTGGCACGCCGGTCGTCCGGCCGTGTGTATCAGATTTCCGTGGCGTATGTACCCAGCCGAAGGTAGATTAGATTTTAATAATGCAATTTGGGTTTACGGCGGCGCATAGGGAAGGAGAGGGCCGGAGGGTTGCGCAGGTTGACCGTGGCGGTAGGGTCGGCGAGAGGGGAGAGTTGCTCGCGTACTTGCGGGGACGGCTGCGCGCGGCGCCGACTGTAAAACGAGCCGGTTTTCGCCCCGAGGAGGTAAACCAGCCCTGGTCTACGGTCCCGGTAATTGTTAGAATTTGATTGGGGCCTCGACGCACCGACTGCCATAACCGCGGCAAGACTTCGCCTCTGTTCTCTCATCGGGTACGCTACGAGAGAGAGTTCAAATGTCCCTGGGCTGTTCGCGGAGCTGCGTGCGAATGCGAGTTTCGGGGCTTTCCGGCGAAATTGATAATAGAACGGAGACAGAGAGGAGCTACGGGCCACGGCCACTCTATGCCGCATAGTGCTCCAAAGTCTCTGAATCAAGGAAAAAATATCGAGCTTCGATATTGTAGCTTCCATTCCAGCCTTGACACAAGGTAGGGCACAAATCAACTAATAATTAAAAATGACTGATTGTCTCATTGATTGTTAGTCATAGCAAAGTAGTCATTAGTCAAAACTAAGTATGAAATTGATTATTTTACGGAAGATTACGGAAACGTTCATCCAATAGTGGTTCACTGTATCCGTTTCCGTAATACGAGTTTTGAAATTTTACATACATGTAAAGTACTACATACTTAGTTTTGACTAATGACTACTTTGGTATGACTAACAATCAATGAGACAATTAGTCATTTTTAATTATTAGTTGATTTGTGCCCTACGCTGCTTTGACATCATGGAACAAACCTTTATTCAATCATGTATTCGAGTATAGTGCGGTGTGACTACGGTGACCATATTTTGGGAGCGAAATAGGGGACAAAATAATAGGCATTATTCAAAACACATACAGCAAAAAATAACAAAACTTTTATATCAGAGGATTTTATACATCATTTATTGTAAGGAACAAAAAAGCAATATGTTATGAAGCTAGTCTTAACCCTTTGCACTCGGAACTAATTCCTAATACCAATCTACAATAGTTAAATTCAATCTGATTCTTTTCAATTTGTGCATATGAAACTGATGCCATTTACTCGTACATTATTTAAATATTGAATAATTTGCTAAATACAAACGAATTTAGCAATGTGGAAAATATTTTGGTTCGTGTACAGCAATTTTTAATGGTGACTCAGAGTCTCCACACGAGTGCAAAGGGTTAAACGAAGATTTGAAACATAGAACTGTCCCCGAAAACACGGGACGGATAGTCACTGTAGGTATGACCCACACAAAATGATGAGTTGTGATTTTAAGGAGTGGGAAGCGGGGGGGGGGGGGGTGGATTCCTGAAAATAAAATTTCAATGACTTGTCTTTATTATATTTAATGGCTTCGGGGGGGGGGGGGAGTATCAAGATATTATTAGTCTGTTTGTAGAAGGCCGCCTAAATTCGTCCAAAAATGTTGTACTCCCTTGAAAGGGGTTTACAGAAAATTGTTGTATGCAATACAGGGTGCCTTACCTGATTTTGACATTTGGTTTTCGTCACTATTACGATATGCAGCGAAAATATTTCCGGTGATATTTAATGGCTTCGGGGAGGGGGGGGGAGGGGGATATCACGATATTATTAGTCTGTTTGTAGATGGACGCCTAAATTCTTCCAAAAATGTTGTACTCCCTTGAAAGGGGTTTACAGAAAATTGTTGTATATAATTGCGATGAAGAGGCTGTTAATATAATATTTGAAAAATTGATTTTCCTCAGTGTGCGCCGAAACGCGGAAAATCCAGCCCGTTCCCGCGCCGGATAAATGGGAGGACTGCGAGGCGAATATTCTGTCGCGCGTCAAAACGTGCTTCACGAACCTAACGCGCTCGCTGTATTTTTTTTTCATTCCAGCGCACCGTGTGTCCCGAAACAGCGTCCCGCGATACTGTTTCCCCGGCGTTTCTCTAATTTTCGACACGCTCTATTTCCGCGAGCCAATCCGAACGGATGGAAAACCACGGCACTTCTTCGAACGAGTTACGATCCTGCGCGTGTTTCGGTTCCTTTTCTCCTCTTTTTTTTCCGTTTTGTCCCCTGCTTTTTTTTTGTTGGTTGGTTCGGTCGATTTTTGTTCGCGGTTTCGCTAATTGCGATTGGAATTCTCCGCGACGCACCGGTGGTATGGATGAACAATGGAAACGATATAGTAGTTCGTTAATTGGGTCGCGTTTGGAGGATTGTTGCCGCTGGACACCGGGTTTCTTTTCGTTTTGTTTTGTTATTTTCCCTGTGCGGACGTCTTGTCTCACAGTTTTGGTTTTGCGGATGCGTGAATTAATGCACGGTGAATCGCGAAACGTTCGCGTTTGTTTGATCTTGTTTCAGCAATCGTTTTGTGTTTTTGTTTTTCGTAGAAAGTTGGTTGTTAGTATCAGTAACACTAACCGTACCGAGCACAAAATATGACTGGAATTTATTTGGATTTTTCTTAATTTTTCAAAGAATATTTGTACTTGAATCATTTTTAATCGAAGCATCTTTGTTATTTTAATAATTACACGATCAAGAATGTGTAATCGATCATTTGATCCATCGTAGTACGGCTGGATACTACGAACAAGCAGAGAATTACAGTCGATTAGTCATAAAATCGTTAACTGTTAGTAGCTCTTATTTCATCACAGTTATTCGCAGTGAACCACAAACAAATCGTTAAAATTAAAACGTATTCATATTTGCGACCAAACCGTGTACAGTAGCTCACGAATGTATTCGAACGTCCTTTAAATCAGAATAATATTGATTTAATAATAATATCAATAATATTGATAGCATTGATTTACTAAATGGCATGCAGTAAATTGGATCGAGTTAGATTACTCTGATTCTAATAAAAGTTATTAGCTAATACAATACAAATATTATTAAAGAAGCCATAAAATTAAGTTGAATAGACTTTATTCTTGTGTATATGTTATAATGTCATAATTTTATTCAAGCAATAGTGTATAATACACTGTTTCCACAATTCTGGTTTATCGATCTGCAAACTCCGTAACCCTTGAGAACTGTATAGTAGACATTGAATCTTGCGCAACTAGTATAGAAGGTTTCACAGATCGATAATATTCATTACGCCATTACGCACATGCACGTGTCAAATAAAGATCAAGTTCAATTGTTCTTACCTTATACAGTAATAACAGAGTTGCAAATGTAATTTGAATAACAACATATTTGCTAGAAAACGTATATTTTGAGAATATGAATTAACCCTTTGACGTACAAGACGTCTCGGTTACGTCATGCGTGCCGTATGCTATTTTACACATCGATATGAAATATTATTTAATATTAACATTTAATATAACATGCATGAAATATTCAAATTAGAATTCATTGGGTTGATTAATGAGACAAAAATCGATGTATTCGATGGGTTCTTAAATACAAATTACAGAAGTGTTTCACATTCTATAGGACGATTAAATACAACGTGCCAAGGCATTAGTCAATTGATTTATGTATTCAATAGATATATTTTGTAACAACACAATAATCGAACACAATATCTACAGTGAATCACATAAATATTCGGATATTTTTAAAAAGATGATAACTTTTTTAATATCAGATACCACGACTTGGATTTTTTTAGAAGTTAGGACCATTGTTTTAACAAATAACGTGAACATATTTTTATGAAAACATTACAATTGGGTGGAATTGAAGAGAAATTACTAAAAGCTTTTTCTTACAACTTTTTTATGTGGGTGTATATTAAAAATTTGAAAAATACATTTTGTCGATCTCTGTCAATTATACATATTCTGAAAATCGGTTAAAGTTACAATGAGTAACAAACCTTTAAAGATGGTAAAAAATATAATTTTCCGCGATTTTTGGATTCTAACTGTAATACATCCAAGGATTATTACATCTTTCATTGACTGTCGTTATCTTCCGCATCAACCGATTTTGATGAAATTTTCAAAATATGTATAATTGTTACAGACCGACAAAATGTATTTTTCAAATTTTCAATATAAGCCCTCATAAAAAAATTATAAAATACAACTTTTAGTGTTTTCTCTGAAATTTCGACCAACTTTAATTATTTCAAAATTCTGTCCTCATGTCATGTGGCAAACTGATTGTTCTATCTTCTCAAAAAAAGTCGTTCGGTGTAATATTAAAAAAGTTATCGTTTTGTCCATAGTCTCCGAATATTTATGTTAGTCAATGAAAATATATTTCGCATTCAAGAAAAAATAAATTAATAGTTGATAACCTGCTATTTGTCATTCGAATATTTTTTGTAATTCCTTTTGCCCATCACTGATCCTGACGGACGAACTAATTCGCCCGTTGTCGAACAGCTCATTGTTCTCTTTTCTTCGGCCATAAATACAGATTCAGAAAGACAGTTCGCGCGTCCGACGCCCACATCAATGTATCGACTTAATGAGTTGGTGGATGTTTTTCACGCGAAGCCAAACCGGATTCCGGTGTTCGCAATTTTGCCAGGAGATTATCATGTTTTAATAATTTTCGGGATAATTTAATGGCGGCTCGTTAAGCTGGGAAGAAATAAATGAAATTTGAAGTTCGCCGGTGCGTAATACGAAGTACGCACGCAACGATCGTAAACCGAAATGGATACCAACACGGTCCTAGACTCGGGCGCGGCGCGCCGATTCGGAAATTCAACCACGTCACATAAATCAAACAAAGATCGCCGGAAGCGAGCCGTGATTCCGATCCGGCCGTCGATCATATTACACGTAATTACTAGATCAGATTCCGAAATCTGCGGAAACGCCAGTTAATTCCGCGTTGATCCGAATACAGCTAATCTCGCGATCTACGGTGTATGAAATCGAAACTCTGTTGCTTTATCAAACTTTCTAAACGATGCTAGTTCGTTCTTTTTGAAGTGAAACTTTTCTAGGCGCGTTAGGCGCAAAACCTCGACGCGGTAGGCGTAAAACCGATCTGGCGACAGTGTTGGGATATCGTCCAACTTTTCTCGCGCATGCACGGCCAAAACAGTAACGTATCTATATCATGATGACGAGGTAGCCCTAAGACAGTTATATTTGTGGGAAAGTATCGAAACAATCTATTTCGGACAAAAAGACATGTTATACATTCATTTTTCAGAATCAAATCATACCAATTTTTTAAAATTCTGCTGGGTGCTCAAGGTACCCCATTTTATCGAGTATCTTACTTTACTGAGGCCAAAATCGCCGCGCATGCGCGAGAAAAATTGGACCATATCCCAACACTGTCTGGCGATGAAATGATGAAACGATGAATCGATGAAACGATGAAACGATGAAACGATGAAACGATGAAATGATAAAACGATGAAATGATGAAATGATGAAACGATGAAACGAAATTCTATTCTATTAGCATATACGGTTGAGGGTTCGGCATTCGTTAATAAAGATTATGACAAAATTCCGATGATACTAAGTGGAGATTTCAACGTGAACTTTGCATCGGAACAATCAAAATAATTAATAGAATTTTTTAGAAGTATTAAGATTGGAAATGGTAAATAATCCTAATGAAGTGGCAACAAGATCAGGAACAACTCTCGATGCAGTATTTGCAAGATATTTAGGCAAAATTGAATCAAGAATATTTATATCATATTTTAGCTACCACAAGCCAATTGTTTCATTAATAAAATCATAGAAAATTAAATGTCATAAAGTGTTAATAAAAATTCGAAAAAAAATTAAAGAAAGAAGTTTTACTTCAGCCATGTGGTTTAAGCACACACCAATTTTTTTATATTGATTTGTTGGATGACGATGTATTTGTGCTTTTATTGTCAGTTATGTTGATGAGTGAATTAATTCGTTATTCGTGAGACGAACTGCGAATTTTAGTAGTTTTTCTTTATTAAGCATTTTTAATCTGAAATGAGATTTTGCTGCACTAACATGATGTAAAATATACAGGGTGTCACAAAAATGCTGTACTTCCTTGAAAACGGTGATTCCTGAGATCATTTGAAGTAACTTTTTCCTTTACGAAAATGTTCTTCATGGCTTTGTTCAGGAGATATTAACGAAAACACGGACCAATCAGAGTGCGACTACAGCGAACGGATTGCAGCTCGGCGACAAGTCCCGCTGAGCGTGGCATTGTCATTCGTCGAGCCAGAACCCGACTTCTTCAAATTACCCCAGAAATCATGCTGTTCAAGGAAGTACAGCATTCTTGTGACAATGAGAAATTGCATGATCCGAAAGCTACTTCTTAATCATCATAGCAAACCTCGAACAATAACACAATTTAGAATCGTTTCTAATTTTTATACATTTAGCCTTCTCAATTTTATTGTATTGCATCTGACATTGCAACTTCTTCTTGCGATATTACTTTCAGTTAGAATCTTAATCATCTCATGAACAATAAGTCAAATCGAAACGTGTGACGTTGTCGAAAAGAGTGAAATTCTAAAATTTTCCATCTAAAAAAATTTAAGCACCAATTGCATCGTTTCTAACCATACTATTACTATTACTGTATGCTTCAACTAATTATAATTCAAATGACATGATTAATTGCACTGTTCATCCATTAGCTCTAGGTTTACAGGACCCGTCCAAATTTATTCGGTTGGATATACATACAATATAAATAATTTGGTTCGGAACCCACCTTAACCGTTTGAGTCCCAAGCAGCGCGATCGCGCTGTTGAGATTTTATGTCGAGAAAACCCAGCACATTTCGAACATTGTGGACAACTGACGGTGCGTTACCCGTTGTCGAAGTCGCACGCTCTTTATTGACGCAAGTACATCACACAGCTCCTTTTAATATAAATAGTACATTTTACAATAGGTAGAATAATACTATAATAATGCAATAATACATTACAAAATAAAATAAAACGAGCGCTATCGCGCTGCTTGGGTCTTTTCGTAGTCATTTACAGAAAGCGCGGTTGCGCTGTTTGGGATTCTTCGACAGTGTTTTTTCAATACCCCCTGGGACTCAAACGGTTAATAAATAGTAGGTCCCGCTGACAAGTAGGCTGAAATAGGCTGAAAAATTAGGCGATAGTGAGAGTGGAAGAATGGAAGAAAGGGAGAGTGGTAAAAATGGATTTGAAACCCTGAGGGGACCAAATGTCATTACATAACCTAACCTATACAACATAAATAAATGGCTAAAAATTTGGATACAAACATTCTTGTCATTTTGATAAACTAATGTAAAACGGTTACTTTCAGTGCTAAACGTAAACTTAGTGTTAAAGATACTACAGACTAACATTAAACAGAATAGACGATTTCATTCAAATATGGACGATGTTTTAAGATGTATAACGATAAATGTTTACACATTGTGGTGGCGATTTATTAACAAAAATGTTTTGATTAGTAGATTCAGTGAAATAAAAGGATAGTAATGGTTTTCTGTTTGATAATATTACTGTATGGCTTTTCAATTTATATTGATTTGTAATAATGGAATGATCTTATTACGAATAATATTAGTTTCGACGATTGAATCGATAGTTTTCCTAAGATCTGGTACACTGACAATTATACGGTACTGTTAGTAAACGTGTATAGTATACATTTGAATTGTAGGAGCGAAATGAGCGTGCGTCGGAAGAACAAGCGAGCGTCGGAGGAACAGGCGAGCGTCGGAGGAACAGGCGAGCGTCGGTGTGCGAGACTGTGTCGGGGATGCAGTAGCGTGAGCGCAGTTAGGAATGGTATGCCGTGAGAGAAGGATACGTGTGACAAATAAGTATTGTATATATATATATATATATATATATATATATATATATATATATACATAAGTTAGTTATTCCAGTTTACAAACTCTCCATTAGTGATTTATTATCAACAGGTACGCTGAATAAAGAATTACCTTGACCGATTTCCCTCGATCATCTCCTATCTTCGTATTCTGTTGCGAATTGATTGGCCAATATCGATCCGCGCCGGAAACGAAAATAAACTTTAAAAGGATGACCGAGAATACCTGAATAAAGTTCGGCTGGATATACATCCACTTCTGCGCGTGCCGATACGATTGTAGGCTAGAAATACACCTTGGAAATTCTGTGGATACAAGTATAATTAAACAGCTCGTGCCTCGAGGATACTACCATATCTAACTTACCCAATTTGTTGATTCAGCAAAGAATTCTTGAAACAAAACCTTTATAGAACGGATACAAGGAATAGAATACAATAGCTCACATTATTCTACAATACAGCTTTGAAATTGAAAAAACGTAGCAATGTAATATAAACTCAAAGGAAAAAATTGTATAGTATAAATTTTAAAAGTAATACAACTAGATAAGGCTAGATAAGAAAATGTGACTCAAATACACGTTTGAATCCAAACAATGCACAGGGGTAAGAAACAGATTAATTTTTAAATAGTTGATTCTAATATAAATGATGAAGCTTCATTGGTCAGAATTAGACTGCAGATTTTTATGTAAAATAAAAATTGTCTGTGTTAATAAAAAGTACCAAGGAGCTACATAGACATTTGTTTCTTCGTTAAATAATGTTATTAAGTTGAAAACATTGCAACAGTACTTCTAACTTCCTTAAATGTTTTTACTTTGTACATTCGATGTTTCCAATTTTTGTCATAAATGCATAAAATCCGCAGTCTATTCATAATTTATTAGAAATGTGCAACTTCAGAAACTATGGGTGAAAGAAATTATGTTGAACCTCTTATTGCACGGGTACGGTGTATAGAACCATAATTCGACTGGTGGAAAAAAAGTGGAAAAATATAATAATCATTTTTAATCTTCCTTTTACAACTTTAGCAATGCAGCTACTAATATAAAAATGTAAATGTAGCAATAACAGAACAGCATTCGTTGAACCATCCTGCAATTTTGAGTATAATACACGTCCGCATGAACAAATTCATTTAATAATTCCCAAGTCAAAAGTATCGTTCTAATTCTTGCATCAAACAATCAGGAATTCATAAAAATATGTAAAACTTCAACAAGATAGAATTTCAACAAGAAATGTACTTATCCTAATTTTACACCGAGGATTACAATCATAAGAGACAAAATCCGAAATCAGTGTTTTAGCATGGTCAACTAAGCCACCAATACTAAGCAAACTGAAGATTCATATTCCTCGACGAAAACACGAAGCAAAAATGAGTCGCTTCCCCAAGCTTGCCCTCCAATCTCATTCTTGCCCGACAAAGAGTATTACTCTCCAAACAAAAGCGTTGGAAATAAACGATCATGCGCGCAGATAAGTTGCTTAATCTCGCCGCTTAGTCTTCCTAGGGTTAAAGGATAACAGAGTCCCGATTCCACGGTTCGCGTCGAGCGTCGCGGAAACGAGAGAGAGAAGGACGGCTATCTAGGAAAAAGGCTTAGCAAGACAGAACCGTCCCAAGAAAGAAGGAAAGAAAGAAAGAAAGAAAAGCTCGCGCGGTAGAGATCGGAGGTGGGTGGAAGAGAAAGATCCAAGAAAAGGGTATGGCGGAGAGGTTCGAGGGGGGGCGACGGAGATAGAGAGGCGCAAGTGCGGTAGCAGGAACGGTCAGATAATTTATTATAGCATTACTCACTGGCGGACACCTCAATGGCCAATGGGGAGGGCACGTATGTGTGGCTGGGGCCGTGTGTCCGGTGCCTCCTCCTCGTGTAGTTGATATTATTTAGCCCCATCGGCGGCCCGCGAGAGGAGAACGCGAGGAGAGAAGCGCCAGGAGGTGGGAGAGAATGCACCTTAGCTGAGGCTAAGGGTCCAGCAACGCATAGATCATCCTGGGCCCAGGTATACCGGTTCTCTCTCTCTCTCTCTCTCTCTCTCTCTCTCTCTCTCTCTCTCTCTCTCTCTCACACACACACACACACACACACACACACTCTGTCTCTGTCTCTGTCTCTTTCTCTCTCCATCGCTTTCTGTCTCTCGTGTCACGCGCGTATACAGCCGTTCGTTCGCGAGGCTCCGTGAATTTGCAGACGTAACGGAGAGGAACTGCCATGCCACGGGGCCAAGCCATTCCTTTCAAGGAACCCTAAGATAAAGAAGCAACCGAGCCCCCTCGCGAGGATTTTCGACGCCCATTGATACCTGCTGGCCACCGACTGCGACTGATCCCCGGCAACAGTGGACCAGTCGTTTATTTTTTTTTCTTCTATTTATTACAAATCTCACACGAGATTTATTAAAACATTACATATTACGATTAGACGAAATACAAAAGTATGAAGACATTAAAAGAAATCCAAGAGTATTATCACTAGACTGCGGTTCTTTGTGCAAAATAAAATTTTTTTATCTGAATTGCAGCAAACTGCAGTGAAATAAAAAATTATTTTCTTTTTTAACCCTTTGCACTCGAATGGTGACTCTGAGTCACCAGTAAAAATTGCCATACTATTATTCAAAATAGTTTTTGTATTATTAAATTCGTCTATATTTCATAAATTACTAACCATTCAAGTGTTGTACGAGAACACAAGTTTAATTTTATGTGCGTAATATAAAGAAGATTATATCGAATGAAAATGTTCTAGTTTCAAAGAAGTGTCTTTACTTTGGAATTAAAATTACTTCGAGTGCAAACGGTTAATATATTTGATAGGCTGAAAATAACATAACAGCATTTTTAAATTGTTCTAATGCCTTCGTTTTAAAGTACATCACAGTCTAATTATCACACCGTTTTCAACTCATCAAAATAGTTAACAGACAAAATTCACTTTTGTGTAATTTCTGTGTGTCAGAATGGACATAGAAAACTTTTATTTTCCATAAAGATCCGCAGTCTAATAATGATAAATCAACTTCCACAATTTTGAGCGTTTACCGTGACCAACTCAGAAAATCGCAGATCACAGTCCAAAGATTTCCGGTGATCAGCGTCAGCCTGTTAGCGACGTTCTTAGTCCCTCGTTCAACAGGCATCGATCCGTCGCGTCGCGTCGGGGATAGAGCGACATGCGGAGCGAGCGAAAACGTAACGAGGCGTAAAAGTGCAGCGAATTAACTGTTCGCCGGTGTCGAAGGGGTTGTTGGTGTGTGCGTGAGGGTCGTTGACAAACAGCTCTCATCGCGGGTCCGCCGCGAAAATGACTCGGGCCGGATGCGTGTCGTCGCTCGCGACCCATTACATCGCCTCTTGTGCGCGGCCGTTACGAGAATGCCAGTTTATATACGCACGGGGGCTCTACCTAGCATGCACGTTCTCCGAGTAACAATGAAGCAACAGGTTGCCGCCCCACCCAAACATCTATGACAGATTGTGCAACCTTGATGGTCCGTATAACCCGCCCTGTCAGCCCTTCACACCCACTGGCCATTTTATGGCAGCGTAGCAACCGGCCCGACTCATCTCCTCTCGTCGCGTATCGTGTCGTCTCGTCTCGTCTCGTCTAGTCTGGAGTTCAATGTGGGCGGGGGTGGTGGAGGTGATGATTTTGTACGGGTCGCTTTAAAAAACAAATAGAAACCGGCGACGTCTAGCGTCGATCGTAAAACTTTCCGTCGAAACGGGCCGGCGAACACCCACTCGCCAACCATCGCTAGGGACTTGCTTATTCACGACACGCGGTGCTATATGCGTTTCTTCTGTCAGTTTTTATTATCTATACCACCCTCTCTATCTCCTTCTATCGCCTCCGTTTATTTCTCTTTTTTCTTCTTCTTCTCATCTTCTGCTTCTTCTTTCTCCCGTGCTCCTTCTCCGACCCTCGCGCACGGTCCAATATAATAATTCACTTTTTACTGCGCCCCGTACTACGCTCGGCGAAGAAAGTATCGCTCGGCGAGTCTCTGCTCTTTTTGCGATTCAGCCTTTAGTGGCGTGAAATTGATTATCGGATATACACAGCACGGAAACACGGACCTCGTAATCACACCTAAGAGGAAATATTGTTCCGCGAAGAGTTAACGCTCGGTACACACACATTTCTTTCGAGCATTCGACGCTCGGCCCACCGGAAGCTTGATGTCGATTGTTATTCACGACTGGCACGACGATGTACAATGTCGGCAATCGCAGCGGTTCTTTGTTACTCGTGTGTGATTATGATATTTGGTAACCGGGCAGGAAATTTTCGGGCGTTTGTCGCATTTGCAAATTTTGAAATTGTGCGATGACATTCGTATTAGTCTTTACTGATGGCGCTTCTATTTTAGTTTTATTAATAAGTTCATTGTCACACGATTGATCATGGATAGACTGCGGATCCTTTTTTCACATTTATGAGAAAAATGGATATCCGTAATTTGGAACAGTAGAAGATTTGAGAAAATGGAAAGTGTCAATACATTACGTTCCACCTAATCAAATGATCAAGGAAAGAAGACATTTCAAAATGGCTCCTGTATCTTGCAGTGAATGCACACCATTTTTATTTTGCATAAAGATCCACTGTCATATCATGAAAGTCACACGAACTTTGTTATAGCTATTAAACTTCAAATTGTATTAAATCGTTTTTATTATATTAAGATCCATTGGTGATATTTATTTTCTTTACGATATTTTATTTTGATTAACAGTGCTCATAAATGCCACACAAAATGAGAACAATTTGTTTTATAATACAAACATAGAAGTGACACGAAGTTTATTATATCTGGACTGCGAATTTTGTCCATTTATGACAAAAATTGCCATATATTTAGTAATATTATTACATTATATCATTCGCAATTTATTAAAATTATTAAGAAAAGAAATAAATGTCGATGCAGGTCTTGCTTCTTGCAGTTGATGCACACAATATTTATTTAGCGTAAAGATCCGTCGTCTAGCGATCAATAAAATTATAAATCAGACATTGACAAATTGACTACCTACTATACGAAATGTAGTAGAACACAACAACAAAGACAGAAACATGTTTGAGTACAGAAGGAAATGTATGAAAATTGATTTTTTCAAAATCGGCTATGACTACAACTAGCTTCTTTCGTATAGTTTAATATGAGAGAATAAAAATGTGTATTAGATGATGTTTTACAGAAATCACTTTCGGAAAATGGCTGCCACGTCCTTTTAGTTTAAGATAATATGTACATATTGACTTCTCAAAGAAACATAATTTTATATAACACAAATATTTCTGAATTTTGCTTATTTTTCAACCGTTCAAGATTATGTAAACCTTTAACCTTATGTGAACTTTTTAAGTGAACTACCACTCAAATTTATGTGAATCAATTTCAATCACTATGCATTTCCATAATACATAGAGATGCTATTAAATATAATCATAGAGATGAATATTAAATATTTAAATTGAATAATTCCACTTTTAATCCTTACGGTAAAAACTGGCTATCCGGATACCCACTTACAACTTCTTTAATATTTTTGTCGACCAATAGCAAGATTATTGTACATTTGTATGTTTCCGGGTGATCGCAGATCAATTTACATTTGTGCTATAAAAATATGCGTTGACTCTATCAAGTACATCATTGAATCTCGTAGAAAATGTTGGTTCTTTACATAAAAGTTAAAGTACATCTTGAAGGTCCGCTTTTAAAGGTTTATACAAGCTTCTTCATTTCTCTTCATCGCTGTTCGATGCCGCTGGGTAGAAATAGAAAGCGCCACAACGATGCCCTGATAAATCCGTGACAAATGTTATCGTGGCTAACGATCCCTCAATCTCGCGCTATTTATCGTGTTACGATCTCCTCGCAAGAGCCACGGTTTGTTCTGATGTTGCGCCTGAAATCCGGGCGATTAGCGTTCCGCAAATTGCACGGGCAACGCCGTTAAACGACAGCCGAGCAATAAAAAGGTCGCCGAATCGGCTGGCTTAAAACACATATAATCAGCGTGTCCTGTATTAGAAGCCGTCGACGCGTGACTAAATCGAAACGACGCGCGCGCGCCTGTGAGCTCACACGGGCCTCGGCTGCTCACGGTCTAAGAGAGGAAATTCCGATAATTCGTGCAGTTTGATTAAACATTATATAGCAGTAGGTGAAAGTAGCCAATTTCATGGTGCAGTGAACTCAATAAATACACGGAATGCGTGTCCGCGGCACGGCGCTGCAACGAGCTCAAGACGGCGCGACGCGTCTCGTTTGTATGCGTTCCGATTTTCTCAGTTGTGTGTGTAGTCGTTTCACACGCCTGTTCGTGTTTGTGCATACGCAGCCGATTTTTCTCTCCCGGTTTTATAGAGCAGCTCGACGAAGGCTAACTTTTATTATCGCACGCCCGGCTGTGTTGCCGATTAATTTTATAACGTATTTGCTTTTCAGTTATTGCGCTCGTCGGACCCGTCGCTCTCTCGCCCTTTTCTCAACAAACGACGATCTTACACGATTTCCACGAACGCTAATCTTTGCTTTTTGGTCGTACAGCTATTTACCAATTCTGTTCGACACGTTGCCAGCGTTCTTGTCGTTACACCGAGCTCTGGCATTTTCTTATTGCGGACTGTGGCACTTCGTGCGTTTTCACCGTGCGAAAATCGAACAAAAAGTCAAAAAATAAGCTACTGTTCACACGCTGACTGCCTGTCAGCCATTTCTGGGTGACGGAATTGTTTGTTCTGAACTGAAAACTAATTTTCGCGAAAATTATGCAAAATAAAACCTGTGTGAATCAACAGCGAAAAGTTGAGAAAAATTTTTCTTTTTCTCTTGAATGATTTTAATAAATTGAAAGTAATATACCGACATCGTCGGACTATTTTAATTGCTTTACATCATCTAATAAACATTTTTATACTCTCATATTAAACTATACGAAAGAAGCTAGTTCTAGTCATAGCCGATTTTGAAAAAATCAATTTTCAAACATTTGCTTCTGAACTCAAACATGTTTCTGTCTTTGTTGTTCTGTACATTCGTATTGTAGGTAGTCAATTTGTCAATGTCTAATTTATAATTTTATTGATCGCTAGACGACGGATCTTTACGCTAAATAAATATTGTGTGCATCAACTGCGAGAAACAAGAGCTGCATCGACATTTATTTCTTTTCTTAATAATTTTAATAAATTGCGAATGATGTAATGTAATAATATTACTAAATATATGGTAATTTTTGTCATAAATGGACAAAATTCGCAGTCCAGATATAATAAACTTCTTGTCACTTCTATGTTTGTATTATAAAACAAATTGTTCTCATTTTGTGTGGCATTTATGAGCACTGTTAATCAAAATAAAATAGAACATAAAATATCGTAAAGAAAATAAATATCACCAACGGATCTTAATATAATAAAAACGATTTAATATAATTTTAAAATTGGCGAATGCCATAAATGCATGAAAATATGAAGTTTAATAGCTATAACAAAGTTCGTGTGACTTTCATGATTAGACAGTGGATCTTTATGCAAAATAAAAATTGTGTGAATCAACTGCGAAAAGTTGAGAAAAGTTTTTCTTTTTCTCTTGAATGGTCTTAAGAAATTGAAAATAATATCCCGACATCGTCGGATTATTTTAATTGCTTTACTGTTTTAAATTACATGAACTCGTTTTTGCCATAAACGCATAAAATCCGCCGTCTAATTGTCAGGAATTCACATCATCTTCTCAAGTCTTGTTCTTATTTTGTTAGATTTTTGTGATTGCTGAGTCCGTTGACGTGTTAATAAAGGAGACAACACTTCTTATGATTTTAATCTCTTGATATGTGCCCATAAGTTTGTGATGGATTTCGTAGTACCCTCATATTGGTAAATAATTAGTGGCGAATATTAGGTTGTTCTAAATCAATAGCTGTTTTTGAAATTCTATAACCCAGCCAATACTTAACTTTGTTAATCGAGATACGAACCATTACAATCCGCAATAAATAAGATTTAACTCTTGTACTCACCATATTGCTAAATTTCAATTTACCTTTAAAATTTTGCTGTATGTTCTTATTGACAACTAGTAGACTTGCTATGAACTACTTTCCTGGATAATTACAAATTGATTTACAGCTGAGGTATACAAATATGCATCAAAGTACAGTGGCTCACGGAATTATTCGAACGCCCTTTAAATCAGAATAATTTGTTTGAAATTGCACCACTCAACTTGAATTTCTTAGATGACAATAATACTTGTCTTGCGTACGTGGGATTTTGTTCGAACAACTGCTAAATAAATCAATGTAATGACAAACAGGTTATAAAAGAATTAGATCCCATTAGTGAGACATCTGCGAATTTACATTAGAATTACTGTATTTCAACATGAAGAGGACATTGTAAATGTTATATTTTTCGTTTGATACAAATTATGTTCAAGCACTGGGTGATGTTCATTCATTGGACAGGTTATCCTATAAAGCACAATGCGGTTCGATCATTACCTTTGCACCAATCTAATAACTATTAAATCTTTTTATAAACGAGAACACTTAATTTTAATTTGATATTAGAACTGCATGGTCAGTATCTTGTTTTATCCTTATCGTATTGTATAGCGCAACTTCTTAAAACATTCATGTTTAAGGGTATCAAACTATATCCTCAATATAATAAATTTTGTGGTTTCGGCGCACAGTTCGATCAATTATAATGTTTCGATCCCTATATGGATCATTTTCTAGAGAGACATTTTTGCGTCTGAAAAATAATATATATATACTATATATATATATATATATATATATATATATATATAATTCTCTTTTCCTTTTTCCGCTCTCTTTACACGGCTGTGTCGAAATATTATTTTTTGTTCAACTTATATTATATATATTATTTTTCAGACGCAAAAATGTCTCTCTTGAAAATGATCCATTTAGGGATCGAAACGTTGAGAAGAATGTTTAAATAATTGTAAATTTGCTATTTCTATAATTGATCGAACTGTGCGCCGAAACCACAAAATTTATTATACATATATTTCATTTTCGATTGAGAGGAATTTTACCTTTATATCCTCAATGTTTCACTTTTAAAAATCACTTTTAATTTGATGTTAGTACTGTATGGTCAATATCTTGTTTCATCCTTATCGTATTGTATTGCTCTACTTCTTAAAAAATTCATGTTTAAGGACGTCAAACTATACCCTCAATGTTTCCCTTTTAAAAATCCGGAAATTCCGGCTGCACAAGTTACCTAAAGAGATATTATAGTAGTCATCATTTGAGCCTACACATACTGTAACCGATATTCTGCAAAAATCGAGACAGAACAAAATAGTACACGCGTGTATTTCAACCATTTATTTTTATTCGAAATAACTTTCCAATTTAAAGACACGCGCGGCGCAGATTACAAGTCTCATATAAACGATGAACCAAATACTGCACACACCATTCATCGAAGTTTACCGATAGATAGTGACTAGCCAACCGACCAGTATTCTCTGCCATTCGAATAGTTCCATCGCAATTGGTTAAATTTCATTTATTTTAAATACATCGTGCTCTTCGGACGGAAGTACACAGGCTCACGAAAGTATTCGATCGCCCTTTGAATCAGAACAGTTTGTTTAAAATTGTACCAAATTACTTGGCTATCTTTGAGTAATTAGAAGCATTGATTTACTAAATCACGTGCAAAAAATATTTTGGAAACATTGCAATTGGTACGAATTACATGAAAGAATAATAAAGGCACTTTTTCAAACTTTTTTGTTTCACCCCACAGTGAAAATTTAAAATATGCATCTTGTAGAACTATGTTGGTTATACACATGCTGAAAATTTCATCGAAATCGATTAACGTACACACGAGGTAGAAGCCGTTGAAAATGATGAAAATCGCAGTTTTTCACGATTTTTGGTCAGCTTTTGCTTCAAATCCACAGATTCTTGGAACTTTCGATGCGTGTCGTTTATTTTTCCGTCAACCAATTTCGATGAAATTTTAACCAACATAGTTCTACAAGACGCATATTTTAAAATTTTCACTGTGGGGCGAAACAAAAAAAGTTTTAAAAAGTGCCTTTATTATTTTTTCATGTAATCCGTACCAATTGCAATGTTTTCAAAATTTTTTTCGCGCGTTTTGCACGCCATTTAGTAAATCAATGCTTCTAATTGTTCAAAAAGAGTCAAGTCATTCGGTGCAATTTTAAACAAATTATTCTGATTTACAGGTCGCCGAATATTTTCGTGAGTCACTGTATCTGTGCTGTTTTTTTCTGCGTCAACCAATTTCAATGAAATTTTCAACATGCGCATAAATAACATAGCTCTACAAAACACATATTTTAAATTTTCACTACGGACTGAGATAAAAAAGTTTTAAAAAGTGCCATTTTCATTTTTTCATGTAATTCCTACCAATTGCAATTTTTTAAAAATCCTTTTTGCACGTCAATTAGTAAATCAATGTTTCGAATTGTTAAACAAGAGTGAAGTTGTTTAATCCAATTTCAAGAAAGTTATTCTGATTTGACCATTTCTTTGTGACGGGTCTTCCTTTGTTTAAGGAAGTCCCGTCCGTCACCAATTTCTTAGTGACGGCCTAGCGCCAATTACGGGCAGACAGAAGATCCGTGATCGTAACCGCGAGGGTCTTGCCTAAGCCCAAAGAAATATTTACCTACCCTCACTAGCTTATTTGATAGCGAAGCCTAAAAGTAGGATTTATAGTTTGAAAAGGTATAATTCAACCCAACTCTGTCTTTAGGATCGGAAGTCGTTGAAATGAAATATAATAAATGATAAATTAATCTGTACATATCGTTTCGACAAACGTTACAATATATTTCAATATGATGATTTTATGGTACAAGTGAATTTAACTTTATCGAAGGTCGGTTTGTTAACAATAATTTAAAACAATATGAAAAGGTTAAATACATTTGAATGAATCGGTGGCGTGTTTCTAGCCAGAGGAATGACAAAGACGTTGATTCAAAATCGGCCAAAATTACCCAAGACCAATTTTCCTGAAACTTTGCATATTGGTTGCCCTTAGGGTCTAACATTGATTCCATGCAAAAACTTTACCAGGGCTTCACGGTTACGGGGGGGAGGGGGTCAAAGTACGTATTTTGCGAAATCTATTATGTGCTGTAACTTTTAATAAAAATACGACATCGATCCGGCACGAATACCAAAACATCATAAAAAATTCAAGCTTTCCAACGTTGTATAAGTTTATGTAATTTATTTATTGCTAACATCATTTTTTCACGCTTTTCGTGTTTTTCAAGGTGTAAAAAATTCAGAAAAATTGCAATTCCCCAAAAAAAGTATCGCCTGATTTTAACCAAAAACGCTGCATTAATAGTACATTTCATGCCCTTTCGAATAGTGTTTGTCATACCTTGGGGAAATTATTCGTTTTTGAGTTATAAAGTAAAATGTGAGTAGAAGTTGAGGCGCGTGGTCAACTACTCGACCTGTATATTCATTTCAAACGTGGAAAAAACGCTTCCTGTGATTATGTATACTCTGTACATAACACAGTTATGCTATGGTTATCAATTCTACTGTTTTGAAACAGTGAAACACATTGGTTATTTTTTACAATAATTATACCAGAATGCAGATATTGCTTATTTTATTTTATATCTTATTATACAATTATCAGGTAACGTATCTTCTTCAGTTTGTTTCGATTTATATGCACGACAGTATTTAATAATCTCAAATGAAACATACAGTGTTTTAAGATTTTCCGAAACGTAAATATTCACTCTTTCATCGATACCCCGAATCAAAGGACTAAAAGAAACAATCATTTACTTGGGCCGCAACCATCTAGAATTTCGAGACAGAAATCAAGTATTGACGAGATGTGTTCATTTTTTCACGTTTCTCGCTTTGAAATTACTGCTGTCGTGGTAGACATCTATGCATTTCTTTTAATTAGACCAAAGTCAAATCATCAGTTCCATTTTCCTTGTCGTGTCGTGAAGGTCCATCGTCTGTAAAAGAATTTTGTATGTGCACAACATTTCGTTAGAATATTGGATTATTTTAATTTTCTTTTATTAATAGCGGTGTAGTGTATAAGTTACATAGTGGAATGCATATTCTAAATAACAGTATTTCTGACAGTACATGTGACTAATAGTAAACGTGATTAGTGCATTAACTGAAATAAATAAAAGTGAGTTCTAACAAATGCGAAAAATGTGGCATTTCTTTTTTAAAAAAACTGAAGAAGGAGAAGAAAATTAAATAAAATCAAGTGTTTTGTAAAAAATGTTTTTTAGAATCTTCATTTTCAAATATTGATGACCAAGAAGCTGGAACAAGCTTCCAAGGTGTAATATCACCTTCAGTACCAGTAGAGAAAGGGAGGGACACTGAAGCTTCCGCCACTTTACCAATAAAAGCAACTCTTAAGTGTCATTCGAAGTGCATGTTTGGTTCTAGAGGTGTTGAAGAAAAAAATCTTTCTTTTATTAATAAAAAATTAAGAACAGAAATATTGATAAATCATATTATAATCCACGAAAGATCAGTATGTTGCAAAAGCCATATCAGAAACGACAGTATAGAGCAATCTTCGATACTTGCACTACAGGACAACTTACAAAACGAAATAACATTATCAATGAAATTCTAAATATTATTGATCAGTTACGGAACTTCAACGAAAATAAACTACATGAATGTAATTTTTTTGATAAATTACACAACAGCGAATTAAAAACCTGGACTGGCTTTAAAAAAAAGCGAACTATGAAACTTAACTGAATACTGTTTCAATAGAAGTGAGGACACTAACTCAATATACAAGGTGGCAATTTTTTTAATGCATTTATATCGTGGTTCGTCTTAAAAAGACATTGGAGCTATGATAAATAACTCACAACGTACGATATGTAGAATAATTTCAGAAGTGCGAGATATTATTATGTAAAAGTTTGTTCCTCATTTTTTGGGGGACATAACAAGAGAGAAAATAATACAAGAGACATCAAATATAGCTCGTCATTTAAACAAAATTCAGGAAAATTAATATAATATATTTACCATTTGGGACGGAACATGTGTATATTTAAATAAAAGTACGAACTATCGCTTTCAAAGAGTATACATAATCACAGGAAGCGTTTTTTCCACGTTTGAAATGAATATATGGGTCGAGTAGTTTACCGCGCGCATCAACTTCTACTCACATTTTACATTATGACTTAAAAACGAATAATTTCCCCAAGGTATAACAAACACTATTCGAAAGGGCATGAAATGTACTATTAATGCAGCATTTTTGGTTAAAATCAGGCGATACTTTTTTTGGGAATTGCAATTTTTCTGAATTTTTTGAGGAGTATACAAGGTGTCCCAAAAATGTTGTGCCTTCTTCAAAGGGTTGATTCCTGAGATCATTTCAAGCAACATTTTCCGAAAATGTTCTCAACGGCTAAAATTTTAATCTAGAAGAATTTCAATTGCAAATTAATTTTTCAATTACTTTATAGAAGGATTCTTTTCGTTTAGGAGTTATTATCGATAAACACGGACCAATCAGAGCGCAGTCCCGTTAAGCGTGACGTTGGCATTGGCCGAGCCGAAATACGAGCGCTGTAGCCTCGCCCGGATTGGTTCGTGTTTTTCGTTGATAACTCCGAAGTCCGTTTAGGATCCTAAACGAAGCCGCGGAGAACATTTTCGGAAAGAAGTTACTTCAGACGACCTCAAGAATCACTCCTTTCAAGGAAGTACAACATTTTTATGGCACACGTGTAGTTTCGTGGCGCGTTCCGTGGAATTACATTTTGAGTTCTGCGGTGTGTTTGAAGTCAGAGGTATGTCAAATATCGCCCAAGTCTAGTTACGTCGACGATAAGATCGAAAAGCGTAGTACTTTCTACGAAATCGTTCCAGGCAATCTGTTCCTCGACAGAAGTATAACGAATCGCGCTGGTTACGATCTTAATTAACACCTCGGTGATAAAAGCTGAGTTACAAACAGCTATTCGATTTTGATTGATACAGTACTTTAAGAACTGGGCTCGTAGTATCGTCTAGTATTATGCGATGTAAGAGTATGAATTACGTATTCTGCAAGCGATACAAGAGTTGCTCAGGATGAATGAAAATGATTTAAACCGATTTACTACATGACACTCGTACATATGATCTAATTTATGGCACTAAAGATAGTGCGACAGCTGCACTGCGGATGATTGCGCGCTCGAGTGCTCGTTCTGCTGTGCAAAATGCAATGCAACAAGTGTTGAGAGAAAATTTTATATATTTTCACACGGTACCTTGTACGTTGAAAGATATGCATGATACAACAATTGTTCCGATAAAACTACACATGATTTTCACGTGCTCTGGTGTATTTGGTTGTTCATGATAAACTACAGGTAATCCTCCTCTAACACGGTAGATAGGTTTCTAGAAAATGCCGTGTTGTGTGAAACCGTGTTATATGAGACCCAGAGTCAGTACAAAAGGGGGGATTACGTTCCGAAAACCTATTAAAAAGAAACATTGTTTTTTAATTCCATATAAGCAATTTAATTTTTATTAAAATTTTTTTAAAGTGTATTGCACCTTAACCATTTAGATACGGCGGGACTTTCCGCAACACTGTATCTCTGAGACGGCAAGTCTCGCCGCGGATGGCATGTAACCTGTGCATGACGCTTTCCGTTATAACATCGGAATAGAGTTATGAATGAGTAAATTATAATTTATTTATATATTTTCATGTAAAGGCACTATAGTTCATTATTCCTACCTGTCATTATTTTAAGGTAATTTAATTTTTAAATATGTTAAACAAAAATCATGTTATCCAGTGCTGTAGAAGTACAGTGTTGTACAAAGGCTTTCGCAATTTTCTTATCGTGTTAGAGCGAAACCGTGTTATAGGATGCCGTGTTGTATGAGGGCTAGCTGTATTTGATTCTAGTTCTAGTCCATTCCAAACAGTATATTGATTCACTGATAAATTGAATCTGATCAGGACTTCAATCCGTTCGGTATCATCGGTATTACGATAGTAAACATGTTTATTTACATTCACGCTCTTGATTGTCGAGTCTTGGTCAAAGCCTGCGATCTTGATAGACATCAGTTTTACGTAAAACTTTAATTTTCGAAGATCAAGGTCATTTCATTATAGATATCTGAATGTATATTTCGATCAGCTACACGATGCAACTATAATAAAATGTCGTTATGTGTCAAAAAACACCGATGACCTTGATAACTCTGAAAAAATGACCTTGGGGAAGAAATATATTCTTGCCAGATATTGGTCCTTTTACACCATGCATATTACGTAAAAAATATTTTTTGCATCACAATAAGCTGAAGAGATACTTAGGTGGCCTTACTTAAAAGGACCACCCTGTATAATTTACTTACAAGGAGAAGACGCGGTCATCGGGTCTTAGATTTTGTCGAAACTTTGCATACTGGTAGATTTCGTTTTCCTGTTTACGAAAATATAGCATTATAGGCGTCGATACTCAATAATTTTTTAGATATTTACAATTTAAATTTCATTATACCCGTTAAGCCGTTAAATACAGTTTTGGTTGAAGTTTTTGTCAAGTGCCAAACGGCGTGATGGTAACGTACTAGATTCATTACCGGGAAGGCCAGTGTTCAAATCCCTTTTTTCTTTTTTTCCATTTCCTTCTTTTTTTTGTTCAGTTTATCTATTTTAATTAATTGTAATTTGCACATCAAAAATACACTCATAATATCTATAAGAAACAAAATATAAAAATTTTATTGAAAAGAAACATAATATGAAAGAAACACTAACTTCATCAATCTTAACGTATCTCAAAAGTTGTCGAGTATCGACGCCTATAATGCTACGTTTTCATAAACAGGAGAACGAAATCTACCAATATGCAAAGTTTCGAGAAAATCTGAGACGCCATGACCGCGTCTTCTCCTTGTTAGATCTACGAAGAGCATATTTTAAATTTTCATTGTAGGCACAGATAAAAAGTTAAGAATCACGGTCTTCACTACTTTCTTAACAACTCCGATCAATAGCAATTTTAAAAAACTATTTTTCACATTAACTGGTGAGCAAGTCCTACGAACATTTCAGGAAAAATCAAAGTCGTTTGAACCAATTTAGAAAAAATTATTCGTTTTTAAAAGGTATACAAATACTTTGTACACCCACTGTAAATAGAAAGCAAGCCTCGGTCGTGGGTTTATGGGTATTTCCCGGGGTCATTGGGAACGGATTGTCGACGTCAACAGGTCTGTTGCAAAAGTTTCTGGCGAATCTGGAATGAGCCAGGAAAAACTAGGTCAGTGGGCCTCTAGCCGCAAGACTTTCGCGAGCATGTTCGACGGAAGTTCGTTGGCGATGGAAAAACGACAAAACTGTCGAACACGGGCTAATACATTCATTCGATCGTTTGATCGACGGTGACGTTGCAGTCGTCGAACCGTGAATCCTTACCGAATCGGCTCCCAGGAGCTCGGGGACAGTTTAATGAAACAGGACGTCGTGCCTCGACGAACATGCGACGAAAAGCCAATTACCCCGCGCCGGAATTAGCCGGCCGTTTTTTAGGGAAATGCCGTTATCGAATGAGTTTAATGCAATTTTATCGTATCCACCCCCCGTCCATCCAACTCCATCCCATCCCCACTACGCGAATCACAAGGACTCTGATATCAAATGCACGGACGATTAATCGGAAATCTATCAACCGATTTCGTCCCCGCTCGATAATCTCCATTTCCAATCCCATTTCGCGCAATTATACATTTACAAAGTTGCAACACTCGGTTGTTTCAAGCTGGAATTGATTTATATAAAAGTCTGTCGACCTTCGTACGCTCTTGGGGTGAAATTGACCGATTTTCTGTTCTCGATGCTGTCAAATCGTTTATTTCTTGGTGACAAGGCTGGGGAGAAATAAAGTTTCAAAATAGATAAATTGAAATGAATATTTATATCAACTGAAGCGTTACAAGATGGGGCAAATAAATTTTTTTTTAAATAATGATTACATACAGAAATTGTTAATTGCAATACATATTTTGATTCGAACTTGTACAAATACAATTGCAAAATAAGTATTTCGTTAAATATAAGGTAGAAGTATTTCGAATAATAATATTTTCATCGGTTTCTATACCAAATATTATTACAGTCAAACCTCGATAACTCGAACCTCTTTCACTCGAAAATATCTATAAGACGAAAATTTTGTTCATTCCCTTCCGCTGCACTTGAAAAACCTCTATAAATCGACATAAAACTTCCTTTAACTCAAATTATTTTCCACAAGTTCAAATGCATTCTTTTATCTCTGTAATTCAATGTAGAAGTTTACCTCTATAAGTGAAACTTTTATCATCGCTAACTCTAACGAGAAGAGAAGAAATGCACCATGAATCGCGGAAATGCCATAAGAAATGTCATTCAGTCATTTACTTCTCGTGTACAGACGTGTCTTGTTGCGAACAGCCAGCATTTTGAGCAACTAATAAAATAAGGTGATATTAACCTTTTCGTTTTATTACTTTTGTATTCTTTAAACTGAAACTGATTTTTTCGCCTTCAAGGTCACATCAAGGTTATGGTGTGTAGGTCATTGAACTCATCTTGACGCAGACTACCACACTGCATTATGAAAAATACATGTTAATATCCAAAAAAATACGGTGACCTTGGAAAAACCATTAAAATGACCTTCAAAGTTTTTTTTATTACCATCTGATGCACGCCTTAAAACCATGTACATCTTATTTAGTTATTTTTTCTTACATTTAATATTAGCGGAAATAATTTAGGCGTTCGAGTTAAAATTAACACCCTGTATAGAGGATGTCCCACGCAACTGGAACAGGTTGCACCTCCTAAACGGTTGGGAATAGAAGAAGATGTTATAAGTAAAAGTGAATGATATCAGACGATACATCATATGCATATAACTGTGTGCACTTTTGTGCATCGGTGCATCAGAAAAATGCATCTGCCACTTTTTTTAAGATAGAAACCTATATTTTTCACTGCACCAATTAATGCAGTCCTTTGTGCTCTACATAAAAGTATTAACATACTTATGACCTAAACTTATTCGTTAGGACGTTATCGTAACTAAAAGTTACAAACATTATAATGGAGTATCAAGTGATACTCCGGAACACTTGCCGACAGACCGAAATCATTCACAAATCTACGACAATCTTAGCTGCGATAACTTCCTAACGAACAAGTTTAGGGCCGAAGTATATTAGTATTTTTATGTAGAGCAGAAGAAACTGCATCGATTGGTGCAGTCAAAAACATAGGTTCCCATTAAAAAAAAACGTGCAGTTGCATTTTTCTGATGCACCGATGCACACAAGTGGACAAAATTAGTTGCATATTATGCACCGTCTGATACCATTCAACTTATACTTATAACATCTTCTTCTATTCCCAACCGTTTATGACGTACAGCTCGTTCCAGTTGCGTGGGACACCCTGTATAAGAGCCTAGTAGATTATATTTACTATATCGGTATACTATGGTATACCGATGGTGTCCCTGAAAGGGTTTAAATGCATAATTTAGTCCAAATATAAATTCACAAAACATATTTTTTAAATTTTTATTACAGGTTAGGTAAAAAAGATGTAAACAGTAGACATTAGTTCTTCTTTTCCTGTGGTTCCGACCAAGTGGGTTGCTAAAAATGCAGTTTTCCCAAAATTTCCATTATACATCATTAGACTGCGGTTTTTATGCATTTATGATAGAAATGGCTAGGTGTAATTTAAAATAGTATAAATATTGGAAGAATCTACAGATACCGTTATATTATTTTCAACCTACTAGACGTATCCAGAAAGAAATCAAATTTTTTTATTTCACTCCAGTTTGTTGCAATTCAGGTGGGAAAATTTTATCTTACATAAAGATCCGCAGTCTACACATCATCTACTGTAGTAGTCATTTCAAGTTTCTGAAAAAACTCGAGTTGACTCGTTTGACCTACGTATGGAAAAGTTGCTCCATTTTGAAACGCGTACGGCGACTTTTTCGACCAATTGTATCTTGGAAACGGCTATGGCGAAAATTCACGATTGTCGCGGAAAATATGTATCGCCTGATAGTTTGCAGGGTGAAAGGGAAACCTCGTTTTTCATTTGCGGGGTTCGCCTGTCCCGTAACGTTACCATTTTGAATCATTACTCTCTCCGAACGATGCCTGCGGAAAAAGCGCGCCGCGTGGCGGGAGTTTTCCTTTCGAGTGTTTGCCTTTGTGTACCTGGGAATTTAATAAATGACACGGAAAGAGTCGAGGGAGAGAGAAAGGGTAGAGAGAGAGAGAGAGAGAGAAAGGGAGAGAGAGAGAACTTCGTTCAGCTTATTAGCCACGTACACTCGTTTAACTCACGTCCGGTTGAGCGAGGCTGAAACGGCCAAGTTTCGAGACTTTTTCCGTTAATACACGGCCCCGAAAGTTTCCAGTGTACATATACATGGGAAAAAATCACAAGAACGGGAAACCAATACACGGCGATCCTGTTTAATCCGAAACGTATCGCACAAACCCACTTTCATCCTCTATAAAGATTAATTTTATTCGAAACACAGATTTATGAAACGTTCAAATGACCATGCGTTTCCTGTTTGCGCAAAGGAACACTCCGCTTTACTCCTCGAATTTATTTCGCCTCCATACGACTCTTGGAATTCGTTTACTCTTTTACTCGATTCTTAAAATTGTGTAGAGTTATTTCTAAACACTGTCTCGCGAGAGATGCCTAAGTGTTCTACCGACGTTTTAAAGAGCTGTTGACGGATCCAGTTGCTTGTGAAGCCGGATGTAACTGAATTCCTTTTGGGGGTGTAGGGGATATTAATAAATAGGTATTTCCGGATATTCTATAGAAACGTCAGCTGTTGGTGTATTGGAAAGGGTGTACGTATCTTCCGAGTGTTCATTGGAAACTTCATTTTAAATCGATCTGCAAGAGTGGTCTGCCATTTTATAGTCAGTGAAATTATTCGGTCAGTGAACAATTTATCTTGATTAAATTAAAACATTCAAAAAGGTTCGAAACTTTCGTGGAAAACGAGTATTAGGTGCACCAACAATCAGTATTCGATGTCTGTGTAAGTGATTCAAAAATTAATTTTAATGAAATTAAAGAGTAATAATGAATCAGACGAGTGACGTGCATATTAAACAAAATCTAACTAACATGAACGTTACGCATTTCTTTACAGACGAAATAAAATTGTATTCTTTTGTGATTAATACTTAAGCATTGAAGTAAATGTAGCCACACAAAAAGTATAAATTTTCTTTCCTCTTCTATGAAATTTTAATGGATGAAGACGTTCTAGTCACTATAGCCGTAATGAAAGTGGCACGACAAGGGGCTAACAAACCTCTCGGACGATTTAAATAAATGAAAAAGGCTATCTCGTTCCACGACATGGAATCGGGAATCAGCATTCCCGGCTTCGTTTATAAACATTAGCCGCCACATTTTACCTAGGATCTCATTTAAAAAAAGCCCCCAACAGATTTCCCTGGAACTATCGTCGTGAAAGATCGCCGCGGATTCCTGAAACGACCTAATACCTCACAACCCCTCTCGTCCCAAACGAATCGACCCTCGGCTGGGAAAGGGTTAATCGGGCCGCCCTAACCCGAGCGTCCCTCCGCGAAATAACAGCATCCCCTTCCGTCCGGGATCTGCTTATCGCGATGAGCGTAGGAAATGCTCGAAAACTCGGAACTTCTCTCCCTCGGCGCACTTAAGAATCTAATAAACGGTATCGCGACCGGTTTGCGTTAAGACCCTGGCCAGCGGCGGCTTATTGGCCCGTAGTCTTCCGGTTCGCCGACTGGATCATGAAGTTTCAGCAGTTCCGCTGTTGGTTCGAGGGTTCCCGGCCTAATAGGACACACAACCAGCTATGGGAAAGGGAGAAAGGAGTCAGAGTAGAGATTCGAAAGTAGCTGAAGGGCTTGATCATAGGCACCCGACCTCCTTCCGCTCGCAACACCCTTTTCGAACTTCCTTTGTCTAACGCTGAATCCTCGCACGGCGAGCCGACTAACAAGGGACACCATTTGAATATATCACGTCGATTTTAATGAAAATGTAGGATATTCACCGTACAAAAAATTTTCCTCTGACCTAACCTCTTTTTCAAGGTTACTTTGTATAACCCGTTAAGGGAAGATTAACTCCACACGAAGAAGTGACTAACAAGGGACACCACTTGAATATCACACGTCGATTTTAATGAAAATGTAGAATATTCACCGTAAAAATAATTTTCCTCTGACCTAACCTCTTCTTCAAGGTTACTTTGTATAACCCATTAAAGGAAGATTAACTTCACATGAAGAAGTGACTAACAAGGGGCACCACTTGAATATCACACGTCGATTTTAATGAAAATGTAGGATATTCACCGTACAAAAAATTTTCCTCTGACCTAACCTCTTTTTCCTGGTTACTTCGTATAACCCATTAAGGGAAGATTAACTTCACATGATGAATCGACTAGCAAGGGTCACCACTTGAATATAACACGTCGATTGTAAGAAAAAAGTAGGATATCCACCGCAACAAAGAATTTTCCGAACCCTAACCTAACCCCTTTTTCAAGGTTACTTTGTATAACCCATTAGGGGTAGATTAACTCCACATGAAGAAGTGACTAGCAAAGAACACCGCTTGAATATAACACGTCGATTTTAATGAAAATGTAGAATATTCACCGTAAAAATAATTTTCTTTTGACCTAACCTCTTTTTCAAGATTACTTTGTATAACCAAATAAGGGAAGATTAACTTCACATGAAGAAGTGACTAACAAGGGACACCACTTGAATATCACACGTCGATTTTAATGAAAATGTAGGATATGCATCGTAAAAATAATTTTCCTCTGATCCAACCTCTTTTTCAAGGTTACTTTGTATAACCCATTAAAGGAAGATTAACTTCACATGAAGAAGTGACTAATAAGGGGCACCACTTGAATATCACATGTCGATTTTAATGAAAATGTAGGATATGCATTGTACAAAAAATTTTCCTAACGCTGACCTAACCCGCATTTCAAAGTTGCTTTGTTTAACCCTTACTCCTCGTACGACAAATGAACTAACATGGCAAACTTAAATTTAACCCGTCGACTTTGATAAAAATGTAGGACATGCATCATAAAAAAATTTGCCTCATCGTCACCTAACCGATTTTCTCGAAGTTGCTTTGTTTAACCCGTAATCCTTGCATGACAAATCGACCGACAAGGAAAATCACTTAACACTTTACCGACCTGAAAACTATTAACCCCTTGCACTACAATTTATGTTACGATTACAATGATTAGAACTTCTTGCGATCTATGATATTTAAATATGAATATTAACTATACAGCGTATCCCAGTTTTAACCCGAAGTCATAATAGTTGTCCTTTTAGTAGCTGCTACTACAGTAGAACTTCGCTCGTTATACGAAACGGGACCGAAAACGTGTGCAACGCAAAGGGTAACCAATTACATTGATTCGTAGCGTCGATGTTCTTTGGTTTCTACGTAGCAAGCACAATCCCCACCATGCGTCCCAGAACCTCGAACAC
This sequence comes from Sphecodes monilicornis, assembly GCA_913789915.3. NCBI lineage: Eukaryota > Metazoa > Arthropoda > Insecta > Hymenoptera > Halictidae > Sphecodes > Sphecodes monilicornis. The sequence goes on along the minus strand of OU565286.1, from coordinate 12,496,702 downwards.
CTCGTGGTGGGAGACGTTATTAGTGTGCAACGAACGAAGATTCTGTGCACTAAAGGAGGTTGCAACTAACGAGGTTCTACCACACTTCAACAACGTAAGAGAACAGCGGACAGCTACAACATTTTCAAGAATCTGCTTTCGGAAATGCAGATAATATACTTTCTCTAACGTTCGAACGAGTATTCCATGCAATGATGCTTCAAATAGCGAGCTTCTCCTGTATTTCAGCAACTGTACTTCGGCAAGAGAAGAATGGACAGGTACGACTTCGGGGATCTTCTTCCGGAAAAGCAGATAGTGAACCTTTCCTAACGGTCGAACGAGGATTCTGTGCAATAAGCGAGTTTCTACTGTACTTCAGCAATGTAAAAGAGGAATGGACAATGACTTCGGGCATCGTCTTTTAGAAAAGCTGATAGTAAAGCTTCTTTAGCGCTCGAGCGAGGATTTCGTTTAATAAACGAGGTTGCAACTAGGGAGATTGTAGTACTGTATTCTACAGCAACGTAAGGGAAGTAGAATGGACAACTACTTCAGAGATCTTCCTTCGGAAAACCAGATCTTTAGCGTTTGGAAGCCACGAGGAAACTGAGTGGTGGGTGGAAGTCGAGTGGACATAATCACGGACTGGCTGCACAATCTGCTTGGTTCCGCACGCGGAACCTGAGTCTGTGTTCTTTCGGGAAAGAAAGCGTGGTCGCGCACAAGTCTGCGCTCTCTCGCGGGCCGCGTTCAAAGAGGTTTTTCAAGCCGGCTCAAAAGAGAGTTGGCCGCGCACGCTCGCTCGAAATAACCCGGGAACGGGTTGTTGTGTTCCGGTGAAAAGGCTCGTGGGAAAAGCGGGTCGGGACGCGCTCGCCGTCGGACCGTCCTCCGCGAAATTTCGTTAACAATATCGACGCGCGAGGAGACGCAGCGCGCCGCGCCGTGGTGCGCAAGCTGTTTCCCTGCGGCGGCCCGGCGCTGGTTTCTGAAGGATTGTTGACCCAGAAGGGACGGTCGCGTCCCCGTTCCCGTTCTAATTCGCGGGTACGTGGACGCGATCGGAGCGTGCACCGAACGTTTCACAGAGATAAAAAGTTTTTAAACGCCGCGGCTACGACGCCGGTGAAGGGTCAGTAACGCAAGCGGAGGCGAGTATTGATCCGCCTGCCATGGCCCAATTACAATATTTTATTGAACTATAAGCGCGGCCTCGTCGTTGCGTGTCTTGGCTGCTTCTGGACACTTCTGGGACCAATCGAACACTCTAAAATCGATTAACTCTTTGCGAACATAACCCCTGCGGTTGTAAAAACATTATCACCCCCCAAATAGTTGATTATCGATTTTACCAATTATGTGGTACCAAACACAATATTTTCCCCTTGATTTTCCCAAGGGCCAATTACAATATTTTATTGAAATGTAATAAGCGCGGCCTCGTCGCTGCGTGTCTTGGCTGCTTCTGGACACTTCTGGGACCAATCGAACACTCTAGAATCGATTAACTCTTTGCGAATGTCATCCCTGTGGTTGTGAAAACATTATCATTCCCCAATTAGTTTAGTATCGATTTTACCAATTATTTGGTACCAAACACAATATTTTCCTCTTGCGTGACTTAGCCGCTTCTGGGACCGATTGGATAACCTGGAATCGACTAATAGTTTGCAATTAAATGTCATATCTTTGGGAGTTACTTCTTTTTTTATATGGAACTGCTCGTATGTTTTTATTTAAATAGGTGTGTAGTATAGTATTCCATGGCGAATTTAAAATTGTTCATTATCTTTTACGTTCAAGAGATCGATAAAAAATCCCTTGGGATTTTGTTTGAAGATAAACTTGTCTGCATCACTCGTTCAGAACAGATCAGTACTGTATCAAAGACAATGAAACATACATGTCGCATTGAAACAAGAAAGAAATGAGACTTACGCAATAATAATAGCAGATTACCTGAGGAAGTAACTATGTAAATATCTGTTGCTAATGGATTTTCAAAGGGACTAAAAATATTACATACAGATGAACTGGCTTTAAGGTATGATTTGTGAGCTCCGAGTCCTACAAAAATGGAGGCAAAGAAGAATTCTTGATTAACCCTTTACGATCGGCAAATTTCTCTGATGGGAATACCAGATAGTCGGAGCAAATTTAGCTTTCCGAAGTTATTTTTCCCTAACGATAAGTGAGTTAAAGCAAATACATGGATATTAAAAAACATGTTGAAGCTAATCTATTGTGTTTAATAGTACATATAATACATACAAAATTTTTACAAATTTTTTACAAATTCAGACGATCATGAATAAGATCATGCCGCCAAGGTGGCGACGCCGACTTCTACGACAATTTGAAAATACCGCCACTGTGGCGGCACCGATCGCAAAGGGTTAAAAGATTAGTGATTTTTCTAACTTGGAGGCTGTTAAAGGGCGAATAAATGTTAGTACAAAAATCTGCACCGACCTTTTCAATTGGAATAAAAGTCTATGTAATCCCGCGAGAAGGTAAGAAGGTATTTTTGATCAGACCGTATATCATTTCTTTGGATCCTTTGTAGAGGGCCATTAGCGTTGTCGTCGTTTGTCGCGAATTAATCCTATTCCCAGGCATCGATCAAATTATACAGGGGACACGCATTAACCCCTGTTATTAATCACACCGCTCTTGCCCTAAATCTCAAATTCGAGTGGGCTGGCGTACACGTATACACGTACACGCGTTGTTTCGTATACACAGACACACACTCAGCCACGGGGATAGGATCCAACTTGACGTCGACTTGACTGGCCAGGAACTTTCCACTTAGCCCGGGGATTATGTGCTCGAGAGTAACTTATTATTCTCGGTTACGACTGTGATCGTGTGCAGGACGTCGTGTGCGTTGTCCAGATTTCCTGAATATTCGACCAATTGTCGATCTTCAATATAATAAAGCAATTTGTTGATTCTAAGCAAGGAGCCAGAATTTCATTAAATTTCTGATTTTGGAAAAATTGTCAATATTTAAAATGTAATAATTCCGTAAAAACAGATAGTACAACCACAAGCTTGTATTCATTTTAAAGCTTGAAACCTCTACTTTCGCAAGGCAATGTTGATTTTCCTCTAAGATATTTTTACGTGATGTAGCAGTGTGGGAAAACTGAAGACTTATTTTTCCTAGGAAATACTGTAAGTTCAAGTATTCAAAAACATTCAAAAAATTTTCTCGTAAATCAAACTATTATAAATTTGAAGATCAAAGCCTAGTCTTTACAACGACTCCCTAAAAATTGATGTTCGATTTTTCTTCACTGTTTTATGAAACAAAAATGAGAAACAAGTTCGATCGTTGTGTAATTTATACTACTGCAAAGTTGGCGGCACACTCTCTCATTCAAAACTCGATAAAACGATTAAAAAATCGTATATGAATTTTGAAATCTTTTTATGTCATCAATCTTTAAACCCATGGTGGTTTCAGTCACGATGAAAATTTTTTGAACTTTTCATAGGCGTTTAAATGTATAATATTTTCGATAAAAAACGCGTCCCCAGTTTCTCGCCCTCTACATCATGAAAAAAAATCTATAACGCAATCATGCGCATTAATATTTCGGATAACGTTAGAAGAAACTAACAAAAATGTAATTAATAGAGCCGAAATATGCAGTCATGCACTAGAAACTTATATTGAACATTTACTATAGCTTCGTCAATAAAGTATACTTGTAAACGCATTAGTACAAAATGTTAAAAATGTTTCTTCTATGTCTGACCTTGTACGACCTTGAAAGTCATTGTGTCGTATACGAATGAATTTGGCTTGACATACGCTTTCATATGGTATGAACAAATTTGTAGCATTCCATTTACAAAAATTGGAGGTCACCGACATTCCTATGAAAATAGTGCAAATACAAACAAATTACAAAACAGTATTACTTTTTCCGCTTTCATCTTCTACTAATGTTTATTATTTGCAAGAAAAAACGCTGGCTAGTAATAGCGTGAACAACCTATACATATATCTATACAAGTTAAGTTAATACTAAAATCGTAAACGTAATACTTTATTTCAAATACCAATGAATTAAAAACTAGAACTAGAAACTATTTTATTAGTACATTTATAGTAAATTTGAAATTTAAAACTTTTATTGTGCATTATTTCGCGGGAATTTTATTTTCGGCTTTCGATGGAAAATTGCAATTCGCATATGTGAAGTGGCTGGCAACGGGGGTGTAACTAAAAAATTAAGAAGGTGACTCTATAAATATCTTCGGACACAAGAATTCCATCGAGGGTTCCATGAATACCTTTTATTAAGTAGCTTATCAATTTTTAAGTAGAAAACCACATTTAATAATCACAATATATATGTATCTATATAAGTTAAGTTAATAATAAAATCGTAAACGTAATACTTTATTTCAAATACCAATGAATAACTATTTTATTAGTACATTTGTAGTAAAATTGAAATGTAATAGTTTTACTCTGCATTGTTTCGCGGGCATTTTATTTTCGACTCTCGATGGAAAATTGCAATTCGCATATGTGAGGTGGCTGGCAACGGGGGTGTAACTAAAAAATTAAGAAGGTGACTCTATAAAAATCTTCGGATATAGGAATTGCATCGAGTAATAAAAGAACGGCGCAAAGCGTGCCGCAGCATGGTGGTATCAAACGGGCGTCGAGTCCTCATCTTTGTTTTCGCTTCGATTTTCTCGCCGGCGCGGCGAGGGTGAGTCACACGGTCCGCGGTGGCGCAGGGAAATGCGAACTGTGATTTATGAATCGTTTTCGTCGGATACTGCAATTTTCCAGACGATACGATACAACAGCCGCCGAATTGAGTGATTCATTTGACGGTTGTCGCGGACCACGTCATTCACCGACGCTCCCTTTCTCTCTTAATACGAATTTTCGAATATATGAAATGCGAAATAAAAAAAACAGACGGTCGTCAGCGATGTTCAAACAAAAAATATAAATGTTAGATAACGAGTCGGGCCCGCTGGCGCAAAGAAAAAATATCGGACTGGGTGCAAAAAAAAATACGAGAGGAAAATAGACCGAATAAAAGTGGTTGTTTGATGGAAGTAGAGCGGCGGAATTGAATAAATTGGAACTGGTTGTTTAAAGGAAATGCAATCAGAGTATTTGTTTACTTATAATGTCCACTGCTCAATAAAGAAGTAAATGTTCAATATGACTTCTCTGGGCGGAGATGTAAACGACTTGAAAAGCAAAATAACACAAGTATGTTCATTAGTATCTCGAACTACATTAGAGGAAGCCACCAAAAATGTAATTAATAGAGCTGAAATGTGCATTTATGCACAAGGAAGTTGTATTGAACATTTACTCTAACCTCACCAATAAAGAATACTTGTAAACACATTGGTATGAAATATTCAAAATGTTTCTTCAATTTCTGACCTTGCATGACCTTGAAGGTCACTGTGCAGTATACGGATAAATTCGTCTGGACACACGCTTTCGTGTAATATAAACAAATATACAGCATTCCACTTAAAAAATTGAAGGTCACCTTCATATGTAACAAAATAGTATAAACACAAAAAAATTACATACGCCATTGTGTTGCGCATAGAAAACAGTACTACTTTTTCCTCTTTCTTTTTTTCTAATATTTACCATTTACAAGAAAAACGCTGGCTAGTGATAGCGCGAACAGCCTCCATAGGCATACAATAGATATAAATCTTCTCCTTCTTCGAGGAAATTATGAACCACAAAGAAGTTCGAATCACTGAAACCCCAAAATAAATCACAAGGTCTAGGACATTTTGTGCTCGATACGGTTAGTGTTATCAATTGTACGGTGAACCACGCAGAAAATGGATCGTTGCAGATGGTCAACAGCAGAAGAGAATCCTGAATCGAACGAATGAATCGTCCGTTGACAAAAGAATTTTTCTGCGTTCATGGAGACAAAAGAGTTTATCTCACCGGAGCCGGTTAATATCAGGAATTGACGTTCCGGGGGCCTATATATTAAACATAGACGTGGATTAAAGAGGATGTAAATGGGGCCAGGATATCAGCTCAACTTTTAAGCGACTCACGTACAGGGAACCGGTTAGATCATGGCAGAAGATCGAGGGAATTCGGTACCTCTGGAACCTCGGTTTTTCGGTTCTCGCCCAGGCTGAGATATGCCTCGCCATTATCATCGATGTTGCAGTTCAATTTCACCCTGGTTCGAGAAGAGTGGGACGAGGGGGCAAGTCTGTCCGGTCGTAAGTGAAAGAGGGGTGCCCTGTGGTTAGGGTGTGACGAACGAGTGTACGTGTCAGCACTGCAAACCACCCTCATTTAATTTGCTGAGAGCCGCTGTATATCACCCGCATTCCGCTTCCCCCGGGGAAAGCCGGAAAAACTTTCCGCCGACCGTCGGGAATCTCTTCACTAGTTGATTACAATAAAGACTATGTTCCTCCGACGAGACGGGCAATTTGCCTTACGCGGACAACGAACGCTGCCTGGCTACTTCTTCCAGAGCGCGTGGGCCCCATCACTTCTGCTTTTCCTTCTTATCGGACGCTTCGATACGGAAGTTATAGTTCATGTACCAGGAAATGCTTTGTAGATTTTCGGAAATGAGTAACATGAAAGGAACGCATTTTTACTTGAATAACGTTTAGTTTAAGAGATGGAATTGTCCTGTGAAAATTAACACTTCAACGGCCACGTCGCTTCTCGCTAACGTAATCCGTGCAATCTTTCGTATCCTGGCCCGATTTATTACTATTTTGGAATTTAAAAACATATAAGAAAAATCTGAGATAGTTATTATAAGTAGTTTAGTTAGATGTTTAAAACGGTTTGTAATAAAAATATAAATTCGAAGGGAAGCTATGAGGAAATTAAAATCCATCTGTAACTCGGCGCTTCATTATGCTGGCGCACTGTATTCAAGCAATGTAAAAAATAAAAATATTGTCTGGTGCTTCAACAAGAAAATAACAATTTAGAAATTAAGAATTAATTGATAACATTTTGTACATTCTTATAAGAAGTAAAGATGAAGGCCATACACTTCTTCAAGATCATATTAAGTTTAGGGGATGATATCTTCTTTTAAAAATTAGCATCTCCTAAGTCAGCTATGACACTATACAAATGAAAGTATATGTAGATTGGTGCTTCAATGAGGAAATAACAATTTAGAAATCAAGAATTAATTGATAAAATTTTGCAGATTCTTATAAGAAGTAAAGATGAAGGCCATACACTTCTTGAAGATCATATTATGTTTAGGGGATGATATCTTCTTTTAAAAATTAGCATCTCCTAAGTCAGCTATGACACTATACAAATGAAAGTATATGTAGATTGGTACTTCAATGAGGAAATAACAATTTAGGGATTAAGAATTAGTTGATAACATTTTGCAGATTCATAGAAGAACTAAAGATGAAACATGTATTTCTCCAAGAGACTTAGTTATTATTACAAAAGAACCAGTTCATAATATTTTGTCGATTTTTAGAAGAACACGTATTTTTTTAAGAGTCGTAATTTTTGAGGGTTGAAATCACCCTCTAAAAATTAGTATGCTTTAATCCATCCGGGATGTTGCATACTATTACTCGTTGTTGTACCAAAGAAATGATAATACGTACAAGGGTTTACTTGACACTTCACAGGTTTTTAGAGGAGCCAAAAAATCACCCTCTACAAATTAGTATCCTCTAATCCATCCAACATATTATGAAAGATGAAACTACTATTCGGTGGTTTAGCAAAGAAATGATAATTTATGGACAAAGATTTACTTGATGATACTTCCGAGATCTTTAAAATAGCCGAAAATTAGGGTGCACGTATTTTCTTGAAGAGATGCATCGTTAGAGGGATGAAACCACCCTCCCGAAATTAACACCGCAAGCTGTATAAGTCACGTATAATAGCATGGAAAAGATAATTTTTAGGACAATAAGAAATATGAAATATTGGCAGGGTAACTACCCTTATCTTGAGTTCCCCTTTGGTAATAATAGCTAACGATGTATATTTTGTTCGATAACTCCAGCCTTAAGAACTGTGTGATAGGGAGAGCCATAAAAGCTTCGAATCTCTGAAGTCTCAGATAAATTTTCAGAAAGCTTTCGTCATAATGAAAATTATAAAGCTTTTTTAAATTGGCCGGTCAAATGGGATTACTTTCAGAAAAGGGAAGTAAGATTCATAACAGCAAGGGTGCAAAAAGAAATAATTGAACATTCTCCCTCACATTTTATACATTGTGGTATGTATACTTGGCTGACAGTATACAAAATTAACCAAAGAAGATATACAGGGCGTCCTACGTAACAGTTTTCACGATTTTTTAAGTACTTGCGATAATCTGACAAAAAATATTTTCAACAAAAGTCGATCAGTTTTCGATTGGCTATATATTGCAATAAAAGAAAGTTCGAAAAACATTGTAGACACAATTCCGTTCTTCGTAGTAAATTTGCATTGGCAGCATGCGAAGAACTTCGCTACGACAGTATCATAAGAGCAACCAATGCAAATTTACTACGAAGAACGGCATTGTGCCTGCAACAAAACGGAAATCATTTTTACGAAATCGTTTGCGTTCATTTAGTCAAGGTTTCTGAATTGAATGTAATTAAGTCTTAATAATAAACACAAGTTATTATCACCCATTCAAGCAGATTGTCATGTTTTGTTGAAATTTTAATTTTTTCGCCTTCTAGGGAGTGTAGGGATGATACTGTACCAAATTACCGTACCGAATACCGCCGATTACTACGATGATAGTAACGGTAACGACGCGACGATCTGTTAAAAACAATATTATTGATTGCGGTTTTCAGAACAGATAAAAAAGTACGACGTGAATGATTCGAGACGAAAATTGTAAATCTCAGACGGAGATTGAGACGTGAAAAATAAATTCAGTCTTGTAGATTTTATAAAACAACTTACATTAGTCACATTTCGTGCTCGGTACGATTGGGTGTTACGATACGGTGTTAATGAACATTTCGGGGTGCCCACGTTCTCACTTTATTTAAGCCATACAACAACTTTTAGTATCTTATATATGACTTCTTTAGTTTGTAATAATGTCCTCAACTTTTGATAAAATATTTTAAATTCCTTTTCGCCACATGATACACTATCTTACATTTTCTGAATATCTTCAATGAAACGATTTTTATTGACATTATGTCAGTGATAAACTAGGCAATTTATTATAAACCATACATTTCCGATCTGGTTTCAATCGAGTTAAATAATGAATAATTACCAGGCTAGTAAATACCAGAAATATTTCTATTTTGGGAGCGTCTGAAGATGCATTAAACCAGGCCTGGCCAACACGCGGCCCGCCATGTTAAATTGCGCGGACCGCCGAGCGATTTTATATTTCTATAGAAACTTTTGTTTCTCGTTGTATGTATACAAAAAGTATTAAACAAATGAAAATTTGCATGTGTCATTGTTATAATGCGCAAGTGCGACTACGAATTCCAGTTCTATATTTGATATCCATGAACGCCAAATGTTACTGAAAGCGAGTAACATTGTTCGTAAGAAACGAGTTGTAAGTGCTTTTGGATCCACATATATTTGTGAAACATTTTTTTCGAAGATGAAATTTACAAAGAGTTCATCACGCGCGTCAGTAACTGATGCTAATTTAGAAAATCAGCTAAGGTGTTCAACGTCGAACATAAATATAGATTTACAAAAATTAATTGAAAGAAAGGATAAACAAATATGTCATTAATTAAGACTCGAGAGTTAATTATATTGAATCATAGTATAACAATAAAGTTTTATTCATTTTGTATTTGTATTACATTTTTTCAAAGCATGTTTACCTAAAGTGTGGCCCGCTGTAACATTACGCGTCATCAAAATGGCCCGTGAAACCATTTGGGTTGGCCAGGCCTGCATTAAACGGTGCAGTATGGTGCATTACCTCGCTAAAATATGACAAAAGACAACAAAATTTCCAAAACCAGCAAACGTACATTTTTAAGTGTTCATAGTAGGTTGGCAGTGTACTACATACCAAATTTGGAATTTCCAGTTCCAACAGTACAATATTTGTTTTCGGTTTGCAATTAGCAGGGTTCGGAGGTATGCGCATTCGAAAAAATCCCGAGTACAAGGCGAACGATTTTCGTCCAAAGGAAGTGTGCGCGCTAAAAGGATTGGTCGAAAAATTCGTAGATCCCCGGGTTCCTCCATATGCAGTGGGGCTAATAGAATATTTGGTTTCTTCTCGTAATTAGCAGGAGAAAAGGCCAAACCTGGTAACGTTCCCTCAACGTTTGTTCAAACAATCCGTTCGGATAATCTAGCCGGCACGCTACGGTTCCGCTGAGTTCGCTTTTCAGCCGGAAAAACGGGACGGGTCCGGTAACATCTGATAGAAACGTTCCTAGCCGCGCCAAAATTTCATTACGTAGATATCGTTTAGCGCGAAAGTGGCGAGAGTCGAATTAAATTTCCGGCGCCATTCTCTCTTGCTCGCGAATCGGACGCCGCCGCTCGCGAAACTTTGTCAAACGCGCCACGGACATTTTAAGAGCAAGGGACCATTCTAGTCTAACGGGATAGTATAACAGTTTAAAAATACATGTATGCCCCCAAAGTTTTATAATCGAATTTTGGAGAAAATAACGAAGTTATAGCTCGTTTAAACACGTTTATCTCGTAACGATGTTTTTCGAGAACATTGTCACGATCTCTCAAAAAGTACTATAAAAATCGAACTCAAATTTTGTGTATGTCTTCAGAACATGTATAGTTATCTTTGGCACCACAGACATTCCAGAAAATATCTTTTTCTAATATTTACAGTCTTATAATAACAGAGTCGATAAAATCGAAACTTCATATGCAAAGCGATGCCATCTTTTTAATTACCAATTTTTTTATTTTTTTTTTTGGTAGTGACTACAGCCAGCAGCATGCTCTATAATAAAGAAATAAATTTTCGTAAAAAATTTGTGATGAAGACTAAGGAAAAACCTTTCGTACTGAAATTCTCCAATAACCCCCCCCCCCCCCCCCCCAAAGGGGGCAGATGTACATCGTTAAATATGCATGAATGTTTGGAAATTTATTGTAATTAATGGGTTAAACCAATTATCATGAAATTTTAGGGCAATGTTCTCACACTATTGAAGTATCTAGAAATATTTTTTATAGTCGAAAGGCCATGAAAAAAGTTACAATGGCTTACGGTGTAGCTGTTCTATTCATCCTATTTTCAAATATCAAATATACTCCAATATAATCCAAATATCAAACTACATTTATTTTGTTACTTTATATGTATATGTCTTCAACATGGACCTATTTTTAACTCAAAAATTTAAAATTTAAAACAAAAATGAACAAATGATACCATTTCCAAGGAAAAATCCGTTTTTGTAAAAGGTTTGGCGAATAAAAAGTGAATTATGTAAACAATGAAGGGTAAAAAAATAGGCCACGCTGAGCAGAGAATATTAAGGAATATTTGTATGTAGAAAATTAAATCAAGCGACCATATTTTTCCCAGGGCTAATCATGTTTTTAGAGCAACTGCGTCACCAGTCGGCAACAAAAATGCAAGAAGACGCATGATTTTTTCGAATTTCATTAAACGCTTTCAGGAGCATATATTCGAAGGGTTATGGTATGGTATTATACAGAAAAAGAAATTGATTTTCTCGGACCGCTACATCAGACACACCCTTAATCTATTAATACGATCGTATCAACGATTCGAATAATTAGCAACCGCCCAGGGGAACTTTACGGCGTTCCGTTTAAGCGTAACGAACAGCCACGCATAAACTACGGAGGGTGCTTGAAATTGGTGTCCTCGATACGAAAAATAAATTAATCTCGTCGATCGGCCGAATTCCGGCTCGATGAAAAACCACGGCCCTCGCGTACCAATATACAATATTTTTCTGACCCAAATTTACAATCGGCACAGTTGGCGAGCGCGCGTGTGCCACTCCGGTCTGACTGACTTCTGAATCATTTCAGCCGAAATTACAGTGGATATTATGTTTCGGAAAGACCGAAGCCGGTGCGATCGATCTAATTTAATTCGCAAGCCAGCTTATCAATTTCAATGAACTACGCCGGCCGTGCGTGCCGCGTGTTCCGTAGTTTAAATGCGCGTCCACGGACTCCCCGTTTCATTGATGCATCCTTGCGATGCGTTCCCGTCGAATTTGTTTCATTCACAGATAAACTGTTGTAAAAATACGGTGAATTAATGCGTGACTTTTTTATTGTACTGTATCCAGCCGGTTAACCCTTAGTGGACGGAAATTATTGTAATTATTTGCAAGTTGGTCCTCCTCACCGATTTTGATGACCATGAAATATGTTTTCAAGGTCATCATTCTGAACAACTTTTTCCTATTGGGATCTGACATTTTGAGTGGCGCCATCTGTTGCCGAAGAGTAGAAATACTCTAAGCTTGGCTTGGCTTGGCTTACAGCAGCTTGCAGTGTTAACAGGTGTTAATTACAGTCTAAACTTACAGTGTTAAAACAGGTGTTAATTAAAAATAACATTATGGAAGCTCCAATTTTTCCACCGCATAGCTAAAACAATGTTTACTGTGCAGTGGAAGATTGTGATAGTAGGGCGAGCAAAAATTTGTTGCTCCGTTTCCACACCCTGAAATGAAGTATGTGAAGTGAACTGCTTGAAATTTATAAGACCTCCATTTCTAAAATATAAGAAACAATTTAGCAAAGAACAGTCTATTTGAACAGCTAAAATAGCTAAAGCTAGAGTGCATATTGAAAGATCTAACCAGCGTATAAAGACTTTCAAAATTCTTGGTTCAGTCATGCCTGTGGCATTGGTGCCTCTAATAGAAGATATTTGTACAATTATTTATGGAGTAATTAATATGTCCTCACCAATTCTAATCGATTAGAGATTTATGGAATTATAATTGTAAACTTAGAAGGTATATTAAAAAACAAATTTATTGTTGTAAAATGAATAATTTGATAAAACATACTTTAAAAAGCCGCTCTCCTTCAACAAACTTTCTTTCTGCAGGATTTGTACCTGCCCACTTACAAGTTTCACTCATACTTACAAACATTTTAAGGAAAAACAAAAAAGAAGATATCAATACAATGTTAAGACCAAGCACTTCGTCGCCATATTGGATAGCTATATATATTGTCCACGCCCCCATGTTAGATCCCAATACATGTTACCGCCGCTCAGTTTTAGTTTTCGAGATATTCGCAAAAAACTATTGCTAATTCTGTATTGAATTTTCTCTCTTGGATTTTCGTATAGCAGCATAGGCGATCGCTTATCGGCGTTCGTAACGTATGAATGTTATGTTGACATAATGTTATGTTGACGGCCGGCTCTCTCTGCCCCCTCCACGACCTAACCAGAACTCATTCTATTCATATGATTTTTCCATTACTAGATCAAATTCTGGATGACAGCTACAATGCAAAGATTATGCGAATAGAATGAGTTGTGGCTAGGACGTGGAGGGGGCAGAGCGGGTCGGCCGTTGGGCCGACCCGACCACGCATACGACAATCGAAGAGTAGTCTTTCAAAATTCAAAGTTCACCTCATATACAGTGGGTGTGCAAAGTGTTCGTACACCTTTAAAAATCGAATAACCTTTTTTAAAAGTGGATCAAACAACTTCAATTATTTTGAGATGTCAGACGCATAACTTTACTAGGTAGCGTGTAAATAATTTTGTTCTAAAAATTGCTATTGGCCGGAATTGCGACGAAAATAGTAATGATCACAATTTTCAACTTTTTTATCTGTGCCTGTAATAAAATTTTGAAGGACGCATTTTCTAGGTCTGAGTAAGTTATGTACATGTACAAAGTTTCATCGAAATCGGTTAACGTTATTATGAGTTACAAACATTTTTTGGTGATTACATACGGACAAAATTCCCTGAAAAGACCGAAAATCTGCGACTTTCACCCTTAAACTTTAATCTTGTAATGTTTTTAGCTCATAACAACATTAACTGACTTGGATGAAATTTTGTGTATGTATATAACTTTCGTAGATCTACAATAAGCGTATTTTAAATTTTCATTATAGACAAAGATAAAGAAGTTAAAAATTGAGAACATTACTTTTTTCTTCACAATTTCAACCAATAGCAATTTTTAGAAAAAATTATTTACCCATTAACTAGTAAACTAATCCTTTTAACATCTCAAAAAAACTGAAATCGTTTGGTCTAATTTTTAAAAAGTTATTTGATTTTTAAAGGTGTACGAATACTTTTTTACACCCACTGTATGTATGACCAGAGTGAGACCCTGTTTTCTCTCTCACCTCCACAGCGTGTTTACAAAAAAAAAGAAGTAAACAGACACCGCGCCGGAACAGTCTTACGTTCCACGGAGCGTGCAAGAATACGGAAAGTTCAATACAGTATTAGTGTGGGATTAGAATCGGGTGAAATAAGAAACTAAAGATATAATAAAAAGAAAACCAAAAGAAGATGTATATTTAACACTAGAAAGACTGAAACTTAGTATATACCTATATTGCCCAAAAGCAGTCAAAATGACTGCATTGTGAAAGAATAACTAATGTGTAAAGAGAGTTTAAAATTAATTTTTAATATTTTTTATATTATTTACAGTTATATAACAAGTTATTAGTAAATATTAACAAGAAAAAAAATTTACTTTTCCTGGGCATATTGATGACACTTTCATTTTCATCATTGGTGATCGACTCTTCTTCTAATTGAAATTAAAAAGCAGTCAAAATGACTTCCTTGGGCAATCTAGTGTTAAAAATAGAATTTCGTGTGCTTCTTATATTCATAATTCGACTAACGCTCCTCATTCTCGCACGCATCCACACCGCGGTCGTCCGTTTCATTTGTTTCTTGACGCTCTTCGTCTTTCTCTCGCTCATGCTCTCTCAATCACGCTTTCCGTCTTTCTCTCGCTCACGCTCTCTCACTCACGCTGTTTCGCTCGTAGAATTCTCTAGCATTCACGCATGTACACGCATACACGCACTCATTCGTCCATCAAATCCTACATTAGCAATAGGTTTTTGCGAATATCTCGAAAACTAAAACCGAACGGCGGTAACATGTATAGGGAAAAGTTGTTCAGAATGATGGCCTTGACATCATATTTCAAGGTCATCAAAATTGGTGAGGAGGCCCAACTTGTAAATAATAACCGAAATTATTTTTCGCATCCTTCTGGATGAGTCTGGGTTAAATTTTCCTTGTAAAACAAAATTGCATTCTGAAGAGTGAAGTGTATGAATTAAATGAAGGGGGACGGGTTCTGTTCAGTAAAAATTGGTTTGATATTTTTTGAGAGTAATAATTTCTTTAAAAATTATTCGCAGTCGCAAAACGGTAAAATTGCTTGGCCAACTATCAGCAGAGTCTGCTGAGCAGATACGCGTCTACAACGTAGGGTTAAGATCGGATAGGGTTAAGTAATAGATTTCCTGAATTGAATGTGACATATGTAGATTGAATTAAGAAATTATTCGGGTTTCGAGATAGATCTTTCTTTTCATTATAACACTAAAAGTTAATCCCTTGCATTGCGATTTATTATACGGTTCCAGCGAGTGGAACTTCTTTATCGTTCTTAATTTTCTAGAAGAAAAAGGAAACTTATGTTTATTATATGCCGATATATTCGTCAATGGCTATATTATATCCACAACAACGAGGTAGAATTTTATTCCAGTTCGAAGGAAATTAATAAAAAAATGCGAAAGACGTTTCAGAGTGTTTTCTCATATTAACCCTTCCTTCATTTTTACAGCTTTAATCTGTTTTCTGACGTCGAATTAACAGAATGATATCAATATGATGGATTCGTAAGTGATTAATTTTGTATATACAGTGGGCCGAATTAATATTCGGACACTCTTTACAATACAACTAACCTTGTTAGGATTAAACTAAACGACTTCAGTTTTCTCAGATGTTAGAAAGATTAGTTTACTAGGTAGCGCGTCAATAATATTTTTCAAATCTTGCTATTGGTCGGAATTGCAACGAAAAAGGTAAAGGGCACGATCTTTAACTTTTTTTATCTGTGTCTGTAATGAAAATTTAAAAGACGCCTTTTGTAGGTCTAGGTACGTTATACACATGTGCACAGTTTCATCGAAGTCGGTTAATGTTGCTATACGCTACAAACATTTAAATGCATTAGCTTAAGCGTAAAAGTTGAAAATTTTCGGCCTTTTCAGAAAATTTCGCCTTTATGCGATCACCTTTAAATGTTTGCAACTAACAACAACGTTAACCGAGTTGGATAAAACTTTTTACATGTGTATAACGTATCTAGACCTACAAAACTCGTCTTGTAAATTTTCATTACAGACAAAGATAAAAAAGTTAAAAGTCGTAACCTTTACCCATTTCGTCGAAATTCCGACACAATAGCAATGTTTGGAAACAATTATTTACACGCTACTTAGTAAACTAATCCTTCTAACATCTAAAAAAAAAACTGAAGTCGCGTAGTTTAATTTTAACAAAGTTATGGTAATGTAAAGAGTGTCGGAATATTAATTCTGGCCACCGTACCTTATTTGAGAATGAAAACGTAAGGTAAGGTGAAAGAAGTTTAAAATTTGGCAATCATCGTCGTTCGCAACTGATAGAATGATGTGCAGAACTGTTTGTTCGGTATTCGTGATAATTCTGGCAAATTGACACGAGGGACACATGGGGGTTAAAATGAAAGATTGAAGCTACTATTGTCGTGTGTAAGTTTGGCAACGGAGAATCGAGAGTATTGCATATTTTAAAACAATTAACACCTTTCAATGCGATTGCAATCTTACGGTTACAGAGATTAGAATTTCTTTGTCGCACATGAGTTATTAGAAATAGGAGGAATTTTAGTGTTCATTTGAAAACTTTCCAGCCGAATATCTCGAAAAGTATGAAAGATATTCAAAATCTGTAAAACACGTGTCCAAGGAAGGGGGAAAGAGGGGGGCAGTATCAGATTTTTATTTGGGTGGCGTTTTCAAGGTCATTTGAAGGTCAACTTTGTTTTTTCAGATGGAAACCTATATTTTTTATTATGGGATCTTATTGTACGTAAAAAGACCACCAATTTTCGTAGGACAAGGTTTTTTTATCCGCGTACGGATAATCCATATTGGAAAGTTTTCAAATGAACAACTTGTATGTATTGTATGCCTACATATTGAATAGATTCTGTTCAAAATCCTCATCGCGTATCTGACTGAATGTTATAGTGCAAGGAATTAACACTAAACCTTGACACTAAACCAAGCATTAGAAGTAACTGGCATGTATTATACAATTTCTCTGCAAAAATGACAGAATTGGATTTACTTAAACTTTCCGAGATTTTTATGGAAATTTATTTTATACTTAAATAAAAAGATTGATTTGATAATTTCTCATGAAAGCATCAGTGTAATTTAAATAATTGTAAAATAAAGAACCTGAGTTCAGTGATAGGCAAATTTAATGAACGCTTAATTTCATAATGGGGAGATATGAACTGGCCACTCAGATCGCGTAATTTAGACGTTATTCAATTTTTGACTATGAGAATTATTAAAAATGATAGTCTACGATAATGATCCGGTAATTACGAGCTGAAAGACAGTATCAGAGGCGCCATTAATAAAATTGAGTCCCAGTTAGGTGAAAATGTAACGGGAAATTGGGTCAAAAGGGAACACTTGAATGATGTGTTCCGTAAGCAATGAATTAAACTCATGAGACTGATTTTAAATTAAAATAAGAAAAAGCAGACAAATTTGTGTTTCATTTCCAATTAATTTAATTCTATAACTAACACGTACTATAACTAATACGTAATATAATCATTTCCAGTGGAAGCATTTTGATAACTTCAATAATTGTGAAATGAAAAATCTGAAACGGGGCATGTAACTTGCAGTGGTAGGTTTAGTGTTAGACGCTCGTATCTCCTAAACGAAACGTTAAATTACAACATAATACAGGACTTTTCGATCTATTTTTAATCGAGGAATTTTCCTAAGTAACTATCATCTTAATACAGCGCTCGTACAAAGTTTTCTGACTGAAATAAGTGGGGAGAACGTCGCGTGTCCGGTTCGCGAAATTCCACGTTTAGTTTCTGGTACTTGTACTGCAGTTTCGCGCGATCGACAACAAATTACGGGTCGCAATCGAGCTTTTATAGACTCTCGACGACGCGACCGTGCTTCTGATTCATTGGCCGAGATTAACGGAAGTCACAGGAATTACTTGCGACCGAAATAGCGTCGATGCTCCGTGAAATAAAAATCGTTCGCCCGGCTGATTGGGGAACTCTCTCTCTCTCTCTGTCTCTGTTTCTCTCTCTCTCTCTCTCTCTCTCTCTCTCCCACTTGCTTTCTTCTCTCTTCCTTTCTGTTTCGCTTTCAGCCCTTTTGATATTCCACGGCCTTCGGACGTTCACGAGGAAAAAGTAGTGTAAGCGAGAAAAAGCCGCCGCGCCGCTGCCGAGAGAGGAAAAAGAAAAACGGGACATTTTATGTAGCGCGGGTAAACGCGCGGAACGCGGTGAAAAAGAATTCGCGGCACAAAAGTATCAATTTGAAAGGCGGTAACTCGGTCCTGGTATCTTAACTGCTCGGGGCTCGGTCAACTTAAAACTGATAGCTTCATATCCTGGCGTCCGGGGCGCACGGCATGGCTGCGACTGCTAGCCGGGCTGCTACTTTAACGTGACACGCTCGATATTAATGCCCGTTTCCACGACTGCGATGTTACCGGCGGCGGGATCGCCATAATTTCACAAAATTGCTCGCCCCCGGGACGTTTATAACGCGAACGAACACGTAATCGGAGAACCGTGTATCTTTCGGTTATGCCGCGACGCCGCTGTCGCGATAACGATGCAATCATTAACCACCGGTCTGCGGTGACCGGGTCCACTCCGACCCGACCTTCCGAAATCATTTTTTTTTAATTCTTCAGACCCTTAATCGGAGCCATTTCGCTTTACATATAAGGAGTTACTATACAACATGGGAATTATTAGAAGTTAAAAGTATCAGTACTGCATGAATTAAAATTAAATAGATAGATTGCAGTTTCTAAGAAATGAACGGATATACATGTGAACTTTAGCATTAGGTTCCGCTATAAACATGTCAATATTTAGTGGTACACCTGACCCTCCTTTCACATGGTGAAAGCGTGCCGAGTAAAAATGAAAATCGTGTAAAAAATAGTCATGCAAATACTGATTAGCAGAAATATATATAAAACTTGTTTTAAAGGCCAAAAACTGCACAGAAAGTCATTTAAAACATAGAAATGCGTTCACTAAACCATTTTACTTAATTATTGCAGGAAGATTAATAATGGTATACATTATGGTATACATTATTATCGAATAAACATAGTATGTAGATTAAACGCAATAATATAATGAAAAAATGAATAAACTAGTACAAATTGAAAAAAAGAAAAGAAACTGAAAATCCAGTAAAAATATAATGTGTAAAAGGATGGTCAGGTGTACATAGTTAGAAACATATTTTACGTAAGAAAATTAAAAGTTTATGCGTTTATACAAATTACACTGCCAGATTACGTGATTTAAGGTTTCGTTACTTTGATCGCATCTGGACAATGTCATCTTATCTCCTGACTACTATTGCTGATTTTTGATGGGCTCTTAATTGTGGAATGATACAGTGATTCGCGTAATAGATCATATACAATTTACATCAGAATAACTTTTTTACAAATGGGTCAAATGACTTCAACTTTTCTGTAAACTAGATGGACTAGTTTAGTAGGCAACGGTTAGGAAAGGTTCGTAAATTGCATTTGGTCGGATCGCAAAAAAAATAGTGAATTCCCCTTCTATTTTTTGCCATTTTTTATGACCTTTAGTTTATGGACAACAACTTCCTTTTCTTATGCAATAAAAAATACACTCTATAGTCAAATACTAAAGCAGTCATGGCTCATGAAAATTGTCAAAAAATACTAGAATATGAATATCAATAGAATCTAACACGATTTCTATTATTATTGAATCTACAAAGGCCATTACCACTGAGATAAGTTATGATTTCACTCCACTGGTTAAGATTTGTCTACAAAAATTAAAAATGGATAAACATTATCTTTAATTTAAAAACTAATGTGTCCATTTTTATAAAGTAGTTTAAAAAATGCACATTATCAAAGATATTTTTAAATGGTACACGGGAAAAGGTATTTCAAACCTTAAAAAAAAAACATTAAAGTTATAAAAAGAATGTTGTAACTGCACCAACCGCGTCCTGTTGCGAGGGAATCAACAGAACTGGCAGGAAGGCGAACGACGTTTGGTGTTCACTCTCCACAGAAGGTATTAGCACGGAAGTTAGATACAACAACAATGCTTAAAGAATTTCTGTGGGAAATTTGAATGAACCGAAAGAGAAAATCCAATCGGAGTCTTCGGGAATCGAACCCGGGACAGTCGGCTGGTAACTAGACGCTTAGCGCGCACGGCTAATGTGACTGCCATACTCTAACATTTCCAAAACCACTAGATTTCCGACGTCATTCATGAATATTAATCTAATTGTTAGCTGAGAATTATGCATTAATTTTGATGATCATGATCGCGTAATCTTCACTGATCCTCTGCAATTAAAAAAAAATTATTATGGACAACAATAATTAGAGATTAAGATATTAGTGTAAAATAGAATTTGATAGTTCGATTTTGAATAATATTTCGAATTGTTTAAAAAAACGAAAAAAAAGATAAAAAATAAAATGAACACAGTAAGTACTTATTTTATTATAGCATAAAATTTTGAAGTATATTTGGTATATACGAAACTACAAAATAAGATATATTCTATACAATGGAAAATAAATGTAAAAAGCTAAAATAACTAAAAAACGTACAATATTTCAATTTATCTAATACTTATATGGATGTACAGAAATATATGAAAATAAAATATACTCTAATACTAAACAAAATAAACAGACTAAAACAATTAAAATCTGTACAAAATATGTATTTCAAATTATTATCTTCGATTCAGTATTTTTCCTTCACGAAATATGATTTCGAGAAAAACATAAAATAACTATATTCATTGGACAGTCGGTATGCTGCCACACAGAATAGCCTAATAACTAATAGAAAGTGTTCATAGATTTGCATGTCAAAGTTTAACCTGACTAGTTTTACAAGTTTACTGATAGACTAGTTTTAATATTGCGTCTATCCAATATGATTTTCAGTCAAAACGTTAACAAAATAATAAATTAACTGTACTATTTAAATCCAGATTTTAAATTTTCCAAATTCATCCAAACAAACAGTTCTATAAAACCACAAACTATATCAAGCACCACAGTATTCGAAATTATACATTTTTCAATAAGTTATTGGTGAATTAAACGAATGCCTGGTAACAGGGGACACGTTGTCGAGGGACAATCGTTTTATGTAAATCCCGTTAAAAAATTCAGTGCGACATAATCCTCTATCACTCAATGATGTAAAACGAACGTCGATGTAAACGCGTATAGTATGAGCAGTGGCTTGTTTAATGGGGGCCGCGAGGGTAGTAAAAGACAATATGGCTGGAGCCTCGCGGAGGTTGTTATTCCTATACGGACTTACTGTATTTTGCTTCATTTTAAGTCGTTAGTGTCGACTCGTAAAACGCGTCCACCAATACACACACTCACACATACACACACCAGGCATGTTTCCTATACCTGCAGCGTTTAATCTCTTTTGCTGTTATCAGAGTTGCATATTTAATGCACTTAGAAACCTAGCTCCGTATTCATAACTCGCCTTTAGCGCTGATAGTGCCTGTACAGACCGCGTAAAAAGCGTTAGAAAAGTTCAGAACCCCCGCTGAAAGTGAATTTTCGTACTGAGCGAGGAAAGGGTGACTTGAAAATCATCGTATTCTTTGTCCCCATTCAGCTCGAGTCGTTAATCTCCTCCCAGAATAATGTTACCACTGTTACACGCCGGCCAGAAACAATAACTTATTCAACGCCACCTCCGTTGCAACGAGAATTTTTCAACGCTTCTTTTACGCCAGTTGCGCGCGCTCTTATTTCAACTGGAAACTTACTATTTGCGCGAATACCTCGTGAAACGTATAAGGTACTACAGCTTTCGAGGCTTTAAAATACTCCAGAAAATCCTACGCGTTTACTAGCATCAGTCGAATTTAGTTAATTGCAGAATCTTACAAGAAATTCGTTTAATCGGCAATATTTCTCATTGTTATATAAATTTTCACACCGAGTGTAATAAAAAATGTGTTTCTTTGATTTATTGCGAGCCCCATTAAGATCCCGATAATAGGAAAATTCATTAAACTTCGTTACAAATTTTACTACATCAGGTGTTGAGCAATCATGTTTGTCATATGGACATAAAACCGCGGTACACGCATTGCGGTCTATGATTTATCGCACCGCTTTCGAGGGCAATTCTATTCCCGCGTTATATTACGAGAAAAAGTCTTATGAAACAGTATACTGCACGACATGTTGGAGGATGTACATTAAATTGAACTCCCCTAAATTATTGACTTGGGACGTACCGCAAACTTTTACGAGATAACTTACCTGCGGTTCTCTCAAGATTAACACGTTTGCTTCCGTTGCTTGCGTTAGCAGTCTTCACAGTTACACTATTTTGTGAAACAAAAAAGCATTATTTCTGTGATACGCTTAACGGCAGTATTGTAAACAGAATTATTGAGTGTTTGAACACCCTATTACACGTTACTATTGTAAATAACGACAGGTATAAACTGAACTTGATTTCCTCCACATAAAGTAATGTTCATAGTTATTTTTTAAATAAGATCTATTCTAAAATGAAAATAAAACAAAACAAATTTGATCAGATACAGATTATAATAACGTATTGTTTACATTATTTTAAAACACTTTTGAATACTTCAATACTGCAGGAATCATAGTGATTTCGCTGCAACATTTTTAGAGCGTTTTTAGAACTCTGTGTTCATCATCTTTTTCCTGTATTTCGAACAATGGCTCGTGCCGCTTCAAAAACAAAAAAATCGAAACCCGACGAATGGCATAAATCGCAGCGGACAGATAATATAGAAAAACACGTTGACTTTATTTACCGGTGACAAACAAGTTTTATCCCTTTCAATTTAACATTCGTTTGATAGCACGCGCGTCCCCTGAATAGTGTTTGCCAATGTATGAAAATTTCTTATCTCTTACAGCGGATTTATTAAAATTTTGCTAGAATGCCCGAATAGTTCTGCAGCAATTTCCAGTGGCGCGACGAGTCCCATTCACGTTTCCGGA
Organism: Sphecodes monilicornis; assembly: GCA_913789915.3. Classification (NCBI taxonomy): domain Eukaryota; kingdom Metazoa; phylum Arthropoda; class Insecta; order Hymenoptera; family Halictidae; genus Sphecodes; species Sphecodes monilicornis. The sequence continues at coordinate 12,473,357 of OU565286.1, read as the reverse complement.
CTGTCTTCTTTAAATCGTCCGGCGCTGAGGTCCCCGTTAGTAAAAGCGGTTCGGAAATAGGCGAAACGTTCGAAATTCCTTTCGCGATTCCAACCGGATTCTCGCGGAAATTTTCACAACTGGGAAACGCAACAACGCGCGAGGGATGTTCGAACGGCCGGGGAGCGAAAATTCAATAATAAAATCGACGACGTCCTGAAACGGTGTGCAATTTGTAACGTATTCCGTTGCAAATTCCGGTTTTACCCGCTTGCAACTTGGCCGGAAACTTTTAGCGAAACGGTTCCAAGTTGAAACTCTTTAAAAACACTCGAAAGTGTGTTTGAAGCCCGCCGGACCGACTCCGGTCCGAACCAGCAAAGTTCTACCAACACCGTGACAAACACAATTGATACAACAAGTCATCATTTTTTCAACCCTTCAACAATCACGTCCGGGTCATAAATGCCCCATTGTCGAGCACAGTGCATGTTTTATATTTTTAAACAGCGACGATCGTGCACAAATAACGCGTTCATTTGTTCGTTAATATTTTGTTATTGCGAAGTTTCCTTTTACTTAACCATGTTCTTTGGTTCATTAAAAAACTACTATGAAATTTCTTTATGCGCATTAATCGAAAACGAAACGAACTTTGGGACAACCTAATAGTTCACAAAGTAATTTAAATGGAAAAGGAATCCTAGTGTTTATACAGCTGATGAAGACTTTAAAGAATTGAACGACAGTAATCTTTTCAAAGTGATGAAAAAATGAAGGTATACTTTATTTTAATTACTTCTTCAGCTGTGCCATTCTAACCTCACTTTTCTAGAGGGTGAAAGAATACTTGCAAGGAAAAATGTAATTAAGATAAAGGCACCAATAATTGACCTTGTATCAATAGTTGGCTATTTTTCACGAAAACGTGAAGAATAGGGTTTTTAGAAGCAAAAATTATAATCTTTCGAAAAAGGCGTGATAGATATGCTGTAACATCTACCAACCCAATTCCGAAACACTTTTACTTAAATTTAATTGTTTATTATAATAACGGACGATTGATTTCATTGACATTGGTTGTATGCCTCCTTAACGCTATCGTTAAGAAACGGTGTATAATTCACAGAAAGAAATTCCCAAGTTTTTAAGTTTGTATGACTGAGACTTTCATTACTTCAATTGTTATATTTTTATATTTAATAAATGTAATGCCAATAACTAATTAAGGTACTACCCAGACAGCACGAGTCGTCTTAGAGACGTCTTTTTTACGTCTGCTTTAGGTCTGAGCGTCTTAGGTCACAAAAAGGCGTCTTTGAGGAGTCTCAGAGACGTCTTTGAGGCGTCTGAAATAAGGTATCTTAGAGGCGTCTTTTCCGAGACTGAACAACTTGAATTTGGAGATGTTACGACAGGAATCAGTTTGCTGTGTAATGATTAAAATACTGGTTGTTAAGTTTCCTGATTTTTGGAATGATAATGAAAATATTTTTCAAAATATCATTTCTTATAAACACATGGATGATAAAAGTAGAGGAATTCCTTATATAGACTTTTACTATTTGATTGTTTTTTTTTCACAGAATTAAATAAAAAAGGGTAATATATGCGAAACTGATGAGCTATTGTCCACGATTCGAGAACAATAATTAATTAATGGTAAAATAATTAATGTAAGGTGTGTATCTGCGCCGCTGCAATAATAAAAGTGACTGCGCCAGTTTGAGGCGGTCATTTTTCTGCTTCCATTCATATGATTTTAACGAATTATCTGAGACGACCGTAGTATATCTTTAATATAATGTGGCGGCTTTCTCCTACGCTCGTCACCAGATGGACAGAGAGACAAGAAAACACCTTTCCCGCTAGTACCTGATCCGTCGCCGATTCATATATATATGTATATATATATATATATATATATATATATATATATATATACCGTCCTAAGCCGTCCTTACGATATCACTGTTTCTAAGGCAGAGCCCGCTACATAGCCTTACTGATGACGAATCCTCTACCGGGCCCAGGTCGAAACACGCTTTATTTCCCTTCCGTCCTTACCCACACATTTCAGCGGCCGCTAAATTGGAGACCCCGACGACGAGAGCACAACGCAACGACTGTAGCAGACGACAAAACTATAACCAGGAAGCCCCCTGAACAGGTGCCAACAACTACTACCGATCTTACCCGTCCAGGCCGCCGCCGTCGATACGACTTTTTTTTTTAAATTCCGAAACGGTCGTCTTTTAGGCGGCCAAAAGACGCCTAACAGACCCTCAAAAGACGCCTAAAAGACGCCTTTGAGACGCCTCTTAGTCGTCTAAGAGGCGCCTTAAAGACGTCTAAGAGACGTCTCAAAGGTGTCTTTTAGGCGTCTAAGAGGCGTCTCAAAGGCGTCTTTAAGACGTACCGTTTCTTAACACAAGACGGCTTTGAGACGTCTGTGTGCTGTCTGGGTAGTTTTCTCGTTTTCAAGGATGGTCAATTTCTGACACAATAACTGAATTTTCAAAAATGTTTATAAAATTTATATGATATAACTATTTAAAAAAAATTACGGCCACAATAATTATAACGTCTTCATCCCCAAATATGTCACAGAAGAGGAAAGAAAATTAATTTTTTTGCATGACTACATTTACTTCAATGCTTAAATATTGATTACACAAAAGTAAAATTTTATTTCGTCTGAAAGTAAAGGTATAACTTTCATATTTGTTAGATTTTATTTAAAATCTTCATCACGAGTCAGACTCGTTAAAATACGACAAGGGGTTAATAAAGAAACAAGCATTTATTATTCAAGCAGATATTATTCATGCAGAAAATTTGTCTTAACTGGTCAACTATTGGTGCTTTTATTTTGTTGTAACTGCAATAATAAGCACGGATGTCAGATTACTGCAATATTAATTATCTGTGGAAATCCGAATGAACCGAGAAAATCCAAATTCGGCGTCTTCGGGATTCGAACCAGGGACGGTCGAATGATAATCATACGCAATTTGTAACGTGTTCCGTAGCAAATTCCTTATGCTGCCTGGCCAAAACTTGGCCAGGAACTTTTATCGTAACGGTTCCAGGTTGAAACTCTTTAAAAACACTCGAAAGGGTGTTTGTAACCAGAGATAGAAACCCGCCGGCCCGACCCCGACCCCGGCCCGGACCGGCAAAGTTCAACCGAGAGTTCGGAAGTTTCCAAATTCAGTGGCCCCGCGGTTCCCTGCGATATTGCCCACGAAATTATGAGCGGAGATGCCGCTGAGAATGGGTATATCGAGGCTTCCCCGAGAGTATATCGGTTTTCATAAAAGGACACAAGAAGACCCGGACCAGCTTTTTCCACCGGAATTCAACAACTTCGCCCTGGTAACCAATACCTCGCGAGCACGGTCAACTTAAAACCGATAGTTTCTTATCTGACGAACACTCTGACCCGCGACAACCTCGATCCCGAAGGGCATTTGATCTCCGTCACCCGAGGAATTCATATTTTATCCTTAGAACGACGCTGCATTCCCACGACTCCATTGACTAGGATGCAAATTTATTTGGTCCTTGAATCAGTGCTTTTCATTGTTTCTCGTCTCGTTTTTTTAAGAGAGATACCTGAAGAAATATTTGTTGTGTGTATTGGCTAGTTGCATATGAAATGTCTGGCTTTTAACAGTAACGTTAGACAAGCACAACTTTTTTTAAAGTAGCTTATCGATGAAAGTAAGCACCATTGCAAGAAATATATGAGACGTTGTTTCTGGAAGTGGTACAAGTTTATTTTTGGAACTATTAGTTAATGATAGTTTTAGTCAAATATGTATGGATATCCTCTTTTTATATTTTTAATAACACAGTCAATGGGCGCGAATAATATAGCGTAATTGGTTGATATTGAAATAAAATTTGTTTAAAAGTAAAATTATATATCTAAGTAGAAACTAAAGATGCAACCTTAAACACCAGCTTTGATCCTTGAATATGATAAACTAAATAGACCTAATAGAAACGTGATAGAAAATAATTAATATCTGTTACACTGATGGCTGAAATGAATTTATTGATGGAAAGATGTTTTTGCTTCCAATATTTCCCTGACATTCTAGTAAAGAATCATTACGCGAGTCTTCATTTCAAAAATAATTTTGTTTCTTTTTAGAACTTAACTTATTTTGCTATTAATATTAAAAACTTTAATAGAGAGTAAAAGAATGATAGAATTTAATATTATGAAAAAAGAAAAATTCAAAGGAAGCTACTGCAATCCACTGCAAAGAAATAGACTGCGGATCATTATGGAAAATAAAAATTTTCTGTATCAATTGTAAAAAAAACATAAGTCAAATAAAATGGTCATTCTTCCTGTAATAATTTCAACAAAATGAAAATAATACGTAACATAATCCTTTCACTGTTCTAAATTACGTCTACTCATAATTTACGTCTACTCGTAATAAATTCGTTTGTAAAGTTCGCGGTCTAATTAATAAATAACATGGCTCTCCACAACGATTAAACCTTTGGAAGAACTCGATCGAGTTACACACCGTACTTTGGAGACCAATTAACCAATTCACACTTTACACCGTTCCCGCAGTGTGTCTAATTGCAAGTGCAACATTCAAAAGCCACAACAAATTGGCGAGAATGAAAGAAGAAGCAGTCATTCAAGCCAACGAACTGGCAAACCCCTAGCAACGGACCGGACCAATTACCCGTGACTCTAATTGCCCGTGGCTCATCGATTCGCGCAAAAAACACTCGCGAACCTGCGAGTGACGCGAGAGCTGGCTCCCTTGTTTCAGTGACGCTGCCTGAAAGCGACACCGTCAGAATACTAATCCTCGTCAGATCGAGTCGTCGTCCCGTCAATCGATCCACCGAAGACTGCCTGATACAATGCGACATCGATAGTTGCACAAAATTGAGACTGAAAACGCCTCCATCGTTCTCAACTACTCTCCCGATCGAATTAACGCAGCCGTCACTCTACTGCCAGCAATGAGCAAAATGCTTTTAAAACATGTACTGAATCGTTCATTTATATCTTTCTTTCCTTTTTGTGAATATAAAATATGATAAAAATTCTGCTTGGAACGTAGAATTCAATCTACGGTTGGAGCCCAGTGAGATATTAAAGGAAAAACAAAGAATTTGCACATTTTATGCACGCTTGTCAGTTCCCAAAACTAGAGGAATTCTGAAAAGAATGACAATGTTTCTTAAATTTATTGAACTTAAAATATGAAGAAATTAGAAATACTGAATTATTTCAAAAAGAAGAGACCACTTGTAGCAAAATTAATAATCTGTGGTCATGGGAACAGCGACGATTATATGGCGAAGTATACTATTTTAATGGTAGGGGAGTGATAAACTTTTGACGTATTTAAAATTCAGGCGAGAAGAATGACAATCAACATCAGACACGATTAATAATTATAGCTGTCGACAAAAAGCAAAATGGATAATCTCTGGTCGAGGAAATAGCGATGAACACGTAACGAGGTGTACACCATTAACCAGTGAAACAGAACAAAGTAGAAGATTCCGTGATTGTCCGAAGCCACCAGTCATCAATGACGGGCGACATAAAAATTCGAGACGGGCCAATTTCCGGGGGATAATTAAATCAAGGGAGGCGATCTGATCGTTAACATCGGCCGGATCCAATCTTTCGCGCGGTTTAGGGGCCCGAGAAAGGGAATCCCCGACTAATTCGACGCGAATACACCGAATCAAATCAACGAAACGTCTGAGTCAGGGTTCGGCTGTAGCTGGCAGCTCGGAGCGATATAGCTGGCCGGCTGTTCCTTTAACTCGCGAACTTCCGACACGCGCAAGATTCCACGTTTCCGCGCACACGGATTTCCATTTTCGTCGATCCAGCGATTCCTGTCGGCGCGCACGAAGAACACTGACGCGATTATCGGGGCTGATCGATGCCGAATCAAACGCCTGGCTCGTCCCCTAGCTGTCTTCCCTCTTATCAGACACCCCGTCGAGTTACGAGGGGAGAAAGTTGCTCAGGTGTCCCCCGGGAAACTTGTTATTAAGAACAGATTTTGGGGAACGGGACGACAGGTTGCTGCTCGACAATCTGCTCCGAAAGATTCTTAATATCGCCAGTCTGTGGCGTCATTGCGAATGCTGGAAGAGTATGGTACACCCTCGATGGTTCGTACAAAATGAATGAGACGATGGTCGATTAGTTGCGGAGGAACGGAATGAATTTTTCGGAGATTTTAGCAGGTTGTGCTGCATCCTAACAAGTCAAATGCAATGCTGATCGGCTCGATTCTTAATATCACCAGTCTGTGGCGTTGCACAGTGGTCCGTTTCATTGATTTAGCTGGCCAAAATTATTTATAATATTTAATGGTCCCAGAACGTTTTCAAATCACATATAATATCATTTTTTATTTGTTTAAGTATTTTAAAAACATTTTTTAATACTTTTTGAATATTTTTTGATACGTTTTTAAATAGAAAGTAATATACTGTTGAATTAAAAAATTGAAATTAATAATACTTACAACTGTTTTTGAAGCTTGTAAAGTAGAATCAGAAGTTGTTGTATCACAATTTTCATTTGAAGATTATTTTTGAATCAGATGAATCTTGCTCGGAATTTGGAGTTGTACTGCGAAGATTTTCTGGTGGTAAAAGAATGTCCATGGTTTCACTTGAAAACGGCTTTGTCTGTTTCGGTTTCGAAGAGTACGGTACACCTTCGATGGTGTGTACAAAATGAAAGCGACGGCGGATGATTAGTTGCGATTGAAGTTTTTCTGCGATTTTAGCAGGTTGTGCTGCATTTTAGTAAAATTTCAGTTACGTGTAACGAAGTTTCCACTTTCTTCTTAACTCGATGAACCTCTTAACGGACGAAGTAAGTTCCTATTTAATTCCAGCTTTTCAAATTAGTCTATGAAAACATAATATACCGGGTCGGTGGAAATTGTTTAAAAAGCCAGGAATAAATCAGCGAAACGCAGTCGTAGCCCAGCGATCGAGAACAAGCTGAATCCAATTTGATAATGTGGCAGGATGTAATAAGTTTAAATGAACTTATAAGCCCGGGGAAACTTGATTACGCGCACTTAGCGCGGCATTTAGCCCCGTTGTTTGTGAAAATGATTAAAGTTACGAGTTTCCACTTAACATTCTGTCACGAATAGTCGAGGAGCCCGCGATTTCGCGTGCCGGTCGATGCAAATTTTCAACGAAACGATTGCTTTGGCGATCAGGGAGCCCGTCACGTCGCGCCGCGCCGGTTCGATCGTTTCGATCCCAAGATTCATAGAAAGATGGCGTCAGCAAGTACGACTGATGCTTCTCATGACAGGACAATCCTTGAACCGGACCCCGGGACTTGAAAAAATCGTATCTTTCCCTGGAACGAGAAGAAGCGGAGATTGCACACCGGACGAGATAAAACATGTACGACTTCTGCTGCGTCAACAGTGGCTTTTGTTCTTCATAATGCGTATGTATGCTGTTTGCGAAAAAAGCGGCTAATATTTACGACAGCGACGTTTCCTCCGCAGTAGAGTGGCTTTGGGGTTGAGTACATTCTAGACTCTAGAATGTACTCAGCAATCGCGTATCTAAATAGTGAACATGTTAGGAGAACATAAAAATGTACTTTGAATTTATGAAAATTGCTAAGAGAAGAAATGAATTTCTATTTGAATCCAGTTTATTGCAATCGAGGAACAACTTTTATTCTGCATAAAGATCCGGAGACTAATGGTCACTTTTACCTCCACTGTCTGAGGTTCTTCATTTTTGTGCACATTTATCGCCATTTCATTTTTTTAAATTCTCAACTGGACATTGAACATTGTCCTTATTGTTTTAAATAGTGGAATGCATCATAAATGCATAATTCTTTGCAACCATATATTTACGACAGCGGCCCTTCCTTCGTGATAGATTGGATATGGGATTGATGAAATTTTAAGGTGATCGCGTATCGAATTCCTCGGCTCCTAAATTTTCCGATGAATTGCAATCTATGGATTACTAATCGTGTACCAATTGAGCGCGAATGAGTCATATATGGAGATTACTTTCAACCGAATGACTCTCGAAAGCTGGAAAATTCTACAACTCTTGAATGATTGAACTGGGCCAATGAATTTTCTTTGCTTGGACAAATATTTTCATAGTTTACCTAACATTTGTGCATGTGTCAATTTTTTATTCTTAAAAAATCGCCAGCATATTTTTATGATGGCGTTAAAGGAAGTGATTTTTTTTAAAATTGTATCAACCTCACAAGGGTTTTATTTTTTTTTAAATTATGATTTGTGTCGCATCAACTGCATGGTTATTAGCGACATCGTGGAGTCTGTATTACATTATCTGATTGATCAATTTGGTTTCTCTGATGAACTTAAGTAGATCCTGTACGTTTCCTCTTTGGTGTTGTCCTGTTAAGTGAGGATTCTAGTTGGTATTTGTTGCGGAGCAGGTCGTATTTCTTGCATTGCAGAATTAGATGTTCTATTGTTGTTATCGCCTCGCACTCCTCACAGTTGGGGGGTGGGCCTTTAGAGATTATGTAGGAGTGGGTTATTCTTGAGTGGCCAATTTTAATTCTTGAGATGGCCACTTGCTCTCTTCTGGAAGCATCAGGGATCGGTTTATTTTTTTCGCAGAACTCGTTAGTGAAAACTATTAGCAACTACAAGCTTACAATTAGGTAGTGATTTATAATTTAGATTGGGTTGTATAATTTTGTGTGCTTCAAGAATTTTATTAGTTTTTCGCAAGATTCCTTTGAGTCGGTGTAGTTTAAATGCAGAATTAAATAATTGTTTCTTGGAAATTGAATGTTTTGCAGTTTTCTCTGTTTTTTTAAGTCTGACGATGAATGAAATGATTTTTGAAACTGTGTGATCATTTCGTAAACAGTATTTCATACTTCGAAATTTATTTTAATAATTATAAACAACTGTCTGGTTTGCTGTGTTAGATTTCAACTTTCGCTTTGATATATAAGACGAAAAAACATTACCCAGTACTCTACCCAGATTTCTACTAATTTATTCATAGAGTTTCTGATACATATGCTTAGCGACAAGGAGATGACGAAATTCTTACATTATAGTTCTCAAGCTACCCTCTTATCATTTACTGGAATTTAAAAAGGATCTGAAAAATTTATTAACATAATTCTGACCGTCAATCATGCGTCTAGAAAGTCAATCAAATAATTAACCCAATTGTATAATACTAATAACCAGATGGAACATCTTAATGCAAAATAAAAATGGTCTCAATCAACTGCCAGAAAGGAGCCAAATAGACATTTCTTTATCGATAAAACAATTTCAATAATTTGATCATACATACACGTTCCAGATAGGGGAGAGTTCTCGAATTTGGACCGTTGCCTAAACTGGACCACCATTGTTACTTCACCGGTATAAGACATTTGTTTTGTAAAATAGGTAATATACGTTGCTTGAAAATATACTTGCCTGCTGCATTCATTTTTTCGACCAAGCATCTCGTGGTTACGGTTACTAAAGTGATTTTAGGTATTGAGAAGTCATTGATTAAAGTTTATATTGAAAGTGAAGAAGCACTCATGCCATTTTAAAGCAAGTAATAAAATGTATTGTTATATCTTCAGAAAACAATCCTATTTAGATATGAATTGTTATGATAGTTTTATTAACCTAAGTTAATAGGAAAGTTAAGTAAAATACTTTTAAATTTTTCCACAAGGTGCTCAGATTGGACCACATTGTAGTCTTCTAAATTGGACCGGTTTAATTTCAAGTTTCACTAAAAATTTTATTAATTCACTTTAAACTTTAGAGGAATTTCAAGTGATAATTAATTGTATTAACAAATTTTGAACTTAAGAGGAATTTGTTCACACCTGGGTCCATACACAATGTGCTGGAGTAAGTCCGAAAGTAATGAAATACCTTTGCATCAATTGTGGTTAACGAAATTGGTGGTCCATCTTGAAATACCATATGTCCAAATTAGGAAACCGGTTTCTTTGATTGGACCGATAACTCTTTTATAAATGGAATTCTTAGTAATTTAAATTGTATTTATCAAGAAACGAAATGTATTGGTACTTTAAAGATTAAAATATATATTAACATTCAGTTCTGTTATTTCGTTTTTATTAAAATTCTTTCCATCTCTGTGCATATATAAAAAATTGTTTAAGGGGTTCAAACTCTCCCCTAAACAGTACTACTGTTTCAAAAGCTGAATCTACGTAACTACTTGCGTAGAACTCGAGCTACTACGAATTTCTGTACGAAACTTCAAGGTTATGATCTGTATTATATACATTCGCTGATCAGACAAAAAATATCACCTTTTCGAGCTTGATAAACGAGTTTGAGGAGACTATCCCATTAACTGTCCGAAAAAGGCTGGTTTTAAGCGAGCTCTAAAACTCGAGCAAAGCAAAGAGGAACAAAGTGTAACCGTCGTTTCGACGGGGTTCGTCCGTAGCCTCTAGTCCGATCTATTGATTTATTTTACGATGATCGTAAAATCGATCGGGCCGGTTCGCGTTCCGGGCGTTCCGCTGTGTAAGTCATTCCGCGATCGAACGGAGCAAAAGAATCGCGAGCGGAAAAAGGGGGTGGACAGGCAAAGGAAGCGAAACAGAAAGAACGGGAATATAAATAGAAGGAGAAAAGAACGAAAGAGGGAGAGATCGAGGAGCGGAAGAGCAAAGAGAAAGGAAAAGGAACTCTCGTTCGAAAAGCGCGCTTGCCCTCTCACGGACAAGTCCGAAAGATATATTGTCGCTTGTATATTTACGAGGAGTCGGAGTTATAAATCACGGGTTCGTCTGCTTACCGGAGAAACGAAAGGGTGGATCGCGCTCGCGCGATACTTCGCGAGCCTAACGTGCACATATACAGGCGCGCGCGCACACGCGTACACATACATGTTATATATACACGCACGCGTTATTACAGTCGCGTGTGTGCACACCGTTACCGGCCAATGTCGACGTAATGGTTTTTCGATAATTGTGTAACTGTTTCGCATTGCTGCCCGGTGAAACACGGCGCTGTAAACGCTTTGCCCCCCCCATGCCCCCCTCCATGGCACCATCCCCTTCTCGGTGCACGCGTTTAACGATCGAGCCGTGTGACACGATCCCCGTGGCCTCTTACTCGGTTTCCTCTGATACTGGACCGTGGATTTCCATTCCGTCTCTCTGACGCATACACGCCGAACGCGGCCGGAATGAGAATCACCTTGGCACGCTTACGGTCCCGCCCCGTTCCACGATTTTCCGCCGCCTCGATTATTATCGCCGCGATCGCTCCGGTTTTTCAACACCCGCTCGCGCCCCATCAACTCCGCTCTGGTTTTTCGAACGTTTCACGCCCAGAACGGAAAGTTTCCCCTTGCTCGTTAGGCGAAAAGGAAAGCTCCTTTAAACCTTCGGCAGCGGTGGCCGGGTCTATGCTGACCCAAAGTAGCAGAATCGTCATTTAAGAACTGTATTGCAAGATTCAGAGCCTCTCTTCCTTCTACGATCGAACCCCTGGATATTTCGATTGTAGAAATATTTCCTGAGTGAAATCATATATTTACCTTTTCATTTAATTCAATTGGGACGCATGTTTGCTACTTCGTTGCTTCGGTAACTTCATCATTCGTAATAATAATGAAGTAAGTTAATTTCTTTACGAAAACAAAGTAGGAGACATTGAATATTTCTAACCGGACCATTTTCTAATGTATACATTCAATAAAAAATACGTAAAAATTGCCAATTGATAATTTGATCATTCGCAGTAATGACAAAGTAACTTAATACATTTAAAAATGGGAGTACTAGTTGAATGACGACAATTAAATATAGCACGTAGAAAGGAAACAATTACTATCGAGTGCTGTAAGTCTCTGTTCTTTACTTTAATATTTTACTTCGCGTTGAGCCATGACAGCTAATAGTATTATACAAACATGTAGACATCCCTAGCTTCTTTCAGACTTTGAAAAAAGTAAATTATGTTCGTTCCGAGTTTGGTAAATCCGGAGCTGGGACCACCGTGCGTCGGCTCGACAATGCGAGAGTCCTTAGTGCTCGTCAAAGCGCAGTGGTCGAGAAATTATCGACGCGGAGGCTCGTAAATCGAGTCGTGTTTGCAACTCGCTGGCCACAGAGTAAATAAAACGTTTCCAGCCGACTGTGTAACTCTTTTCGCCTCACCCGATATTTATTTACGGCCGGCTCGCGCGCCGGGCAACGAGCTTTCATTGTGCTTTGCCGAAGTCGAAACGGATCTCCTTAAAATTGTCCTGACCCCTGTGCTCGTTCGTCTGCGCGGGCCACGGGTTCTTCGAGGCTCTCTCCTCGTCTCGCAATGGTTATACGACGCAATAAATCTTAATTCCTCTGCGCATTTCTCAGGCATACATCATCGACCGAGGTTTCCGGCTTATCTTTACTGCCCCGGTGTAAAACGCCTGTTATAAAGGTGTTCTCCCGACGTCATCTGAATCGCCGAACTGTATCTATGGCCCCTTTTTGTTGTCGCACTCTCCTTTATCGAAGCGCACACACAGGCCACGTTGCACTTTCGACGTCTCTCGCGTCAGATCCTCTCCCTCCGAAAATTGAAACGATAGGGTAGCGACCATCAACCACGCCCGAACGATTAGCGTCTCTCGTTGGTTAATCAAACCCAGTAGAGATAACGCCCATCTCGTTCGTTAAACTTCGGGATACAGTATTCTCTTCATGAGTGTCGCAAACATCTATGCCGTGAATGTCGAAGTTTTATCCCCACCACTGGGGGGATCCACCTTGGAACCAGTTAAACGGTAAACACGCTGGACTACCGAGCCAACGAGGGGTCGTTTATCAGCGAGATTCATACTAATGAAGCAAAACATTGTTATTTATGGAACTCTTACCATCGTATTTGTCTAGTTTTATTCAATGATGAATATGAAATTTTCAACATGTATCTAACTGACATAAATCTAGAAGACGTATATTTTAAATAAATATTTCACCACGTATTTTCCTTACTTATAATTATTGCTTAAGTGACTCCTATTACCCCATTCTCCCCTACGCTGCTGAAATTATTAGACACTTTACGTATTTAGAGTCAGTCAAATGTTGATTGGATTTTGTAATGTATAATAGTATAATTGTTCTTATCTAGATAAAATCAAATGGAAGTTCAAGTAGACATGTCTTACACTCAATCTACACTGCTATTCTACTTCACCGTTTTCTCGATAGCTGGAACGATGAATGAGCGAATAGTACCGACTTCCATTAAATATCGTATTATTATCACTAGACTGCGAATTTTAATGCAAAATAAAAATGTCCTATGCCGATTATAAGAAGTGGAAGCTAAATAACAATGTATCTCTTCTTTCAATAATTTTGACAAGTTGAAAATAATCTAACAGTATTCCTAAACTCAACTAATGCATTGACAGTTTTGCTTTACACTCATCCATGTTTGCCGTAAATATTTTTAGCTATTGGATGTGCAAGACCCATTGTATTGTTTATGCTATATGAAAATCTTATTTCGTTTAAAGTAATAAATAATAATAATAAAAATAATAATAACAATAACAATAATAATAGATCTCTTACAAAATTTTAGGATGAGATGTTACCGAGGACAAAAGTGGTTGATTTGTACAAATCGTTTATTTGTGGACGTAAACACTATTAAAACACAATGTATCGAGACAAGCGTCACGAGAAGACATTTATGTTATTTGGGAACTGACTCTTATTATTATTATTATATATTATGATATTATTACATTTTATGTGTTCACTCTGGAGTTGATATAAATATGTGTCTTATTATTTCATCCAGCACTGAGCTAACCAGATGCGAGGCTCAAGAACGAAGCATTCGAATCGATGAGCATCAACATTTATTAAAGGTCCTACGTTATTCAGATCAACGGACGTAGAAAAATTTACGGCTCGAGAGGAATAAAAAGTTATTCGATTTTTATTCGCTGGTAAATCGAGAAAAATGAGGTTCGTAGCTTCCCATTGATGTTCTAACTTAATACGGTCACTGGCGCGGATGTTGGTTGAACTTTTGCCTAGGATAAAATACCAGTAATTCAAAATGATTTTAAAACCGGTACGAACGTTCTCGACTTTCTAATTTTGTGATCCAGAATAATATTTTGGTCTGTCGAGACTGAGAATATAATGTACATTCTTGAAAGGTTACGCAAAGCGTTGGGAACGCCCATCGAGTCCCTCCCTGCCACGTGGAGTCATGTGATTGGCCCTTAACACGTTGACTGTCAAGTACGAAACCTGAATAGTCCCACAAATTCCATATAATTGAATACTTTGCACTGGATACTATTTTAACTCCGCAATTTGAATATCTTGTCTAATCTAGAACATTTTCATTAGATATTTGTAATATACATATGTTATAACCTTCTCAATTTATTCATACGAAATCAAGTGTATTAGGTGTACAAATTAATTTATAGCCCTCATGATTAATCAATTTTAACTATGTTTTAATTTCCTGTAAGATTGAGTAAATGTGTAGAAAATGATGGGGATTATTTTTTAGAATTGAACACATTTTGATTGTTTTCTAAATTACCAAGAAGTAATTTGTACACCTAATATTTATTTATACCAATTGTTAAACGTAGTTGCTTTTAGCAATATATTAAACACAAAAACATTTAGTAATGTGGAAATTGTTTTCAATTATAGAAGGTCTATAATTGATCTCCAAAGAGGACAGTCAAGTGCAAAGAGTTAATTAGTGAAATTGAAACTAGAAAATTAAAATGTATTATAGTGAACGCTACTTAATCTTATTATGTACATACTAAAAATTGTAATAAAATCTATTGTATTGGGTTATAACACAATGAAAATTAATTTTTGAATCTGGTCAAAGGACACTATCACTCATATTTAACCGACGCTACGTAGCAACCAACATGTTAAAACGATAGCACGGTTCTTCATTTTGTCCCCTTTTTCTATTTTCGGATCGCTTTTATCAAATCAAATGTGTTCGAAGGAAAAAGTCTCCGTGGCACGAAATTTTGAATTTCTTCCCCCTATAAACCTCGTTAAACGACTGTGTCACTCATATGTGACCTTTAGAGGCCCTAAGCATTTACAAGATTTTGAAGTTCCCTTATTCATGATCATTCAATGCAATGTAAGGTGGACCTGCATAATTTCTTAAGCGATTTCGATCATTTGACTAAAAAGTGTTTGTAACAAAAGCTAGAGATTTTGCTCGCGCGTTACTAATTTTCATCTTTCCACTATTCTTCCGTTCTCTCCACTATCACACACATATGCGCATAGACACTTCGCAATATTACTAATATATGAACTATGTAAAATTCAGAAAATTTCTATGGTGCCTCCCTTCTCCTGGTTCTCTGAGCATGTACTTATTTTGCTTATGACATGACAGTCAACGTGTTAAAACGATAGGATACAATAAATATTCTGTCCCGACAATTGTTTCCCCTTTTTATAACTTTCTATTTTCGCCCCGCTCTTACGAACTGAAAGGTGTTCGAACTATAAATCTTGGTGGCACCGATATTTTGACTTTGTTCTCGCTATTAACAGGATAGGAATTCCGCTTATAAATCAGTCGAGGCAACGGCACGTAATTGTTTCTTAGCGTAGTAGATAGCCGGTCAGGCCGTACCATTTAGGCCATTAGTACCGAAAGATTAGACGCCGAGCGTGTTCACCCATTTCGCTCGCGAGCCGAATGCGACCGAACAACCGAACGCAATTTGTTCGACGGTTAGGTAGAAACTATTCTTTCCAGATCGCAATCAGCGCGACCGGTGACTATAGCGTATGTATATATCCTTCTTTCGTGACGTCGCCAGTTTCGTTAATTTCTAGCGAACCGCAAAGTGTCGCTCGGGACCGTCCCCTTTTCTCGTTCGTCGCGAACCGGTCCCATTGTTCTCGACAACGAACGAGCACCGCTGTAAATACGAATAAGCTCCACCGGAGACATGCAAGTGCAGAAATCACGATCGATCTATCGCCGCGGCTTATCGGCCCCGTTATCGAGACTCTAATTGCGGCTTGCGCAAGATTACCCGTGAGCCGCTTGTTAACTAATGTCACACGGAATACCTGGGCATAATAAAGGCCACCAGTATAACTCATGCGCGCGATTTTCCCACTCCTCCCCCCTCCCCCTTCTCGCTTCACCGACTTCCCGTCGACGTGTTCCGATACTGCGTTTATCCGGGTCGACAAATCAAGGAAATTGGCTAATTTGATCGTGGCAAATGCTCTGCGTCTACCTTTGTCAGCATTTAACTATTGCTACAACATTTTCAATTCTAACGCGTTCTCGAGATTTTAACGTATTATAATTCCGTGGATATTTAATAGTTTTCATTTTTTAGTGGGATTTAACCATCGTGCCGCGAACCATTCTTATAACTAGAAAATGAAATTTTCTACCTGAATTGCAACAAACTGGAGTGAAATAGAAATTTATTTTCTTTCCTATCATGTTTAATAGGTTAAAAATAATATAACAATATATTTAAATTCTTCGAATGTTTTTATTGTTCTAAATTAGATCTACTCATTTTTGTCGCATAATATTCGTTGTTTAGAGACGTTTAGGACCATTCATTGCTTTATATTTGTTAATTTTTTAAAACATCTAGAAATTTTTGTGTATATGTTGAAGGACGAATTTTAAACTGATTAACTTTTCACATTGCCTCGTTCTAAAATGAAAATGAAAAATTGAAAATGGTTTGTCTTTATATTTTTTGTAAGTCTTTATAATTTTTGTATAGAACAGTTTCAATATGAGCACAATAAAATTTACACAAATAAAATTTTTAATAACAGCCTTCCATTAACACTGTTTTCACAGTTTGTCCAATTTATCTTTTAGGTTGTCGACTTTTCATCATATTATATTTGAAAACGCATCATGGAAAGCAATTAAAATATTACGTTTTTGCAAACGTATATTTCAATATAGCCTGGAAATACGCTAAATATTCAGAATTCCTGTTTTTGATGTTTTCCACTCCCATCCACAGAGAATATTTACAAATCCAATATCATGATTTACCTTTTAAAACAGCAATTCGTAAAATCTTTAAATACAAAGTGATAAACAAAGACTTCGCTGGACCTACAATCAACCAGTAAAATAACAGTATACAATACGGTGTCTTCCGCACTGTCTCGAAAACTTGAATATTGAAAATCAATATTGGGTTGAATTAAACATATGAGTATTATCGAACTCAAATATTTAGAGGGATAATGTACCTGTGTCTACCTTCGAACAAATTTAAACGGAACACAAGCAGCCATCAGCAGCGAATCCACCCGATCCATCGGCCCGCCCCCTTATTCGCATACGCTTTTACTAAGCGGAAGCGACCCCTTTCCGCCATTCCCTCTCTCTCACTCTCTCTCTCTCTTTTGCTCTTCCACTCTCTCTTTGTCTCTCTTTGGTCGACCGTTATCCAGTTCCGTGACCAAACGACGTAAGACACTCCAGCGTACTCCCCTATCGAGGCAGCAGCTTCTGACCTTGGTGGCTAATGGTCCCGGCGAAAAGTATAATGCCCACCCGTCGAACGACCGGGGGCCGAGCTTGTGATAAATAGTTTTTATAGTTATTTGCAATTTCCCGTCCGGCAAGTGTTCGTTTCGTGGTTATTAAGACCTCCGGAGCGACCGGTTCTCTTAGTTTTTATCTGAAGATAATAGAGCCGAAAACGAGAACGACAAGAGAGAAACGAGTGGAGAGAGGAGAGAGAGAAGAGAGACAGAGATATGGAGAGATAGACGTATTGAGATATAAAGATATAGACGTATTGATCTTGACGTAGTGACCTAGGGATCTAGTGACCTAGGAATCTAGAAATCTAGCGATCTAGCATCTACGGGTCTAGGGATCTAGCAATCTACTGATCTAGTGATCTAGCAATCTTGGGATCTAGCCATCTCGAGATCTAGGGCTCCAGCGATTTAGAGAAAGAAAGGCACATATACAGAGAGAGAGGGAGAGAGAGAGAGAGAGAGAGAGAGAGAGAGAGAGAGAGAGAGAGAGAGAGAGAGAGAGAGAGAGAGAGAGAGAAGATCTAGGTTACGTGTGTGTTGGAACGCGCGACCATTCGAACGCCGAGGGATCGTTAGGAGAGCGGTCCTGGTTTTTTGTCATTCTTGACGCAGGATTTCCTGAGCTACCGTCGACCTGCGGAAGCAGTCAGCTTTTAACCAGTTAACTGTCTAAGGGCTGATCTCTGGGGGGATGATCTACTGCGAGCCGAATGGCAGAGTACACACGACCGTCGGCAGTCGGATATTCGGTTCTCTGTTTTTGCTCGTGTTGAAGAACTCGCTGCCGTGAGAAAAGATTTCTATGTCCCCGGTTGACAGAGTTATTCCCGATTTCATATACAACGTTATTCATTTTTACCATCCGCCAGCACTGTACTTGCACAATCGTAACATCGCGGATTGAGATCACGACGTCCATCAATTTTATTCTAATACGATCCTCGAAAATTACTGTACAAAAGACAGTCGTTTCTACATGTTTTCAATTTGCGCGTTGATTTAACCAACTATGTGTTAACCATAATCTCGCATTTAGGCGCTGTTCGCAGGCAAAAGGTTAAGGATTCATAAGAAACACTTTCGAATTGTTCCCTAAGCTTTTGGCATCTGTTCTGCAGAATACAAATATTATTATCGTTTATTGCGGAAATTACAACTCACCGAGATATATTTGCAGAAAATTGTTTTCTAGCTATAATATATTCTAGCTATAATATATATACATGTACAGGGTGAGTCCGAAGAAAGAGAACACCTAAATATCTCCGTTACTTTTCGTTGTACAATAAATCTTAGGACAAAGTTATACTGTTTGAAGGGCCACATGTAACGGTGTAAGGGAAAACATTTTCAAGGTCATTTTTTAATGAGATTTCAAGGTCATCGATGTTTTTTTAAATGGTATGATGTATCTTCGTTAACGTAATGTTGTAGCTGACCAAATAACGAATTCATCCATGTAACACAATATGACCTGCAAATGGCCTTCAACCCAGAAAAATGGAATAAATAGAATTCAACGTGTAAGATTCATTCAGTTATCTGCGACTATCTCGGGAATTTATGATTTTCGCCAAAATCGAAAAACATATTCGTATTCACAACGTCGAAACGAATAGAATGATTTATCATAGGCAATAAAAGCTTGGAGGACAATTGTAATGTTCAGCCTTAAGAATGAATAAAATCCTTTGTTTTCTTATGGGATCGCACGCTTCTTCGAACAGAAGCAGATTCGCGGAGAAGTTGGGGCCTCGAGTAGAGGATATTATAGGCGATTATCTCTAGAATATTGGGATGAAAAGCAACATTCCCGTCGATTGGTAAATTTCAATAATACCAGTACGCGACAATGGTACCCGTCGATAACATTGACCGTGCCGGTAGGTTGTTCTTCCATCACACGCCGCGCCGCACCGCACCGATCGTATCCGCAACGATGGCGGAGAAACGAGGTGGCACGGGGGTATAGTTCGGCGGATAGGAGCAAAAAAAGAAGGGTTATTTGCTGCGTGTCGGTGGAACGTAGCCGCAGCGATATTAAACCCACATGATTTACAAGCGTGAAATTTGATTCGCTGGCGAGGAAACAACAGGCAATAATCAATTTCGCCGAACAACAAAAGATACGGCGTTTCATTATAAATTATTGGCAGTCCGTAACCCAAGGCGGACACCGAAGCGGTTTGAAAACCATGCCCTCTCCCGCCCGCCGAACATGAATTGTGATATTCGTGATGAAGGGTGCGTGGCCTGTGCGTGCACGCAACACCGTTTTCGCTCGCAGCTCGACTCTGCTTTGTGTCGCGAGACATTTCAGCTTCTGGATCTGCTGTTCAGAACCGCCTCCGCAAAATCCCGGGCACCGTTTTTCCATCGCCTGTGATTTTCATAGCTTCGACATTGAAACAAATGCTGTGTTCTTAGACCACATGGCTGAAGTGAAACTTTTCTTTAATTTTTTTTCGAATGTTTATTATCACTTTATGACATTTAATTGGTAATTATATAGAAAAGGTCTGCGTACTCCGATTTTGATGAAATTTAAATATGTTATGCAGCAACACATTTTGAACAACTTTTTCCAATATAGAGGGGTCGCTTTTAGTTTTCGAGATATATGCGAAAAACTATTGTTAATACTGTATTGAATTTCCCGTATTCTCGCACGCTCCGTGTCAACGTAAGGCTGCTCCGACGCGATGTCTGTTTACTTTTTTTTTCTTAACACGCTGTGGAGATGAGAGAGAAAACAGGGTCTTACTCTGGTCATACATACAAAACCTTATTATTTTTTCGACAATACTACACACACACACACACACACACACCCACTGCTTAACACGTACTCAGTGTTTCTAAAAAAAAGGTTCTCGTATTATACAATATAAAATCAACTGAGACCAATACAGCATACATGTATTATATTATCGTATTTGATCGTAAAACAAATTGGTATTGGTTTTAGTTGATTTTATATTGTTTAATGTGAGAACCTTCGTCTCAGAAACACTGGGTGGGTGTGTGTGGTATCGTGTGTTGGATAATACATGTATGCTGTATTGGTCTCAGTTGATTTTATATTGTATAATGTGAGAACCTTTTTTTTAGAAACACTGAGTGCGTGTTAAGCAGTGGGTGTGTGTGTGTATTGTCGCTTCTCATCTCCACAACGTGTTTACAAACAAAAATTAAACAGATGCGGCCCCGGAACAGGTTTACGTTACCGCGGAGCGTGCAGGAATACGAAAAATTCAATACAGTATTAGCGATAGTTTTTTGCAAATATATCGAAAACTAAAAGCGACCCCCGATATTGGAAAAGGAAAAAGTTTTTCAAAATGTCGAAATCTATAATATATTAAAATTTCATCAAAATCGGAGTACGCAGACCTTTTCTATATAATTACAATTTAATTTTCTATGATTCTATTATTGAAACAATTGGCTTGTGATAGCTAAAAAATTATATAAATATTCTTGATTCAATTTTGTCTAAATGTCTTGCAAATACTGTATCGAGAGTTGTTCCTGATCTTGTTGTTGCTTCATTAGGATTATTTACCATTTCCAATCTTAATTTACTTCTTAAAAATTCTATTAATTGTTGAAATCTCCACTTAGTATCATCGGAATTTTATCATAATCTTTATTAAGGAATGCCGAACCCTCAATCGCATATGCTAATAGAATAGAATTTTTTTTCATCGTTGTATCGTTTCATCGCCAGATCGGTTTTACGCCTACCGCGGCTGAAGAAGTTTCACTTCAAAAGTTATACACGCGTAAATATGAGCAATTTTAAGCGTTTTTGACTTGTGAGGGCGTCGCCATATTGGATATTCGTTGGAGGGTTTTGAACGCATGCGCTGGGTAGAGAATTTCGGTTCATCGTTTCATCGCCACATCGGTTTTACTCCTACCGTGTCGAGGTTTTACTAAATCGTTTCATCGTTTCATCGCCAGATCGGTTTTACTCCTACCGCGTCGAGGTTTTTACTCCTACCGCGTCGAGGTTTTACGCCTAACGCGTCGAGGTTTTACGCCTAACGCGCCTAAAGAAGTTTCACTTCAAAATGTTTAACCGAAGTCGAATTTCTGCGCTTCGTCCGCGTATAACGCGTTTGTGCCGCTTTGATTGCAACTGCCGTTTAAAATACGTAATGGTGCACATAAAAATTGCAACCGGTTCAATTTTGCTTCACTATATGCTGCGCCAGATGCAATATTCCGGGAACAGAAAAAATTCCTTTTTATTTTCGTTGACGGAAATAGCACTTACGTGGTCTTGCACTTTGTGAGTTGGAAATCATTGTGAGCGATGCTCGGGTAATCGGAATTGTACGAGTCGTAGACTTCAAAAAGGATGGTCATAAAACTAGTACAAAACGGTACTACTATAACATCACTTAATTATTGTCATGTACTCGATATTCTAAAAATATTAAAACCGCATAATTAAAATACCACAAAATGAATATAAAATAATCTTGCAGCGAACTCGCAACGACAGTAAAAATGGCAACTACTACAAAACTGTCAATTATCAATCATTTCATATGTTAAACAGTAATGATCTCTTATTATTTATCAAAAAATGGTACTCGCATGTCTAAACTTTAAGGATACGACACTACAGGCACCACTAGAAATATTCAATAATATTGGCACCCTGTTGATTCTTCATAATTTCATATCTTAAATAGTTACGATCTCCTACTGGCCAGAAAATCATCCACACACATCTGGAACTTCAACAACATGAAGAATGAGCAATAACAGTGCCAGTAAACGTACTATGAAGCATTAAAACACTGTCAAGTATTAATCACCTCACATTTTAAGCAGTTACGATCTTTTATTAGCCAAAAATTGTCCCTGCATAGATAGAATTTTACAGGTCTATACAAATATCAGTGAAGGTAATAAAAGAATATTAAAACCATCAATTATTATCCATTTCGTATCTCTAACATATACCACCTCCATTCAACCACAGAATGGTCCCAAAATACCTGAAACCCCAGAAATATTAAGGGCTGTCACGCACCGTCAACCAGGTTGCCAGCGACCACTAGATACGAGTGGGCATACGAGTTCGTATACACTTGGTCGCAGCGAATATGACACCAGCACAAACGCTAAATAACCTGAAACATCGCCAAAAACAAAACTATCGTCATAAAATTCTCTCACAAAAACAGCAATTGATTTATGTAATAACTCGATGAGGGTTGCAGTATTAAAAACAGAGTTAATCGAATATACCCCATCCGAAGCCCGCATTCTCCGGCATTGCACAACAAACACGTACAACTACGATCATCGGCACATGATCAGCGCCCATGGTAAACAGCAATCTACCGAGTCATTCCGAAGACAGTGAATTGTACTGGAAAAAGGGCACGGTTCACCGCTCGAGTGCCTGCGGGACGATCGTTTGATCACAATGTAACGGAATGACTTCTGAATCGAATGAACCCCAACATGTGCAAAAGAGTGGGAGAACGATGATCATGAACAGGCAAGCTACGGAATGATTCGGCACGTTAAACATGTTCTCTCTCTCTCTCTCTCTCTCTCTCTCTCTTTCTCTCTTATTCTCTCTCGTTCTCAATGAACGGTTGACGATTTTCAACAGCTCTACGGGGCACCGGGTGTCAGAATCACTTTCTACCAATCACCGCACCGGCGCGAAGGGGAAGTGCTGACTGGGCGCTTGATGCGATGAATGCGATCATTGTTGTTCGCCTAACCGCCTCCGCGCGCCTCCCAAGCTCCGTTCAACTAAGGTTCATTCGCAGAACTGCAATTTCGCGTTCAGCAAACCTCAACCTGACACCGGAACATATCCCGATGAAAGGGATAATCAAAGAGCCGCGTTGATACTTTTCGCTAGCTGGCGTCTGCTGCGATCAGCCTTGACCCGGTGCTCCTTCCCGGAGGTTTCTCTCTCTCTCTCTCTCTCTCTCTCTCTCTCTCTCTCTCTCTCTCTTTCTCAGAGAAATGGCGATCTCTCTTTCCAGAGCGAATTGGGTCGAACGAAAATCAGATTACCCCCGGCCGAGCGGAAACCGCCGAGATTCCTCGAACACGCGGTTTTGTCGTGCGATGACTGTTCTCGTGAATGAAACTCGTTTAAAGTTTCATTTTTGGAGCCGGCGCATGGTGGTTTTGGAATTCTGATATTATTAACTTGGAAAGTTATCGGTGCGCGAGCGCACACTCCAATTCACCTGCAACAGGATGATTATCGAATGTGAAGGAACGTTGATGAAACATTACGAAATTCGTTCGAGCTGCTGGCTCTGCTGTTAATATTGTACAAGGACCGCGCGGGAGCTTGATAGATTAACGCGTCCACCGGCCAGACATCTAAGCTTCAGCTTCCCTGAAAAATAATTACTTTTTTTAAGAGCTATGTTGGAGTCCTGTACTTAGCGAGCGATGCTATACCGTTTCACTCGAGCTCTAGGTTTATAGGGATTGGCTCGTTCTTATGCGGAGGTGGTTGTCGCTAGACTATGGATCTTTGTACTATATTATTATGTCTGCAGAAATAATGGAAAAATTTAAAAACAATTTGACAATATTCTTTTGACATTTTCAAGTTATTCAAGCTATTAAGATAGAAAATGCATTTTTACATATCGGCGCAACAAATTTTGTTCAAAAATTCACAGTCTACTCGTAACTAGACTGAGGATTTGGAGCATTGAGGAAAAAAGAAACAAGTTGGCGCACTTTAAAACCGTAGAAACATTAAAATCTGTTGGAATACAACGATACCATGCTTCCTAGTATAAGTGCGTAGGCTTAAGGGGAGTTTTTTCCCAGAGACAGAAGGGCCCTGGCGAGGGCGTAAAGTTAGGACCTTCGTCGGTCCCGTCATAGTAGCTAGCCTGAGCGCAACTTGCAAAGTAGTAGTTTTTTCACATACGGTTATATGTACAGTCGAACTACAGTGGCACACAAAAGTGTTCGTACGCCCTTTAAATCAGAATAACTTTCTGAAAATTTAACCAAACCACTTGACCTTTTTGTGAAATTAGAAGCATTGATTTACTTTTAAAATGTAAAAAAAAGATTTTGAAAAAATTGCAATTAGTAGGAATTACATGAAGAAATAAGAATGGCACTTTTTCAAACTTTATTATTTCAGCCCGTAATGAAAATTCAAAATATGCGGTTTGTAGATCTATGTTATTTACACGTATGCTGAAAATTTCATCGAAATCAGTTAACAAACACATGAGCTACAAGCGGTTGAAAGTCGTGATAATAGCAGTTTTTCACGACTTTTGATCCGTTTCTGCTTAAAATCCATAGTTTCTTACATCTTTCGATACGCGTCGTTTTTTTCTGCGTCAATCGATTGTGATGAAATTTTTAGCACACGTATAACTAACATAGATTTATAAAAGGCATATTTTGAATTTTCATTATGGGCTAAAATAAAGAAGTTTTAAAAAGTACCATTTTTATTTGTTCATGTAATTTGTACTAACTGCAATTTTATCAAAATTTCTTTTGCACGTGATTTACTAAATAAATGCTTCTAATTGCTAAAAAAAGGTCAAGTGGTTTGGTCAAATTCTGAGAAAGTTATTCTGATTCAAAGGGCGTACGAACACTTTTGTGGGCTACTGTATATTCGCAGTTTTATCACATTATAAATTATACGTTAAATACAGAATACGTGGAAAAACTGTTCTGGATTTATTTCATTTCCAACAAAATCAGTTATAAACATCAATATATTGTTTTCAGCCTAGTAAGATTTTTAATAAAGAAAAGGAAGGTCTACATTATTTTGCACACAAATCCGCAGTTTATTCATAACTAGAGTGTGGATTTTATGCATTTATGGCTAAAACGAGTTGGTACAATTTGAAAAAGGAAAGAAATTGAAACAGTCTAGGAACGTCGATATATTGTTTTCAATTTATTGAGACCGTTGAAGAAGTGAAAATTTTTAATGTGTCTTCTACATCTGGCAATTTATCCAAATAATTTTTATTTTGCATAAAGATCCGCGGTCTACTCATAACATTTACGGTTTCACACCGAGACGAATAGAACGAAAGCCATCATTCTACAATTCCTGTTATACAATCTCCCCCGAGCAACGCGCATAAAATTCTCCGCAAAATCTCTCGCGTCAATTCGTTTGTCTGCAAAAAGTCCATCAAACTCGACAAAATAAAAACCATCTCGCAACATCCAGCATTTCCCTCCCGCCAAAAAAGACAAAATCGCGAATTCGATCATCGGGGGAAGTTTCATCTTCTGGTTCGTCCGATTCCTCGAGCAATCTCGGCTATCAGCGTCCGAAAACGAGAAGGGTTGGAAAATCGAAAAAAAAGAAAAGAAAAAAGAAGAAGCTTCGACGTGTCCCAGTTCCTCGGAATCGGCCCTGTATTTATAATCCGACGACGATCAGGAATTAATGGAGATCGTCGCCATAGAACGGCAGTGTAATCACGTTTCTCATTCCGCTCGGAATCGCCGGTGGAAATTGCCGAAGAGTTTCGCCTGGTATCGCGGCACGGGGCTTTTTTCCTTGCCCCTGTTGTCGCCCAGGTCCTTGCCGCCCCTGGTCCACGAAATTAACCACTTTTCGCGGTGGGCCGGCCAATTGTTGTTAATTAATTCGGGCAGAAAGCGAGGAATATGGGGATCGGTGTCGGGGCGCGTGCGTTTGTCAACAAAGAGGCCGGCAATTAATTAACCAAAGTGGCTACGGCGAGAACGGCGACGGCATTGTCGCAGTCCGTAGCGGCCATTGTCAGACGCGGGACAGGTACGGGGACAGGTACAACAACGGGCACAGGTACGAAGCCACCTGAAACCTCAAACACACCGGCGCACAGCGGTGCTACAGTCACTCCCATTAATATTCGGACAATCTTAAAAAGATGATAACTTGTTTAATATTGGATCATACAACTTGGACTTTTTTGAGAAGTTAGAACAATTATTTTACTACATGACGTGTAGAAGAAATTTTGAAACAATTGCAATTGGTCGGTATTGTAGAGAAAATACTGAAAGTTATAGATTACAATTTTGTTATGTGGGCCTATATTGAAAATTTTAGAAATATGTTTTGTTGATTTGTGTCAGTTATATACATTCTGAAAATTTCATCAAAACCGGATGACGTGGAAAACAGCGACAGGCATTCAAAGATGTAGGAATCCTTCGATTTATTACAGTTTAAGGCAGAAAAAAGTGGAAAGCTGCAATTTTCACCATCTTTAAACGGCTGTAACTCATTGCAAGGTTTACCGATTTTGGTGAAATTTTCAGAGTGTATACAGTTGACACAGATCTACAAAACGTATTTGTTAAACTTTTAATATAGACCTACATAAAACAGTTCTAAAAAAACAACTGTTAGTATTTTCTTTGCAATTCCGACCAATTACAATTTTTCCAACATTTAGTGTTTGCGTCATGTAGTCAACCAATTGTTCTAAGTTCTCGAAAAAATCCAAGACATATCGTTCAATATTAAAAAAGTTATCGTCTTTTTAGGTGTGTCCGAATATTAATGGGAGCGACTGTAGTTGGACAAAACCTTCTTTCACTTTTTCCCATCTTTTGTTTACAATACATTTACAGATATTGGGAATATTAACTCATATAGATTTTTCTGCTTCTTCTCATAACGTTTCTATGCATGATTTTCCCAAAACATATTTATACCATCCATTAAGACGATGGTCTTTTCAAAAATTCCTCGAAACGTCAAAAAATCCGGATCGTGAAATAACGATCACTGTCACTAAAAATATAAATATTGTTAATTTCCGCACAATAAAATTTGCATGGAAAGAAAGCTTAAAGTCTGCTCTAATGCTACCAAGAAATTTTTTCGTTTGTTTGGCGTTTGTTTTGTGTTGTTTACTAAACTGTTTACTAAATAGTGTTTACTACAAATCCAAATATTATTACAACCGATGATTGGACATCTTAATATGCACAGAGTTATTTATCGCTGATTTGACCGCAGACTTGCCCCAACTTTAACTTCGAGTACCCAAATATTGCAAACTTTCGGGACCCCGACTCGACCCGAGGCTCGGGTACCCGAAATTTCGGGTACCTGATGTTCAGTCATTATTGAAGTGTAGTGACAATGTATTGTGTTCTTTCCCTGTACTATATAATATTTATAAGAGCTTTGTTTATCATGTACAGTGGCGTGCAAAAGTATTCGGACTTTAAAAACGAATAATTTTTCAAAATTAGCTCAAACAGCTTGAGTTTTTTTTAGATGTTAAACGCATTAGTTTACTGGGTAGCGTGTAAATAATTGTTTCTAAAAATTGTTATTGGTAGGAATGATGACGAAAATAGTAAAGGTCATCATTTTCAACTTTTTAGTCTGTACCTTTAACAAAAATTTAAAAGACACGTTTTATAGGTTTCAGTAAGATATGTACATGTACAAAGTTTCATCGAAATCGGTTAACGTTGTTATGAGTTACAAACATCTAAATGTGATTACATAAGGACAAAATTCCCTGAAAAGACCGAAAATCTGCGACTTTCACCCTTAAGCTCCCATCTTGCAATGTTCGTAGCTCATAGCAACATTAACCGATTTCGATGAAACTTTGCGCATGTATATAACCTATGGAGATCTACAAAACGTATATTTTAAATTTTCATTACAGGCACTGATAAAAAAGTTAAAAATCGTGACTCTTACTTTTATCTTCACAATTTCGACCATTAGCAATTTGTATAAATAATTATTTCCACGCTACCGAGTTAACTAATCCTTCTAACATCTCAAAAAAAGTCTCAAAAGTTTGAACTAATTTTGAAAAAGTTATTCGTTTTTAAAGGGTGTTCGGTTACTTTTGCATGCCACTGTATATTCGTTCGTTCTCATAATTTGGGCATTGCCATATGACCTGGTTCAGATCTTGAATAATGAATAGCTCATAATAAAGTGAATATCTGGATACTCAGTCTATTAATACCACTAAAATCAACGATCTGGCGTTGTGGGTTTATCTTTGTACACAATACATTTTATTTTGCCCCATAAATAAAAGTCCAATGGTGTCAGATCCGGAGAACGGTCTGGCCATGGAATTGTTCCTCGTCGCCCAATCCAGCGTCCAGGATATATCGTATTTAGCATCGTTCTGGCAACTTTAGAATAATGCGCTGGACAACCATCATGTTGAAGCCCACAACGCCAGAGGATATGCGGCAAAGGATTACTGCAGCATGTTCTACAATTACGTCTCAGGAAATCGACAATGCCTACAGATCATTTAATGCGAGATTGCAATATTGCATAAAGGAGGATGGTCAACATTTCGAACATTTATTATGATATGTAAAGGTCAACCCGCCATAAACAACGCGTAATCTTTGCTGAAACACGTAAGTTTTAAACTTCCACATTTTATCCGCTCCAACATGATTACTCTTGCTCAAGGTCATTTCAAGGTTAAAAAAGGTGGTATCCACAAAATTCAGTTTTTTATTGTCTATTATGCTATCGTAAAAAAATATACTATTCCATTTAAAAAAACATCGGTGATCTTGAAATTTCATTAAAAAACACGACATAAAAATTTTTTTCTTTACCATTATATTTGCCCCCTGCAATAGTGTCACTTTGTCCTCTGAAGTTTTCTGATAGTACTGCAAATACGACAGATATTTAGGTGTTCCCATTTATGTGGGTCACCCTGTATAAAGCAGAAGCAACGTTACAGATTTTTGATCGCCGTCAAGTCGTTTCGTCGTACTGTGTAGCATGCATCGCGGTACAGCGCGGTGCCATCTTCTGGTTCGCCTTTTCTAACGCGGGTTCCCGCGACCATTGTCGCCGGCTGTAAGCATTGTAAACGTCGCTATCAATTACGATTCGTCGATTTATCGGCCACCGGTAAAACGGACGTTTTACTGCGAGCCCGGAGCCCTGGGACCGATTATCGGTGCCCATCGGCGATCGTAAACGGCAATTTGTGCCCAATTATCCGCCGCGATCCACCGCTCTCTCCTTCACTCCTTCCCTCCTTCTCTCTTTCTCTCGGTACGCTCCGGACACGTCGACTTTTATTACGCCGATTTACAGGGCCGATGGAGACCTTACCGCGATCGCCTGTTAACCGGCGACTGTCTCGTTTCGGTACCACTTTTCCGGATCAGAAACGAGATTGACTCTTCTCGGCCTTTAATTACTCGTTAAGCCTGTCTCAGCTTGGCTTGATTAATTGAAAGGAATTCACGGGCAATCTACTGAATTTCTTCACATGGCGATTGATTAATAATAATGGCGATCTTTCGAGTACTCTCGTTTAGGTGGCCTCTTCTTTCACGATTTTGCTGTGTTCATCCATTTTTTCGGACGTCTTCTGTTAGCCCACTTTGTCAACACCTTTTCAGCCTCTGTATTTTGTCGATGTTACCGAGGACACTTTCATTACGTGCACCACAAGTTACTTTATTAAGACATGACACACCGGTCACGAGTACACTCGTGTTCTTCACTGCACAGCAAAGTGTTCAAAGGCATAGTAATAATAGAACTATTTTTATTCATGTGCATCTGGATAAAGTAATCGAGTCAAACATTAAATATTTCCTTTGCTATTTTGGAAACTAAAATAATTTCACTTAAATGATGAAAAGTATATGGAAGGAGAAACAAATTTTTGGATGACATCATATATATTTGGGACATGTAAAATCTGTTAATCTTGTTATTCCATTAAAATCTCTATATGTGTATGAGCACTGTATAAGAATGAAATGAAGGAGAAATGGTGTGTTTGATTAAAAATCTGTTTAATATTCTTTGAGGATTATTATCTTTATTCCATCCACAGTGGTGGCGTTCATCCACAAAGGATTACGTAAACAAATTGTTGCCTCAAGTCCGCGAGCGTGATTGTTGCGGATTACTTGTTCGCTTTAGTAAATGTATTGCACCAGTTTTGATAATGAGTAAATGTTAGGGGTGTGCGGGTACCCGAAATGGTAGTCGGTTCGGGGTCCCGAAAGTTTGCAATATTCAGGTACTCGAAGTTAAAGTTGTATTTACATAAGCATAATACTGTCTTATGATTTTTCAGTTCAATCTTTTATTTTCAATAGCAGGTTCAGAATGATTTTTGTATTTTTAGCGTAATCGCTTATCAAACTTCGCGAGGAAAAAAATATTTTAGAATACATTATGTGAAAGAATGTACGTAAATGACGTTTCTGTTTCTAGTAAACACTGTTCTTACAAGACAAGGACTCTTAGTCCGCACACTGTTCGTATAAGAGCACTGCTTCGTAAACAGTGTTTACTACAAATCGAAATATTATTACAACCGATGATTGGACGTTTTAACACTTCGACTGCCAAAGCAATGGCCTCAAAAATTTCATAAAATCGAAGTAATTTATTTAAAGAAAAAACTATTGGAAAATTAAAATTTAGGACACCGAGTAGTTCTTTAACCTTTTTGCATTTCCTAGATATTAACCAAATTTGGTACAATAATTATATTAGCGTAATAATTTATTTTTAAGTATGGACAAATAATTCTGTTACCCGTATATGGGTGACACGGCAGTCTACCTGTTAATATGCACAGAGTCACAGAATTATTTATTGTTGATTTGACTGCAGACTTGCCCCAACTTTAACTTCGACACGACCCGACTACCTTTTCGGGTACCTGAAATCGCGGGTACCCGAACAAATTTCCCGACCCGAGCCGACCCGAAATTTCGAGTACTCGCACACCCCTAGTAAATGTATTTAACAATTGTATGGGATCAGGACCCCCCAGACCAAATAGTGTATGGAGATTAGGAAAAGTCGGAGGGTTCCGAGGGTATATGCAGGGCTGATCAACTACAAATCGCGAAGTCCTGGGTTCGATTTCCGGCGCGTTATCCCTCCTTTTTCCTAAGATCCTACAATTGTATAATCTTGTCGTGCTGCGCTTCGTTTGAAGTGCTATTGTACAGTGTTGTGATTTTTCAAGTGACCTTTCTAAGTGTCTTCGGTGCGAGAAATGTCCGGCATTTATACCATTTTGGTGTTCGTGTAGCGCACCAATCAGGTGTGCTATCGTTTGGTGGCAGGTAGTTTGCAGGTGGTCGCGCGCGGTCGCTGCATCTTCGGTAGCAGGGTGTGTGTTTCGCGAAAGTTAGATATTGTCGAAAGTATGAATGATTGACTGAAGTACATGTTCTTCAGAGACTGAACACAAATAAAGAAAGATAAATTCATATTTCCTGCTTTCCAGTATAATGTTTGCTTTTGAAAAGCTTTAAAACCATAAAAATTTATGTTTAAATTACCTATGAAATTTAGAAAATAAAGATGAGTGAATTTCCAAGTCAATTGTTGTGGAATGAATGCAGAAGTTGCAGATTGAGGTAAAACTGAAAGGTTAAAAATTGTGTATGAAATATAAAGGATAAAGATGAGTGAATTTCAAAGTTAATTGTTGTGGAACAAACGGAGAAGTTACAGATTGAGATAATCCTGAAGGATTAAAAATCGTCTATGAAATTCAGAGGATAAAGACAAGTGTATTTCCAAGTTAATTGTTGCGAAACAAACGCGAGCGTTGCAGATTGAGATGAAGCTCAAGGGTTAAAAACGATCAATGAGATTTGCAACTGAAACTGAAGGATTAAGAATCGTCTCTGTGAAATTCAGAGGATAAAGATGAGTAAATTCCCGAGTCACTTGTTATGGAATAAATGGGTGCTCTTTATTAACGTGTGATAAGAGAATTAACATTCCAGCAATTTCAAACGCAAATTCTCTAAAGTTGGACCTGCGCGAGCATCTTCCTTGCGCCATCTTTCTCGGCTAAATTGCAGACGCCATGCCACCGCGACAAGATTGTAGAAAACATTACAGCCAACTATCTCGTCGCGGTCCTTCGGTCGTTCGCCAGAAGAACGACTTGTTTTTGTGGGGTCAGCCGAGAAATAAAGTGTGCGCAGATGTTTCAGCCACATAAAGATCGACATGAAGCAGCGTATCATTGCCGAATGATGTTCAAACGAAACCAGACATGCTAAACGTCGCATAATAGAATCATTTATGAGAGACAAGCCCCTCTCCTAAAATAATGATCAATCTAAATTTCGTTCGACCAGCAACTCCTCATTGTGAACACTCGAATATATCGTTCATTTTTTTGTTGAAGGTGACGATACCACGCTGCATTTTTATCAGGATTTAATCCATGTTCACCCGAAGACAATTTTAAACTTCGTTTTTGAATTTCAACTCGAGACAACTTTATCAAAGTTCCAGTGATTAGCGTGCGCTCTCTGGAAGTTGTAAATTGTTCATGAAATTTTAAATATCAGATTAAAAGTGAAACCAACGCTCATCGGATTAAAAGTAATTCTTCCGGATTTTAAAAAACTGCAAGCTTAACGCACGCGACAACAGTTGTTTCATACTGTAAGCACAGTCTTGGTCATGTTAATAAAAAATCTGTGATTCGCTGTCAGGGATATCTTAATCAATTTTTCAGTAGCAATTACAATTTCAACCAATTTGGATCAGTGGGTCACACTCGATAACGTAATAATTCAGTCCACTTTTCTGAAATTGTTATTTCAAGCACAATGCGATTAAAAATTCTACTAATCCTCGCTTGACGGATCGTAGTTGACCCAGCCATCGTCATGCAAGGGTTAATTGGCTTTCGATAATTAAAACATTAAGTAGAGTCTGGTAAAATTAATCACGGTAAGCTTCTCAGGTGAAATTATTTTTATCTTAAACACGGTCAAGTTTGTTGTTTCATATTTATTTAAAATATGAGGTCATGAATAAAACACGCTGAATAGAATCAAACCGTAAAATAAAAATGGATGAATATTAACGGGAATCTTCCGTGAAATATTTTTAACACGTTGATCGCCCACTCGACAGTCACAAAAATTACACAAAATCGAAGCAATTTGTTTAACAAAGCAGAATCTGAGAAGTTCCGTCTCCTAGATGTTAATTACTGTTTAAAACCTCTTCCATTTCGTAGATCGTGAGTAAATTTTCATTCAATTTACCAACGTAAACATTAATTTTCAATTCTGTAGAAATAATTCCGTCACCCAGATATGGGCGATATAGCGATCAAAGTGTTAAGGAACATATGAGGATTAATTTCAGTATCTGGCACGGCGACGAGACAAATATAAATATTCACATATCATCGTCTCGATGTAAATTAAATATAACACAAAAACTGTATCATTCTCGGAAGCTCGATTAGAAAGCAACACGCATCATCTCCAGTAGCTCCGATTGTCGTCAATGATCTTAAGTAGCAGATTTCACCACGTGGACAGTCGCTTAGCAGAGATTCGTTTCATCAGCAGTTATGGGAGCTCATTGTTGCCCGGCTAGATAACTGGAAGGACGATCTATATTTACTCGCGAAGTTCGCTGAATCGGCTTTTCTTGTCCAGTGGCTGAGCAGAAAGATAACAAAAATGTTTATAGCTACGGACTAATCCATTTTTATTAACGACTATTTTAAATCGACGGTCGTAAAATAGACCGGTACCCGTCGGCTTGTAAATTGCCACACCACGGTGCTGGAATGTGCTTTTCACCTAATTAATGCAATTGCTATCGTTGCAATAGTCGATTGCAAGGATTGTTGATATTCAAAAGTAGGATTTTAAAATTTGGTTTTAAACGCGACTTTAAATATTAATATGTAAGAAGCAGTGAATTATTTGATTAAAATTGCTAACTTTTCAACTTGAAATCGCCCCGCGCACAAGCATATTATAACCAAACTAATCTTCATGAATCAGGCTAATGTTCGATATGCAAATCCTCAAATAAATTCTAATATGATACTCCATATTGCAGCACGCAGACGGACCGATGACAATTCAGTGGTTGGACAATTTGATGTATTTTGAAATCCTATTCTCTGATGAAAAACACTAAATGAAGTCGGTATGTAATTTATATTTGGTACAGATTTTAGTTATTTTTAGTTTCTTTTTAATTTATTTGTTTTCCTATAGAGCACATTTTATTTTGTTGTAGTGATATGTGTAATTCCACAAATACTGGATAAAGTAGAAATTGTACTAGCTTTGGTTGCAATTCATACAAATTAATATTTTAATAAGATTACGATGCCTAGACTGCGGATTTTTATGCAAAATAAAAAACCCTTCCTTTCATAACCCTAATGAGTTGAAAATAGTACATACAATATTCTTAAATTCCTTCTATCTTACCAAGTTTTTAAATTGCATCCATTTGTTTTTGCTATAAATGCACAAAATTCGCAATGTGTTTAAATACAGTCAAAATGACTGGTTCCTAATGTATTTTCTTTCACAATTCCTGAAATTATAAAAATGTTTTTTAAGAAACATCTTTATTGAAGCACGTATTATAATAATTATTGTACGAAGTCTGAACAAATGCAGTCTCGTCATAGTCACAAACATACATCAGTCGTATTTATTATTCGATAGTTCTAGTATTAATGCTCAACCCTTTGTAATATAATAACGAGTCAGATTCGTGATAATAATTTCAAACAAAATATACTAAACATGAATGTTATGCCTTTATTTTAGGAAGAAATAAAATTCCACTCTTTTGTGATCAATATCGTAGCATTCAAGTAAATGTTGGAATTACAATAAATATAAATTTTTTATTCTCTTCTGTCAAATTATTGAGGATAAAACAGCTCTGATCATTGTAGTCGCAAAGAAAATTGTATGGCAAAGAACTTTTAATCATTGCACTCGTGAAGAAAATGGCGGTGCAAGGGGTTGATCAATTGTCTCGTTTTTCTTTTGTGTAAATATTCGTAAATCGAGTTTTTAAAAGTGGGTTCTTGTACAGGCTCGAGTCAAGTGTGTTTGCTGGTCAGGTGACCATGCAGTAGACGCCATCACGGTGAACCATGGGGGAGGCAAGTGTTGATAAGCGCTAGTCATTCTCGGAGTATTAATATTGCTTCAGCATCGACGTCGGCATTACCCGCCGTCAAGACGCGCGTCAACCGGAATATTTTATCTGCGACACGTGCAAACGCGCATCTAGATCATCCACTCCCCCGTAAAGAATGGCCCCAAATTGATAATATAATTATTCTGTCGCGCAAGTCGTGCTGGTATGCGATGGCCGTCACGGATTTCCATTTTCTTTTGATTAATTCATTTGTACAATGCGGCCGCGTGTTTCTTCTCGAGAAGTTCATTAGATGGAAAGCGAAATAGGCATGCTCCGGGTTTGTTGAGCTCTTCATTTTGTCTAGCTCCGCGAGCTCATAATCTCATAATCGAATGCACGGAATGTGCGGTCCGATAATTAGATTTTTACTTAATTAACACATTTACGGGCGGAATGGGTTTTCTCAATGGCACTCCACTGTGAATTTTGTCCCTACGATGCTTAAAAATATTATTATACTTGAAAAGTATTTTGCACAATATTGTCTTAACGCTAAAAGTACTGGAAGAGTCAAAATTGTTCGATTTTGATTTTTCCTTTTATGGAAATTAGGAGAACATTTTTCAATAAACTTCTTTATTCATGCACATTCTAGTGTTAATGTAATTCTTATTTATGTATACATGTACGTGTATATGGGTGATATAATTATTTGTCTAAATTGAAGTATAAATTTTTACGTTAATATAGCCACTGTACCAAATTTCATTAAAATCTGGAAAATGTCAGATGGATTAGTCAGTTTTATACATTAAAGCTTTTCAGTTTTCATTTTATATAATAAATTGATTTTATGGTATTTGTTGAGGTAGCTAGCTTGGCACTCAAAGCGTCAATAACTTTATTAAGTTGAAAATAAAGCAGCAGTGTTTCAAGAATCATTACATGGTTTTACTGTTTTACATTTGATTTAATTATTTTCACCTAAGTGCATAAAATCCGCGATCTACTAATGAGTGGCGATATTCTAGCGTATGAAAATGATTTTATATTCTTTTGTATGAATAAATACAAGCCATTATATTAAAGATTAAACGCAATTTGCTGAAACAACATGGTGGATTACTTCGGATCGATCATCGTACACGTTTCGCACACTGTGTGGGAATCGATCCACTGCGTAAACTGGATCTTCCGGAAAACATTAAAGCGAATCGAAGCAACGACAGATAATTATTATCATTATCTTTAGTATCTTCATTACAGTAGAGGAGAAAGGAAAATAATTATATGAACAGGCAAAAATAAAGTTGAACGGGGTGAAAAAATAAAGAATCTGTGTTGCGCCTGGTGCTGCCAGTATTTTTATACTATTATGTCATTACCTGTTTAAAGAAACTAAAGATATATTATTTGTTATATGTGAAACCTGTTAATACTTGCTTTCGTTTTACTAATTACGGTGTCGCATTATTTCTGAGCTGTTTATGACATGCTTGATCACCAAAGCAGCTGGTAAACAGCGAATCATCATATCTACACAATTTTAAAGCACAAGGAAATACTTAACGACAATTTCAATATTTTCTTATTATAAGAAATTTTTTAGTGGACAACATCAATTTTGCTTCGAGTCTGGGTTTTATAAAAGTAGTAATTTTTATGAGATCCGCAGTCTAATTATTGACTGCGGATTTTATACATTTATGACAAGAATGAGTGAATGTAACGTGAATCAGTAAGAAGATTGAAAGAATTTCAGAGTATCAATATAATACTTTCGACCTATTAAAGTTATCTAAAGTAATTGAAAAAAGAAAAAAACTCTTAAGTAGCTCACATTTCCTACATCAGGTGCAGACAGCTTTTGTTTTCCATAAAGATCCGCAATTTATTAATCATTTAAGTCAAGAAAAGTGACTAGTCCGTAGTATTGTTAAAATATTGAAAGCTTTAATTTTGTAAACAGCAGAATTTCTTGTTAATTATTATATTGTATCGTATTGTATGTATGAATCTCTGTTGATATAGGGTGTTTCAAAATGGAGGCACAAACATTGTCAGGTTTTTCTAAAGCTATGTAGGAAATGCCTGACGAGTTCAATTTTAATTTATCGAATATTTTTAAATCAGAATCGAAAATTTGGAATTTGTATAGAATTCCAATTTTTCCATTTTCCATCGTTTTGTGTTGGCTGAAAGTCACCAGGCATTAAACTCGCAATACCATTGCGAGAACAGTACGATTTGAAAGTTTCGCGGATAGTTAGGTATTCAGAATGGGAGTCCATGTTTATAGGAGGCGTTCTTATCCGAAAAGTTTTTTTACGCGCACCTTGAAGCACTCTATGTATAGTATAATACCATAGAAGTATCGTTAACACGCGGGGAACGTTTGTATAAATATTTATGAAAGGCGAAAAGGATTTTCTTTAGGATTTGTAAAGTATTGCGGCTGTTTCGATGGGGGAAGGAGGTGTCGATGGGGGAACGAGGTGTCGATGCGTCTGCAGATCTAATATCCAAAATATTTCCATATGCAGTGTCTGCCAGGTGGACACAGATACGCTATCGCACGATGCTTCCGTTGTTCGCGGCCGGTGAATTTAGTTTCGCGACGGGACCACGGACGACAGTCGGCATATCCACCCGTTGTGAAATCCGGTCGACTGAAAAATTCATATCCGCGCCATTAACCATCCGGAAACTGAATGCACGCCGTATTGGCTTTCCCGTGACACATGCTCGTTTTAAGAGCAGAGGAAACGGAATGCCGGAATTTTTATTATATATCAGCATCCGTTTCGCGCGGCAGGTCATCCTTCCATTTTATTGCCCGTCAGATGAATTCGAGATTAAAATCGATGAGATTTCTTGGCGGGCGTAGAATGTGTAATCGCAGCTTGTTAACGTTCGCTGCCATTTCACTCCATTCATGGAACGGTTGTCTATAAGACGGGCATCCGTTACAAATTTTTACAGGTTCAAATACAAAAATACGTCTCTGTGTCTGAGCAAAAGACTTGTTGATTCTTTTTTGTTCAATCTGTCTCATTTAGAATGAAACTAAAATTATGTAACCCTTACTTGTCCCTTGTGTCATCTTGGTACATTTTCTACTGATTCCGAATGAATAATCGATACGTTCTACTCTTCGTTTTATTAGTTATGAACAACACGAAAAACCATATTTCAAACTTATTACTGAACTGCAAATTTTATGCATTTATATACTTTTATATATTTTATATACTTTTATATACGATACTGTTATATTATTTTCAACCTATTAAACATATTAAGAAAGAAAGAAGTTTTTCATTTCTCTATAGTTTGTTGCAATTTTGGTAGAAAATTTTATCTTGCGTAAACATCGGCAGTCCACTCATGATACTTTGTTTGATCTTTTAAACTTGTGTTGATTCTGAGTGTATAAATCGTTCAATTAGTGTAGACAATTTTTATTCTGCATGTTTTAAACTTGCATTGATTTTGAGCGGATTAATCTTGATCCGCGAGCATTGTGACCGATCGCCAGCATCCTACGTCCAGCGTTGCATTAAATTGTCGACAACGGCCGACTCGCGAAAGTTGGTGAAACAGATGCGAGCGTCGTTGTCGGCGTCGAACGGTGTCGCGACGCGTCGCGTCGGTACCATCGGCAATTCGATTCTCTCGGCGCATCCCCTCGAGAGTTTACGAAACGTGGCCTCCCGTGTCCGAAGTTAACGCCGAAGACAGACCGAGTTCGCAAACTGAGTTTCCATATTCTTCCGAGGCGCAGTCGCAATTTCTGCGATCCCCGGCTGAACGGGATTGTAGTATTGTTTGCAAAACAGACGCGGATGGCTTTTACCGTCGCTGCATTCGTTCCCGGGGCGGGCGAGAATGATGTCGGCTACCCTATCCGCCGCGAATAGACTGCGAATTGTATTCATTTATGGCGAACGCTGAAAACTATTGCGAAACCGAACCAATCTATTTAACCTTTGCAATCGGAGGTATTTTAATTACGAATTCAAACATTTTATCCGACCAAGAATATTTCCATTCTATATGATTTTTTTCATTTTGTTTTTTAGTATCTAATTTATTGAATACAAATTTAGTAATGTAAACAATATTTTGAATAATGGTATAGCGCTCGAGTGGTACCTCATAGTCACCACTCGAGTGCTAACGTTTAGCGCTTTATCTACTGGTACGGTTTCTCCAAAACTTGCTTTCGAATTTTTGCAAATACAATATATATATATATATATATATATATATATATATATATGTGTGTGTATGTGTGTGTGTGTGTCTTTATTGCTCCCCTTAGGGTTACATTTCCATACAGTTACCGCTCTTACATTGCCTCTTCCCTTCCGCCTCTATTACCGTATCCTAACCTTACTTTACCTTAAGACTAACTTATTCCATAACGCATTAATCCTACTTAATCCTACTTAACGCTGTACACCTCCAACCGCTCTTACAATGTAACTTAACAACTATACCTAAACCTATTCCCATTTTCTTTTACACACACACGCAAAACTTCCCTACTCGTGGACCCCCTCTTCCGGTCGCTCATCATTCACCCCAATCCTGGAAATACATAGTATATAATACATACAAATATAATAGTATCATTAGACGAGGATTTTTATGCATCTGTAGCATGTACGAATTTTCGATAATGTACTTTAAAGAACCTTTTGGCTAAAGGAAGACAACCTTCTCTTGATTTAGCTTTCTTGGAAATACATGTGGACACTGTCATTTGCATAAAGATCCGCAGACGACATCGGAATTTTCCAGTTTGATTGGCACACATATAATAACAAAATACAATAGGCTGTGTACAAAAACTAATAAATGACAAGTAACCAAAATCTATACAATTTTCAAATTTATTTAAAGTTTATGGAACTTCGAAAAGAACGATAAAAAATATACCAGAAAACGATAAGTTTACAATTCTAAACCTTGTAGTTCTCGGGAGTTTTAGTTTGTTCGGTTTTTTATACTAAAAAGTAATTTTTAAGTTCGTCAAAGATTCTGTCATCCATACAGAACCGACTATATAAATGCTAATTTTAATCCACCTTATCTTTTCTTTAAACGTGCTTTGCTATGTATGTTTTTAAATCTGAATTTCATTATTATAAACCTTTAGTTTTCTGTTGTGGGAAACACGCTCCATTATCGCGGAAGTTCATGCATTAATTTAACATTTACATATGTCGCAATCTCGTTACAGATAACACACTAGATAAATATTTTGCCTAATCCCTAATAATTGAGTTTGGTTCACTCTGTTTAAGCACACAAAATTTCCAGTCTATTTCCCATGTATTATTGCAGAAGTCCATTATACATTCCATT
Source organism: Sphecodes monilicornis (assembly GCA_913789915.3). Taxonomy (NCBI): domain Eukaryota; kingdom Metazoa; phylum Arthropoda; class Insecta; order Hymenoptera; family Halictidae; genus Sphecodes; species Sphecodes monilicornis. Next base: position 12,432,435 of record OU565286.1, on the reverse strand, counting down.
GTAAGTAAATATTATCGTGTAGTAACGTCTATTTCTCCCTTTCGCCACTTGGTTCGCGAAACTTGTATGTATATTTTGATTATCATACAAAATTTTATGGAATTTCACGTTTTTGGAACAAAATTTGATATCACAGAAATTCGATAAAATATCCACCACTATCGGCCTCTGTATACTGCAAATAAAATAAATTCTAATACAGTTTGCCTTTGAAGGATTTGATACGCTGTAAATACACGAAGATCTGCATTATGTTGATCATCATTAGTGGGTTGGTTGCTATTACAGCAAGAATGAGAAGCTGGAATATAAAACTGTAAAAACATTAGAAGAATTTGAAAATACTGTTATTATTTTTAACATATTAAAAATTCGGAAGAAAATGAATGAATTTTTATTTAAATTTCGTTCTTCTCGACTAATACAGAAAATTTTCATTTCTTACAAAGATCCACAGTCTAATGATCATATTAGTAACAATCTTTCTAATGTCTGTATCAAATACGTCAATAAATAATTTAACCAATTCTGCAAAGACATTCGCAATCCAAAATCAAGATTGACAGCTCATATTCGAAGCTGCACAACGAGTATACTCTTTATGCAAAACAGAATTCATTACCATTTGCAGTAAAATTTTCAAATTAAAATGATTGTGTAATTATTGTGAACTAAAAGATATTCGTAAACAGTCACTTGAGAATATTTATAAACAAGGATCAAATAAAAATGAAAACAAACAAAGCATTAAAAAGCTTTTAAAAACGTGTATATTTTGAGACACAATGAAATGAACACATAAAAATCAAGATATAGGATGTGATCAATAAAATACTAAAAAAATTGGAGACCCAACGTAGATAAACATTTAAAAGTGAAGATTCACAGCTCGCAGGAAATGGAAAATGTTACTTTAACACTAGGTATACGGAGCACTAAAAGTTATCATGTTACATTACTTTATAGAAATAACAAGAATGTATTCTTCCAAACTTTCAACCATCCTTTCTATAGTATGTACCCAAAGAAATACATTTGTTGAATAATTCTTCATGGATACATTTTTACATTCTCAATATCTGTAAATTAAAAATATTACAACTCGTTATTTTGACGAGTCCCGTAAACCCACTGTTAACAAAATTGCGCACTGTGTGACCAATGTAATATTTTCAAAATTGGATACTCAACATATCGCACCCCTACAAGAGCAATGACACAACTCAAACAATTATTCTTCTAATCAGTCCCGAATGACATAAGTGACGAGTGTTAAAGCAGTTACTGAATATCTGTTTTTGAGGAACATTGTAAACTTCAATATATCAAAATATCATAACTTTAATTGCAATAACTATTTCACAATTTCACGAAATTTAATTATAATTTTGTTTCTTCTAGGGGTGCTTAAACACTTAAAAATCGTAATACATAGTTAAGAGTAGAGAGTTCTGACGGTCGAGAAACCTTCGACGACCACTCGTCCGAGGAAAAATTTGAAAATCTTGTTTTTCTCTCAGACATATCATTAAGAATCCAGCGGATTAGTTCTTGGCGTTGAAACTACAATTTGAGCATTAATCAGTGGCAGCTCCTGTACGCGAACGTGAACAGTAATTTCCTTGCATCGATTAAACGCCAACAGAACTGTTCGAAACGGGAAAGACGTCCGTCGGCGCGGCGTCGAGTCCTCTGGTAAACAGGTGGCCACAAACCATCGGTTAAAACCGCTTTATCTCGATCGACGCCTCGCCCGGCACAATTAAACGTGCCATGTAAATTTGCTCGTGGAAGCGGGGGAGGGTATGGGGGTTGACGAGGGTTGGAGGCGAAGAAAACGGTCAGATCGACGTTAAAAAGGTGGCTCGCGAAGGACGAGGAGGAAAGGAAAGGAAGCAAGGGATGAAATCGAACGGGACAGCAGGGACCGTGGAACGGTATTTTCCTCTTCGATTCCATTTTCCACCCCCTCATCGGAATGGGATCTCGCTAATGTAACTGCCAGCTCCTGGCAACAGTCGGATACGCAGAACCGTCGGACAAGAAGGAAAAAGGAGAAGAACGGTCCTGGGCGAAGGGCTAGCGTACAACGAAGGGGGAAAAAATGTAATTACAACGGAGAATGATAATGAAGTTTACATTTTAATAACCCGCCGTGTCGCCAGATGGTCCCGAATGCAATATTAATACCGCCCCCTTCAGCGTTCGCAGCTACTGTACCGTGGACGCTGAAGGTCCAGCGGCGCGTGTTACACGTGTGCAGGTCTGCATGCTGTCCGAGGACTTCTGCACACAGGTATATACGAACGTATATACAGGGTGTCCCACCTAACACCGTCACTTTTAATTATTTCCTCGCTCCAAAAATGCTTCAGAAGTTAATGTACTCCCAGAGGGAAATTAAGCCGCGGGATTAAAAAAAAATAACAACTTCATCATTTCATGGTATTAGTATACGGAATCATATCATATAGCACCTCGTTGAATTCGTCTCGACACCCGCTGTAACGTTACGAGTACAAAAATGTAGGCTGCTGTTAAAAAAAATTATTTTAGTTTGAGAATCCCCTCCACTCCGGAAATTTAATTATATCACATAATGCGTCGTGTCATACTGAATCGTTTTTGTAAGAACACTTTTCTTGTAGTTGTCAATTTTTCACGAGATAATTCACCATTTAAATGTAACCGTCGGTGCACGGTGTTTGATTTATCTGGGAACGTTCAATATATCTCGAGAAATATAGTGAGATATGAAAAAATGTTTTAGGCAAAAGTCGCGCAATGTCGAGGGGAATGTATCACAATCGCGTTTTTTTGACCTTGAAATGACCATGGAATGCCCTGCGAATGTATATTTGTTTTCATTCACTTTACTTATATTTTTAGTGATGTTAATTCTTGCCACGCAACATTGAGTCAGACTTGTAGCGAAATTCCAAGCAAAATCTATTAGGTCTGAATGTTATTCCTTTCTCTTAAGTCGAAATAAAATTCTGTTCTTCTTTTATCAATATTTAACCCTTTTAGCACCTCAGAAAAAATGTATCGGCTTCATTGATTTCCCAAGAAATATCTTGAGTGGATATTTCGCCCTCCCTTTTTTAATACAGTTTAAATACATGTAATGATTAGATAAATAATGAGATATTTTATTCCTTTTGATTCGTGTCACAACTACATTCACACGAATTAAACTGTTACTCCATTTTGTTGTTTTAGACCAATAGGACGGTTGAAACGGTGTCAGTCACTAAGGCACATTTTATTATATGTCCCTCTTCAAGGAACTATAGCGTTTACAATTTTAAATATTTTGACTTCATAACATTCTATTGTATAGTCCAAATAATAGAAAATATGTCTGCGAAACCTCAACACAAAATTGTCGCCGTGTTTCTTTATAACAATTTCCGTACAACGTCTAGTAAATGACACTTTAGACCAGAAGATTCCTTTAAGGGATGTATTCACATTCAGAATCGTCAGTTATATATAATTTATATAAATTTAACAATTACTATTGAAATTGTTGTGTGATGCCAACAGCTTGTCACTTTTAATAGTTGCCATGATATCTGAATATTCAATTGGTCGTCTTCATATTTTACACAAACATAAAATAGAAATTCTTTTATTTTGTGAAGTAGAATGATGCAGAAAAAAAAAAGTTCAACAACGTGCCACCGTGGCAGTCGTATGAAACAGAAATTCATTAACATTGAAACTTCTTCAAGCAATAAGAAAAAAACTATCGTCGATATTAATGTAATTCTAGTTCACAAGATAGTAGGATCTCTGCTTCATACATGGAAGAGGATTTAGCAATTCATGATTGAGATATCGTGGCAGCCATGAAAAGTGATATGCCGCTAGAATCATACTATAACTTACAGAATATTAAAAATAATTGCATGAAAATTACAGTGTGTTATTCTGAAATACAGACAAACAAGTATATAACACTTTGAAATATTATAATAAATAATGACACTTTTGATCTCACAAATTGTCTAAAATTGACGGCTCTGAATGGGAACACCCCCTTGAGGGTGGCGAAGTCAGTCGGGACACCCTGTATACGCGCATAGATGTGTAGAGGAGGAGGAAAGAAACCGAAGAGAATGCGCGAGGCGTTATTGCGTTTCACGAAGAATGCAGTCCACGGCGTCATAATATATTTGCACCGTGCGGACCGTCGTCCGGGGTCGGCTACGCGTCAACGCACCCTCTCACGCCCTCTACCGGTCTCTCTCAGCCTCTCTGGCCCTCTCTCATCCCTCCGGCGTCGACACGAATCTAATTTATGAGTTACGAGAGGAGGCTCTGTCCCGCGGCCGCCGCGCCGCGGCGATCGTCCCCGTAATATTTTTTCGCGCAGCCGTGTTCGTCGGCCCGCGAAGAATCAGCCACCGCTCGGCCCAACGACTTTCAATTTGCAACTGTATCTGCCGCGACGAACGCGAATCACCGACTCGTAACCGGAGACAGATTTACGAACGCGTCCGGTACCGGTTACCGATCCTCTCAGCCGAGTCACGCGATCGACGCGTATTCTCTTTGCACCGTCAACGATCTTTTTTCCCACCCCTCTGCAAATCGACTTTTTGCACGGATTCGGGCAATTCTTGCAACGGGAATTCCTTTGTCGTCATACAGAAGTAATTGCGGAAGAAATCCTCGGATTGTGTATCACTCATTTTTCCCGTGTAACTTAACTGTTTACATTTCAATCGTAATTCCGTACTTAACGCTTTGACTACCGAATCCGAACCCTGGAATGCCCAACAAAATAAAAATAATTTAATATAATCGCAACTACAACGTTCACATTTATTAAAGTGCGTGTTATGAATATAAATTTTATGAATTTTATGATTCATAAGGGATCCCTGGATGATATATCAGTATTGGTGTCAGTGATGCCAGAAACAACCAGAACTGGTTGTTTTTTCCTCTCCTCCTTTTCCCCTTCCACTGTCCCATTCAACTGTCCCATTCCACTACCTGAGCACACTCCAACGTCTCCCACTAAGACCGTAGACTGGTCACGTGACGTGTCGCGCAACGTGTCACATATTACTCTGGTCATCAGAGAGGTGGTAAACTGTATTCCCCTCGATTTAACCGATCTGGCATCACTGATTGGTGTGCGAGTTGGGACGAGATGAGAATTTTTTTCGAGATCCGTAACGAGTTCTCGGAAAGGGATTCTCGAAAATTTTAGAGTGTTCAGTACTCGATTACCGTTATGAGATTCGTTTTCGGAAACTCCTCAAATATCGGAAATCTCATACCGCAATCGATGTTGAAGCGAGTCTCATAACGGTAATCGAGTACTGAACACGCTAAAAGTTTCGAAAATCCGGAGACGTTCGAGATTCCTGAGACTTTTGAAAATCCAAAAACCTTCGAGAATCTAGAACATTTTCGAGAATCTCGACATAGTCGAGAATTTTCGAGAACCCGACCCGTCTCTTCTCGATGTCTTCCCGACCATCGAGATCCATACATTTTCGAGTTCTCGCACACCTCTATATATCACTAATTTTTCTCGTGTAACTGAACTGTTTACATTTCAATCGTAATTCCGTTCTTGAACACTTTGACTACTGAATACGAACCGTGAAACGTCCCACAAAATAATTTAATAAAATTGCACCGAGAACTCGAACACCTGTTATAGTGAATTTAAGAATATTATGAATTTTACGAGTATCGAGATTTATGAGATACTAAATTTTGAATAGAACGTCATGTTTGTATTCACTCACGGTTCTTTGAACGTTCCACCTGGAAAATCGTTGTGAAAGGATATTCGAAAAATTACTAATTTATGAGATGTTTAAAGTTTCTCGCTAGGGCCTGTGCTTTATAAAGATGGCTAAACTTACGGCGGTTACAAGAGACCTTCGGTGGATCGATAATTTTTATTCTTTTTAAACATTACGGGTTCGCAGCCAACATCAAAAGAATTATTGGATCATTTTTTTAATGACTTTCTGTATCTTGCATATAAATATAGCAGAGATGAATAACATTTTTCCAAACAAAAATATTCCGTTTATCTTACTCCAGAATACAGTTTGCAAAAATGATTTACCCTCAAACCTTATAAATCTTAATACATACCGGAGATTAAAATGACAAATACTTTTTTAATAAATCTTTCAACAGCAATAGCAATTTTAATCCAGAACCAATAAGTTATTATGCAAATAAAGATTTTTAAGCTTCCTTTTAGTACAGCACAATCGGCGGGCTGAGAATCATAGTGATGTAAGACCCCATATTCGGAAGATTTGAGTTAATATTATTCTTAGAATCTTAAAGGTATCATTTATTTTCCGGCAGCGTTAATTGGTGTAGAACTTCATTATTTACTGAAAAATGGCAAGTTATGTATTATAGACAACACAGATCTACAAAACGATATTTTTAAATTTTCAACACTGGCCGATATAAACAAGTTGTAAAATACAACTAGTACTTTTTCTGTAATTCCGACCAATTGCAATTTTTTCACAATTTTTTTTCACGTCACGTAGTAAACTAATTAATCTAACGTTTCAAAAAAAATCCAAGTCGTAGGATCCTATATTTAAAATGTTATCGTCTTTTTAAGAGTACCCAAATATTTATGGAAATCACTGTATTTCGATATAAATCAATCGTATATTCTGACTCTACATATATGTATACAGGGTGGAAATTATAAAGCGCTACAGACGAATATCTCCAAAAATATTGATTATATACAAAAATGTTTCAGATGAAAGCTGTTCAGTACCGACGGGGACATCATGTGGTGGAACTTTTATTTTTCCCGGTAGACGCTCCAAGGTGACGTGAAGGTCAACTTTCTTTTTTTAAAAGTAATGATATGTTTTTTTATCCACCATCAAAGAGTGCGTTTTAAGATGAGTTCAATTACCTATGACTCAATGTCATTCAAGGTCAAACTTTCAGGGAAATGCAGAAAAGGTGTGATCGTTTTATTTGTACTTCAGTTTGGTGATGTGTTCGAATTGATTATCTCGTACTTCAATGCACTTAACAATTCATTGTTTAAACGATTCTCTAACTTTGCTCAACATTTTACCATTTATCTTAGCACAAGCTTCGCATATTCTGACTTTCTTGTTTTCATGCGTCGAAGGCTTAATGGACATTACGCAGTTTTTAAGCACAGAACCTGAACAGAGAAAACGCTGTTCTAGTCTTTTAAATGCCATATGTGATTTTGATGGTCAATCTGGGTTGCGTTGTGCATACAAATTAGCAGCCATTCTGTAATTTTTCCTGCATTCTCATAGTATCATAAACGTATCAAAACAATTCTGATACATTTACATTTTCACCACTTATCTAAGTACTATCGTTCGGCGATGGATACCTTAGCACGAATAGTAGTGAAAGCAAACTGACTATCTTGCAAAAGAGCACAGTAATACATAAATACGTTTGTTTTCATTTCATTGATAATGACTTTGATGTCGTCCAGAGTAATGCTGATATTGAACACATGTTATTGTTATGGTGTGAAAGTTCGAAGACACGAACTAAAGTACAAATAAAACGATCGCATCTTTTCTGCATTTCCCTGCAAGTTTGACCTTGAATGACCTTGAGTCATAGGCAATTGACCTCATCTTAAAACGCACTATTTTATAGTGGATAAAAAAAACATATCATTCCATTTAAAAAAAGAAAGTTGACCTTCATCTCACCTTGGAGTGTCCACCGGGAAAAATACAAGTTCCACCACATGATGCCCCCCTAGGTACTGAACGACGTTTATCTGAAACATTTTTGCGAATAATCAATATTTTTGGAGATATTCGTCTGTAACTCTTTATAATTTCCACCCTGTATATAGTCATTGTAGAGCATCTACTCATACAATAGATAAAAACTTTCTTTTTCTTCTTCTTCTTCTTCTTTTTCTAGGAAATTACGGAAGGCCAAGAAATTCGAATCGCTGTAACCGTAAAATATATCGTAATACAAGGGGTCAATTAGATAACTCGCTTGTAAATTGTGTAAAATTCTGTTTCGTTCTTTATTTTTCACGTACACACATTTTTTATAGTTTCCCGAACCTATGTAACAAATGTAAAGCATTATTTTACTCGATTAACCATGTACGTGACTTACACCACTATGATTCTCAACACGCCAATTGTTGAAAAGCCTATAAGGCTACCGGTAGATAACGTGTTAAGCACACTGTTACGCTGGCGTGATCAATAAAGTCGCCGTAATGCAAAACTGCCCTGCGGTGAGCAACCCCTAAAGAAATAAGTCGCTAACTGACCGCGAAATGTAGCAGACCATTAATTGATATATTGGACATAATTCTACATTACTGTTAATAATTGTATATTTGTATAATAAAGTGTTCTATAACAAAATGCCGTGACGCGATGAGATGCAAGAAGTACCGTCGAAATACGCTGTAATACATTATAGGGTGGAACAGCTTTCGAAATGACATAGTCTACGAAAAAGACGAAGGTAAATAACGAGAACATCGATCGGATCAACTTGCTCCGAAAAGCATCCTCTCCCGGAGCATCGATAATCTAAAATTCGAGACGAACACGCGATGCTCAAAGACACGGAAAATTAATGAGACAATTTTCCGAACGGGTCTCCGGTTAAAAGGTATCGCATAGGTATGGTCTACGCACTCTTATTTCCCTCGGAAATTATCTGCCGATCGAGCGCACGGTTAGGGTAACGAGCCGAGATCGCGATGGCAGCCAACGATACCGATGAACGTCATCGAAAACGTGGCGACCGTTAATGAGAACAGTAGACTGTCCCTCAAACGAGCACACAATCGCCACGAGATCTCGAAGAGCTTGCTTTCGAGACTATCTACAAACCGAATCTAGCAGAGGGGAAAAAATAGATGGGAATCGGTGCACGCGACGATAGCCTAACTAGATCCGGCGCGTAGGTGGCAAGATTTTCAGTAATTGTCGAATCTCGTCGAGAAGACGAAGCAAATAAGGATAGTGCAGGGGCGGGGAGTAAGGGCGCGCGGGCGATGATCAGCGAAGACGAGGAGCAAGAAACGCTAGTTGCGAAAGTAAATGGCTGACGACAAGAAGTAAGTGGCCGGAATGATTAGAGAGCAGAAGTAGAAGATACCGTTCATTAAGTCATTTCGCGCAGTCGATCCTCCCGCCCACTCCGAGGGGGCCGTCTCGACGAGGCGAGCGTGCAAAGCAAACTGGCTGCCAACTACCTTCTCGTAAAAAGTAGCATTAGCTTCAGGTAGCCCTGACCCGACTAGAACAAATCCACTGCGCGCGGTCCCGACGGCCACGGGACTGTTCGACGAATGAAACCAATGGTTAGAGGAATTTCTGGTAGTACCGGACACATACAGTGGCTCATGCGAAAGTATTCGAACGCTCTTTAAATCAAAATAATTTGTTTGAAATTGCACCAAACAACTTGATTTTTGTTGAGAAAATATCGTTCAATTAGCAGTTATCGAAGTAAATTATTTGAAAAATAATCGTTGAAATAATATATTATCCTATTTGGCTACATCTCATTTGAAATAATGATATGTTAGTACATTTGAACAGCTTATTAATTTTTTCAAAATTATTTAATTTGAATTTCAAATGATAATCAAATACTTTTTAATTTCATCATTCATTTGAACAATTTTAAAAATGAATGCAGCTAAACTTTAATCATTTAATTACAAAAATTAACAAATATCTAAATTTAATAATTAATTAATTATTTATTTATTTATTTATTACCTAACACGATATTAACAATATTCCATTCGTCAGTTTTCTTGCAGTTTTCAAACGTCAGTTGATAGGGCAGTCCCGTTTCAGTGTAGAGGAATAAACGTGGATCAATTTGTACGCAGTAGTTGAATCTTTACGCACGTATTTCATCATAATAATAACAGTAATAATAATAATAAACGTCTTTATTATGCACTTCCATCGGTAATGACACGGTATCGAGGATGGAGCATAGTAAAGGCATCGCGTAAAAGGCGAAGTAGAGTCGCCGGCCGCCATTAAACCTACCCCCTGAACGAAAATTAAATAACAGTACTAATGAGGAAGGGAACAGCAAAAGTTCCAGTAAAAATCAAAGTAAATGCGCTGCGCGCTCTAACCGGGCTATTAAACTTACCCCTAAACACCAATTAAATACTAATAAGAAAAGCGAAATAGACAGTTACAGCCCCAGCAAAAACTGAACTAAATATCGGATCTTGCCATAAGTTCCAGCCGTTTATTTGTCTGCTACTTGCGTTAGTACTTGAGACATTACCTTAGTAGTCATAAAAAATGTAATTATCCCCTCGTTCCACCTCGTTCCATTTCTTTTGATGAAACATGTCTTGCTTCAACTGAATAAACTGTTTCCAAACGTGTTCACTATCATCGTTGTAACTTCAAAGAGAATAATTTTCATTGCTTAACAAAATTTCAGCGCGTTCTTCAAATGTTAGTTAGCAAGTGTGTCAAGTTTATAATTCTGATACTCGACGACTCTCTTTTAAAAAAATCATGAAACTTCCCTCACAGTCAAAACGTCAAACTAGGAAAGCACCTTAACTATCGCACGTTCTTCAGCGTGAAAATTCACTCATTTTCTATTTCTGGATACAGTAAAATGTTTCATTTCTTTCGATTTGTTGTAATAGGTATTATTTTAAAACACGATGTTATAAGTGAAGTGTAACATGTTAATTTAAAGTGTAAAACAAAAATAGGTGAATTATTGTTCTATGCTTTTATGAGATTAGAATATTTCGGAGAAACGTACGAGGGTGAACAAATACACGCTTGATCACTGACAAGGAATACACAACTCAGGTTCGCATTTCCGAAGATATACTGCAGCACTGGAAGCCGACGTCGCGCGTCGTCCCAATGGCAGGAACTTTGGCAGTTAAAGCGTTATCAGTAGACTGCGGATTTTATGCATTTATGACAAAAACGAGTTGGTGCAATTCAAAACAGTAAAGAAATTAAAACAGTCTGAGGACGTCTATTTCTATTTATTATTTATTTCTACTACTATTCTTCTTCTTCTTCTTCTTCTTCTTCTTCTTCTTCTTCTTCTTCTTCTTCTTCTTCTTCTTCTTCTTCTTCTTCTTCTTCTTCTTCTTCTTCTTCTTCTTCTTCTTCTTCTTCTTCTATTCTATTTATTTCTTCTACTATTCCTATTTACTATTTCTATCGTATTATTTTCTATTTATTAAAATCATTGAAAAGGAAAAGGAAATTGAAACTGTCTTCTGCTTCTTGCAATTGAGCCAAACAATTTTTATTTTGCATAAACATCCGCAATCTAGTTATCAGCGATCAGCGTGGAACAGAAAATTCGGTCTTTGTTCGGACTTCAATCAGATCGCTGTCTGTCGTCGATTATGTGGTTTCCAGATGGTCTGAAGCAGTGATGCCAGAAACACCCAAAACTGGGTGGATTTTCCTCTCCTCCTTTTCCCCTTCCACTGTCCCATTCCACTACCTGAGCACATTCCAACGTCCCCCACTAAGCCGTAGACTGGTCACGTCACGTGTCGCGCAACGTGTCACATATTACTCTGGCCATCAGAGAGGTGGTAAACTGTATTCCTCTTGATTTAATCGATCTGGCATCACTGGTCTGAAGTAGTGTTGGGCGATTCTGAATCGATTTTTTCGAAACGTCTTTTAATTTTTTTTAATCCATTTATGGATATTCGATTTTGAAACGAATCGATATTTTAAGTTGTGAATCGATCTTCGATTCAAGGGGAGGCACAAGATAATTTATCCATCACTGACAAGGAGAAGACGCGGTCATCGGGTCTTAGATTTTGTCGAAACTTTGCATACTGGTAGATTTTGTTCTCCTGTTTATGAAAATATAGCATTATAGGCGTCGATACTCAATAATTTTTGAGATATTTACAATTTAAATTTCATTATAGCCATTAAGTCGTTAAGTACAGGTTTGGGTGAAGTTTTTATCAAGTGCCAAGCGGCGTGATGGTAACGTACTAGATTCATTACCGGGAAGGACAGTGTTCCTTTCTTCCTTTTTTCCCATTTTTTTCTTTTTTTTCCTGTTCAGTTTATCTATTTTAATTAATTGTATTTTGCACATGAAAAATACACTCATGATATCTATAGAAAACAAAATATAAAAATTTTATTGAAAAGGAACATAATATGAAAGAAAGACTAACTTCATCAATCTTAACGTATCTCAAAAGTTGTTGAGATCATTAGAGACAGAAGTCATTATCGACGTCTATAATGCTGCATTTTCATAAACAGGAGAACGAAATTTACCAATATGCAAAGTTTTGAGAAAATCTGAGACCCCATGACCGGGTCTTCACCTTGTGAGTGTCGTGGCTGCCCAATACTTACCCGTTGTTGGAACGTCTATGTCTGTTCCATCAGAGTCGTATATCACCGGACCATTTACAACATTTACTCTTCCTAAATTCATTGCCTTTAAACGAATGGTCAATGAATACATAAATTATTGTCAATTCTTCCATTTTTCAAATCCTAACTAAATAAATAAGTATATCAATGTAATTTAAAATTTATATACAGTATCTTATCATAAGATGTCCATTGGTATCTCGATAGTGCTATAAATGTTATACACTTAATATCGAGTTACTTTTTTATTGAACAACTTGATTTTGTAAATCGGTTCTAAAGTGCCATAAACATTTCATTTTAGATCCGATTTACATAATCGGATTCATAAACAGCATTTAGATAGATGTTTTTTAAATCGTTTTTCAATAAAGAATTGATTTTTCAAGGTTCAATTTTCTATTGAATCGTTTTTTGTCGCTGCGATTATGAATCGATTTTTATGCAAGAATCGCCCATCCCTAGTCTGAAGTATAGCGAGTGGCTGCGACCGTGGGCAGGACCGATCCAGAGACCAGATCACCCTTTGGTGGTCTGAATGCTGCGTTGCCACCCTGCCTCGCGGCATTTTCCGCGTGAACTCGCGTGAATGTATTTAAAGCCGTTCCAGTACGAGTGCTTCTCGAGCTTGCTTCATGTTAATTAAGCTCCTCTCTCTTTCCTTCTCCCTTTCTCCGTCGAAAAGTTTACTAAACTCCAGCTTAAGCGTTTACTGCAATTTTGTAATCCAGACCCGTTCTCCCCCTCTCTCTCTCTCTCTCTCTCTCTCTCTCTCTCTCTCTCTCTCTCTCTCTATCTCTCGTGTTCTCCGCGCTGCTGGCCGGACTGTGCCGGTTAAATTATTATCGTTAATTCAGTTTACCCGGGCAACTACGGACTGGCAATATCGCGTGGAAATACACCGTCAGAGGGATTTAAGACGAAGACACTCCCGGGCAATTGCTTTCGACGGTATGACTGTTAACGAGCGTTCCCGTGTATCGTCCCGGCTCTCGAGCTTTCGTAACAATGAATAATTGCTTTGGACCTTTGTACCCTGCGTCTCGAAACCGAAAATGTGGGTCGCCATTGTGCACCGTTCTGGTTTAACCAGCGATACGCCTGGCGAAACTTCGTCGTTTCATCAGTTTTAGCTGGAACACGCGGCACGGCGATTCCTGTCACTTGCATCCGGGGAAGATCAAATTCTTCCTTTCGTTTCTTTCGAAAATGTCAACGAATTATTGGGTTGTCCGATAAGTAATTTCGTTGTTCGTGTAGCGATGGCAGTGCTTATATTTGTTATTACTTAATCTTATTCCGAGTCGGAAAATCGTTGTAGAAATTGATACCTAACATTTCGAACGTCAGTTCGTGCCTTATAGGGGTTCGATTGCCGGGGAGGGGGTTACCGCCCCTTGCCCAAAACAATAGATGTGTTTCTTCTTCAAGATAGACTCTAATAATTTTCCAGATATCTCTTACATACATCTCGCAGAGTGTACTATTATAGTGAACACACATTCAATTATGAAAATGCTTTTATTTATTAATACTACTGAACCATGATACTGAACTTTATTTTTATCATAACTTTTTCTACAAACAACTACCCCCAACTAAAACCATCAGAGCTTTATTCAGGGTAATGACATTGACAACATATTGTATTAAAAAACCACTTGGAGATCGCTCTCTCTCTCTCTCTCTTAATATAAATATTTACCCTGCTCCTTGTAAGTGATGTCAACCATTTTTATTTTCCATGGAACCGCGGTTCGGTTATAAACAAACTACAGTATCCAGATTTTGCAGCGACCGAGGGGTCCTCCACATCATTTCTGAAATTTAGTGCCTTTTCTGCACCGTGTTCGCGAACTTTAACGTCCGATGGTCTTCGTGCCGAATATTATTAATTGAATTATTGACCGATCACCTTGCAAATATGCGTGTCACGTGATCGGTGTTCATTGTCGTAGTTAGCATGCTTCGAAAAGCACCGAGGTCCCACGCATGAACCTTCTGCAATCCGGGGATCGATCCGTTGAAAGCGCAGGCATCAGTGGCTCGGTATGGTTCACGGGTTGACGGCCATTATCATATTCCTCGCGTATCATATCGAATTTATGGCTAATAAAGGCCGATCGAATAACAGGCTCGCGGGGTCCCAGGTCAAGGATCGTTCGCCCGAGCTCGCCGGGGGGATAGGGGATAGGCAGAGAGAACCTGGCAGCCCCTTTCTTCCTTTTCGACCGTGTTCGATTCCACGACGTGTTCCCCCAGCATCCGAGTAGTTGGCTGGCTTTAGAGTCATGCCAGTTGGCAGTAGTGGCAATTGATATGCACGCCATTGATATATGGGTGCATATTTCACTAGGTTGGCAGAGCCGCGAGAGAGCTCTTCGGTTTGTTATCTCGCGTTTCTCGCTCGTTTCCACCCAGACCTCATTCGTTGCTTCTATCCTCCTCTTTCTTTCAGCCCGTGTGTGTGCCCTCTCCCCTCTCTCTCTCTCTCTCTTTCTTTTTCTTTCGTCCCCTCATTCTCCCCCACGGCTCCTCACCCTTTCGCTCGACCAGAGCCAGATCGGCTACCAATACGCGAGATGAATTATGCTCGTCCTTTGTTAGGATCCTTGACGTGTCTTTGATTGGAAGCACCGCGCTTCCGAGAAAAGAAACACCAGTCGGCCCTCACGCACCAACATACAAGAAACCTCTGACCCGTGGGACCCCTTCGAATAATGTCCATCCGCGGCCGAACGAAATTTACCATCGAACCGGTCGCGAGCCTTCCCCGGCTTCGCTTATCCGCCGTTCATCGAGCACACGCGCAAACCACTCGCACACTGCCGCACAATAGGGTGTGGAAGTGAAAAAAATCTGAAAATTAAAATTTTTTATTTTCGTAAAGTGTTTAGGTTTTTTTCTTTATATTGAACGAAGGTCTTCAAGGTCGTTACCCTCAATTGTTGTGGTTTGGACGGTGGGAACCCTCTAAAATCGCTATTCATCAGGATTAGAGAGACAAGGCATTTTCCCAGCTAAAACTTTCTTATATTCCTGTGTCCTTATTTTCGCAGTGAGCACTTCAAACTCACGCGAATTGTTGTTTATACATTGATTATGTTACTATTTATACTTTGATTAATGTTCGGATACTCTTTGAAAGAGAATAACTTTTTCAAAATTGCATCGATATACTTGTATTTGTTGGAGAAGCTGAAAAAATTCAATTGATTAGAATTGCTGCGAAGACTCTGATGCTTGTGTTGTGCGGTGATCTATTTATGCAGAAAAGATCGTTTGACGTCGAAAGATGTAGGAATCTGTAGAATTGTTAGTTCTTTTTATATTTGGTCCCCTCTCAGGGTTTCAAATCCATTTTACCACTTCTCCCCTTCTCCCACTCACACTATCGCCTAATTTTCAGCCTGTTTCAGCCTACTTTTCAGCGGGTCCTACTGTTCATTAAACTCTTGTCCTACAACAACGAGTGAGACTCGTAGTAAGAAATTTGGGCCAAAAACAATAAGGACGAGCCTGACTCGTGCTACTTCGTTCAGACCAAACGTGAACAACGCGAGCCTGGCTCGATGTACTTCGTTCGAACCAAACGTAAACAACACGAGCCTGGCTCGTGGTACTTCGTTCGGACCAAACGTGAACAACGCAAGCCTGACTCGTGGTACTTCATTCGTGACAAAAGTAAACAACACTAACACGAAGATTACTAATTTTCTACGAGCTTTCTCAAAACATTATTAATTTACAAATTGTTACTGATACATTATGCACTTTCAAATTATAAATCATTTTTGTTCACCGATGAATTGATCATAATTACTTCCCAGACATCATAAAAGTATTAGTTGTGCCCAAACGTGTTTATTATTTCACAATTCCTTTCGTTGCGCCGAAATATACATTTCATAAGACGCATACATTTTGCGCAAGTTCGAGCACACGACTAAACAGCTAAATGTCTCGACGCGTGACCGACCTTCTTGTTTATTATGACCCGAGCAATCGGGAGTTAGCGCGTACGACAAGCGGTTAAGGTGGGTTCGGAACCACCTTTTTGCCACCAACATGCGGCGGATACCTAGGGCAGGCATGTCCAGAAGTAGCTCACTTGGAGGCAAACTCGAGGGAGACACGTACTTCTCCTACCCGCGCGTCTCGCTCCCCGTGGCGGACGTAGTCCTCCGAGCTCCTCAGACCTGTGCCTACCGCTTGCAATATGTACCGCGTGTGGTGCGTTGGGGCGACGCATACATTTGCGCAAGTGGAGCATACGGCTAAACAAATAAATGGCTCGACACGTGACCGACCTTCTTGTTTATTATGGCTCGAGCAATCGGGAGTTAGTGGGTAGGACAAGGGGTTAAGGTTTGAATTTTTTTTCTGAGAGCGAATGCACGACTCTAACTGCCCTGAAGATTTCGTAGCCGCATTCGACCGCAATCATTCTCAATTCAGTTTCGAATGAGGAGGGTAGCGATAAGGATTTTTCACAGGAACAACATCGGTTCAAACAGTCTTTATTTAATCACATATTATAATGAAAACCGTATAAAGTTTAAGTAAATTCAATCTTCTCACTTCTGTGTATTGTGCTTGGTAGCTTTAGTTTCAATACGCCAAATAGAAAATTGAAAAGACATGAAAAAGATGTAGGGATATTGTTATATTCTTTTCGATTTATTAACCATTCAAAGAGAAAATATAATAATTTCATTGAGCTTCAGTCTCTTCGAAAATACACTTGGACAATTTGTATTTTGCATAAAAATGCGTAATCTAATGATAACAGTCATCTGAATCGAACAATATCTGGCGAACCACTGTGTTTATTGCCGTAGATTCTTCTCGGTGAACGATGGAATTTCGAAGGTTTCCTCGGCTACGTTTATCCGTCTTTCATCGAACGCAAACGTACGCAAACGTAAGCGCGCGCGCACACGCAGTGACGAGTATATTCATCGTAGATTTTGTTCGGGGAACGATGGAATTTCGAAGGCTGTTTCCGCGAGCTTTCCCCATATTTGTCCTCCAAATACCGGATGATATAAATCGCGAAACGCAAGAAACCCGAGAGAGTTCTCTCGACCCTCGATATACCCGGCCCGCCACCGTATTTCCGCATTGTTCGTTCTGTATCGGGGACAGGTCGAAAGGCGAGCTGAAAACTCGCGTTGATCTAAGATCGCTAACTTATAAAGCGGATTACTCGGCCGAGTTTCTATTGAATAAATTCATGAGCACCGGACACAATCGGCCATAAATTCCGCAGGACCATTTTTTGTCAATATTCATAACGTGTCTATTGTCTGTGCGACTGGGAACGCGCCGCGCGCCAGCTTTATCAATCGAATCTACCTGCGAGGAAAGTGAAGCACGTGGCAAATAATAAATGTTTCATGTAAACACTAGAGTCCTCTAATGCCTAGTCTGTAGCTCGGTTGCTCTGTATTGTATTTGCTTCGACAATGGCCCGAAGATGTCCTCTCAACCTTGCTTTCATTTTCTTCATTCAAGTGTCCTTTCATTTTGTTTAAATTCTGTTGCAAGTTCACCAATGATTTTATTTCCTACCTTTTCTGTATTCTTGTACATTGCGTTTCATGCTAACCACTTGTTATACGATTTTTTTTACAGCTGCAACGATTAGCATTACTTCGTTACTCATAGCGATGTGCCCTCAATCTCGTCTTTATTTTGAATTTTGAAATTTCTTTCTTTCTTTAATTTTAATCTTCAATTGTATGCCCTTGTGATGAAAATGATCAGTGCAAATATTTAATTCCTTTTTATATTCCAAACTATAAAAAGTATTAAGAAGTAAATGTCTATGACGCAGAGTCCATGTAATTCATGTGCCTTGCAATTCATCCCTTGCCGTGTTTTAACGAGTCAGACCTGCGATGCAGATTGTAAACAAAATCAAACAAATATCGATGATATGCCTTTCTTTTTGGACGAAATAAAATGTTATTCTCTTGTAATCAATATTTAAGCATTGAAGTGAATGTAGCCATACAAAAAATACAGGATGAGTCACCTAACGTTTGCACCTCAAATATCTTTGTTGTTTCTAAAGATACGTAAAATATGGTAAGCACAAAGTTGAATGGTACAATGGGGCTGACACGATGCCAAAAAAATGTTGTTTTTATAACATTTTTTTAGATATCTGGGTCACCTTGACTTTTTTAAATGGAACCACCCTTTTTTAAACACCCACAATGATAGTCCCTTTCATTGCGAATTCAGTGACTATAATTACTCAAGGTCATTCAAGGTCACGGACAGAGTTCAACATTCCTTCAAAGCCCGTTTACAGGCATGTATCGATGTTAAATCTTGTACGTTATTTCTGCCCGTGACCTTGAATGACCTTGAGTAATTTGTACGTGTTTAAAAAAGGGTGGTTCCATTTAAAAAAGTCAAGGTGACCTTGATATCTCTAAAAAAATGACGAAAACAAAATTTTATTTTGCATCGTGTCAGCCCCATTGTACCATTCAACTTTGTCCCTACCATATTTTACATATCTTTAGAAACAACAAAGATATTTGAGGTGCAAACGTTAGGTGACTCACCCTGTATAAATTTTGTTTTCCTTTCTGTGATATTTTTGGGGACAAAAACGTTCTAATCATTGTAGCCACAAAGAAAATGGTACGGCAAGAGGTTAATTCGGACAATTTTCTATTATATACAAAAGTCCACAGTGCGTCCATGACATTTAAAAAAAATGGAAACATTAATCGTCTTTTATCCACTTATTTCGGGACCAACGTGTGACAAACCCAAAAGACTCATACATGTGTCATCCAAGTGCTGAATATATATTACACAAATATGAATCATGTGTCGCGAATTCGTTAGGGTTTGTCAGTATCTGAATGCGTGCGACGAAGCTAGATACGATCACGGTTGACGTATCGATCGCTGGTAAACAAAATTCAAGCCGCAATAAAATTCGTCCGAGGCGATATATCGAATTTTAATTGGTCTAGGGTTTCCAACGACGATCAGGCAAACGCGAATGTTATTTCAGGAGCTATAACAACTTCATCCCGAGGAGAATCGCCGTCGGACACTGTGCACAAGCACTAAACTCCGTTGTTTATCGTCCCGAACTTCTTTAAATGCAAGGAAGCCCGTTTCCGCGAAACGTTTAATATTCCCGCAGCAATATCTGTTGTCGCGTATCGTGGATACGGCGTCGTCATTAATTTTGATTGACCACCCATTTCGTTCTTTCGCTGAACCTGAAATGGCTTACGAACTGTCGAGCGTTTCCGACTAAGGAACC
Source organism: Sphecodes monilicornis (assembly GCA_913789915.3). Lineage (NCBI taxonomy): Eukaryota > Metazoa > Arthropoda > Insecta > Hymenoptera > Halictidae > Sphecodes > Sphecodes monilicornis. The sequence goes on along the minus strand of OU565286.1, from coordinate 12,412,698 downwards.
CCAAGGAGCTCGTTGTTACATGGCCTGTCGCAAAAACAACGAAATCTCTTAACAGTTTAAACGCTATTTTTATTTCGCATTCACAGAACAATATATAATATATAAATCATACAATATTAAAAAAAAATCGTGTGTGCTTAGACCACACCATTATTCAGAATATTGTTTGCATGATTGAATTTGTTTAAATGTAATAAATTACTAATCATTTGAATATTGTATGAGGTACTATATCATTTTGTACGCATATAATGAAACAAAATTATGTGCAATGGAAATATTCTAGGTTAGAAGAAATGTTTGGTTTTTTAGTTGAAATAGCTCCGAGTGCAAAGGGTTAAAAAATGTTGAAAAGAACGAAATAAATGGTAATACGACGGTAGACCCTCTCTGTAAACAACATACATCTTTTTCCCTGCTTGCATTGCGTTTTTTACCATACCCGTAACAAAAAAGCAAAATGTAACGGATATGCTCACTTTGATTTTGCATATTTGATGCGATGAAAAAAGAAATGTTTGAAAAATTATAAAGTTCTATAAGGTACGAAATGACGTCCGGAATGTCAGTTCTGATAATATACAATGATTTTGCGACTTAGAATAATGTTAAGTAATAGTAAATGAAAGCAATACCATTTCTACACGAAAAACGAAATTACTTTCCGAACAACCCAATATAATGGCAATATTACGTAACATACTACATACATATTCTATAAAAATCAGAATTTATTTAATTTTTTTCGAATTTTTGCCAACACTTTATGACATTTAATTTTCTATGATTCTATCATTGAAACAATTGGCTTGTGATAGCTAAAATATGATATAAATATTCTTCATTCAATTTTGTCTAAATGTCTTGCAAATACTGTATCGAGAGTTGTTCCTGATCTTGTTGTCGCTTCATTAGGATCATTTACCATTTACAATCTTAATTTACTTCTAAAAAATTCTATGGGGCCGATAGGATGTTTAAGAGACTTCGTGTACGAAACCGATGCGAAATCGGGGAGCTGTAGGATACGGACGAACCTGATGCGAAATCAGGGAACCGCATAGGTTGGATAACAGTTTTTGGGTTCCTGATACAAGATCAGGTAGCTCCTAGGGATATGTTAGTAACGGCCTCGTAACTTTAATATTATAAATTAATTGATACAACCCATGTGGGAACGGTCAACTAAGAATTACTGGATCTGAATGGTGGGTTAAAATTAATTGTTACTCAAAATTACCTTGGGCTCGACCTCGTTTTGGAGAACTCCGTGTTGTTAACTTTTTTGAACTCTTTTTTATGTGATCCTGTAGATACCGATGAAGACATTCCGAAAATGTGTGTATGGTAGTTAGGAATTCACTGGTTTATAAGTTATACGCGTGTAAAGATGAGCAGTTTTAAGCGTTTTCGACAGGTAAGAGCGTCGCCATATTGGGTATTCGTTGAGTGGTAGAGGTCGGTAGGTCTGTTCGGCGCATGCGCTTGATAGATCGTGAGTGTTCAGCGCATGTGTTAGATAGTATGGTATATTTGCGGGATCTGCTAAATAGAACTGAGCGTATGAACTAGATAGCATTCAGTGGTTACACATACTTTCTAAACATAAGCAATTTCAAGTGTTTTTCACAAATTAATTATTAATAAGTTTATTGTTGATTTTGAAATGGCTAGTGCAAGTATTAGATATTTTAACTTTAGAGACATGCCAAGTAGTAAAGAAGAAGCAATTACTTGGGCTCAGGATTGTGGATTGTTGCGGAAACTTAAAAAATGTCGTACTCATCGGTGCGAAATGAAAATTTATAACAATAATCATGGAATCGGTCGTTTTCGGTGTCCAGTAATTAAAATATACAGATTCACATACAGGTACAGTCCAAGATGGTTTGGGATTAGGTCGTCGTGGGAGCGGAGAAGGCCGGCCCGACCATGGTATAATGTTTCGCATTTTGATTTAGTAAATGTGTTATTATGTATTACGTACGTGTTTGTGCTGCCATCTAATGGATTTGTTTGGAAGTATTTAGCCTATTTTGTGTGTATTACCTTGCAAATATATCAATATGGCGGCGCTGTAACCTGTCAAAAAGGGTTAAAAATGTTCAACTATATATGTGTATAACTTTTTAACTAATGAATTCCGCGCATTAACATTTTCATTTTCGGTGTTTTCTCGTCGAAATCTATAAGATTATATAAAAAAAAACTTGAAAGAAAGAGTTCTCCAAAACGCAGTTAAACCTTACCTTGAACTAAATTGTATATTACAGGAAACTGGCTCTATTACAACTGTTACTGTCACGGTAAGAATTTGAATGTGTATGAACAATGTTGTGTAATTACCTAAGTACTACTGCCTGTTGGATGACGCACTGGCGATGCGGGGAACCCGGAGAGGTTGTATAATTATGCCAAGATAGATTAATACCGTACTCGCGGAATCTACAAGGATACTTGATTCGAAAGGGTGACTGGGCCTGATCTCACTAAATACAACCAGCTCCAAAACGAGATTCAGCGTAACGTCGCATCAGTAGTTGACCATGCACCAGTAGTTGACCAGTTTTTAGAAAAACATAAAAAATAAGGTTATTGTAAGTTTTGCACTTTTGATGAAAGCGAACCTCGGATGACACAATATCTGTTGGTTAAATTTTAAAACAATTACATGCGAAGTGAAGTATGCATAGTAACAATGGACGTCTAAATTCATTAAGGTAAGTAATATACCGATATAGTATTTCTATTTCCTTAACGTTTCTGTTAAGAACAGCTGTACGGTTCAGGTAAACAATCCATACGTTGTGAACTTCTCGCTTTTAAATTCTCACAGCGTTTTATAAGTGATAAATGCATCGTTTCTGTTATTCTAACCTCAAAATAATAGTTTATTGAGGGGTCAAATTCTGAATACTGTTATTTGAACAATTTTCAGAAGTTGATCCCCAATAAATCAACGTCAATTACTAACGTAAGTTATTTTGTTTACGATTTATAATGTATCCATTTTACATCTAAGATTGTTAGGAGTACAAAACATAATTCTAAATTTTGTAGCATACTATGTTTGAGAGGATGACCACATCGACAACTATTGATTGCTTCCACTTGAATTGAATTTGTTATAGAATTGATTTGTTTTATTTCTTATTTTATCCTTTAATTGTAATTTGTGCTGGTAATTGTTGAAACTAAATGATACTAAAATGATTTCTAACATTATTGCTTTAACCTTCTTTCTAGTATAAGTGGTCAACTACTAACGAACAGAAGGTCAATTACTAGGTTTTTCATTTTTAAGAGTGGTCAACTTCTGAAGCAATTACTGAATTTTTAAATATGTTTTTTTAAATTTGTGTAACTAAACTTTTTTTAAAAAGTGGTCTTGTTACATAATTTAGAAGACTTAAAGAGTGTTTTCAGGTATCGACTATCGCTATTTGATAACAGAGCAAGTGGTTACTATTGTTCGCGTGGAAAACTTCTTTTAACTGGTCAACTACTGGTGCCTTTACCTTATAGCCCGTTTGTAGTTTAAGCACTGCCCCCGAGGGTTAAAATTTGAAGGTTCATATACTGTGAAATTTAAGTGGGGATGCTCTCAAGATTTCCATATTAGGGAATCTTATGGAACTGTCCCTGTACTGAATCATACTTTGTGCCGGCTGCATCCAGCTGGAGCATAGTCATCGCTTCTATAAGCAAAGGGGTGGAATAGGGCGTTTTCCGTTCTCAGAGAATATTCTCTGTACGTAACAATAGATTTAATCTGAAAAATGAAGGTCTCCTCTCGTATCCATTGGAAATGATTAAAAAGTGAAATTTTCATCTAGACATGAACGACCCAGTGTGCCCACGGAGGATTAAAATAGTACAAATTCAATTCATGAGTCTCACAGACCCAATCCGTCTACTGGAGGGTTAAAAATATTATGGTACCGCCAACAACAGCTAAACAAAACTTTGGTTATCGAAAACCGCAGTTTTCATTGATGTTGCCTCAATATTTCACAGCATAAGGATCATTAGGAGTCGAGTTGCAGCGTTCAAAGACGGTGTACTTTCTGTTTATTGTTTGAAAAATGAACGGTTAGGCTCTGTTGCAACGCGCCGACTCGTTACGGGAACTGCAACTGGTTATTTACTGCAAAAACCCGCCACAATGTTGCGCTACTCACCGTGATTGCCGAATGCAACGTTTCTCGGACCCGCGCGCCTAAGAAATTTATTCTTAGCAATTTGGGGACCAGACAGCATCCAGCAGTTACATGTATAATGATCATTTCGAATGGCTACCATTTCGAACATTTATTATGATTTGTAAAGCAATAGTTGTCAACCACGACTTAAAAAATGCACCATTCAGGCTGAAACACGTAAGTTTTAAACTTCTGCATATTTCTCAATGTTCATGACGATGTCGAGGTCAATACAGTATTTAATCGATAAATGTCACAACCACAGGTACGGCCAGTGACACTTCGTGTTCAGGTATACGATTTTTTGACTTGTACTGAACGTAGAACAGCGAAGCTCAAGAGGCCTCGGTCGCCGGGAAATGTAACATAATACGGGTCGAGTATGTCGGTGTGAAAACAACACCTAACCCAGTGACAAAATTTCTTTATTTTTTATTATTTTTTGATGAAACTTCCACCAATATATTCGTGGAATTTTTCTAATGAAAATGATACCAAATAAGATATAACTGCGATGATACATACTTGTGTAATGGACGATGAAAGTTTCGGAAAATTATTGTAAATATGATCGGAATTATATCGTGTTTGGTATAATTTTAATCAGAAAAATGCCACAAATATATTGGTAGTAGTCTCATAAAAAAATAATTAATAATAAAAAAGTTTTTTATTGGCATTACACTGTGAGGACACGCAGGCCTTAGAACTGTGCCAGCGACCGTGACTCTCCGCGTCTCTTTCTTTCCCATGCGCTGTCCTTCCTTGTGCCCGAAACTTTCATCGTCCATTACTCAAGTAAATACCATCGGAATTATACCTTATTTGGTATAATTTTCATTAGAAAAATGCCACGAATATGTTGGTGAAAGTTCCATAAAAAAATAATAAAAAATAAAGTAGTTCTGTCATTGGATTAGTAGTGGTCTCACCGATATAACCGACCCGTATGATGTCACACATCTAATCGAGCGAGGCCTCTCAAGCTTCACGGCCCCTCGCGGGGCATACTTCGCAGGAGTGGGGATAGTTCTGGGACACTTCTTGTTCAGAATTTTGTGACACTTATCGATTAAATATAGTATCCACCGAATTTAGTTTTAGGGGGCGTTTGAATACTTTCGTGAATATCGGTTATGGTTCCAGTTGTTCAGACCTGATATTATATCGGTCCTACATATGTCATTTCTCGGTTCTGGGTTAGGTCAGTCAGTCAGAATCGATACACATATATCGGTTCTATGTGTATAACCGATATAATATGAAATCGATATAATAACTGTTTTCAATCCCTGCTTATAACGGGATCCGAAGTAGGTGCATACAAAGCATGGGAAACAGATCTTCCGTGTTCACACTCCTCGAAAATTGATTTTACTGTGTCAAAAGTGTATTTTTCAAATTATTTTATATCTATTGGGTATCGCGCGCTTGAGACTTTTTATAACTTTCAGACCTTAAATCTCGAGATACCGCAAAAGGCCGCAACTACTTTTGGATCCTGCAATTGCAGTAACGAGTACTAGAAGTATATCGAATACGAATGATGAGGTCCTAGTAGGTTCGAAAGAATTTCTAACAAATATTCAAATTATGGGACATATTACGAATTACATCAGTTGTCTACATAATTTTTTTGCTGTTCTGATACTCTAAAGCCATATCTTCAGTTTCTTAAACGACTCGGAACATATTCAGTTTGGCAGAAGGGAAGTGTGATTATTAAAATTGAAATAATTTCAATCATTTGAATTTTTCTAAGTTATAAGTGAAATTCAATCAAAGAAATGTATCAGACATGCGTATTAGATATTAATGAATCAGATTATACAATCCTCAATTTCAAAAATAATTTTTTTTTATCTTTGTCCCAGTTTTCGTACTCGACCACCGTGTGACGTCATCCCTGAAGGAATAGTCCAATTTCGAGTGGCGAAACGTGAAAATCCATGTTTATCCAACCGGCCTTTATCTGTCCTGTGTGCGACCATCTCGATCGATAAATTTCGTTAGTTATGCGAATCGCGACGTCGGATCGCCGAAAACCGTGCGTCTCGTCGCGTAGAGCGCGTGTTCTGTAAGAACCGTCGAATGCCCTTTTATTTTCACAGCGCACGTATAGTTCGTGAGCGGTGCTGGAAAATGTCACCGGGCTTATCAACAGTCACGCATTCCCAGAAGGCTTATCATCGGCGCCGACCTAATTATAATTGCCGTTCTGTGTTCGTCGGAGCCATAATGATAATACGTTTCCGTATTCGAGCGTTTACACCGTCGACGACGAATATACCTGGAAGACGTCTGACGTCAACAACGTCAACGACGCCGACGACGACGCGACGCGACGGTGGAACGCGATTTTATATAGACCCCATAAAAACCGACGCGGGGGCAACAGATCCGTAATGCGAAGCAGCGTAACGCGAGATACATAATTTCAAGTGGGAGCAATGCTCGCGCGGCTCCGTAGCTTAATCTTCGTTAAGGGGGTGAGGGAAACGAAAGCGAGGGATGGAGTCGAGCAGAAAAGAAAATGGAAGGAATTTAAAATATCGTTTCGCCGGGAACCGTATTATCTAACGTCGCACGCGATACACTGCTTTATTTCAAGTCGGTCGTTTAACCTTTGGACAGCTTTTTAATTTCGCGCCGGTTAAAAGCCGCGCCTTGTCGTGCCCCCGCTATCAGCCACGAGTGATTTGCTTTCCCGCGAATTTCGGAAACGGGTTCCCACCGGATTCCATCCACCCCTACAACCCTGGCTTCTCACAACCTTTCGGAATTATCTTAACGGGACCCGCAGGTGCACGGAAGCCGGCTTTTGTCGTGGACGGACTAGATCGATTTTTCTGAATAAATCAGCGCCAGTTTTATTTTAGACTCCACCCGCTCCGCTCGCGGACCTTCCGGCCGAATAAGGGTGAAAGTACACGGACTCTGTTGCGACACTGATCGAATTTATAATAATAACTACCAGTCATTCTTGCTGGAGTATTTTCAACTTGCTCGTATTCGTTCGTAGTCTGAATTTCTGCATTATTAAGCAGCTGTTACTTTAACACATTACTAGACTGCGTATCTTTATATAAAATAAAAGTTTTCTCCATTAATTGCAAGAGATACAAGCCAGATGTACGTTGACTTTTTTCATCAATCAGATTAATACACTGTAAACAGTGTATCGCCATTCTCCAATTCTTTTAATTATTCTGCTGTTTTAAATTGTTCAAACCCATCTTTGCTATAAATGCATAAAATCCGTAGTTTACACATTACCTACCGTCGATTATGCCATAATTTTTAGAAGTCTATGGACCATGGCTGTGGACTTTTTAAATGATTCTTCAACTGCAACAGAAACTTCAATCATAAAGCAACAACTCATCCTCAATAACATAATCTAATAACTTTGTTTGCGATTATTGTTTATAAATAGATTTTTAAGCTTCCATTCGGTACAGTACAATAATGATTGAAAACCCTATTAATAGGCTTCCGTTAGATAAAGTGTAAATGCAACCCTTAAATGGTACTCTAGGGTCTTCCATGACCCCAGCAAAATTTTCTGTAATATTGCTCTTCGCTGTGGTATTGCAAGATAATTGCAAAATACGAATTTTCTTTAACCTCACTTGGAAGAATTTGCTTTGTAGTCTTAAACTACAATATACGTATATAGTGACACCCATAAATATTCGGACACTCTTAAAAATACGATAACTTTTTAATGTTGGACCCTGCGATTTGGATATTTTTCAGAAGTTAGATCAATTAGTTTACTACATGACGTGAAGAAATTTTTTTAGACAATTGCAAAGAAGATACTGAAAGCTATATTTTACAACTTTTTTATGTGGACCTGTACTGAAAATTCAAAAAAATACATTTTGTAGATCTGTGTCAATTATACATATTCTGAAAATTTCATCACAATCAGTTGATGCGGGAAAAAACTACAGGCATTGACAGATGTAAAAATCGTTAGATTTATTACTGAATTTGTATTCTAATTGATTTCAGAAAATCTGCGCTACCTAACGGACCAAAGTACAAGCTTAAAGAATGGCGGAAAATAAAAAATCATCGAGGTACGTATTGTCGTCTATTAGGGGTGTGGGAGAACCCGAAAATGTATGGATCTCGATGGTCGAGAAGAGTCGGGAAGACATTGAGACGAGACGGGTCGGGTTCTCGAAAATTTTGGGATTCTCGATTATGTGGAGATTCTCGAAGGTTTCGGGATTCTCGAAAATTTTAGGATCTTCAGTACACGATTACCGTTGCGAGACTCGCTTTCGGAAACGCCTCAAATATCCGAAATCTCATACCGCGATCGATTTTAAAGCGAGTCTCATAACGGTAATCGAGTATTGAGCACCCTAAAATTTTCGAGGATCCCGAGACTATCGAGAATCTCGACGTAATCGAGAACCCCGAAGTTTTCGAGAATCTCGAACATTTTCGAGAATCCCAAAATTTTCGAGAACTCGTCCCGATCTCGAAAAAAATTCTCGTCTCGTCCCGACTCGACATTTTTGGGTTCTCGCACACCCCTATCGTCTATGTAAGATTGAATGACTCTATTCTTCGGCAAGGTACATATTTCCTGATTTAGAGGCTCCCGCGTATAAAGTGAATATGAACATACAGCGCCTTGCTGTGCGGAATCAAATTTTCATTAACTAAAATAAATAGTCCAAATAATTATTAAGAGAAGGAAATTCCATGGAATTTGTTGGTTTCTGTCCATTCGTATATCGTTATGCGGAATATTAATTTATCAGCGCTCTAAATGAAACCTACTCATTTTAATGGAATATTCTGTTGATTTTAGTACTAAATTTTTTATCAAATAAGATACCAAAAAAAAGAATTAATGAAAAGAATTTTATATCTGATCGTTTACTTATAAAGAAATACTATCAGCATTTTGATTTTACAATCTAAATTTTGAGGTTCTGCATGAGTCTTTCCAAGTTGTCTTTCTTTGGACAGACTCGCCAATCGAGATGTGTTTAAACAAACAGTACCATCGTCACCGAATATGTGAATTTTTTAGCGAACTCGTCGGCTAGCCGCATTGTCTACTCCATTTTCTCGTTGTGCATTCGGACTTACAATTACATGCAGCTAAAAGTAGAATGGCACTGACGAGTCGCTAATAATGAATTCGTAATCGTTTTTAGCATGATCTATTTTCGTTCACTCGCTTGCTGTGCAATCCATTGGCAGAGACACAACAGGTGAGAATTGGTCTGGCAAAGAAACATGACAGTTTAAAAAAAGCAACGCAATTGTTAATCAAATTAACATCGTTCAGATGACATACATGCGTTAAATAATCTAACTAATATGATCACACTAAAACGATCACATTGGTAGATTATTTGGATGCATTTGTATATGCATTGACTCGTTAGAGATCTCAAGAAATTAATGTTACAAAAGATTTCGTAGAATGTAACATCATTTTAATTAATACTAAAGATGATGAAAGTTGCAGATTTGCATGACATCCGATATATAACTAACAATTCTACACTCAACGATCATTGCCTCGCTGCAAAAACCGGTTCTCGTCAGATCACCGAGTACTTGGATGGGTGACCGCTTTGGGTGACCTGACCCCCTAGGTCAGGCATGTCTAGAAGTAGCTCACTTGGAGGCAAACTCGAGGGAGACGCCTACTTCTCCCGCCCGCGCGTCTCGCTCCCCGTGGAGGCCGGAGTCCTCCGAGCTCCTCAGACCCGTGCCTACCGTGGGTCCGAGAGTCGCCCCAACGCACCACACGCGGTACATATTGCAAGCGGTAGGCACAGGTCTGAGGAGCTCGGAGGACTACGGCCGTAACGGGAAGCGAGACGCGCGGGTAGGAGAAGTACGTGTCTCCCTCGAGTTTACCTCCAAGTGAGCTACTTCTGGACATGCCTGCCCTAGGTATACGCCGCATGTTGGTAGCAAAAAGGTGGTTCCGAACCCACCTTAACCGCTTGTCGTACGCGCTAACTCCCGATTGCTCGGGTCATAATAAACAAGAAGGTCGGTCACGCGTCGAGACATTTAACTGTTTAGTCGTGTGCTCGAACTTGCGCAAAATGTATGCGCCTCATGAAATGTATATTTCGGCGCAACGAAAGGAATTGTGAAATAATAAACACGTTTGGGCACAACTAATACTTTTATGATGTCTGGGAAGTAATTATGATCAATTCATCGGTGAACAAAAATGATTTATAATTTGAAAGTGCATAATGTATCAGTAACAATTTGTAAATTAATAATGTTTTGAGAAAGCTCGTAGAAAATTAGTAATCTTCGTGTTAGTGTTGTTTACGTTTGTCACGAATGAAGTACCACGAGTCAGGCTTGCGTTGTTCACGTTTGGTCCGAACGAAGTACCACGAGCCAGGCTCGTGTTGTTTACGTTTGGTTCGAACGAAGTACATCGAGCCAGGCTCGCGTTGTTCACGTTTGGTCTGAACGAAGTAGCACGAGTCAGGCTCGTCCTTATTGTTTTTGGCCCAAATTTCTTACTACGAGTCGCACTCGTTGTTGTAGGAGAAGAGTTTAATGAACAGTAGGACGCGCTGAAAAGTAGGCTGAAACAGGCTGAAAATTAGGCGATAGTGTGAGTGGAAGAAGGGGAGAAGTGGTAAAATGGATTTGAAATCCTGAGAGGGGACCAAATATAAAAAAAACTAACAATTCTACAGATTCCTACATCTTTCGACGTCAATAGATCTTTTCTGCATCAATAGATCACCGCAAAACACAAATCGAGGCGAACAAGTTGTGATATGCAAGCATCAGAATCTTCGCAGCAATTCTAACCAATGGCATTCTTTCAGCTTCTCCAACAAATACAAATAGATCGATGCAATTTTGACAAAGTCATTCTCTTTCAAAGAATATCCGAACATTAATCAAAGTTACTATGTAATAATCGTTAACCCTCATTCGTTCCTTTTGTTAATGTCACATATTTTCCACTGATTCTAAACAAGTAGTTCAACACTCTGTTTTATTAGATATTGTACAATAGGTGATCAAATTATTAACCATAATTAATATGTATTTAATATAATTATGTTATATTAAATTATATATTTATTAACCATGTGACAGATACTGTTGCCTGTACGGTAGTTCAATGTACATTTGCATTTTAATATTCCACATGACACTTTATAGAGATAACGAGCATTCAGTGTAGTTAAACTTTCATATAACAATGTATTGTATTAATATAAACTCGTCAATTTATGCAAGTGGCTCTAATAATTTATTCGCTCACTGGAGATACGAATGGCACTGCTAATTTTATTTTAAACATAACTCATCTCACCTTAGTGTTTTATTTTTAAAAAAGAAATTTATGAAATCAATTATTCATTCAGTGTTTTACCATTATAACAATTTGACACCACGAGAAAAATAGAGTTGGTAAAACGAGGGATGAATAAAAAGTTAACCACTTGCACTATGATACATTTTATGATTACAGTTACTGCGGATCTTTATGTAAAATAAAAATTATCTATTAATTGCGAGAAATTGGAACCCAGGAGAAATTTCTTTACTCTGTTAATAACTTAAAAGAAAACAAAATATAGTATATTTATATTTTTAAATTCGTTTAATTATTATACTCTTTCAAGTTACACCTACCCATTTTTGTTATACAAGGTGTCCCGTAATTGGTGCTGCAAGCGAAGGGGGGAGGGGGTGATTCTACGTGAGAAAATAAGTCGAAAATATAAAATAAATTTCTTCATTTGACGACACGTTTCCGAGAAAATCGTAGTTGAAAATGCAGCAAATGCGCGTGCTATTAGAATTGTCGTCTGACACGTTTGATCGTGATCAACCAATTTTACTTGCTGCATATACTATTTAAAGCATGCGAACCCGACGGATCATTAAACACGATTTTCTCGGAAACGAGGCGTCAAATGAAAAAATTTATTTCATATTTTCGACTTATTTTCTCACGTAGAATCACCCCCTGCTCGCTTGTACCATTAATTACGGGACCCCCTATGTATGCATAAAATCCGCAGTCTTGTGATTAGAACTTCTTTTTCGGTCATAACTTAAAGTTTATGTTTATTGTGTGCCTATGTAATTCTTTAATGGCTATATAGAGCGGTTCAAAAATATGAAGCCACCCTTTAAAAAGAAATAAATTTTTAAAAATTAGACGGAACGATTTGAGTTCTTTGAGACGCTAGAAGAGTTAGTTTACTAGCCAATGTGAAACAAAATGTTTTTTAATTGCTATCGCACCGAATTGCGAAGAATAAAGTGAACATCACGATTTTAACTTTTTTATCTGACCCTACATGAATATTAAAAAGGCAAAATTCGCGAGACATTGCGATTTTGATCAATCGTAAGCCTAAAAATCAAAGATTCTTAGATAAAAAAAGTTAAAAATCATAATCTTCACTTTTCAATAGCAATTTAAAAAGAAAATTTTTCACATTATCTAGTAAACTAATTCTAATATTGAAGAAGAATAATCGTCGTTTGGTTCAAGTTTTAAAAATTATTCCATTTTAAATGGGACGCTCATATTTTTGTCCTTCACGGTATAACGGCAACAACAAAATAGGATTTTGTTTGGCTTTAAAGCCAAATTCATTTCAAATTCGAAATGGCATGCCTGTTTTATAGAAAGCAGAATAAGGAACAAGTTTAATTTGTCAACTAAAAAATTCCTTACCATAAGCATAGAGTATAAACGTCATTCATATTGGTTACTATAAATATATTTTTGTTTTTTAGAAATGTGTATATGCTATAAACACATAAAGATCCGCAGTCTATTAATGGCATACGTATTTAGTAGATACGGTTCGAAATTGTCATTGCATGTCTGACTCTGGGTCAGGTATGGGCATTTTTGTCTCAATCCACCGTTACCATGGAGAAAGAACACGCTTCGCCCGTCGCGAGCAGTGCGCATGTTTCGCGCAGGTCTCGCGAAACCCTGGGGCAGGGATGAGCACGGTAGGGGCCCCTCAAACGTCTGCTTCTCCCACCAGCCTCTCTTTCATGCGCGAAGCCTGTGCACTGTTTGCAACGAGCGAAGCACTTCTTTCCTCTATGGCCTCTATAGTAAGGCGGATGCTGCTGGGGGAAAGTGGGCGCTATGGTGGGGACGGTTTTGTCTCAATTGAGACAAAAATGCCCATCTCTGCCCTGAGGGCAGGTACGAAGATACGTATGGTGGGGGCAACGAAGGCGCGAGACATGCGCGATCGCGAAGAAGATGCGCGCTGCATGGAAAAGAGGTTGGTGGGAGAAGCAGGCGTTTGAGGGGCTCCACCCGTGCTCATGCCTGAATCTAGGTTACAGAACCCCTGGCAAAAAGTCTTCGCTCACATTTAAAAATCGCATAATTTTCTTAAAATTGAACCAAATATGTTGAGATTTGTTGACATGTTAGAAGAAATAGTTTACTAAGTAACGGGTAAACAAAATTCTGAGTTGCGAAAAAAGAAATAAAAGCAGGTTTTTGTAACTTTTTTATCTGAGCCTGAAGTCAATTATATACATGTTGAAAATTTCATAAAAATCGGTTAACGTTGCTATGAGCAACAAATATTTCAAGATAAGAATTTAAGGGTGAAAGTCGCAGATTTTCGGCGTTAGCAGAGAATTCCGCCCTTATTTGATCACTAGACTGTGGATTTTATGCATTTATGACAAAAATGAATAGGTGTAATTTAAAACAGTAGAATCATTGGAAGAATTTTAAGACACTTTTACATTATTTTCAACCCATTAAACATAGTAAGAAAAAAATTTAATTTTTATTTTACACCAGTTTATTAGAATTCAGGTAGAAAGTTTTTATTTTGCATAAAATTCCGAAGTCTAGTGATCACATTTAAATGTTTCTTGTTAATAGCAATGTTAACCAATTTCTATGAAATGTTCACCGTGTATATAATTGACACAAACCTACAAAACGCATTGATTAAAATTTCACTTCAGGCTCGAATAAAAATGTTACAAAAATCGGTTTTAACTTTTTTCTTTGCAATTCCGACCTGTAGCAGTTGTTTCAAAATTTTGATTACCCGTTACTTAGTAAACTAATTCTTCTAATATGTCAACAAATCTCAACTCAACTTTGGTTCAGTTTTAAGAAAACTATGTGATTTTTAAATGTGATCGAAGACTTTTTGCCAGGGGTTGTAGTAGAAGGGGTTAAATAGTCGTGAGCCTATTAGGAAGACGCTCGTTAACAAGAACGATCGTTTCCGCGGCTCGAGAATGCGAGTCGACTGTTCCTTGACGAATCGCCATCGGAAGCATCGCATGAAAAGGAAAATCGGTCGTTCGAATTCCCGGGACACTTTGACGTGGTTTCCGGAAGGAGTCGGAGGAACGGGAAGGGTTGAAACCTGACCAGTGGTAGGTCGGTTGAAGAACGATAGCGGCCGCGCAGAAGTCACTTATCGGATGAAGTCTGTTCCCAAAGTAGGTAGGAAGAAGTCGGCTAGGAGGGTGCGGTTTTGATGTGGTGTTTAAACCGCGACCGAAGGTACGCCCATTAAATCAATGGCGAAAGCCCTCTGGCCTCTTTTCCGGCGAAAGGAAACTTCAAAAGACGTTTTTGCCTCGGGAATACGTGCCAGCGAATACAGTACACATCGGCTGCGTTTTATGAACCGGTAGGAAGATAGGATTTCCGTATCGCTGATTTAGTTTCCCGTGCTTCGAGCCGAGCCTTTTTGATTTCCGTATACAAAGGAGAGGAGGGAACGCTGAGGATACGGGTCCTAAACCAGTTTCAAAATTTATTCGAAACGAAACAACTTCCCTATTTTTTTATATTTTTCTAAATTAATGCAAATTTAACCCCTTAGATTTGTAGACAATCACATATAGGCATACAATTTCATTTTGCCTAGATATCTATAGACCAGTGGTTAACATAGGAATTCACAATTTAATTTGACCCATACAAAATTTTCGTTATTATTTAATACTTTATTCCTCATTAATTTCTCACAGCTGTAACCTATCATTCGATATAGCCTGTCATTCGATATACATTCGTAATTTTAATAAGAGGGGTTCAGAAGATTTGTAAACTTTTGCATTTCAATGGTGATCGATGTCCTGACATTATCACAGAGATATTATAGTGGTTACTGTATATTTTTTATGGTTATACTGCAACATACGATGAACAACAAGAATAATCGAAATAACAGAATTATTTTTTGGGGATTTTTAACCTTAGGTTAATTTTGACACAGAGTTACAAATATTTTATCTAAATTCCACTATCCTAATTACCAATTCATTAGCTATTTATACTAGGTCCAATAAGAAGATCAGCAAAATAAGAATAATTTCAAACTAAAAAGATTGAAAAATTTTATTAAAAGATTGATGCATAAGAATTTTCATGTACTTAGCCATGGCTACTATGAAATCGTCAAATTTCATTCGTCTATGGAGAATTAAGACTATCTATTTATATCCTAAAGAAGGTCTATTGTCATTTCATAGTGAGTGAAAATTATTCATAAAAATCGCCCGCTTTTACCGTTATCACGCGAATCCTCCTCAAGTAATTCGAATTGCTTAAGTAATTACAACGGTGCGTATCTTCAGAACAGGGGACGTTGTATTATGCATAGAATGCAGTGGTTGTTCTTGTGGGATTAATCGCAAAAGAGGAAAATGCCAGTGTCAACTGACAAATGAAACGCTATGATAAAAGACAGCGCTCCATTTGTCCCGAAAGTATGAAAATGCTCCAAGAAATAGGAAAAACATTTCTTGTATCGTGGAGAACCATCGGAGCGTTCTTCAATGGTTGCAAAGTGTGTCTCTTGTACTTCGCCTAATATTTCTATTTCTAGGTTTCGATATGACTTGTAAAATGGCACTTTACAAGAGTACTTGTAAAACATTTTTAAAAAACGATCTAGCTGAAAAATTGAAGCTACCAATAACAGTGTTACACATGTAACTGCGAAGTTCGAATATATTACAAGAAACTATTAAAACGCGTATAAAATGGAGTACTTTGTTCGCGAAATATTTTTCAAGCACATCGTTGTCGGTTGAAGGCATCGAAACTACTATTAGGTGTATAAATTAATTCGCAGCCCTGCCAATTAATAATTTGTAACTTTGTCCTATATCCAAACTTGTATCTGGGTTCAACAGTCGCCTGAAAAATGCTGTAATTATATAGAAAATAATGGGAATTGTTTTCAACATATGGAGGCGTTTCAATTTTATGGAAATTTATGAAAACAAGCTAACGACTTAATTTGTACCCCTAATATCAACAGTTTCACAAATAAAACTATGCGTTTCGAATAAATTACAATTACTTTGTTCATCTAAGATTTCTACAGTACATCGTTGGCGTTGAAGAATTAAAATGTCTAACAATAGTTTTATAAATAGGACTATGAATTTCGTATAAACCACAAGAAATTAGAAAAATTCATACGACGAGGGCAGTTTTAACGAAAGTTGCAACACACACGGAAGGTTCTTGGAATTCGAGAAAAGAGGAAACAAAGGACAGGAGAAGGCGAAGAGACACCGGATAAAGGAAGTCGTAGGAAGGATATCAAAGTCGCTGTCGTCTGACGCAGAAATCCTTCCTATCGATGTCTACGAGTATCGATTTTTGAAGACCGTAGCCTCCTTTCCCTCGTTATAAATCCACTCGAGTCAACGAGGATAAACGCGGAGAACTGTATGGTCTATGCGCGCTGAAAGGATCTCTGAGAAACTCTTGAAACGACCAATCAGTTAATGCTCGGGATCAAAATAATGTAACGGGTCATCTCATCAAGCCCTTTCCTCTCTTGCTTGTCCAGGAAACAAAGCGGCAGTGTCTTATACTATACGATCAAATGATAGCTCTGAGCATTCATCTTTCTATACGCGGAATATTCGTTTCACGAAACGGTGCCATTTGCGCTGTAACATGACCGAATATTAGGGGATCGGCCAAGTACATGTTTCTTGAAAAACAGGTTCCGCATCTTTCCGCGAATTCGAGTTCCTGGCCCAAAATTATGGCAGTAGAGCAGCTATTCAATTTGAGATGAAGCTGGGTACGCGATCTCTAAAAGAGTACAATTATATTTACGCTATTAGGTTGGCTTGGAAATGTCGAATTTTGCGTGATGGTGTTTGCCTTCCTGTTCGTGTTGCAGAGGCGTTAGTGCTTTTGTATAAAGTCTTATTTGAAGATTGAGAGTAACATTGGGCTGGATCATTTTTCACAATGTTGCGTGTATTTTAGTATAAAATTCGTTAATTTGATCGTGGACTTTGATTTAATATTATAGTACCATCCATTCAGCATCATTCTTTATTTGTTACAATGTTCGACAACTCTTCTAATATCGATGAACGATAAAAGATTTGCCTCTGTAATAAAAAATTGTCATTTTCATATCTTATAAAACCAATTCAAACGAATAAGATCATTTTTCAGAGTAATTTTTTTAATTTATATCCATCGCAACTTATGACACAACTTATGAAAAAGTTTTACGATTCTTGGTTTAAACGGAATTTATGAAAAATATTAAATTCAATAACTTCTTCGATCCCTGATTAACACACTGAATGCCGTGGAGATCACTGGTAATCGACGCTATTAAACTGTTTAAAAATGATTATCATGAAGTTAATGCCATTGAATATCAATTTCAAAATTAACTAGGTTATAGTATAGAGTGAAAGCATCATTATCAAGTCCCTAAAAATTGTCATTAATAGATAGCAGACCTTTATGCAATCTACAAATTTTCTATTCTTAATATGTTTAATAGGTTTGAAAATATTAAAACAGTGTTTCTAAATTCTTCTAATGTTTCTACTGTTTTAAATTACACCTACTCATTTTTGTCATTTATGACAATTATGCATAATTCTAGCCTAGAAATAGGTGGGACTTGTGTGAAACACACAAAAATAGCTCAACACGCAACATGTCAAACAATTGTGTACATAATTGTGACAACTCTGGGCCCATAAGGACTCACCAAAAACGATAGTATCCACCCACGTCTATCAATAACGAGCCTTATCAACATCTCATGAGAGTTGAGGAGAAAAAAAGAGGCTGCGGGAGAGGACAGATCCAGGCCAGGCCTAATCATTATCGCGAAGTAGAACAATCGCGTTTTATCGTTGGTGCGCATGGGTGGCGATGCCTGATAAATCATTGGGAACGGTCCCAGGGCCGGCAATTTGCCACCGGACTGTCATTACGGCGGCCGTTGTGTGGCATGAATCACCGGGCTCCATTCGCCGGGCCGGCCCGGCCCGCAATGTGTATCGTTGCCGGTGCGGTGAACACCAGCCGAAAAAAGATTTAAAGTTTAAGCGAGCGGAGGGTCGTTCGATCAGCTGAGCAACAATTTGTCGCGATGTGGGCGGCTGGAATCTTACATATCCCTCGAATGCCGGCTATCCGGCGGTCCGTGTTGGTGGCGACACGTGCGGATATTCGCAGTGCTTCTATACGGGGTGATCCACCTAAACCTGACCATCGAAATGTTTCAGTTGCGGCGGCACCAAAATTATTTTGTACCTAGGTAAATGACATCAATGTAGGTTAACTTTGTTTGAATGGTGGCAATGCATAAAGACGCTACAATGAATCTTTTTATAGTAAGGTCATCTTAGCTAGTCCACTTGAAGGTACCCACCTAAATGGTTTAATTGCGATGGCACCAGAAACATTTTGTACCTAGGTGAATGGTATCAGTGCAATTTAACTTTGTTTGAATGGTAGCAATGCATGAAGACGTTACAATGAATCTTTTTATAGTCAGGTCATTTAAACTGGTCCACTTGAAGGGATTCACCTAAATGATATAGTTGCGTTGGCACCAGAAACACTTTGTACCTAGGTGAATAACATCAATGCAAGTTAACTTTGTTTGAATGGTAGCAATGCATAAAGACGCTATAATGAATCTTTTTATAGTCAGATCATCTTAGCTGGTCCACTTGAAGGTACCCACCTAAATGGTTTAATTGCGATGGCACCAGAAACATTTTGTACCTAGGTGAATAACATCAATGCAAGTTAACTTTGTTTGAATGGTAGCAATGCATAAAGACGCTATAATGAATCTTTTTATAGTCAGGTCATCTTAGCTGGTCCACTTGAAGGGACCCACGTAAATGGTATAGTTGCGATGGCACCAGAAACATTTTGTACCTAGCTGAATAACATCAATGTAAATTAACTTTGTTTGAATGGTAGCAATGCATAAAGACGCTACAATGAATCTTTTTATAGTAAGGTCATCTTAGCTGGTCCACTTGAAGGTACCCACCTAAATGGTTTAATTGCGATGGCACCAGAAACATTTTTTACCAAGGTGAATGGTATCAGTGCAATTTAACTTTGTTTGAATGGTAGCAATGCATGAAGAGTCTGGAATGAATATTTTTTATAGTAAGGTCATTCAGGCTGACCCACGTAAACCTGACCACTTAAATTTTTTAGTTGCGATGGCATCAAAACTATTTTGTACGTAGGTGAATGGTATCAAAGAATATTTTTATAGTAAGACCATTTATCCTGGTCCGTCTAAAGGTAACCACCTAAATATTTCTTTTAGTCCTCCGACTTCGATGATTTTTGGATTCGTTCTAAATCTCAATAAATTTTTCCTTTGCATGTTAGTGACGGTCTCGTTTAATGTCCGAGATATTCGTGAAAAACTGTCGGTACCACTACAGTGAATTTTGTCTACATAATTATTATACCTGCTTGTTCGTGATATTTAGGGAGTCGCTTCTGTGGTGCTGCAAGCCACAAAGAAGTGATTATGTACGAAAAAAAGAACTAAGAAAGAAAGAATAATGTTTTTTCGTTTATGGTTTCATTTACGAGAAAACTGAATTTGAATGTCCGTTGGGACGCGTGCCCTGGTACATTCTTGCAGGAAGTAGAATCGGTTGGTCATGAACAGACGCACCAGTCCTATCTAATACTACGCGTATTTGCTAACCATTCGAACTCGATTTTCTCGGAAACGAAACCTTACACGGAAAAACATTATACTTCTTTTGCGACTTATTTCTTCACGCAAATTCACTTCCTTGCGGCTTGTACCACCAGATCGGTGACACCATGTACGAAACTAGATATTGTTGGATTATTTGTAAGGGTTACCCTCGGTCCGTCGACAACCCATTTCACCGACACTGTTTTTATCGACACGATTTTACCGACGGTAACGTTCATCGACCCTATGTTTTCATTGATACGGTCAAATCGTCGACAAATGTTTTCATCGACAGTCTGTATTTACCAACAAGTCTAAGCTCATTTGTGTCCACGAACTGATAACTACATAAGAAATTGTTGTTATTATACATCCCAATTTGCGATACTAATATGTGTGATTACGTTTTCTGCTATGGTACGTAATTTTTGTCTTAAATTGTTCGTAAAATAAGTACAATGAGTTTGACAACCAGATTAATTTTGAAGGAGTCACAGGAGTTATTTCATCTATTCGTGGAAAACAAAAAATTGTAATGGATGGTTTGGGTTAGGTCTGGAATAGGTATGGTTTTTGTCTGATTAATAAAATAGCAATATGAACTTTGATACAAATAACAATGCTTTGTAATTCTCTTTATTATTTATTATACAAGCAACTAAATGCGTCGAGAACATAACAATGATGATAACGATTAATCTACATTAGCAAATACGCGAATTTGATGTCAGCGGAATCTTGTGTGATGGTCGATGAAAACATATATCGACGATTTGACCGTGTCGATGAAAACAGTGTCGGTGAAATGGGTTGTCGATGAATCGAGGGTAACCTTATTTGTAATAATACGTCTGCTAAGATGCAAAAATGAATCTCGTTATATTTGAGAATCACTGCGCTTAGCTAGAGTGATACAATAGACCAGATGTCATCAGGCCCATAGGCCTGTGACTGCTTATGGCTGGGCTCTCGGGGTAGAGTCAAGATGCAGCCCTGGTCATTTCCTGTTAAGTGGGAACAGAGTTTTCTCTGTACCCTGGTATTTTCTCTTCGCTTCTTATACGACTTTCGAAGCATTAAGACGTTCTTCCGAGCTTGCAATAAAGCAGAGTTTTCAAAGTTACAAATCTTTTATAGTTATTTATAACCCATTTCCAATAGATATATTTAAAACTACAATTCAAACTAAATACCCGGGTAGCTGTTGATATAACGGTTAAAAAAATCGCCTAGAGATCTAGGAGCACCTAAAGAAATCTGCTAGCCACCAGAATACGGTGTACCCCTTGAAACACAAGTATAGTTGCGTGGTTGAACGAAAACGAGACACCCTGTATGTCGGAGTGGCACACGTACAGAGCAGAGGCAGAACCGGGGAACGGTGCACACGGACGCAGGAACCGATTTGTCCAGTCGCATCGGAGAGAAACCGGAGTGGTTGTCTCTGCCGTTGGCTTTTCGCCATACGCCCACGCAGACCCCTTCCCCCCTGTTCCCCATTCCGCCGCCGCTCACGTCAGACGTTCTCCAAACATGTCCCGAAGTTAGAACAACGTCGCCACGCTAATCCCACGGATATCCAGGCAGACGCGCCTGCGAGTGATTCTTTTCCTGTATTTCCCTCCGAGCTGCGCGGAGTCTCGCGCGTTCCTTCCTCCTCTTCTTCTTGTCCTTCTTCTTCTTCTTCTTTTACCATGATTTTGTTCTTTTCCCTTTTTGCCCGTTGGCCGTCGCCGCTCGTACTCACGCGGATTAAACGATGGAAAAAGCGTGGAACCCGTCTAAACCGGGATTGTCGACCCCCCCAGCCTCGATCGTTGTCCTCCCGGCGAATGATATTTTAATTAGATTGCCGCTCGCAAACGACGAAACGGCGCGGCGCGGCGGCAGTCTCTTCCAGTATGCTAACCAGGTGTACATTGCGAGAGGACTAGACACTGTTTCGTCCGACTGTTTCTTTCTTTTAATTTGCTCCGAGCTCTGCGGTAATGACGATGAGCCTCTCGGGCTGCTAAGCTGTAACAGTGTTACACTATGTGCTTCGTTCGGTACGTGCTACACTTGCGAGACTGAGTCCGGTAATTCGTATCTGATTTGGAGAAATGGTTTCCTGTTTGGTAGAGATTTATTCGTAGACTGCTGATTTTATGCAATTTATGGCAAAAATGAGTAGTTGCATTTTGAAACTGGTGAAGGATTAATAGAATCGAAGAGTAGCGATATATTATTCTTCACATATTAAAATGATTACAGAAAGAATGAGATTGCTAACCGACTCGTATTTCTTGCAGTGAATGCAGAATATTTTTCTTTTCCATAAAGGTCCGCAGTCCGATCGTAAATAGTGAAGGCTCTGTGTTCAAACCACTTTCTGGAGACACTGTACGGGTAACGAAAGTAGATTTTTGCACAGAAACCTGAATTCACGGGACACTATGCACCGTCTCTGATCATGCGGCCAGAGAGCAAGGATCCGGGTGTCGTATGGGTTTTAACGAGGCGCTGACGCATCCTCGAGGGGTTGTAATTCACGGGGTGTAACCCGACGTCCCTTGCAGAACCGTGCTAAGGAGATACCCGTGGAATACTGGCGTGGAAGTATGCAGACTTTCGCGCGGCCCGGCTGCTCCGCGGTATGCTTTTGAAGTCGACGTGTCCCACCTACTGTTTTAACGACTCCGACCCATTTTGTGCACCTATAGCGGTGCACCGGTGCACTGGTGTCGGTGTCGGTGTCGGAGTTCGTGTCGGGGACCATCGGGCTGATATTACACCGCTGCGAGAGTTACGTCTTTGATGTCGCGCCATGAACGTTTCCTCGCTGGCAGCCATTTTAGTAATTCTTCGTCGTCGTGCACGGAAACTGCTCGTCGTGTCTGCTAATTGAGTCTTCAAGCCTGTTATTCCGCAGAGAACATCGTCTCTCCAGGTTACTTTTCTCTCTCTCTCTCTCTCTCTCTCTCTCTCTCTCCCTCTCTCTCTCTCACACACACACATACACACATACACACATGCAACATATCTCTCTCTCTCTCTTTCTCTCTCTCACATACACACATGCAACATCTCTCTCTCTCTTTCTCTCTCTCTCTCTCTCTCTCTCTCTCTCTCTTTCTCTCTCTCTCTCTCTCTCTCTCTCGATCTCTCTCTCTCTCGATCTCTCTCTCTCTCGATCTCTCGTTCCAAGCGATCGAGCAAACCCGGTTACGAGCACTACGGATCTATTCGGTTGTAAACGGAATTCTTGCAGGCACTTCGAAACACTTTTAACGACAATCGCCGCTGGCATTAGTATTTACACCTGCCCCGCTAACCAGCGAACAGCGGCCTTGCCACTTTTAATCCTTGTTTTGCTGGGGACATTGTCTAAATTCGCAGCGTTTATTGCCACTGCAATTCTGCCGAATCGAATAATATTAGATTTATGGGTGACTTCTTGTGTAACGGCAGTGAAAACAAGTGATTTTTAAGAATTTTTTTAGAATAACTATTGGTTATCTGGGACTAGACTATTTCGGGGGGTGTAAACAGATAGTCTTGAAGTACGAACGTTTTTGAAGTGAAACTTCTTTAGGAGCATTAGGCGCAAAACCTCGACGCGGTAGGCGTAAAACCTCGACGCGGTAGGAGTAAAACAGATCTGGCGATGAAACGATGAAACGAGATTCTATTCTATTAGCATATACGATTGAGGGTTCAGCATTCCTTAATAAAGATTATGGTAAAATTCCGATGATTCTAAGTAGAGATTTCAACGTGAACTTTGCATCGGAACAATCAAAATTATTAATAGAATTTTTTAGATGTAAATTAAGATTGGAAATGGTAAATGATCCTAATGAAGCGACAACAAGATCAGGAACAACTCTCGATGCAGTATTTGCAAGACATTTAGACAAAATTGAATCCAGAATATTTATATTATTTTTTAGCTATCACAAGCCAATCTTTTCAATAATAGAATCATACAAAATTAAATGTCATAAAGTGTTAAACGGTAAAAACATTAGAAGAATTTAAAAATACTGTTACATTATTTTCGACATATTAAACACGTTAAAAAAGAAAATTTCTATTTCACTCCAGTCTGTTGCAATTAGTGTAGAAAATGTTTACTTTGCATAAAGATCCGCTGTTTAGTTATGAGTAGACTACGGATGTTTATGCAAAATAAAAATTCTATCACCAACACTAGTAGGCACAAGCTTTTTTTGTTACCGAAATAGTTTACAGTAACGTATCATTCTTTAATCGAAACATTAATTAGCCTGAATAAAAATTTGAGCAAAAATTTATTTATTTCTTTGTAGTTTATTTTAATGTGGTCGCATTAACAGCGAGGTCATTAGCGGCTACATGGTTTACAGTTTACAATTTGCTATAGTATAATTAGCATGTATATTAATTTGTAACGGTTTAAAGTTAATATTGGCACTTGGATAGAAGAAACTAAAATATGTTTATAATAATTTATATGTGTCGATGGATTTAAAGAAGAAGAGAACGTTCTTGATGTTATTTTCGTTTAGATTCGACTTGAGGTCAGTTTCAATAGAAAATCTGGATCGTTCCAAAGAAAAGCTCGGACATTCACGTAGTATGTGTTGGATACTGTTGGTTACACCACACGTAGTACACTCCGGGGGGCTTTGTTTTGTTATAAGGAAATCATGGGTATATCTTGAGTGTCCTGTTCGAATGCGATTGATTGCGACCTGGTCTTTCCTAGAAAATTTGGAATCTTTTAAAGTTTCATAGACATTCGTTTTTCGAGCAAAAATGGCTTGGCACGAAACGTGTTTAACACGAAACCTACCACGGTCAAAATGACCGGTTTTCTATTTCACAATTATTGAAATTAGAAAAAGGATTTCATAGGAAATGACTGAATTGACTTCTTTATTTAAGCACATATTGTAATGGAAACGGTACAAAATTTAAGCAAATTCAATCTTCTCATTTATTTAAGGCGTTTTACTTTTATATGTTTTGTACTTGGTAGGTTTAGTGTTAATTCTTGTAAAACTTTTACTGTTCAGTATATTTCACTCACCAATTTTTATCCGAAACACAGAAGCTCCGCTGTCTGGTTACAAGCTTAAAGCCCATCGAACGGAACGTTCGAAGAAACGGAACAATGGCTAATTTTCCCTCGAATAAATTACCGTCGCCGATTGTCCTCGCCGGAGTCGAAACATTCGCGGGCTATTTATAAGAAGCGGAAAAAAAACAAATGGCCCGGGGTCGAGAGAATAATCGTGGGAGTCAAATTTTGACAGGCGAGTCGTAAAATATGTTTCGTCATCCGTCGTCGGCTCGGTAAGCCACCGGATTATGTTTCCGCGGATAGTTCGCCGGCTCTCGGAGTACATTCGCAGCTTTTTCTTGTCCGCTTCGGGTATAAATTAATGTCCCCTAATCCGCGGGACTGCAGGCCAAAAACGAGAAGAATTATTTCTTAGCCTAGTCCCCCGACGGGTTCGAAGACCCCCAGGATTACCGTCGACAACGACGACGCGACGGCGTTACCCTTTTTGTTGGTTCATGGCCGTTTTCCATCGAGCGGTTTTACGCACAAAGAGATCAACGAAGTTTCTTTGTGTTTCAGTCATTAGGGTGGGGACGATCAATTATTAGTCGTTCGCTGCGCAGTAGGCTCGCAGCGATTTCAAAAACGGTGATAGCTATCGTTAAACTAAGCAACGTAATTACATACGACCGAGCGGACCGGTAATGCAATTATGTCGGGTTAATTATTTCGATTTATACCGTGCAGTGGACGTGCACGGGTAATTGTGCTGTAAAAGCACGGTTTATAGGGTGACTTATCGTGTTCGATTAACCCTCGGACCCTTTCTACGAATGCGTTTCGAATGCTTTGGATCAATCACGATGCTATTTATCAATATTTTTTCTTTTTTTAAAGTACTTTTGAAAAGACTTCTTTTACACTCGTTAGTACTGCTGTTGTTCCTAATGTGACTGCTATTCGTTTAATTTAATCGCTAGAGATTGAGCAATCAAATCGCGATTTTGACGTTAATCATTGCTGGACTTTGAATTTGATGCATCAACGATGACATTATTTGGGTGTTCTTTATGACAGTAAAAAGATCAAAAGAATTTAGAAATTACTCTTAAAATTTTTAAAGAGTCTTAAGAAAAGATTCTTAAAGAGAAGAGAGATATCTCCTGATCCTTGTAACAGATGCGGACAATTCTTATTTTTCATAAAGGTGCACACTTCAGTGATTAAAGAAAAACTGTTAGGTATGTAAATTCGGAATCACGAATTCACTTCGTACACCTAATAGTTATAGGTCATCGATTTTATAATTGATTTATAGTAATTCTGAATTGTGTGAATAAATGAAGAGAAGATGTTGAAGATAACCGAACGAATTTGTGTTACGACCGAGTGCAATTTACGAATCCGTGTTGAGGGACGGAAAATATCGTGCATAATGCAGGGAAGTAACCGGAAATGCTTTTAATAAATGAAAGCTAGCTATCCTTCGCCTGTCAGTCGGTAGATCCGCCATCGCGACGCAGTTCCGCCATGACGCGCGATCTAAAAGCGGAGTTTCGAACAAGTTTCCTCGATAATTTGCCCTGCGTTGCATCGTGTCCGTGTGCATCTGTTTATGCTTGTGCGTCTGTGTTTGTGCGCGCATGAAAACGGGGCTAAGCATGAAAAAGAAACGAAATACAATAAAAGAAGATGATCACGCGAACCGTGACAGTGAGCGATGCGCATCGATAGCCCCCGCATCGATACGTCACGATTCCTCGTCGCGATAGAAACGGTCCTTGATAAAACGCACGCTGCTTCCGAGCGGAATAATATTTTCGATCGAGATAGATCGTGACACGCGATTGCGAGGAGCGTTCCTGCGGACGATAATGGGTCAAGCGAGACAATATAGTTTTTCGTTGTCAACGGCGCGCGGCGCGCCAGGTGTAATTTTCGCGACCGGAAACGGTTCTTACTTGCCGACTCGCTCGAACCAGTTCTAGAAATTCGATCCTCTCTCCGTTATTCGATTATCGGTTTTGTTATACCGACCTGCAGAAATGAAAACGTAATCGCCTGCACGCGATTATAAGGCTATGAGATTCTCTTTGGCTTGCTATATGGATTAATGCATTCGATTTAAGTATTTAGGTCGATGCTAGAGCGATTCGCGGTAGACGGGTAGAGCAACTAATGAAATATCTAGGCACGAGAGCCGTGTGTACAGTGGCGACCAGCTACTTAAGTGCACCCTTCATAAACGAATAACTTTTTTAAAAAACATATTTTAAATTTCTATTGGTCGGAGTTGTGAACAGAAAAGTGAGGGTCATAATTTTGAACTATTTTATCTGTGTCTATAACGAAAATTTAAAACATGCCTTTTGTAAATCTAAGTCAGTTATATATATGCACAATGTTTCATCGAAATCAGGTGATGCATAAAAAAGCCACAGGCCTTGAACGATCAAAAAATCTTTGATTTTCATGCTTAGTTTTTGCCATTTTTAATCATTTATAGCTCGTAGCAACGTTAATCGATTGCGTTGAAACTTTGTGTACGTATGTTTATAATACACTCCATATAAAATAAAAGCGTTCAGATAAAAAAATTAAAAATATTGACTGGTTTCTGGAATGGTTCACATTTTTTCTTTATAACTTTGACCAATAGCTATTTTAACACTAAATTTACCAAGCACAAAATATATAAAAGTAAAATGCCTTAAAGAAATGAGAAGATTGAATTTATTTAAACTTTGTACCTTTGTAACTTTGTCAATTCAGTCATTTCCTATGAAATTGTTTTTTTAATTTCAATAATTGTAAAATAGATAACCGGACATTTTCATCGTGGTAGGGTTAGTGTTAAAAAAGTTATTGGTTTCAAAGGGTGTACTTAAGTATTATAGCTGGTCATCACTGTATGTGTGTTCAGTTGGAAAAAGTAGGGCGTATTGGACATTTTTACTGTTATGTAGAATGTGTACAATATCGTGTAATGAAAATCGATTCCTGTAATAAATCGTAGATAAATAAGCCGTCGTGCGTGGAAATGACGAAGCCAATTGCAAATACGAATATAATTGCTCTTTTTACCTAACGACAAAAATATTTTACATTGTGAAGAAACGGGATACATGAATTGGGAGAGTTGTACTGTAGATTCTCGTATAAAACGTAATCAAATGGTTTTTAAAATGACTATGCATTACATATACGTATTTTATGTGGAAGTAAATGTAAAATAATTTGAAAGATTATTTGAGAAGACTATGCGTTTACTGCCACACAAAATACATAACAATCCCTTTCAAACAATGTTTCTTGTATGGAGTTTACTCATTAAAAGGATCAAATGATACCCGATAATTAATATTGGATTGCAACGTAAATTCGTTCGGTTGCAAATATAAATCTGTTCAAATATTAACGATTCAGTCATGGCTCATTTGGAAATGTATATAACGATGATTGTGAAGAAGCTGCCCATCGCAGACAGGAATTATGTAATTGATTGAATATAATTCTGTACTTTATTAATAAACACGCTCAGATTTTGAACATAACCGAACATATTTCTGTTTGTTACGACTCAATGCATTTTCATTAATTTATTTTAATATAATATATGTCTTATGTTAAATATATTTTTCATGTATTTCTTAATATATTTTCTAGATTCATTCAAGGAAAGTTTGAAGTTCTTATTCATCGAATTTGTTTGTCTAAAATCTTCACATCAACCGACTATAGCAGTATTCCATGAACATGTTCTTTTTAACTCTAAAACTGCCAAGCAGTAAACGACTGGAGTGTATTGCCTTATATCAGGGATGGGCATTTTTGTCTAAATTGAGACAAAACGGTCCCCACCATAGCGCCCACTGTCCCATACCAGCATCCGCCGTTACCATAGACTTTGCCATAGAGGAAGGACGTGCTTCGCCCGTCGCGAACAGTGCGCAGGCTCTCGCATAAGAGAGGTTGGTGGGAGAAGCAGGCGTTTGAGGGGCCCCTACCGTGCCCATCCCTGCCTTATATATTAACGACAAGATTGCATTTATTCAGATTTAGTACAATTTTTGTTTAAATATGTACTTTAATAGATAAGTTTAATCAAAAATTGCTCCTGACAACATATTTATAATTTCAATATTTGTAAAAGAAAAAAATTGGAAATCAATCATTGTGACCTGTCCGGTAGTTCTAGTGTTAAACTAATTTCATCCTTCAAATGTCAATGCAACACATTTCTAAATTGGCACATTTCATTTCAAGCAGTAGCAGCTAAAAGAACACTGATTAAAATATACTTTTATTAATCCGCAGAAAATTATTCAGTTAAAAATCTCTGGTGCAAATGAAATATTTTCCTCCGGTATTCGTACAAAACTAATGTCAGTAGAGGATCTTGCAGCACCAAAATCTTCAGAACTTTCGTTCCAATAATAACTTTACACACGCACGTGTGCTCTGCAAGGAATACGTTCACCTGGAAATATCCGAAAGTACAAAAAGAAGACGAATCGTCTGAATTTCGGGTCACGGAGCTAATTGTAAAATTCCGCATCGATCCTATAGCTTCCGAAGGAAAATAAATGATGCACCTCGGCCCGTGGAGTATCTGTCGCAGGGGACGTGAATGATTGAAACAAGGCTGCAGCCACGGTGTCGTTGATTACTCATTTAAGCGGAGATTTCGGTTGCAACGCCGCGTAGAGCTCCTCGCAGTGAGTAACAATCGAAAAAAGGAGCGCCTGATCGCGGGTAACGCATAGGGAATGACGCCTCGATCGCTGGCGTGGGACGGCGGAGGGTGAGGGTAGGCGAGGAAAATTAATCCTCGTCGCATCGACCGATGGATCATGAATGCTTAACAAGCATCGCGTCGAGGGAACGCGTCCCGGCGCCGTTGCGTCATAACGATCCGTAAAATCCGCGCATTCGCGGGAAATCTCCATATATCCGGAGCATCGTTCCCGCACACGTACTCTCGAGGAAAGTGTACCGACCATTCGTACGGGAGTAATGCGCAAAGTGCACTCCCTAGGCGGTGAGAGTGCTATGACGCAATACGGTGCTGGATCGAAACCGGAGAGACACGGAGAGAGACTTCGGGAGCGAACCAGACAGAGACAGCGAGTGTGTGTGTGAGAGAGAGAGAGAGAGAGAGATATACGGAGACAGAGACAGAGAGAGGGAATCCGGGAATGATCCGTCACGAGTATCACGGAGCGCGGAGGAGCCCCGTGCACAGACGGAACAATGCAAATAAGCCAATTACGTCAATCCTGAGAAATGGTTGACTAAGGTCGACTCGGAGAGCAGCGCCGAGACAGAGAGGTGGAGTAGCCGAGAGAATGGGAGAGAGGAAGGGAGAGTCGGTGAAAAAGCGATGCAGAGGGGGTGAGAAACCAGAGAAAAACGCAAGAGACATTGGAGATAGAAAGAGGGAGAGAGTGAGAAAGAGAGAGAGGAGAGAGGAGAGAGAGAGCAAAGGCAACCAGGCAAAGAGAACCGAGTAAACGGAAATGGGACGGCGACCATAAGGAGGGGGTGGAAAAGAAAGCAAGGGTACATCGATGGAGAGCCCGTGGGCAATCGCAGGCGCATGCAACGGAATGCATGCGCGATGCATTAGGTAATGATATCGGCATTATGGCCGTGTCTCGGACCAACGAAATGACGAACGGGCCCCGGTTCCAATCCCGAGGCCCATCGAGGCCCCATCGAAGGAGGGCCGCGGGGTAATTATACAAGCAAACAAGGGGCGGTCCTACCAAGATTATAGGGTTCCTCATGCTCCAACCGTACTCCCCCCGATCTCTACACCGTCCCTCCGGACCTCTCTGTTTGCCCGTAATTACAGGGCCAAACTGCTCTCCACCGTGCCTCCTCCGTCCCCCCCCTCTCTATATCGCTAGTACCGCTCTTGTCGGGAGATGCCACCCGCTAGTCTCCTTTTTCCGTCTTCTTCGACTTCACGATCTCGTCTTGTTATGCTTCGGCGTCGATACACTTCGATCACTCGAGAATCCTGCCGGCCAGCGATGGCTCCAAGTTTCATGGCCCTGCACTTGCCAGTATCGACCAATTTCACACGGAGATAAATAATAACGGTTATCACACAATTTTTTATGAAAACAGTCGGTGGTTGAAACGTGTTCGTTATTTCAGTTGAGAATATTGATCGAAAAATGTAAAGAAAATTTTTGGAGAAACTGCATGATTAAAAAGTTGAACTTCTTAAAGTTAAAACTAATGGTTGTAAGTGACCGAAAATTGTTTTCGTTGTTGATAATCATTAGTGATGAGAGAGATTGATTTCGATCGCTCATAACTAGACTGCGCATCTTTATGCTGAATAAAAATTTGCCAAGTATATTGTAAGGAACAGAAATGGAATGAAAATGTATTTCTTCTTTTGATAATTTTAATAAGTCGACATTAATGTAATAATATTCTTAAATTCTTTTAATGTTTTCATAATTTTGTATTTCGTGTACTCATTTTTGTCATAATTTCAGGAAGTCCGCAGTCTACTCATAACAGTTATTTTTGGAAAAAATTGTATTCAGTTGCACAATATATTGATTTGAATTCCCATGGATACTCTAAGAATTCTATCAAATTCTTTGAAAAATAGTTTGTATCTAATTTAGCAATTTTTAATGGTGGCTCAGAGTCGCCACTCGAGTGCAAAGGGTTAATAAGAACACACGAACATTTCATTATGACCAAGGTATATCTAACTTTCACGTAACCTCTTAAATTCTCCTCATACATTCACTTGTTTTTATTCCACTTATTCATTTTTTTCATAAATGCATAAAATCCGCAAGTCTAACACTGATTAACGTGTTCAAATACAACAAAACGACTCGATCTTCTTTGAGAAATTAGAAGGATAAGAGTACTAAATGGCAGGTAAAAAAAATGTTCTTAGAACGAGGAGTACAACAGAGTTCGCATCGAGGAACAAGAAATACTCGCGCTACACTTAGAGCCATCGCTAGACGGTACCAAGAAGCTTTTCTTTCCCACTTGTAGCGAATCTCGTTGATCTCGCGACGCTCCCCAGCGATCGGGCTGATCGAGGTTGATTAGAATCGGTCGAGCCACGATTCGCCCGACGATGAATGATTTTCGACGATTCCCAGATCGAGAGTGGGGGATAGTACACCGTCCCCGGGAGATTGCTGGCCACGTGGGTTTGTTTTAAACGGGCTCGCGGACGTACGTAGAGGAATTCAATTTGTTCCCCCGTCGCAATTACAGAGCCAAATTGGTCTTCGTGGCATCCCGGCCCGCGCGTCTTTCGTCTTTCCTTGGAAATACCACCGGCCACTCGTCTTTTTCGACCTGAACCATCGTTCCGCCGCGGTTCCGCAACGCCACCGCCACCGTTCAATTCATCAAGCCGCAC
Organism: Sphecodes monilicornis; assembly: GCA_913789915.3. Taxonomy (NCBI): domain Eukaryota; kingdom Metazoa; phylum Arthropoda; class Insecta; order Hymenoptera; family Halictidae; genus Sphecodes; species Sphecodes monilicornis. The sequence goes on along the minus strand of OU565286.1, from coordinate 12,380,025 downwards.
GAAAACTTTGTCAAGTAACCAAGAACGCAAAAAGTTAGATGAACCCCGGCGAACGTATCGTCTAGCTTTCCGTTGGCACAATTGGTGCTCCTCGCTAAAAGTTTCTAGATGGCTGAATTTCAATTCGAATCGCTCATAACCTAACATAGTCCTTACATAAAATTTTAATCTTCTCTTATCGTCAAATCTTGTATTATTACTAGACTGCGGATTTTATGTAACAAAAAAATAAGTGAATGTAATTTAAAGCAGTGGACGTTTCAGCTGATTAAAATCATCGAGGAAAGAATGACATTTCTACTTGGCTCCTGTGTTGTACAATTTAGTCACAACTACACATACCACAGTCAAACGACACGTTCTTCATTTTGTAATTATTATTGAAGTTCTCAAGAGGATTCCCTGGGAAATGGCTGAATCAATTTTATTATTTTAGGACATACTATAATACAAACTGTACAAAATCTATAAGAACTTAGTCTTGTGCCTTATAAATTTGTTGTTATCCTAAAAATAACACAAAAATGTTCAATCTTAATCATGTCCATTTTTTGTACATCTAAAAATATCACAAAAATGTCTACTCTCAATGGTGTCCATTTTTTGGATACATAAAAATATCAGAAAAGTGTCTACTCTGAATCATGACCATTTTTTGAACATCTGAAAACATCACAAAAGTGTCCATTCTGAATCATGACCATTTCTTGAACATTTATAAATATCAAAAAAGTGTCCATTCCTAATAACGTTCGTTTTTGGAAATCGTCTTGGTAGAAGATCATTGGATGAATTGGATAAACGATTCGCTCGTGTTCATACTACGATAATAATCAATAAAAGTTTTAACTTCCTGTTTCTTGCAATTTGTATAAATTTTTTAAGAACTTTATTTCCAGTGCTCCGAGAGTCATATTGCTAATTAGCATATTCATTGTTCAAGACCAGGCACATATGTGTATAGACAAATCTCTGTACCGCCCACTGAAATTGAAACTTCAAGAAATGATTTATGTAACTTACGCACGTGACATGTTAATGTTCCGAGGCGCTTAGTATTCTATAGTGGGTTTAACTCGGTACACTTTCTCGTAACCGTCTGCTCTGAAGATCTCCCTTAATGTAAACATCTTATTATGGCTGTAAGTACGCTGGGAGAGTCAAAAGGTTAATTCAGTTACGTAAATGCTAATTCAGTTTATATTTTGAAATCAATTTCCATTATAGTTTCCGCTGGAAATCTACCATTGCATATCGCGTTGCAAACCATTTATAATCTCTCATCATATGTACAAAAATAAATACATTTCCAACGTGAAAACCAGACTAAAATATTAAGACAGTTTGTAATGAAAATTTTATCTTCTATAAAAATCTAGTCATGAAATAATTGGGCATTTACAAGCTTCGACGATAGATGTACCTCCCTATATAAAATCCTCTGTGGTCCATCGAGTCGCTCATAACGAGGTTATACTATCACACGTTCTTCTCAAACTTCATCCAATTTCCTGGGGAATAGTAGAGCTAAACATTTTTATTTTATACGAAGATCTAGCTATAACTAACACGAATATTTTCAAGCTTTTAGAAGACCCGAATCTCCTTTTACAAAGTCCTCCCTGGTCCATCGAGTCGATTATAACGAGATCATATCGCACAGTCGCCTAAAAATTCATCTAATTTCCCTGAGAACAGTATAGCTAAAAAATTATATCTTGTATAAAAATCTAGTTGTAACAAACAGGAATATTTGCAAGTATTTAGAAAACCCGGACCGCCTTGTATAAGATCGTCTGTGGTTCATCGAATCGCTTATAACGAAGAAATATCACACGTTCTTCCCAAAACTCATCTAATTTCCCTGAGAACGATAGAGCTAAAATATTATAATTTGTATAAAAATCTACAAGTATCCATGAGAAGATACTTCAATTTTCAAACTTCCATGAGAGACGCAACTCCTTATTGTATAAGATTTTCTGTCATTCATCGAGTCGCTTATAACGCGAGCATACCGCACGTTCGTCTAAAAACCCATCTAATTTCCAGTACGAATTTTCAGCTGGACAGGTTCACTGGCTTCGTTTTATACTAAATGATAGGTTCTTTCCCCTGGTTCTTTCATCACGGTGTCCATCGGTGGGAGCCGTTTCCTGAAAATTGCCGGAGTTAACCGGTTCGCGATTGATGTGGGCATGCAACGATGTTCTCTGATCATAAAGTATCGAGAGATCATGCTCGACAACAAAGTAGCGAGTAGCCGATCAGCCGCAGATCGATTTAATTGCTTTTAATTCACCGCGCCGTGCCAGCAAAAATTTATGCAATCGGCCCGCAACCGGGCCCGACTTCGGCCCGGAACGAACGCTGTGGCCTGTCAGTATATTAATTTCGCGACGCGTAATGCAAACTTTACGATCATTGCATAATGGATCGGCTAATAAACGGACTCGGTTTGATTTACGGCGGCCGTAATAACGCATGCATTTTATCGTTCGCGGAACGTCGGGACAGCTGCGGATTTCGGCGAACACGAAAAAGAACACGCCGATGAGAAACGGAGTGCGAAACGCCGGGGTAGGATGTCGTTTCGAACATAAAAACCACTAGACCGTTGCTTCTGTACATCTTGATTAAGTATTCATCCGCCGCGCCGGTAAAGCCGCGGACACTTGTTGCTCATAAATAGAAGAGGGCCGGGCCGCAACCGGTCGCGCGTCTTCGCGATTTTGAGCTCTCGCGGGCTTTATTGTGTCACATTGAAATATGCACGACAATGCCGCGCCGTTTCACGGTTGTCACTTGATCTTGATCCCCCGCCCGCAACAGTGAAAAGATTCCGCCGGCATTCGAAATCTTGTTTCTCTTAGAACGGTTTAAACACTTGCTCGATTTGTCCGGGGACAGCTGCTGGTTAAATACAGATTCGGGAATTGTATTAGTGAAAGGAGGTGAATAAATTATTTAAATGTTTTAATTAGAGTGGACAATTTCAGATTTTAATCTGACCAGTAGTGTAGACTGCTGATTTTGTACCCTTATAATGAAAATGAGTAGACCAAATTCAAATCGGTGAAAATATTTAGAGAATTTGGAAAGGTCGTTGTATTGTTCTCGACTTGTTAAAGTTGCTAAGCAATAAAATTAAAGTCTATGTATCTTCTATATCTTGCAATTAATGCAAACAATTTTTATTTTGCATTAACGTACGCAATCTGTTAATCAGCATTGTGCACACAATTTATCTAGTGAAGAATGAGAAAAAGTTTTAATGACTCAATAAAGATTTGAAAATTGTGACACTTTTAATGAAAGAAGGTGACATATGAAGTATTTGAATGCTTTTCTTATTCTGGACAGCATTGTAGACATAATCTACCAGAGAAGTATTAGAACAATTATTAATTGAAGAATTTTGATCTACATTTCCGAATACCGAAACAATTCTAAAAGGTTTCCTAATAATTCCTGTTTGTAATATCAGTGGTAATGGTTATTATATGATGTTAAAACAAATAAGAATTTTTACTTAGCTCCTGCTTTTTACAATTTACGCACAACATTTTTGTTTTGCAGAAAGATACACAGTCTAATGATTAATAATGAGCAATCATGGTCATTAGACCGTGAATCGATGTAATTTAAAACAGCAGGAAGATCGAAATAATTGGCTAGTATCAAAACATTGTTTACAACTTAATAAAACCACAAAAGGGAAAAATCAGGTCGTATTTGGTTCCTGTGTCCCGCGGTTAATGCGAATAATTTTTATTTTGCATGAAGACCCAGTCTAGTGTTTAATTCTACTTGAGTGGAATAAGAAAATCTATGTATCTAGATAAAGTAAACACTGTCATCCGTACAGTTTACAAAAGTGTCCGTATTCGGAGCGTTACATAAATTTTATGCAATTATGTACATAGTAATGCAATCACAAATTAATCAATTTTCTAGTTAATCCTTTCCATCTTTAACTATTTTCATACAAGCGATTTGAACACGGTAGCTAATAGAGCAACAGACTCAGAGCGATATGTAACATACAGAAAATCGTCCATCGGTTCAGCCTGTCAGAAATAAAAGTGACTTCTCACCGGAGTGGCTATTCGAAAGGACACCGGCAGCAGGTTCATAGTACTGCAATAGTAAAATATGGAAAGTGCACAAGCATGAACCAGCCCAATGCCTCCACTCCTCTTCAGTTAGACACATTTAGTTAGTTCCCATTCCAGAAATGTCGTTGCTCCGGCTGTTTAGCATGTACGGCGTCGTACGGGAAAATAAATAAAGAAACAAAAAAAAGGTCAAGAAAGAAACGAAAAGGAGGCTGCATTTACGTCAAAGTGCACGTAGCAAAAGAAGCCTGACGATACTTTATTCATGCAAGCATACGACTTCTTATCCCTTTTAAGTCGCGAGTGCTCCTCTTATGAAATACAAGCTCCCTCTTTATCGGCCGTGCAGCAATGTGCAGCTTCCGCGAGAAATCCTCGTCGGGAAAGGGCACGGTCCTGCACCCGGCGCACCGCACGAATTAACATTTCAGTCTGCAACGTACAACTCAAATTAACATTCACACTGCAATCGCGCGGTCAATTCTTCTTGAAAATTGGAATGAAATCAATATTCTATTCGAGGGGGGTGGGGGAGTTTCGTGTAACGGCAGCGAAAAGAAGTGATTTTTAAGAATTTTTTTCAGGATAACTATTGGACATATGGAATGAACTAAAAAAAACCCTTGTGCATCAAGACTATCTGTTTATATTCCAACAAGGCTTAGTCCCAGATGTACAATAATTATTCTAAAATATATTCTTAAAGATCATTTCTTTTTACTGCCATTGCTCGAGAAGCCCCCCTTAATAATTTGAGTGTTACGTCTCCCAGAAATGGGAGACGGAATTATTTGTCCAGATTTATAAATAAACTTTGGCTTTTCTATATCGAGTGTAGCGAATTCGGTGAGGATGTGTAAAATGCAAGAAGGGTGAGAGATTACTTCCAGCACCACATATCTTAAATTTTCTTCTTTCACTTTGATAAATAAATTACTTTCATGTTATGACATTTTCAGCCAATTAAACTGGTACTCTATCCTTTCATGTAAATATATGAAAACTTTATATTTATTGTACAGTCAAACCTCGGTTTACGAACTTAATTCGTTCCTGAGGATTTTCCTCATAAAAATTAATGTAACTCGAGATACAGGGTGTCCCAAAAATGTTGTATTTCCTTAAAATAGATAATTCTTAATGCCGTTAGAAGTATCTATTTTCTGAGGAAAATGTTCTCCGTGGCTTTGTTGAAGAGTTATTAACGAAAAACACGGACCGAAGCTCGACCAACTCCAACGCCACACTCAGCTGTAGCCGCGCTCTGATTGGACTGTGCGTTTCGTTAATAACTCCTTAACAAAGCCGCAAGGAACATTTTCGCAAAAGGAAACATTCCTTAAAATGGCCTAATGAATCACCACTTTCAAGGAAGTACAACATTTTTGGGACACTCTGTATATATTTATAACTCAAGACACAGTAGGTCGACCCACACGCTTTGTGTTCGGAAAATTTGTTAATAAACCGAATCGTTCATGATATCCACATTTAGTGTGTATAATATTGCTCGATCACTTGTCTCATAATTTCTTTCACATGTATCATAATTGGAACTACTTTAGACTCCATGTTTTACGCATTTATATGTTTGCCATTTATATCGTTTGGTATTTTCACTCTTTTGTGTTTCATCAACTCATTTTGATTATATTACTCGCGACTTGTTCAAATTTAATAATCAGTAGAAAAGGTATACAATTAAATGTCAGTGACAAATGTAACAAATTCTTATTTTTCATAACGATCCACAGTCTGCGTAATTTATGTATGATAAATCGGTCGCGTTTAATGCTTTGTCAGTCTAGAGTTAACAGAACCATATAAATAATGTTAAATGCAACACGTACCATGTTTAAGCAATAATAATATTAACGTCGAACGTAACTGTTTTCTGATATTATGCAGGGGATATGAAATCAATTTTTAAATTATATCTTTTTCTACTGTTGCCCTATTCGTGGCAAAAATCGATCACCACCTCCCAGAATTGATGTATCGGTGATGAACGCGAACGAGTATGGCACGTCAAAGATTATTGTGAAGCGGTCAGGATAACAATAGGTTTGTCAGTTTTGTTTTCTCTGCTCCTCGCCGAATTAAACGAGGTTTCGTCGACACATCGGATAAAACTGGAAAGCATTAAAGTGGCTGTATTTTCGGGTAACGTAACAGGGGTTAACACGCCCATGAAGGATGGCGGATATAGATTGTGGATCAACAATTGACCAGTGTAACGAGCGCAGATTCATAACGGGTTCATGTATTTTTATAAACTAATTTCCAACGGCGGAAATAGAACAAAACGTACCATGAGCTCGATGATAGATCTGCCAATAAATGGCTGACATTTGTTTATTGTGAATGCTGATAGGGTTTCAGCAATGCGTAATTGGGGAAGCAATTGATTTATTAGATGCAATATAATATAAAATAATATGATATGAAAAGCACTAGTAATTTGTTAAATTTCTTTGAGCTTGTTTACCAAATCGTTGAAAATGATGGAATGCTGTTCGAAATTATGGTAAGAATAAGATGAAATAGTAGAAATGGAAAGTTAAGGACTTTGAATTGTATAATGTTTAGTCGTTGGTGGAGTGGTACAAAAAGTTTACTGATTTTTATTACTGTTAAATGTACAATTTTTCTCGGTTTATGTTGTAAAATATCGTTATTTCAATGGCGGGTTTATAAATAGAGTACAATTGGTTGGTTTACAGGTCGAAGCATAATTTGGTGAAGTATTACCCATTGAAATGTCAATAGGTTATACATAGGCTATATTTCAAATTCGCGTGTTTAATTAAGATATGTCATTGTTGCAGTTATCCAATTGGATGAAACGTGATAATGCAATTACGATGCAAATTTACTAGAAATGTTATTATGACAACAAATCTGTTTAATAGTTGTACATTTGTGTTTATAACGGATTAAAAACAAGTATTGATATTATCGTAGCTAATAGTGACTAAAACATTGTAATGGAGCATCACGTAGGTACTCTAGAACAACGCTTGAAATCGAAGTTGAACGATAGGATTATATCGAGAAATGCAGCTGTCAACTGGCCACCAAGATCTTGCGACTTGACGCCATTAGACTTTTTCCTGTGGAGCCATGTTAAGTTTCTTGTTTATTCCAACGAACTGTTGATGATCAAACATAATTCGTGTTATCGATAAGACAGGGTCTGATTTACGTGCCACAGTCATCGATAATTGGGTTTGTCGTATTCACTTCACTAACCGCAAACGTGGTGATCATTTATACAGGTGGAGGGGGAATATGACTGATTTGTTGTTTAAATAGTTCTTGACAAAAATAATAGACTACTAATTTTGTACTTAACAGTTTATTTACACTTTACAATTACTTGTGGAACACACTATCTTCGAATGGTACTCCTCTGGACGCTTTACAGACGCGTGTCATTTTAACCCTTTGCACTCGAATGCTGACGCTGAGTCACCAGTACTAATTGCCATACGATTATTTAAAAACAGTTTTCATATTAATAAATTCATCCGTAACAATATTCTCCATTACGTTTTTGCGATGGCTAGCCGTATATTTTTCTTCAGCTCTTCAAGTGTGGTGGGTTGGTTCGCATAGACCTTGTGCTCTAAATAGCCCCATAGAAAAAAGTAGGAGGTACTCAAGTCTGAAGATCTAGGGGAGCAAACCAAATTCATTAGCTAATATTCGTAAAGTGGCTACCACTAGCGAGTTATTTTCATAAAACATTTTCACAATACACACGCGTTGCTGAACCGTGTAACGCTCCATGATTAAATTGTATTGCCTTGCGAACATAACCTCAAAATTTCAGTATTCTCAGCATAATAATTTTCGAATGGCGGATAATTAAAATCAGTCAATTACATATGGCCCACCCTGTATGACATTGTATTTCCTGCATAATTCTATCGAATGTACTTTACAAGAAAGCAGTGAGTACTAGATTATCTTCCGTCTTTTCGCTTTATTTCATTTCAAAGTTCTACCGCTCTTATTGAAACAACCTGTAAATATTTCCTGACCAACTGCACTATAAATCTCTAGCATACTAGTATGCTAATGTTCCAGGGGTTAAGCAGGTAACTAACCGCGAGCTATTACGAACAATAGAATCCGCGCGTCATTTCTTGCGCCAACTTCGGGAGCGCATCAATCAAGGAGCAGCTACAGGGAAAATTGATGGCGGTACACGGGTTACATCCGCGATGCCGCCGAGTCTATTCGAAGTTCAATAACAAGGACAAAGTTCTTCGAGATCCAGGCACCTTTACGGCTTCTGCGGAGACTTGAAGAGCTGGCACACTGTTCGACCCACTTTCAGCTGTTCGCCTCAGCCCTGCTGAAAGTGCGTTCGGTCACGAAACCGACAGAGCAATTTAAATATTTTATATCCACGGTAAACATATCCGAAGCGTTGATTCAGCTAATTGGCCGACCCACATATCGAACCGGAAAATAAATCGTAATTCGGAGCTAGGACATAGGCAGCCCCGCCTCCTCAACTTCTATTGGCTCTGCGAACGCATCTCGTTATTATTTTGAGGACCCAAGAACACTCCCACCGTAATGCAAACCCTCCCTGTCAAGCACTGTCATTCCGAATTATAAATAAAACCACATAATAATACACCCCGTTTTATTGGAGCGTGACCGCTTATTCCAAGAACCGAAATTCTAGTATCGGGTCTTAAGCTGCAGGAACATTTGAGCCGTTGTTTTGGAAAGTGGTATAAGACAATTCCTTCACACACTGAGATATTTAAGGGTTTGCGTTTTAAGCCATTAGCTACTATCCCCTGTAAAGACTTTAAGAGCAGTGCGCACTGAAGTCGTAATAATTAATAACTAACGCGATTAGAAAGTTGTTTCATTATTACAAATGGACTTTTTCCACTTTCAACAAAAATATTTCTGCGATAACATTTCACAGGTCAACTTCTTTTGATTAATTTATGAGGATATTGTACACCATTGACTGTGTGATTAAAAATATAAAAAGAGGATATAACTTAAACTACCATTAACTCATTTTTTCCAGAAATGGACTTATACCACTTTCAAAAATAACTGCTCATATTTGTTAAACTTTTTACACGTTAATGATAAGTTTCAGGCGCCATTAACCCCTTGTCCTACGATTTCTTTTACGGTCACAGTGATTAGAACTTCAGTTCAACGTTTCTTAGGAGAAGAAAGTTTATATTTATTGCATGCTTGTTGTATATTCTCTATACTCCTATACTCGCTATATTTCGATAGCTAAAAAATATAATCTCATTTCCGTTTAAGAGAAATTAATAACCTACATATTTAGTAGATGCTGTCCGAAGTTTCTAACGAGCCTTACTCAATATTATAATGCAAAGGGTTCACAATTACCGTAGCGTTGTTCAAAACAACCCTGGCATTGCCAAAGTTGTTTACTGTTAATAAATTGCTAAAGATTCCAGTGCGGTGCGAGGCAGTAAAATTTTACTGTATCTTGTGTATGAATGTTCTGGATCGGATAAAATTTCTGCCATGATAAAATTACTTTTGCTAAATTCTAACTCGCTACTATGGTTAAAAAATTCATTAAGTATGAATCCATATATTTCCGATAACTTATAAATAATTGTTAGGCTGCGGATTTTATGCACTTATGGCTAATATAGATGGGTGTAATGTCAAACAATAAAAAGATTACAAGAATTTAAAAGTACCAATATACATTTCTTACAACTTAATAAAACCACTAAAGAGAGAAATAAATTCTCGTTTGGTTCCTATACCTTGCAATTAATGCAAAGAATTTTTATTTTTTCATAAAGATCCGCAATCTAGTTACCTGCAGTAATTTATTCATTCACAATCGAAATTGTTACTGTTGTGTAAAAATCCATTAAGTGTTCAAATTATTACTGGCGTGTGTAGTTAAACGATAAACATAAAAAAAAACGTTATTGAAATGGTTGCTACGAAAAGAAGTTATTCGACAAGAAATTGAGAGGTTACTCGGAAGGTATTATACGAAATAGAATAATATTATTCTATAAACGTTGCATTCAATTTTGTCGTGGGTATTAAACAGTCAGTACGACAGTTCCACCAACAACAGCGACTAATAAACAATCAGGCTCGCATAAACTGCAGGAACGACGCCGTTTGTGACATTTGCGCTGTGTCGTAAACTTGTCATTCTATGCAGAGAATCTATACATACATATGTATAGTTCAAAACGTAGAACCATGTAATTCTGTCAGATTTCGAATGTGAAGGTGAGCGAACTGTATTATACATAAAAGACGACACGAGAGATTGTTAGTCAAAATGACGAATGTTTGCAGCACTACGGAGGAGAATAATATATTCGTTCGCGAAATTGTACAATTTTTCTTGAAGATTCGAAATTACAGACACGCACGCGATCATTTTGTCCACGCGACGTCACATTTGCAACATACTTACAGTAGATATGCAATTCAAGAAAAATAAAATACCCTTTGGGGACGAATGTCGACATATTAACGACATCAGGATCGTGCCTCTAATTTCTAAAGTTGCAAACATATAATTTAACACTAAACCTACCACGGTCAATTGACCGGTTTTATATTTTTCAATTATTGGAATTATAAAAATTCGTTTATGAAAAATAATGAAATACACTACCTTGTTCAGCATCTATTATAATGGAAATTACGGACAATCTGAATAAATCTAGCGATGCCATTTTTATATGGTAATATTCGCTGATAGTTTTAATGCTTGGTAGGTTTAGTGTTAAGAGTACTTGTTGATATAACGAGGATTTGAAACAAGGTCTATTCAAAACCATTATTCTTGCTGCTGTTTAATCAGCGCTGAAATGAATCAAGTGAGTGATATGTAAATGTATAAAATAATGCAAATTTATCATTGCATCTTTCTGTTTGTTCTCTTAAAAAAAAGTAGGTTTCAGGGGAAGCGTTGAGCAATTTTTTATCTGGAAAAAGGGCAACAGGCCAAATAAGTTTGGGTTATCTCTGCACTAAATCTACGGAGCACTAGAAGTGACTATATTTTATTATTTGATAGAAGTAACGAGAGTGCACTATCCAATTCAGAGTTAGAGCGACTTTTATTATGACATACAGTCAGTCTTATAATTAATGGCACACACTTCCGAACAACTTTTTTATAAATAGGCCATGTGACTTTACTTTTCTGAAAAATTGCATGTAATTTGAACTACAACAACAATCGTGAAACAATTCTTTACAACTATTTCATTAGCGCTTGTAACGAAAATTTAAAATATGTGTTCTGCAGATTCATACATAAATAATATACATGTTGAAAATTTCATCGAAATTGGTCAATCGGTTTACGAGTTGTAACCGATTAAAAATTGTAGAAATCATCGAATAATAAAATAAAACGGCAAACAGATTGAAAATCGCGATCAACTGTAATTTTCACCATTTTCAATCGTTTACAACTCGTAAACTAATTGACCTGTTTCGATGACATTCTCAGCGTGCATATAACTAGGCTGCGGATTTTATGCATTTATGACAATGATTAGTAGCTGCAGTTTGAAACAGTAAAAAGATTAAAAGAATTAGAGAGTATCGGTACATTCATTTTGATCGTCTAGAATTAATAAACAATCGAAAAAATTCCTTATTGTCTCGCTGTTTCTTATAACGAATGCAGACAGTCTTTATTTTGATAAAGATCCGCGGCCTACATATAACGTATATGGATCTGCAAAATACATTTCTTACATTTTCGTTACAAGCCCAAATAAAAATGCTGTAAATAGCAAGTTTCACTATTTTGTTCGTAATTCAGACTAAACACAATTTTTCCAAAATTTTCATTACATATCATTAGACGGCGGATTTGATGCATTTATGACAAAAATGAGTAGCTGCAATATGATATATTCCTTTTAACCTACGGTAATTGTTCAAGAAAGAAAAACATTCTTATATGCCTCCTGTTCCTTGTAACAGATGCAGACCATTTTTATTTTGCATAAAGATCCCTAGTCTACATATCATCTAGTAAACTAGCTCATTTAGCTTGTCCGATAAACTGAAGTCATTTAGTCCATTTATACAAAAGTTATTCCGATTTAAAGTGTATGCCATCAATGATGCGACTGACTGTACGTTCAAAGAAATGAATTCGTTCATAATTCCCCATGAATTCGACTTAACGATCTCAATAAACGAAAATGAACAGGATCTTGTCATTTTGACGGGTTCCGTAATTCAAGTGTTAATTTTTAAGAATTCGAGTAGTATGGCAATGACCGAAATTCGTCGATAACGGACAGCAGTCTCGTAATCCGAGGAATTCCCGGATAAAAATGCCATGATCTCTGCCAGACGCAGACGGCCGTCGGGAAAAAACGGCGTGGAACAAAAGGAACTGGTACGTTTTACGGTAAACGATAAATATCGGCGCGGTCTGCCGTGAATATTCGTCTTGGCACGGTTAGCTGGCAAGTAACGAAGCCAGGGAACGTTTATTTTTGCGTCTCATAGGCCAATAATTCACGGCGGTCGGTGGCCACCGGCTAGATGGCGTTCACGAAGCCGTTGAAATCCCGATCACGATCGATCTAGCCGCGGGCCCCGGCTAAATCAACGGCGACCGGCTTCCATTAGAAAATTTCCAACGATATTAATAACGATACGATATTTATTCGGTAGACTGGAGGGCTGGGGGCGCGGTCGCATTTGCAGATTGCGTCCCGACGACGACATCGCGACGCCGCGACTCGCGGAACCCTCCTGTCGTCGCATTTTAGACCAAAATTGCAAACAGCTGGACCAAAATCAAATTTTTGACCTGTTTCTCGCTCCATGCAATTTTGCTTACTTGTTCTTAACCCTTTGCACTCGAACGGAGATACCCAGACCTCTGAATCGAGTGAATTATAATTGTAATGAATATACAGGGTGGTCCTTTTAAGTAAGGCCATCTAAATATCTCTTCAGCTTATTATGATGCGAAAAATATTTTGTACGTAATGTGCATGTTGTTAAAGCATCAATATCTAGCAAGAATATTTTTCCCCAATATCTTTTTTCGGATTTATCAAGGTCATCGATGTTTTTTGACACATAACTACTTTTTTTTATTATTGCATCGCGTAGCTGATCGAAAAATACATTCAGATATGTATAATAACATGACCTTGATATGACCTTAATCTTCGAAAATTAAAATTTTACGTGAAACTGATGTCTAAGACTCGACAATCAAGAGCGTGAATATAAATAAACATGTTTACTGTCGTAATACTGATGATACTTAGCTGTTTGAAATCCTGATCAGTTTCAATTTATCAGTGAATCGACACACTGTGTGAAATGAACTGGAACTAGAATCGAATAGTTCATCATGAACGGCCAACTACACCGGAGGACATAAAAATCCGAATAATCGGAGCTTGTGCTGATATTAATTCCGAAACAACTGAAAGATCTGTACAGTCGGTCATTGTACGTTTCAGGAAATGTATCACCGTAGTAGGACACCATTTTGAACATCTCTGAAGATGATAACTTATGAGAAAGTGAGTTTTGTCTTAACACATCCGATGGTTGATATTTTTAATGTGATAAAAAATATTTTCTTCGCATTTTCAGGTTCAGGAGTCTTGGCCAAAGATATTCGACATAAGTTTTACGTTAAACTTTAATTTTCGAAGATCAAGGTCCTTTCAAGGTCATGTTATTATACATATCTGAATGTATTTTTCGATCAGCTACACGATGCAATAATAAAAAAATGATGTTATGTGCCAAAAAAACCGATGACCTTGATCATTCCGAAAAAATGATCTTGGGGAAAAATTTTCTTACCAGATATTGGTTCTTTGACACCATGCACATGACGTAAAAAATATTTTGTGCTTTACAATATGCTGAAGACATGCTGAAGAGGCCTTACTTAAAAGGATCACTCTGTATATAGTGATGCACAATAGTTTGAGACCATATTTTAAGAACGAGGAATTTATTTCAAATTGGTCCAAAGGACTTGAGTTTTTTGAGGTATTAGAAGAATTAGTTTATTAGATAATGTGTAAAAAAACTTTTTTTAAAATTGCTATCGGTCGGTGTTGTGACGAAAAAAGTGAAGGTCACGATATTTAACTTTTTTATGTATGACTGCAATGAAAATTTAAAATATGCCTTTTGTAGATTTAAGTAAATTATGTGCATTACACAAAATTTTGAACGAAAATTATTACGGTTACTGCGAGCCATAAATTATTAAAAATGGGGAGAAATTGTTACAAATTACGATTTATGCCCAAAATTCAAAAACTTTTACATGTTTCAATGCCTATGGTTTTTTTTATTGCTTCGCCCGACTTCTATGAGACTTTGTGCATGTATATAACTGACTTAAATTTACAAAAGGCGTGTTTTAAATTTTTGTTATGGGCACAGATAAAACAGTTACAAATCATGACCTCCACTTTTTTCTTCATAACTCCGACCAACGACAATTTTAACAAAAGCTTTCTTACACATTATCTAATAAACTAATCCTTCTAACATCTTAAAAAGACTCAAGTCGTTTGGACTAATTTTAAAGAAGTTACTCGTTTTTAAACGGTGGTCTCAAACTTTTGTGCGCTACTGTACGTGTAATAGAGGAAAGTCTCCTCTTTACAATGACTCCTCAAAAGTTGATCTACGATATTTTTCTTGGTTTTATTTTAACTTTAATTATAATTTGCAATGCAAGGGATTAACATTCCTGTTTCGGTCTCACTAAATAAGGCACTTTCACTTTATGGAATCTTGTAAAATTGATATTTGACAATCATGTTCATGACTGTCAAATATCATGTTCATGACATCAATGTTTCAAAGGATTTTTAATCTTCCTGTTTCGGTGTCGTTTGATAAATCACTTTCATACCGTGAGATCTCTTAAAATTCATGTTTTACATTCAGCATGTTAGTAGCGTCACTCGCGTCACATTCTGTGTTTCCATAACCTAAGTCAGGAATAATATTTTACAACTATCTCAGAAAAATCGTCAAAAGCTAATTCTAATTTGGTAGAACCATATTCGACGCATTAGAAATAAAATTCTCTGTTCACGACAAAGATTCGCACAATTTCAGGACCAAGATCCGAGCGTCGAAGTCGCACCACCCGGGATTAAAAAAGCGTGTTTCTATTCCCCCCGCTCGTTACCATTCTCCTTTCAAATTTTCTTATCTCGCCCGTTACATTAGGTTTTATATTAAGCCGCGTTCAAAGGTACCAGTCCTGCATGCGGTCTCCACGGTCCTCTTCCGGCATCGAGCGAGTCCTCCGCGAAGAGCTTGTCCCGTGATCGCGTGTTCCTTTCTTCGCAACATATTTTTACTACTTTACACACAACTTTTCTTCTACGGCTACACATCCTACAATTTAAAAGCACACAACGCGTTGTAACCAGACGACAAAACTGAGAAGACTTACTTTTATCTTCTCAAACACTTGATAGAATTTAAACAAATATTAGGCACTAACGTTGAGACGAATATGGGAACAAAAGGTATCGCCGGATAAAAGTCAAAAATATATCCAAACCAAATTTAGTTTTTTTCACACCATTTGATAGCACCCCCAAAGAAAACCCTGTGTGGCAAATCGGTACCCCCACCTCGATATTGTTACAGGGCGAACGAGATTTTAATTAACTATGCTCTATTCCTTCTGTTCTGCTCAACGAAACACTATGAAGAAATTCATGAACATTCTACCTAACATCCTACACGAATATGAATTTTTTCAGAACTTTTGGCTGCAAAATCGATTTTTGAAGACTTCCAGAAACTGCTGAATTTATAGTAAAGTTATAAGATGACCACGTTTATATTATTTTGGTAGTTACCTCTTTTATTATAATTATTATTGAGTATTTTTTCATATTTTTCGGATTAGACAAACATGTTTAAAATAATTGAGTCTCAAAAAATTCGAAAAATGGATATTTTCATAAAAATTTTAGAGATACCAGTTTTATAAAAATTCAGTAGTGAAACATTTTTGAAAGTATTGTTGGATCAAAGACGATAAATGTAAAATATATATAATTTAACACAAAAAATCACAACTGGTACAATAAATTAAAATTTTTTCACAACTTTTCACGTCTCAATCTCTGTCTGAGATTTTACAATTTTCGTCTCAAATCATTCACGTCGTACTTTTTATCTATTCTGAAAACTGCAATCAATAATATTGTTTGAACAGATCGTCGCGTCGTTACCGTTACTATCATCGTAGTAATCGGCGGTATTCGGTATGGTAATTTGGTACAGTATCATCCCTACACTCCCTACAATATTGTTCTCAATTTTTCCGGGTCTTTTTTATAAAGTGTATCGTAGTTAATAAAATAAAAAATCGCATTATCTTCATATTATATAATTTATATTATATATTATATTTATAAATTTATCGCTTCTATATTCAGAAAAATAAAGTACATAATTAAAAATTCAATTCCGAGTCATACCGACGATTGACCGTCATCCATGATGTCAGCAGTAAAAAGGAGAAAAAATATTGTAGATCAACTTTTGAGGAGTAATCGTGAAGGGGAGACTTCCGTCTATGCGGTAACATTGAACACCTGTGGAAAAAGATGTCAAAAAAGTCTAAATCGTCAAAAGATTAGGGTAACATCGTACTACGTCGATCACAATGAACGAAACTAACAATCGGTCGTCGTATTTGCAGATTTAAAGTCAGACACCCTCTCAAAGATTTAACTCTTTGCGCACGCGTGTCTGCAGACAGTCGCCCAAGTGAAATTGCTACTCTATGACTAAAAGTTATTTTTTAAAAAATTATTACTCTTGAAAAACATCAAACAAATTTTTACCAAATACAACACTTGCTCCAATATTTAATTCTTATGCGTATCTGTCAGTACACAATTTCATTTCGCCGAGGAAAATTCTACATTCGAACCATCGATAAATACGCTAAACATAATTCACGTCCACAAAGGGTTAAAGACACCCTCTCAAACGTGAAATTAATGAAATCCATAACCTACCCGGATAGATAAAAATCAGAAAGCCCAAAAAATCCTTGCACTACACCGATTCCATCCACCAACTCCAAATACTCGAGTGCCTAGAATCCAGTCAGAAACCACGGCGAGATCCCGTCAAAGAGGGCCATTTCAAAAAAGGAACGTTGCCTGTCCGGTCGAAAATTTCACCGGCACGCAACATGGTGCTCGGCACGGTTTACCGGGCGGTGAATTCCCGAATTACAAGTCCCTCATTTAAATAAACGTCGACACGGGGCACCGGTCTTTGTTTTACGTGTAAACGGAATAGTGACACGCCAAGGGAAACGCCAACATCCGATGGAGGCGTTAGACATTGTGAAACGTTGAAATATAAATATAACGAAATAAAACGAGAGAAAGAAACATCAGCAGAGAAGACAACGGGAGGGAGAGACAGGAAAGGAGTGATAGAGAAGGGGAAGGGGTGGAGAGAGAAAAACGAGGGGAGAACACACGAGACGGGCGGAGCGTACACCTACAATCTCCCCTTGGTCCGTCCCCCTGCACGACAAAGTATTTCTGTCAGGATAATGCGGTACGTGGGTGGATCATTTTGTACACAGGTATCAGACGCGCGGTTTTACCTCTTCGTCGTCGTCGGAGAGAATGCAGGTTCAAAAACCGCATATCGGAAATACGATTCACCGTGTATTCCCCAGATCGAGTGATACAAGGGAGAAGAGACACACTCCCCCCTCTCTCTCCCTCTCTCTCTCTCTTTTTCTCCCTCTCTTTGGCACGAGATCCGTGTGATTTCGAGAAAGCTGAATCCCCGGGTTGCTCGAAAGAGATCTGATACACTGCAGGAATACTGGTGACAATGAGATTACCGGTGGATACCCGGGATCTCGGATCCATGATTATTCGCTTGGATTTAGTAGGTTCTACGCGCGACTCGTTTGCCATTCGAACCCGGGAAGTATTGAAAATGTTTTGTTCGCTTCGTTCTACCCCAGTGCTGATGCTCCACGTACTACAAGCCCCCTGCAAACCGCAGTTCTCGAAGTCTCCCGCGGTGCTGCATACGAGAGCCTGTAATTTTTTAAATGAGAAGTTTGATAGTGGAGCGCGATAGAGAGCATCGCGTGCTGACACGTTGATTTTTCTAATAAGTTCGCGATCATTTCCGAACTAGTTTGTTTCGGCCGATTCTTGGGCGATTGAAATTGGTTTTGTGTGATTGATGGGAAACTGGAATCACAGTAGAGTAGCGCCCGCTCTGGCGGTTACGTCGCTCCGGACAAAAAGACAAATTGCCGCCCCTTAAGAATATATATATATATATATATATATATATATATATATATATATATATATATATACATATATATATATTAAATAAAGGTACATATTTTTTATTTTCAATAAACATCAAATCATTTTATTTAAATTTTAATAAAAGCATATATTTAGAAAGAAACATAACATAACATAACATTGATAATCAAGCAGTACAAAACCGTATAATTTTTTACATTTTTCAATGCTATTAAAAATGTGTATTATTGCACAAATATTCAAAATGCCATTATTTAAGTTTCATTAAATATTTTATTAGTCAATTTTAAACTTTAGAGGAATTTGGTCACATCTGGGTCCATACAAAATGCACTGGGGTAAGTCCAAAAATAAAGAAATATGTTTGCATCAATTGTGGTTAACAAAATTGGTAGTCAATCTTGAGATACAATAAGTCTAAATTAGGAAACCGGTTTTATTGATTGGACCGATGATTCTAAATTAATAAATGGAATATTTGGTATTTTAAATTGCATTCATTAAGGAACAATCTGTATTACTTTAAAAATTAAAATAGTAACATTCTTTTCCACTATTTCGTTTTTATTAAAATTATTTCCATCTCTATATATATATCAAAAATTGTTTAGGGGACCCAAATTCGACAACTCTCCCTTACAAGTTTTTTAACGAAAATATTCCGATCATTTTAAAAATTCCTTGTCCGTAAAACACTAATTTCCTGAAATGCATAAATTCGCTGAAAATAGCTCTGTCACATATAAAACAGGTAATAATCATCGACGGTTCACGGGGTTATAAATACATTGGGAAAAATTTTAATTCAACGGAGATTTTAAATGAATGAGCGTGGAGCTCGTTATGCGTCGGCGATTGGTCCGAAATCAAGGGGCAAGACAGCTCGGCCGTGGCAAAGAAAAATATCGCGGGAGCTGCTCGAAAGGCTGTTAGTAGCAAATTCGGCCTGTTATTTTATGCACCGGCGTATTTCCATTCTCGGAACGAGTCAACATCTCCATGCGGCTTTTTCATTATCGCGCCTTCTTATGATCTATCAATCTGGTCCGGCAGTGGTACGCTTCCCTTATAATAACAGCCCTGGCCAATTTGCATGCGAAGCTCCGCATTATGGAAAGTGCGGCTCGCCGAGACGTAACCGGATAAGAAACCGAACCGTTCCGCATCGAAAACGACAAGGTCCGATCGGGATTCACCGGTAGAACGTTCATTTTCGTTACGGTCCTTATTGCCCTAACATAACCGATTCTCTCGGTTAGACAGATTCCACCATGGAGAAAACGCTCCTGTGGATCGAGAAAACCGGCACTCGAACGACCGATCGATGTTTCGATCACCCTTTCGGTCCGGCAAAGGTTTTTATTCACTAGTACAATTTTTTGACAAGAGAGATTGTTGTAATGAGTGTTATAAATCCAGCGAGTGTTTTTTCGCCAAATATTTTTTACCCGTTTTTTGAAGGTGCAAAGAGAATTTATAATCGGTGGGATTCTATGCATTTATAACAAAACCGAACAGGGCAGACCGGAACAGGTTGATACATTTTTCAGTTTTTGTTTGAATCAGTTAGGTAAAATAAAGTATACTGAAATATTCTTTGAACCTTTCTCTTTGCATATTGTCAATGTGTTTCTTTTTTTTGTTTTGTAAAGTGTAACTATTTAAATTCGTATAAGATGAACTATTTGGTGATCTCGTAAACTTCCAAATGATGATCATTCTAGTTGTTCTCACCCTACGTATCACACTATATACTTATAATATTTATATACAGGGTGGGGCACTATAAACAGGACATCTGAATAACTCGCTTGCTTTTGAAGATAGAAGAAAATGCATCAGACTAAACATATTCATTATCATTAATTTTCTTATAGGTGGAGACGTCAAGGAGATATGAAGGTCAACTCTGTTTTTTTAAATGGAACGGTATGGTTTTTAATTTACATTCTGATAGTGTGTTTCAAGACGAATACAATGACCTATTATGAAGGTCATTCAAGGTCACGCAAGGTCAACTGCAATAGAAAATAAAGTGTCTCAAAGCACTCTTCGAACATTACGACGATTTACATGTAACATATTATTTACGTATTCACTGCTACTTTAAATGTTCAAAATGACGACCTTGAACTTGAAATTCGTCCATATTTCATTGATGGCACGCTAAATAGTCATAAATACAAGAGAATTTTAAAAGACGTTTTGCCAGAATTGTTAGAGGACATTTCACTGGACATGCGACAGACCATGTGGTTCCAACAAGACGGACGTCCTGCTCATTCAGCACGAAATGTTACAGAATTACTGAACGGGACATTCGAAGGTCGTTGGATTGGTCGATCAGGAAGTAATAAATGGCCAGCACGTTCCCCAGACCTGACACCACTAGATTTTTATTTGTGCGGAAAATTGAAGGAACAAGTGTACCGCGAAAAACAAACAACCACAATTGATATGCAAGAACGTATAAAAAGAGCTTGCTCTGCAATAGGTACAACTGAAATTTGTCAAGCAGTATCATCAGTATTGCAACGTTTTAGATTATGTCTCCGTGTTCAAGGTCGTCATTTTGAACACTTGAGGTAGCAATGAATACGTAAATAACATGTTACATGTAAATGGTCGTAGTGATCGAAGGGTGCTTTGAGACACTTTATTTTCTATTGCAGTTGACCTTGCGTGACCTTGAATGACCTTCATAAAAGGTCATTGTATTCCTCTTGAAACACACTATCAGAATGTAAATAAAAAAACCATACCGTTCCATTTAAAATACAGAGTTGACCTTTATATCTCCTTGACGTTTTCACCTATAAAAAATTAATGACATCAGATTACGAGCGCCTCGATATCAAGTAAGTTTGGTCTGATGCATTTTCTTCTATCTTCAAAAGCAAGCGAGTTATTCAGGTGACGTGTTTATACGCAGTGCCCCACCCTGTATATGCAGTCCCGGACTCAAATGGATAAAGAACACCCTTAACCAACATTCTTCATGCAAATACGCATTTCTGTAACCCCACTCTGGGTGTTTATGCAATTTCGCATCTCTGTAGACAAATTTTTGAGAAGTGGAATCAACTAGAAAATACTTGCAGTGACAATATCCTTTGTGGTAAAAAAACAAATGGAAGTCGTATTAAATACTATTTAACTTATTGTTAGTATTTTAATTCTAGAACTACTGAGCACTATACGTCACCGATATATTTTATAACATGAACAAGATTGTGTTTATTTAATGATACCAATGAAGGAATTCATTTAAAACATTCTCATGAAATTATTTTTATCATTTTAATCAATAAATCATTTTCATTAATACTAATATGAATACCTTCTAAAAATTTTGTTAAATCATGCACGCGTACAAATTCGCGGTTTAATAATTATATAAAAACCAAAATATTGCATAAATGTATTCCACAGAAAATTGTGATAATATCTGTGTAGCGAAAATAAAATGGAATCATTTGTTTTAATTAATCTACATATCCATCGGTATTTCCGCAGATTTGCTATTGATACGCGAGCACACTCTGTTCGTCAAACATTAATCGGAAGCTTCAATTTGAATTTTTAATGAATAAAGTTGCCTCGGGAAACGAATCGATATGACTATCAAAATGAAATCGTATTTAAATCAATAGTTAAATTAATTGACACAAATTGATAGTTTTGAATAGCGGCCGCGCTAATTAGATTATGAGACGGTTTCACCGTCTACAAAAGTTATTACAGACAGGGTTTACAACAGACCGTTCCTAACCAACTGCACGTTTAATTGGCAGTCTAGGGAGCATTCGTGCGTCCCACCCTAGCAACCACGGTGGGATTATCATCGATGCAACCGTACCGCGATAAAACATTACTTTCATAATCATCAACCAATGCCATTAACAAACTCGTTAATGCCCGCACCATCCTTCACGTGCGTTCTAATTCACGTTGCGTGCTCACGTTTCTATTTACTACAATTATTAGTATTATGCGTCAAGTTCTTTAAAAATGAAGAGGACAGAAAACGCTCACAGAACTTCATTCTCTTCTATATGATTTCAACAGAATTTTCTTGACTATTCACATCCTCTGCTATTTCTCCAAAATTCTACAATTCTCGACCAGAAAAAATTTTCCACAAAAATCCGCGCTCTATTTACCATAATTATCCTCGCTAACGAGATCATCTCCTGGATTTGCGAATAAAAGCTCCATTGAGAGTTCTACCGGAGGTAAAAATTTAATCAAAGCATTTGTGTGTGTGTAATTAAGTCTTGTCGCGTTTGACTATATCAAGTTCTTTTGAATGTAATGTAACGGACTTATGCCATATGTGTAATATGTTGGTAATCTCCTCAGTCGTACATCTTGGATTTTAAAAGATTAAATTCACAATTTAATCTACATTATTTATTTGCCATTCCGTTCTCGATTGTTCAAGTTAAAATCTCGATTTTTTAACCTCTTAATTAACTTTTCAATTGTCCGTTTATCAATAACAGTATCGCCTCCAAAGGCTACAAATTGTTTTTATAATTTCCACATTTTTTGTTGCGGAAAATCCAAATAAATTGAGCGACGAAAATGAATATTCTAAGGAAAACTGACTGATGATACAACTAAAGCACGTCAAGATCATAGGCTAATTTAACACATTACCAACCGGCGATTATTTAATAATTTTTGAAACTTTATCGACCTTGAATAAAGGACTTTTTAATGGATTCTTTGATAACAACAACAATTTCAATTGCGAATCAACATGTCACTCCCAGCAACGTCATCTAATAATGTCGTTTGAGATTAAAATGTAAGAGAAGATTTTCAAGCTGTCTTCTGGTACGGCAGAATTATTGAAAATCCTTTTGGTAATTATTGCGAAAGGGTCACTATTCTCCGATGTTGATGAAATTTAAATATGTTATGCAGCAACACATTTTGAACAACTTTTTCCTTTTCCAATATAGTGGTGTCGCTTTCACTTTTCGAGATATTCGCAAAAAACTGTTGCTAATACTGTATTGAATTTTTCTCTCTTGAATTTTCGTGACGGCCGGCCCTATTCGTCCCCTCCACGACCTAACCACAACTCATTCTATTCACATGTTTTTGCCGTTACTAGATCAAATAATTACTTTTCAATAACATTTCAATAACATTCTCTTTTGTTGACACGCTTAACAAGTGATTTTAAGTAGAGATGATCAATCAGTAAGTATTGCAATAATTACTTTGTAACGTTAATTTTAGTCAAAGATAAATTCATCATTCATTCCGCGATTACAGATTATTGATTAATGATTATAGATTATTAAATGTAATTACTGATTTATTCTAGTAACGAGTAATTGATTGATAATTACGATTACCATGATTACTTCGTGTAATCAATCACAAAATTAATCACAAAATAATCTGTTACTGTCCAATTTTGCCGTCGTAAACTTAATAGAAAGCGGAGAATTTTCAAATGAAAAGAATTTTTGAATTTGAAGAATTAGTGGGTGCAGGGACGTAAGAAGGCAGTGGTACCGACACCAAAAGTCCGCGATGAATACCAGACAAAGGGGGGCCCCGATCGGTTCCCCGAGCGAGCGTCTCGTTTTTTAGTGTTTCGATCCTTTGGAACCTGCAGTCTCTCCCTCTCCTTCTATCGTTCTCTCTACCACTCCCTCTTTCTTTCTGAAAGGAGACGGAGGTTTCTGGCGTTTCTGGTTGTAGAAACACGCGTAACACGGCAATTTCCTTTCGGCCGTTTAGGTTCTCTGGGAAAGCGGCGCGCGGTAAAATCGCGGCGGAATTTTACGAGGCGACGAGTTCCGCAGAAAAGCATTTATTATTTGCGGTCTTAGAAGCGATTCTCGTTATCCTCGTTACGAAGGCGAGCTCGACAAGAAGCCGCCGAGGAGGAGCGAGGCGGTCGAAAGCGAGAGAAAGCGATATACAGGGTGTTCGCGTCTCCACTAGCCTTCTCCGCCTGAATGCTAAGCTTCAGTCAAAAATCACAGAGGAAAATATTTCACTCCTTCCCATAACCGATACACTGCCGCATATCAATTTTTTACATTCGCAATATTTTTCGAGAAACAAAGGCAACCTTTAACCCCTGCGACTTATTTTCCGGTTACAATGATTCGAACTTCGTCGTTCATATAATTACCCAGAAAAAAATAAAATTGATATTTATTGTATGTCTATGTATTCTGCAATGGGAACAACAAAGCATAATTGTATTTCTATTTTTTATTATAGAAGACGAATTTATTCGGGTATTACACGGTGATTGTCAAGGTCAAATGAAAGAACAACGCATTTTACATATAATACAAATTGTTTTCGTTTCTTTTTCTTGTCCCCGACCTTGCATGACCTTGACGAACGATAGCACACGAGTGATACGACCGGTTTAATATGACCTAAACATAAAATGAACCCCGTTCCCTTTAAATAGTTAAAAGTCGTTTTCGTTTCTAGAAAAATAATGCAAATATAAAAAATTCATACAGGCCAGTATATTGGTCATGAAATAGAGTAAAAAATGCTCCCGTGTCATTTTCGCCTAATGTTTACAATTCGGAAGGAAAAGGCTGGTGAACACCCTGTAGAACGAGGAGACGAAAGGTCCGAGAGCGATCCAAGGGACGCGAAAACGGTACGAGAGAAGCGCGGAGGAGCGGGCAGCACGAGAAAACAATAAGACGAAAAGTGGAGGAGATGGAGGCCAAACGGAGAGGCCGATAAAGAGAGGAAAGAGGGACGGAAGGGAGACAGAGGGAGAGAAGAGACGCGGCGGAGAAGGACCGAGAGGAAAGAGTAGATAGGTACTGGCGGCGGAGTAATAACGGACTGCTCACCATGATTATAGAGCACGAGGCAGCCGGTACGTTGCTTAAATCAACAGAGAACAGAGCCGGAGGTTTCACCTGCCGAATCAATTTTTACCTCGTTTCGAGTCTGGCCGTCTCCTTCCCGCTTCGCACCGTCCCGCTCCGTCCCGTTCCGTCTCGCTCGATCCCGCTCGATCCTGCTCGATCCGGCCTGTCTTCTTCATCCCGCATTATACCGACCGTGACCGGTTTTCCTGTGTACCGATTGCTTTTTCACGGATTCGATCTGTAAGCCTCCACCCTCTCTTTCTCTTTTTCTTTTCTTTGTCTTCCCCGTTATTTCTCTTCCGCTTCTTTATCGGAAATACGTGAAGACTCCGGTGTCGAGTTTCAAGGACGAGTTTAATTTCCTTTATCGGATCCGTTTACGCGCTGTTATCGATCAACGGGAAATTATTGAGCTGAAATGGAGGGACGCTGCGACCACGTGTGCGACATTACGGAAAGAATTAAATTTTAAGGCTGCGCAGTAGTGTGATCCTTAGCAATGGGGATTAACTATCTTTGTTGATACTTGTTTGGTCATACCTCCCAAAATGATGAAATTGGTGAGAAAATGATGTGTGCAAAATTTGGAAGCAATCAAGCAATGGGAACCCGTGCCGCATTTGTCGTTAAAGTTTTAACATTTTAATGATTTCATGTCACTTTTGGACATAACTGTATTTCATTATTTTGGAATTATCATTGAACATTTTTGAGTAAAAGACAATGCTTCAGATGAATAACGATGAGACTTCCGTGTTACTTAAACAAAAGCATAGAAAATTTTTTAATTTAATTTAGCATTCAATTCAGGGTATGATGCAGAATTTGGAAAAAGGGGATATATTAAATCTGGACACGCCGATTTTGTATGAAATTTTAGCAAGAAGTAGTATTCGGAAAAATACTTAACACGTATAATAGACAAGAAGAATAAGTAAAAAGGTAACCGAGAGTATAAATGAGTATAGATGTAAATTCACATCATCTCCCAAAATAAACGACAATAAAATTCCACCTATAAATATCACAGTCGTTCCAGAATCAAACCCATTATCCTCAAACGTCAAGAAGTCTCTGCCTAATAATTAACACATCGTTGGACCAGATGCCACACAACGTCTGTCCCATTTTAATCTTCTAATGTACTTGAGGAATTAGATCGATCCACCACCACATCAATAGATATAGTATCCGTGGAAGTTCGAAAGAGTCGGATAAGAATCCATCAAAAGAACAGTGCTAATTCGGTTTTATTCTCTTAAAATACGAGTTCCATCAGACCCGGTGGATCATCAAAAGCGGAAAAGAAAGAGAGAGAGGGAGAGAAAGTCCAGGCTATTCTTCAATATCAACACAAGAACGGGAAAGTCCTCGGCAGCAGCGTCTTCTCTTGCGGGTATCCGTATCTGCGTACCGGTAAACGGGATATACATCTTTTTAATCCAATTAGCTTCTGTTCCTCTGGCAGTATCTCTTTTATATCAAACGCCCGGCCCCTATTCGCCTGTGGCGCGGGCGGCGCGCAAGTAAAAATACATCGGCGCGTCGACGTTTCATTTTCATTAAAACGTAGCGGGGAAAAACTTTCTCTGGTCGGGCAAGAGCGAAAAAAGAGAGAAAGAAAGGAGGAGCGCAAAAGAGAGGATCAAATGAAAAAATCAGAAAGAACACGAACCGTGGAAGTACGGGTTCAAAGTTATCGGGCGTACAAAAGATCCGCCGGCCACGTTCCCTATTTCCGGCCGACTCTGATGGCCTCCTCTTGGAGGAAAGCTTCCCAGCAACATTATCCGGAAGCTTCGACAACCGTCCTCGGGCATTTTCGAATTTACGAACGACTGCATTATTCAGCAGTGGTGCAGAGAGAGAGAGAGAGGGAGAGAGAGAAAGAGAGATAGAGAGAAAGAGAGAGCTGGAAATAGTCCGGGGATCTCGGGCGCAGGATACGAGACGCGGTTTCCTTATTTCACCGAGCCGAACGTCGGCAGAAAGGAGAGATCGACAGTTTGCGGCCGCCTTCTTCTTCGCGTAGGACCTCGAGACAAGACAACGCCGGTCAGGTTTATGCGAGGACATCAAACCAGCTGTGGGCCGGATATCGGCGACTTTACAGGGACCATCGACCGGCGGAAGTATGGCGGCTCGACATGCCTTCGCGGCCATGAATTTCGTCTATCCGCGGTTTATGACCTCTTTCCTGCTCCCCTCCGGAACAACGGTGCTTTTCACGTGCTACCGAGAGGACCAAGCGCTCGCAGACTGGCCCCTTTCAAGTACCTACTTGACTTCGGTTCCTAG
The DNA here is from genome assembly GCA_913789915.3 of Sphecodes monilicornis. NCBI lineage: Eukaryota > Metazoa > Arthropoda > Insecta > Hymenoptera > Halictidae > Sphecodes > Sphecodes monilicornis. The sequence goes on along the minus strand of OU565286.1, from coordinate 12,352,353 downwards.
CTGCGTCATCATATACGCGACCACTGAGCTACCCCACGTGCGCGAAAGTAACAAGTACCGTGGCCATGTTCATGCAAATTTTTATTTTCCGTGGGATGTGTCGCGAGAAAGTCGGGTTAGACGGCGTTTTAGCAACTGTCTTATGAACTCTTGCGAATTATGAGGTCGGTCCGAAAGTTCTGCGGATGTTTGGTTAAAAACAAATCTGTACATCTTGCCCAATTATTTTAATCGTCCACAGACAGTAACGTTGCCTGTTTCCAACTATTTTACAAGCTCATTCGTTGATTTAGCAGGTCTCTCTTCGAAAAACCTAACAATTCGCTTTACAAAAGTAAAAGTTTGTCAAATTTTAAAAAATTTTAAAATATTCATCCCATTTTAACCCTTATGTCAATAAACAAAATTTTTTACCATGTTTATTTATGTTGCACGATGTTATAAGTCCAACGCATGTTTTTAACCCTCAAATGTAAATTAATCTGTGACCACTCAAGAACATGAAAATCCACGGTAATCTTGAAATTTGACGATAAATACCTTAAAGAAGTTTTAAAAAGACATTGAAAACAGGTACTCGTTTATTGACATAAGGGTTAAAGGGTCAATTCTCTACTTTTACGCTCCTGAACTCGTCTCTTAAGTATCTTCTTCGTTATAAAATGGCACAGGGCATTGAAGTTGCTGTTCTTCTATTTTTTTTTTATGTTGGAGTAGGTGAAAACACAGGCTGTAGTATATTGCTATGTCCTTTGTACAATTGTTAAAAAATGTGTTTTGTTGTTATTTGTAAGGAATCAGGACTGAATTCATTTAAATCGCTTTTGCATGAATTGTTCTTAAATATATTTGGACCGTTTATTTTGAAAGTGGTGTAAGTCCATTTTTGGAAAAAATTGTGAAATCACAAAATAAACAAATAATTTAGAGTGAACTTTTTATTTATAAACAGTTCTCGCTTAGTAATTTAAAATATTTATATGTTTTGATGAATTTAAAATTGACGACCCAGAAGGAATTTTAAGTTAAATTCGCATGAAAATCATTTATATCATTAATTTAAATATTCCTAAATGCATAGAAACATTGCCAAACTTAGAGGACTTTATTCATATTTTTGAATCGTATAAGATACAAAACTTTAAATATCTAGAAAGTAGAAAAAATGGACTTACACCACTTTCAAAATAACCGGTCTATTTTTATAGAAACCATCTTTTATATTAAATGAGATTTATTTACATGCGGATTTTATGCATTTATGATAAAAATGAGTAGATCAAATGTAAAACAGTAGAAACATAAAAAACTGTAGTATCATTTCTACGCCATTGAGGAGACACGAATAGGCGTAGAAACTCCTTAAGTATTGAATGCTATGCTGGATCCGCTCTAATCGATTATGTTATTACTAGACGGCGGATTTTACGCATTTACGACAAAAATGAATAGATGCAATTTACAGTAGTAGAGAGATTAGAATAATTTAAGAACATCAATGTATTAGTTTCAGCGGACTAAAATGATTTATGAAAGAAAGTCAAAGAAATCCGTTTGGCTCTAGTGTCTTGCAATTGATGTAAACAATTTTTATTTTGCATAAAGATCCGCTGTCTAGTTATTACAAATATGAAGCGTTAGATAAGGTTACAAAATTACAAATGATAGAAAGGGTAGAATGACACTACATAACAATGGAAATGGATATCAAATAAGGACAAGAAAAAGACATAAAAAGAGACAATGTTTGAAATGAATACCCTACATGTGACAAGGACAGTACAGAAGAATTTAGAAGAAAATGCGAAGACTATAGGGAGGGAACACTAAATGATGTATGGGAGGATTTAAAAAATAGTATCACGATTAATATAATTAAAAAAAAACAGACAGAAGAAAATCAAGATGGAACAAGTAAAGTAGCTGAACAAAGAATGTATTAAAGTGAAAAGAAAGACGAGAAGAACATTTCCAGTCCATTAAAATAATTAGGAATCGAAAACAATGTCTATATTGCTCCTGTACCTTGCAACTAATGCATACAATTTCTATTTTACATGAATAAAATAAAGTACACATGCTTCCTTCCCATAATTTCACGTTTACACAAATAAATTCCCAAAGGCAAGCAACTAATAAAAATTTATCCACTTAATAGAGTTGCAACGAGTTCGAAATAAAAATTTATGGAAATTTATTTGAACGCTTATTACGTCTCGCACGATAAAACACGAACAAAGGTACTCTAAATGCGCGAGCATCCGTAATGTAATAACAATGTTGCTTTTTAAATGCGATAATGAACGGTAACAATGGATAAGATGATTTAAAACGATATTTTTAGTTGGTTCATTAAGGGGCTCGGTTTAATGCGGTTCAGTGATCGTTGAATCCTCTGGGAGGAATTGATTAATTTCGTTTTAATGAACGGCGGTGTTGGGAATAGAGATCTTTTTAATGTTATTAAAACATGTTGCCCCGTAAATAACTAGCGCATAGAATTATGCGCAGGGAACAGTTCGAGGCACGAATTAATTGATACTACATGCTAAATCTGTAATCCTGAAAACGCGTTGGAAATTAATACAGTCGCGTGCATGCAGATACGTTTTGTTAAATGGGTCGAATTAATATTGTAATTAAATACGTCACTTCTTCGAAGTACGTTATTGTTTAATGGCCTGTTCGCCGGTTATTCTATTAGAAGAGAAATTACTAAAATCATTTACACTAATATTTTATAAAATATCCACTCGCCCAGGTATCGTTTCTTTCCTATTCAGTATAGTCCATCATCGTTGTTTAGACTCTCTGGTACATGCCGCGCGTATCAACGTTAACGCAAACTCAGTATGAAACAAAAATACTTTCAAAATACACGCTCCACGACAACTTGATCCCGTGCATTGTGAGCTCAAACATGATAGTATTGTACATTACTCGCTGGCGAATACCTAGTATAAAATTAAAGGGAAGCTCTACAAACAATCTTTTTTTGGATTAGACTGTGGATCTTTATGCTTTGTATTGAAAGCATTAAAAAAACATATGCTTATTTATATTATTATTATAAACTCCGATATTTCCTAATTTCCATACAGTATTTGGTCTGGGGGTACTGATCCCACACTCGGCCATCCTGCTCCGGCATTCGCCCTTGAATGTCCGTCGCAGCGCCATCGTATTTTGTATCTGTCTTGGCCTCAGCGTCATCAACACAACTCGTCGTCAACTTCGTCGCTTTTCGGGAACACCATCCTACTGCCCTCTGCAGCAGATTTCCTGGATGTGCCCCTTACTTTACTTCGTCCGTCCTTTCGCTCACGTGCGACCGTCTTCGCAACGCTTCCTCACTTCGTTCGTCGTCTGTCACCATGCGGACATCGGTGCTTCCCCCATCCCAGACGAGCCCCCAATTATAGGTTTATTGATAAATAGGAAATAGTAATTAATTACAATGTGAAAATTGAAAACGTTCAACGTAGTGTTTATCCGACGTTTTAACCCAGCGATGGGCAATTTTGCCTCAATTGAGGCAAAACCGTCCACACATAGCGCCCTCTGTCCCCTTCCAGCAAGCGCGGTACAATAGGGCAACGAAGACACGAGACATCAGCGTACGCAACGAACGTGCGCGCTGCATGAAAGAGAGGTTGGTGGGAGAAGCAGGCGTTTGAGGGGCTCCACCCGTGCCCACCACTGTTTTAACCCAAACTGCCCTCGATTTGTTTATCGCTCGCGATTCGCAATTCTCATCGCCGCCCTTGTTATACGCGCACCCGCGCATACACATGCATCTCCACAGCTGAAGACTTCGCACGCATTATGCATGTATTTATGCTTTATCTGTATTACTGTATTTTCATATTTATACAATTGTATATATTGTAATATTTATTCCTTATTTATATTATTTATGGTATTTACTCGTGCTTTATACCAGAATAAAAATGTTCTGCGTCAAAGAAGCAAAGAATAAATAGAAATATATTTCCACCTTAACAGTCATGATACGCGATAAATAATAGGACATAGCTCTTTAATTTCTCTGCTTTTTGTACCGTTTAAACATTTTTGTTTCTCATAAATTCATAAAAACTGGAGTCTATTAATGTATCAATGATATAATAATGAATTATGTATGTAGGGAAATATTAAATTTAACAAAGACGTTTGGGATCAAGAAGAATTAAAACGTTTCTAGCACAATTTCATTCACGCTGTCACGACTCAAAACCTGACACACTATAATTAACGTTCACGGAACAACTGAATGATTCTTAGATCATGCTATTTAGGCGACGGCCTACTTTTCAGGTAAAACCATAAATGTACGTCCGATAGGGATCGGGTGACGCATAAAATAATGTATTGTGCGAGATGTACTGTAGGTTCTCGTATAACGTGTTCAAAAAGTTTTTGAAATGACGACGCATTAAATATACGTATTTTATGTGGCAATGAATGTAAATTATTCGAAAGATTGTTTGGAAAGACTATGCGTTTACTGCCGCATGAAATACATATGTACAATCTTTTTCAAACATTGTTTTTGGTATGGAGTTTACTCATTTAAAGGATCATATGATATCCGATCATCATTTTTACGAAGTGGCTACTTATCCAGGGTTAATTTAATATTTTAGTACTATGTAATTAATATTGGATTGTAACATAAATTCGTTCGATTGTAAATATAAAATTGCAAATATAAAGTCTATTCAAACTTTAACGATTCTGCCACGGCTCGTTGGAAAGGTACATAACGGAGACAAAAGGCATATTTTAAATTTTCATTGTAGGCACTGATAGAAAAATTAAAAATCATTACCTTCACGTTTTTCTTCGAAATTTATAGCAATTTCAAACAAACTTTTTTTACACATTATCTGGTAATCTATAAGTCTGCAACTGTGCACAATAAAAAATAGTTCAAGTAAATGCTATTGAGTTTAATGAGAGGTATCACGATAACAAAAAATTAATACTACTTCCCATTTCAAAAAATGTTGGGGGATTTCATTTTCTCACCATACCCAACAAAATTTAATACATACTAAAATATTAGCCGCCCTTAACCATTTAATTAAATACAAAATGAAGTCGATGTCTTCATTAGATTCTGAGAAAACAGCTTGTAACTCTATAGTTGGTACACTCTGTATATTATTTTGTAAATTCGATGCCGCCAGTCCTCGGGGACTGACATAGCGTTTAACGTGTTAAGTAGCCGACCGCCGCTGTACATTCATAAAACGCACAGTTTAGTTACGAATTTTCGATACGACTGTTTTATTTCAGAGTAAAAGGGTCCGAGCAATCATCGGGAGAAGTCATCCAGGCATCCCAGCTATCGGAACCAATTAATCGAGCGGGGAAGAACACCGCGGAACGATTTCCAAGCAGCTGCACCTGGAAGAAACGAGTTCGGAAAGCTCTCCGTTTTCCCGACGTTGCTGCAGGAAATCGCAGCGGCCAGCTCGTGCAAAATTTGCAATTCGCGTTTGAATACGCTTCGAGCTGTCCGGTGCACGTGCGATTCGGGTCGGTTCGACGGCCACGAGCAGAAATCGTGGGAATGCCCGTTTAATGCAGCTACGTCGGTGAGTCGACGTGTCTGATGACCAGCAGGCTCGCGCATTTCCCGCGAACCTCCGCGAATTTTCACTTCCGGCCGCGATGCGGGCCACGGCCGTGCGGAAACGCCGCGCGCGCCGTACACAGCGTTAATGCGTTATTAATAATCGATCGCAGTAGCACGCGGCTGTGATAATAGCACAGCGGAAGCGTCCCGATGAATTTTGCAGCCGTGTTTACGCCCCGTGTCGCCGGACAAATCCACTCGGCCGCTGCGAATCAAATTCGGATCGTGCGGACTAATTTCCCGCGGATTTCGCCGTGTCGTTATTCGCCGATTTACCGCTGGGCCCGCGAATATTATCAAAGATCGACCGGTCATTAACGCGAGCCGCCAGGCGAAAGTTTCATCAACTGTCGCGGCGCCGTGCTACCGGTCATTTTCGAGAGTGATGATGATACCATGGCTCATGATACTCATGATGGACTTCGAACGGCTTTCAACCAATGCCACACGGTAAGATTATCGAATTGAATATACAGCAAGAAGCAAAATTCAACTTGTGAAACCATTTTCTAGAAAAATTGTTACGTACTTTTTAAGTGGATCCTCCAAATATACTTTAAGAATGCAATCATTAAATTATATTTAATATTCGTCTGTGTCTAAATGATAAATGGAAACGTAGTGAGACAGTATAATTTCATGTGAATCCACAAATAGTTATATTATTAATACCTACACATTAAATAATAGTTTGCGTAAAGTTGAGTGGGACCGCATCGACCACAAAATAGTTTGCTTAAAGGTTAAGAACGAGTCCCCAAAATTTCAAGAAGCACATGATTTTATATTTATTTTAGCTTGAGACACGATTAATTGATCTATTTCATTTAGTTTACTAGTTACTGACTCGATTTTGCACCCATTCAAAATACTAACAAGAAGATACATTTAATATTTTGACCAAAGATTTTTCATACAGAATATCAACTATAGTTCGACCAGGTGTGTTTACATCTACATAAAGTTCTATCTATATAAAGTGCGATCTGTACTAGTTTTCGAATAAAGTACTAAATAGAACACCTCAGAGTATCACAATGAACGAGTTTCGCAGAATGTTAAGAAAGAAATGCTCATTGTATTGAAAGATGAAATGTCGACGCGTTCCGTGGTTAAAAAGTGTGGAGTTTTCTTGTTAAATGTATGAAGGCATCGGGATAAACATTTAAATGTTCCCGAGAGCTTTGGAGTTAGACTAAAAATTTGTGACGATTACTCGTTAAGAAGAATGGTTAACTATATTCAAACACCGGGAGCAGAAACAGCACGGAAGGCAGCAAAAACATTAAAAGCAGATGTTGATGCAAAATGTAGTAGATAGACATTAAGCTATGTCCACACTGAAACACTATGCAGCCATTTTTTATCGCTCCCTGTTCCCTTCTTCTTTCATTCGGTAAAAAAAGGAAAAAGGCAACGAGAGGCGACAAAAAGTTGCTCGATATTTCTTCAGTGTGGACATAGCTTTAGAGAGAAGTCTTTATGACATAAACTATGAAAACAACTCATGATATATTTAAGAGAAACGTTTGTGTTATTTCAGTATTTAACATTACCGTCTTTCTCCGATGGCGATATGATCCTTCGCCATTTTTAAAAGAAAAGACCTGGGAGATGTTGATAGTGAGACACTTACCAGAAGACTTAATGTATAAACAAGCATTAATAATAATTATTCTACATCTTTTGTAAACGAAATGTTTGTGAACAATCCCTTCCGGATTTTGGTAATACGTACTACGAGGGAAGATCTAGGTTAGGTCAAAACGGCTCTACATCCACGAGTTAAGCTTAATTCCTACTACGTTAGTGTGCCAGGCTGTGAACATTTATGCAAATTCACACCTTTAGCGACAAATTTACAAGAGCGGGAACGTATGAAATCATAAGGCAAATGCGCTACATATTGTCCTTTGTAAAATAGTGCGATTGAAATACTCAAACACGAATGTCTCATCGTTAATTTCGTAACCACTACTATCTTATTTATAAAGAAAAAATTTTTAATAAAAAATTTCTTGAAGTCCTAAGTCTAGTTTAGATTAAAACAGAATGTAATTTTCCCATCATTACCATATAGCTATGGCTACAATAGAACAAGCTTTGCATTTCTAAATTGATTTATATTTAACAAACTGCTTAAAACTTCAAGTGTGGTAGAAGTAAATGCACTACATTTTACTTTCTCTCGTTTATAGAACATTCCAGATTAGAAATTTATGATTGTGAGTTCAACGAAGCTTCTCAGAATAGAAGTCAAATTAAGATTTGCCATTTCGATCATGAACATTTAGGGAGATGTAGCGTAAGACAAAAAGAATTAACACGCCATAATTAACGTAAATACGATATACTGTATACTAATGTGTATATTGTGACACAACAAAGCAAAAGAATTATTCGTCGAATTAAGAAGAAAATGACAAATTTTCAAAATGACAAACTGTGATGTTAATACAGTGGTTTCATAATTCGCCTCGTAGAGAACACACAAAGGTATTTTTTATGAAACAGTGTTGACCTACGATATTAGAAAATTATATATAACATCAAATTATGTATGCAAATAACTCATTCATTCATTAAAGTAAACTGTTCCATAGCACTCGCTGATATCGAACTCGTCAGATAGACATAACCCACGATGCCCACTAAAAAATAATGAGCACCAAAGAAGACCTCTCAAACCCAAAATAAATGACAAGGTAAGGGCTTAAACCCACACAACCCGTTTCACGTGACAAAAGCTCGGAACAACCAAAGATTTCGTGGAAGACGCGTTTGCCGCGCGAAAATAAAAGAAGCGTTCCCACATGTTTTCGCAAACGACCGCGATACAAAGGATCTTATTAATTCCGTGATTAGAAGCGGGAGCGTGGTGAGTCGGCAAACAAAAAAGCCGTTTTCTTCTGGGGCCGAGGCTGACCGTGGCTGAAAGGCGCTCTGGGGTTTCCTGACGGGACGTTGAACGGGCTAGACCTTATGACGGTCGCCGTTCGAATAAGATCCTCGTTGCGGGACGGCCGAGTGCAGCCTGCCGTGAAATGCATTACGTATGCATCGCGCTATCACGCCGGGAATCCGAGGGGCCAGACATTCGCTAATTCGCGCGCGCCTCGCTCGGGATTTCTTCGAGCGGAAACTGGTCCACGCCGGAAGACGTATACGCGGCCGTTATGAATCCCCGGACGTGCCCCCCTTTTGCACACTTTGCCCCCTATCCTTGCGCTTTTTCACCGACGTTTGCCCCTTATTGAAAATCAGCAGCCGGCCAGGAACGCGGAAGGGAATTAATCTGCCTGTTCGCCGAGATCGATCGCGATGCGCCGCACGGGATCCTAATTAGTCACCTCCCGGCGCGATTTGACGCGGAAAATTTCATTCATCCCGAGAACCCGTGACACTCCGCTCACCCCCCGACCGATAACTATCGACTTATTGGCCCGCGGAATGATTTACCGGGCGATTCTATATCTCGAGAAATCGGATTTCTGACGCAATCTCACGGCCGGCCGGCAAGACGCACAGTGGGCTATTTCTATAAAATACATTCAACCCTTTTCTTATACGGTTGATATGACCCTCAAAACACCATGCAACAAATGTAACGAAAACTTAACTGTATAAGTTTCGATCTGCAGTGGATACAAAAAATATTTGAACGTAAACTTTCTAATTCTCGAGAAATTGATGATATTTAACTGTAATTTAATTTAAATAAAAAAACAATCGTATAGCAATAAAGCTTGAAGATTCTACTTTCGGACGCCATTATTCATATCCCTCGAAAATATTTTTACACAATGTAGAAGATAAGAAACTGATTTTTTTTCTCAAAAATGGAATAAATTGAAACCACTGTAACATTAACAAATTTTGTTCATAAACGAATTTTCCAAGAATTTGAAGATTGACGTCTCTCCATTTCGACGACATCTTAGAAATTGATGTATAGTAATTTAGTACCCAGAATAAAGCAAAGGTATTCATCTTTTCTACTTCTTGATCTAGAAAAGAGGAAATTTGTTGTGCGACTCAAACAAATGCTTCAAAACAACTAACGTTGATATGGCTTCTTTCAGTATCTCCAGCACTACCTACTTACAGTACAAGGTAAACTTTAGTCGAACATAAATATGCAACGATATTCAAGCCGAAACTTCCTACCCGCCGGACTTTTAGCCCCTACAAATAATTGTAGAACATTTGACCTATACAGTATTTAATCGATAAGTGTCACAAAATTCTCAGCAACAAGTGTCTCAAAACAATCCCTACTCCTGCGGGGTATACCCCGTGAGGGCCGTGAAGCTCAAGAAGCCTCGCTGGCCGAGAAGTATGACATCATAAGGGCTGGGTATATTGGTGAGACCACTACTAATCGAATGACAAAACTTCTTTATTTTTTATTATTTTTTAATGGAACTTTCACCAACATATTCGTGGCATTTTTCTACTGAAACTGATGCCAAATAAGATATAATTCCGATGGTATTTACTTGAGTAATGGACGATGAAAGTTTCGGCCGCACGGGAGGACAGCGTTTGGGAAAGAAAGAGACGCGGAGATTCGTGGTCGCTGGCACAGTTCTAAGGCCCGCGTGTCCTCACAATGTAATGCCAATAAAAAACTTTTTTATTATTACTTATATTTTTATGAGACTTTCACCAATATATTTGTGGCATTTTTCTGATTAAAATAATACCAAACACGATATAATTCGAATCATATTTGCAATAATTTTCCGAAACTTTCATCGTCCATGACGATGAAATCATTGCAATTATATCTTATTTGGTATCAATTTCATTAGAAAAATGCTACGAATATGTTGGTGAAAGTTTGATAAAAAAATAATAAAAAATAAAGAAATTTTGTCACTGGGTTAGATGTTGTTTTCACACCGACATACTCGATCCGCGTTGTTACATTTCTCGGTGACCGGGGCCTCTCGAGCTTCGCTGTCCGTTTCTACGTTCGGCACAAGTCAAATAATAGTATACCTGAACACGAGGTGACACTGGCAGGACCCGTGGTTGTGACATTTATCGCTTAAATACTGTAATAACCTAATCATTTTTGATCTCATGAATCATCTAAAATTGACAGCTCTGAATGGGAATACCTCCTTAAGTCCACCACTACCGATATGCCAGGATGGCTGTGCTCGCAGGATCGATACCCGCTTCCATGGATCAATCGGTTAAGTGGATACAACGGGGGTGAAGCGATTCATGCCTCGCGAAGTCCTGTAAATCAAGATCAAAGGGAGGTCGTCCATAGATTTCTGCAAGTAACCCAGCCCACGGCCGTTCGGACAGTGGCTAATAATTAATCAGATTAGGACCCATTATGCCTACGTGCATGTGCCTCCATTTCGAATGCAATCAGACCGCACGCGCGCGCCATCGGTTAATATGGGAACAATAATGGCGTTCGGTTTCGTTTCATTATTCACGAGTGTCCGACGATCGCTTCAACACTGATTCCCGTAAATGACCGGCGCAACTTGCAAATCCTTGATCCCTCGATCGTAGGAATTTCTGATGTCTTTATCTTGTCGTGGTTAACTCCGTACGATACGGTCTCGCAACGCGACTATAGACAGCAGCGGACACGATCACGGGATTGTTTCACCGGCTGGTAATTCACTTCTAGTTTCGAGGCTTGTTCGCCATCTCTCGGTGTTATTTATCCGTCGATGTACTTATCTTGTCGATGGCTAGATAAAAGCAAGATCTACCTACCGCTAGCCTGAAACCATAGTTCCCCGAGTGTCCCGTCGTGATTATAACTAGATCGATTTCTTAACCGCTACAGTCTTCTTTCTTCTGGTTTCACATCGCGAGCCTGTCTCTCGCATACGGCGAGATCGAAAGTAGAGATGAAGCAAGATTACTGAAAGGCATAGTCTATTGCCGAACATGCTTTTAAGAAGCGAACCCAAAACTAATAAAGCACAGTTTGTAATGAACAGATTTCTCTGTCGTAACGTATAATACACAATTTACAGTGACTCACATAAATATTCGGACACTCTTAAATAAACGGTAGGCACCTTTCTTACTACTGGAACCTTCGACTCGGATTTTATTGAGAAGTTAGAAAAATTAGTTTGCTACGAGATGTGACAAAAAAAATTTTGTAAAATTACGATTAGTCGGAATTGCAGAGAAAATTCTAAAAGTTGTATTTTACACATTTTTTATGCGCGCCTGTATTGAAAATTTAAAAAATACATTTTGTAGATCTGTGTCAATTATAATATATTCCGAAAATTGCAGTTTTTCGCAATTTTCGACCTTTAATTGTAATAAATCTATTCTTTTTTCCGCATATATCGATTTTCATGAATTTTTCAGAACATACATATATAACATATATAATATAATTGACACAGACCTAGAAAAAGTATTTTTTAAATTTTCAATATAGGCCCACATAAAAAAAGTTGTAACATACAACTTTTAGTATTTTCTCTACAATTCCAGCTAAGTGAAATTTTTCAAAATTTTTTTCCACGTTATGTAATAAACTAATTGTTCTAACTTTCCAAAACAATCCAAGCCGTGACGCCCAATATTAAAAAAGTTATCGTCTTTTTAAGAGTGTCCGAATATTTTAGGGAGTCACTGTACATACTACATACACACGGTTTTCTCTTTTGTTTTAATTTTTATACTATCAAAATTAACCTTCTATCTGGGTGGTTCTTTAATCAACCGTTACGAAGACGTACTGAGAAACAAGTTGAGATGATGAAAATTCTGTGATGACGCAATGAAGTAAAAGAGTTGTGTATTTAATTAAAAAGAGTTTGTGAATGCGGTAGAGAGCTTGAAAGACGAGTGAACTTGTCATATCCAGTTAAAAGGTTAATAACTGTAAATTAATACATATAAAATATTTTTTATAAAGTATAAGCTGTATTGTGGGCTCACAAGCATATTTCGCAGATGCCGTGAAACCATATATTGGAGAACACGAATTTATCTAAATTAATCAAACTCGACCAAAATTTGTAGTGGAGGATTTATTGCTCCACCTTTAAATTTACGTACACAATTTTCGTATTAACGTTGATCATATTTCATATTTTAATTTATGTGAGGTTACACAGTAAAATGTACACAGCGTGCTAAATTAATTTTAGTTCAACCTTTATAATATAATGGTTTCTTACTTATGAAATAGCATGACTAAAAGCATGAATACTATTAAAAAATATATATATAAACATAAATAAAATAACTTCTGTATCAATGTGTCAAAATATAACTGCTGGACCAATCAGGATAAAATTTTGCAATAATACCGTTAAGACTATTATCTAATCTTTGACCAAGTGGATTTTTCTTACATACAAAAAAGCTGAAAGAGGTGAAAAATTGATAATTTTCAAGATTAGACGAATTTATCATCGATTTATTAGTTTCAGCTCATTAAACTCATTTACGGAAGAAAGAATCCTCTTTGGCTGCTACGCCTTGAAATTGATACAAACAATTTTCATTTTGCATAAATTCCGTAATCATCACTCTCATTCAGTAAACGTACAAAAGATTATTTGGTAATTATATAGAAGTTCGTCCTCCTCACCGATTTTGATGACCTTGAAATATGTTGTAAAGGTCATCATTCTGAACAACTTTTCCCTATACATGTTACGGCCGCTCGATTTTAGTTTCCGACATATTCGCAAAATACTATTGCTAATACTGTATTGAATTTGCCGCATTCTTGCATGCACCGTGGCAACATAAGCATGTTCCGACGCGGCGTCTGTTTACTTTTTTTTTGTAAACCCGCTGTGGAGATGAGAAAGAAAACAGGGTCTCACTCTGGTCATACAAATATAAGGTGAGCATTCAATTTTGAAAGACTACAGTTCGATATTCGTATGTGTGGTCGAGCCAGCCTAACAGCCAGTCCGCTCTGCCCCCTCCAAAACCTAATCACAACTCATTCTATTCGCATAATCTTTGCATTGTAGCTGTCATCCAGAATTTGATCTAGTAATGGAAAAATCATGTGAATAGAATGAGTATTAGCAATAGTTTTCTGCGAGTATCTCGAAAACTAAAACCGAGCGGCGGTAACATGTATAGGGAAAAGTTCTTCAGTATGATGACCTTGACATTATATTTCAAGGTCATCAAAATCGGTGAGGAGGACCAACTTCTATATACCGATTATTTAAAAGAAATGTACACTTACTGACACAGAAAATACGTATATAGTCTTTTTAAACAACTTTTTAGTCGCATAATACCGGATTTTATTATGCGGAAAAGGGTTAAATGTCACTAGACCGCGGTATTTTTTTATTTGGAACAAAAATGAGTAGGTCCAGTTTAAAACAGTAGAAAGATTGAAAGAATTCAGGAATGTCGATATACTTCAACATGTTAGAATTATTAATGCGGAAAGTAAATTACTATTTACCTGCTGTAGCCTATAATCGATACTCGGATTTTATTTCACGTAAAGATTCGCAGTCTAAATATCACAAACGAAAGTATTTGACAAAAATTTAGCGCTCCTTTAATTTTGCATGTCAGTGGATTTTGAATAATATTTTCTGTTTCCGTCGATGGAACGAGAATGATTAGGATTTGTTGTTTCGGGGCACACTATGTTGGTCGTAGAGCAAACACGGGTATCCAAGCCGTAACAATGGCGGCTTGGTATGACGAGGGGTTAATCGTGCAACACGCGAAAACGACGACCGCCGATCGATCCCATTACATTTATAATTGTTCGGCAATGCGAATCGGAGGCGAGGTCGATAGGTCGAATTATAGGCGAAACGACTCGGCCAGGCTAGCAGGAAATCTCTGCCAGCTCCAGAACGATATCGGCTCGAAATCAAACTAATTGCGGTGGGACCACCGACGATAGATCTTGGTTGTAATCGCGCGGCAAATTAAATATGCATCGCGAACGATCCCGGCCATGGTCGAGCAATTTTATTGACTCGCCGATATTAATAGTAGAACGCCGGAGAACTTGAAACCTCCAGGCACCTGGAATAATTATTGTATTTACACGAGACTCGCAAATTATGCGTACAAGACCGCGAATATCCCTCCATCTCGATCGAACTTCATTCGAAGAAACCTCGCAAACGTTACAACCGGATGAGATGATAACAAATGGCCTTGTTCCAAATTAAAAGGCTAATGGATCATTCGATAGGATGATTCAATGGACCATTCAATAAAAATCATGTTGTGTAAAATTTTAACCCTATATCTCGACCGGGAGGTTAGTTATAGGGAAACATTAATTTTTTACTTATTTTTCTTATTTAGTCATATGCAAAACTATTGAAAAAAATCTAACGGATGTCAAATACCCAGATACTAATACTGTAATAAATTCAGATTTTTAAATAGAACATCCTGGTTGTAAGAAATCAGAAACCTCAAAAATCGAAAAAATTCAAATGCGGGAGAAACGTCGAGAGAAGTGGTTTTTGTTTTTTTAAATCGGCGTACCTGAACGATAAATCTAAAAAATTCATGAACAATACTTATAAAAATATAAATGATGTCACCTTTAAAGTTGAATGCAAAATTTGCATTTTTCCGATCATTTTTGAGATTTTTGAATTTTTACAAGCAGGATGTTCCACTTAAAAGTATGAGTATCACTAAGTAGGGAAAATAGGCCGAAAACTACTGTTATTCAGTTTACTCCAAAACTACCCTCGCGGTCGTGATTTACGGTTAACATTTTACTTATATTTACATTAGCCTTTCAATTTGGTCCATGGGCATTTTTGACCATGTTATCCGACTATACCATTTCTTTGTAATCGCTTTTATGCGCTCCGTGGGATCATTTCTGTAAGCTCTATTTAACAAGCATTAATACCTGCGAATGTACATAGTATAACTATAAATGCGAATTCACCATGTAAAATCGAGTACCTACCTCGTATACTTTAACAACGCCTCGTTACCGTATCGCAGATGTTTATGCAAATTCGCGTTTTCATAGACTATTCTACCAAACACGAGGTCAAAAGGAAATGCGCAACTGTTAGAGGGTCCAATATTATTAAATATCGTTAATTGCCTTGCGTCAAACTGCAGATACCTCGGAAAATTTACGAATATTTCCATCATGGAAGAAAACTCTTTGTTTCTGCAAAAAGTTATAATAGAAATTCAAAACGAAAACAAATATATTAATCTAGCATGGATCCCTGGACATCTTGGCATCATTGGTAACGAACCTGCAGACAAAGCGGCAAAAATAGCTTGCAATCTATCATCCTGGGACGACAACTGTAAAATCAGTCTTCTGGGCGCAAAATCCTCAGTTCAAAATGCCATTATACAGGATGTTTATATTGCAATAAAAAAAGTTCGAAAAACATTTTTTTATAGTATTGTCCAGGTCACCTTCATTTTTTTAAATGGCACTTTGTATATTTGACTTAACAGTATTTTAGCCCGTGTCAAGACGAATCCAACGACCCAGTATACCATGACCTCGGAATGACCTTAAAGGTGAAGAAATGAAAATTTCAACAAAACATAACAATCTGCTTGCATGGGTGATAATAACTTGTGTTTATTATTAAGACTCGAAGTTACATTCAATTCAGAAACCTTGACTAAATGAACGCAAACGATTTCGTAAAAAAGTCACATCAAATGTTCGAATTGAAATCCGTTTTGTTGTAGGCACAATTCCGTTCTTCGTAGTAGAAAAATTGCATTGGTTCCTCTTACGATACTGTCGTAGCGAAGTTCTTCGCATGGCTTACGGATTCGCTGCTTTAAATGTTCCTTATTTTGTATTGGAACAGCATGACTGTAAATGACTCCTTAAAAATGGAATGTAATTACGAGTCTTAATAATAAACACAAGTTATTATCATCCATTCAAGCAGATTGTCATGTTTTGTTGAAATTTTCATTTCTTCGCCTTTAAGGTCATCCCAAGGTCATGGTATACTAGGTCATTGAATTCGTCTTGACACATAAAAAAATGAAGATGACCTTGACAATACTATAAAAAAAAATGTTTTTCGAACCTTTTTATTGCAATATATAGCCAATCGAAAACTGATCAACTTTTGTTGAAAATATTTGGTGTCAGATAATCGCAAGTACTTAAAAAATCGTGGAAACTGTTACGTGGGACACCCTGTAGATCTTTGGAATACCAACTGGAATAACCGCACACAAACCAAACTCCATAATATAAAAACGAATGTTTATGAAACTAAAACATTCCAAATTTTCTAGGAAAGACCAGGTCGCAATCACTCGCATTCGAACAGGATACTCAAGATAACCCATGATTTTCTTATAACTAAACAAAACCCTCCGAAGTGTAACACGTGTGGTGTGTCCAACAGTATCCAACACATACTACTTGAATGTCCGAGTTTTTCTTTGGAACGATCCAGATTCTCTATTGAAAATGACCTCAAGTCGAATCTAAACGAAGATAACATCAAGGACGTCCTCCTCTTCTTCAAATCCATCGACACATATAAATTATTATAACCATATTTTATTTTCTTCCATCCAAGTGCCAATATTAACTTTAAACCGTTACAAATTAATGTACATGCTAATTACACTATAGCAAATTGTAAACTGTAAATCATGTGGTCGCCAATGACCTCGCTGTTAATGCGACCACATTAAAATAAACTACAAATAAATAAATCTTTGTTTCTGGTGGAAAAAAGGCGTCTCGGTTAAGAAACGAATAATCAACTAACACAACGCGGTCACTGTGTTGGAAGCGACTGCAGGTTGTTTCGAGAGGTTCATTCGCTTTTTTTGCCCATGCATATTAATCGAATCTAACGAGACTCGTCTCGAGCGTCAGCGCGACAGATCCTCGGCGAGTACGAATTGGCCTGAACCCGAAGCGCTGTCCGCGTTCGCCTCAGGATCATGAGAACGGCAATATCGTCCGCATGGAAGGGTCGAAAAAAGAAACATCTGGCCGTGTACGAATATCACAGGGCCTCGTAAATCCCGCGGCTTAACCGTCCACTTCGAGAGCTATAAAGCAACGCTATGCAGAGTAAAAAGCATCAGCGGAGTGGCAGCGCGATAAACTGTCGAGATGTTTTCACCGCCTTCGTGCCACGCGCGTCCCTCCTATTTCATACTTTTGATAAATCTGTACTCTCCTTTTTCTCTCGTTCTCTCTTCTCCTTCTTCTTACCACTTCTTCCCCTCGCCGTTCTCTTCTTCTTTCTCTCGTCTCGCGACCATCTCCCCTCTTGTTTCTCCTTTTTTTAATAAAAACGACACTTCCTAGCCGGGCCGTTAGGTCACGAACATCCCCTTCGCAGCGATATTTATACTCTTACGTCACGAGAGAAATATCATACGACCAGAATCTACCGACAAAATGCGCTTGTCAACGTGCGTCTGCCACGCACCCACAGGTGCGCTAACGCGCGAACGTGATATAATGGTAGAGGTGTCGGAAAACCTGAAAATGTCGGGTTGAGACGGGTTCTCGGGTATAACGGGATTCCTGAGAATCTTCGGGATCCTCGGAAAACAATTTTCATCTATACTTATTATAAGACATTTTTTAATGGACAACGTACATTTTTCCCGAAGTTTGGTTTTTATAAAATAATTTTTAAATGTAGACAGTTACAAGAAGATCCGCAGTCTAATTATTAGACAGCGATTTTATGTATTTATGGTAAAAACGGATTGGTGCCGTTCGAAAGAGAGCAAAAATTGAAAGAATTGAACCCTCCGCGTACCAGATGGGGTTAAATTAATCCCAGTGCTTTGTTTTATTTGTATTTAATCCTGTTATATAATCGATAGAACACAATTGTAAAGTGCGTTTTTATCCAAATAATGTATTTGTAAATGGCTATAGTCAAATTAACCGCACATGGTTCAGGATGTAACTTTTATTCACCTCGTTTGCGGAGGGTTAAGGGTATCAATGTATTGTTTACAGCTTTTTGAAATTATTAGAGAAGGAAATAAATATCTGCTTGATACCAATCCTTGCAGATCATAGTCACGAGCATCATTTATCTACATGAGGTAGATAGACTAAGAATAGAAAGTAATTCGATGTCACACGTCAGGAAAATCTACAAATATTTAAACAAACTGTCACTTTCCATAAACTTCATTTATATAATATAATGAAGAATTCAAAACTTTAAGAATTAAGTCGAACGGGAACTGGCATCCAGTGCGATCGATTTCAATGCGCTATGCTACATATAAACTTGTTTTATATTCATCGATAAAAAAAAGTAGAATGAAAAACAAGCCTCTTTTTTATCAAATCGATCGGCGTTTCTGATTGTTAGTTCAAAACTAGAAGAAAAAAATTTCTTTCAATTCCTCGAACCCTTCTGCATCTGACTCTCGTAAAATCGATTAAATATTAAAATTTAATTCTTTTCAATGTATTACAGTAAAAATTAATTTCCGAGCATGGTCAAAGTATATATTTAACAATTGATTGCACGTGGTTAAATATACAATACACTTTCATATTTTATCATTTACTTTCTAGAATTTGAACATGGTCATGGAAAATATCAAAAAGTCTAAATCACCATCAGATTACGGTAACATCCCTAACGTCATACAATATCCATTATGCAGAAAGAAACCGGCGATCGACAGTCGTCCTCGAGGGGTTAAATGTCAGGCGTACAAATTAATTCTCAGCCCTAATAGTAAATTAACTGTTGCATTTATCCAAGCGGAACCTTTCCCTCAAAGTGTGCAACTACAATGCATATAATAAACTGACTAGAACAATAGAATTTGAAATTCAACTGACATAACCTCAGAAAATTCACAATGTGTTTGAGAAATACAATTGCGACTGATAAAACGCATATTCGGCGCTGGTTGCTTTTCGCATTCTAATTAAAAAAAGGTGCTAACGAGACAAAAAAATTATCCGTACGGTATTCGAACAAGATGCTATATCCTATAGCAGGAATGTATCCTGTGTTGTATCCTACAACAGGAGACGATTTCACACCAGGAATGTTGTATCCTACAACAGGAGACGATATTAACACGCATTTTTTCTGTGGCTACTTTTCAATTAATAAATATTATTAATAAAATATCATGTTGGTTTAATACCTCCTCCGCCATTGTCATTTATTGGTACACAAGACTCAAGTTTGAATGTGTTAAATGATATATGGACCAATTATTTATTGTGAAGAAGGCCGCACCAGACGTTGACAGACCAAGGTGTCTGCTTGTCCACATCTCGTAGTCATCGTGGATTATCTACTGACCACTCAATTTAACACTCAGATTTAACATTACGAAGCCGTACTCTAGTAGGTAGTAAAATTACTAATAACATTTCTGGATACAGGTAAGCATACAACGTGATTGTATGTTTATGTATGTTCTGTGACCCTTGTCAATACTAACAAGAGCGCTATGCCAACAACCAGAGAAGACACAAAAGTATTTGAAGAGTTCTTTGAGACACTTTATTTTCTATTGCAGTTGACCTTGCGTGACCTTGAATGACCTTCATAATAGGTCATTGTATTCGTCTTGAAACACACTATCCGAATGTAAATAAAAAACCATACCGTTCCTTTTAAAAAAACAGAGTTGACCTTCATATCTCCTTGACGTCTCCACCTATAAAAAAATTAATGACATCACATTACGAGCGCCTCGATAGCAAGTAAGTTTGATCTGATGCATTTTCTTCTATCTTCAAAAGCAAGCGATTTATTCAGGTGACCTGTTTATAGCGCCCCACCCTGTATATACAGGGTGAGTCGGGAGGAACGAACCAAACACCAGGAGTGGATTGTATACAGGAAAATAATGTAAAAAAACTCATATGTTTTTATCCGATTTTCATTTGTTTTCAAAGTACAGCAATCTATAATACCGCTAATGTGTCAGTGTATTATGGCAGTGATTTCATGTTCATTTTTGAGTTTGAACCATGAAAGTGTTACAAAATGCTGAACACCTATTCACATCTAGAATATGCAAATATATTCTTTGTTTGTGGTTTTTTTAATGTGAGTGGTACAGCTGCCGTTGAAGAATATCGTCAACGGTTTCCCCATCACAGATATCCTAACAAAAACGTATTTATCAGAGTTTTCAACAAACTGTGCGAGACTGGAACACTGGAACAGTGCTGTATATACAGAATTTGGCCACCACTGTCATACAGCACATGCTAAAAATGGTTTCAGAGACTCCGAAAAGGAAATTTTCAAATCCGATAAAAACCGGAAGTCGAAGATCTAGAGCAGCGGTTGGCCGATATTCCATGCCACACCCATTTAAAAATTTGCTAGAGCATTAGGAATTACCCAACAAACCATTTTTGTCTGGTTGCAAAGTCTGGATAAAATTCAAGAAGGGAATCGCCAAGTCCCGCGTGGCGTAGGCCGGTTTTAGAGCTGCACGAAGTTACAAAACGACTAAAGATACTCTTGATCCGATGAACTAGAAAATTTTGCCACATCCGGCGTATTTACCAAACCTAACCAGTAATGTACTAATTTCAAATTTTCAAGAGTTCTTTAAGGCCCTGTTTTAAAAATAATGTTTTTCATTCAACATTCACATACTTTCTTTACCTAAAAATGTTCGGATTATACAGCATGACATAATATAAAATTTTATTTTATTTGGCAGAATCTATAAAGAATACCAACATTTGTTGCAAGACAAAAGAAAACTGCCAAAAACCTTTCCAGTATCCAAAATAGCAAAAATACATTTTCAAATTATATAAATAAGCAAGTAAATAAAAAATAACGTCCGTTATCTACAAGTTCGTCTAAGGCAGTGCTAGATCCCGGCACGCCACCTAGATGTTTTTCTTTTTTGGCGCGTATACGTTACTGGATTCCGCGCGCGCCGCAGTACGCATGCGTGAAAAGCTGACACTTGAAGATGTCGAAAAATGCATCAACAGACTTCATTGACTCAAAACCGCCATCATTTCAGAAATGGAATTCGCTGCCTGTCCGAGACGCTGCTGGAGATTACATTTCTGATTAGAATTGTTACTTGATTTTGAATAAATAGACATAAATTTGCCGAGAATTAACTTGTACATATAATTATTAAAGAATCTGGGAGAATCGATCATTACTAGACAATTCTCTTATCCGAATACTTTTAATTCGGATACGGGAGAGTGGACTGCACTTAATGCCCGTGTCTATTTCAATTCGGAATATATGTACACACAGACGTTCGAATTTATCCGCGCGCGTTGTGTCCCCGGTGCAAGAACCGTGCACGGTTCACCCGCGCAGACGGCTATGTGTACGGGAACGGTTACACAGGCGCCGTTTTTGTCCGTGCGTTAATTAAACTTCACCGACCGAGTGTATGGGCCAGACGTAATTTTCCACCGCGCGGCCCTCCGCTTTGATCCTCCGGCATGGCACTCGATGCAACCGTATTCCGGTCAGTATTCGCGGAGTCGCGAATGTTTTGCGCGGAAAGTTTTTACCGAAATTTCGCGACACGCCATTAACCCATCGATCGCGATCCTGATTCGTCCAAGACGTCCAAGAAGCAATAATACAGTAAAGTTGCCTAGTATGGAAGGTATTTTTTAACTGACCATACCGTAGGTAAGAAAAGTATTGACACACCCTCTAAAAACGAATAACTTTTTTGAAATTGAACCTAACGGTATGAGATTTTTTGAGATGTTAGGATTAGTTTACTAGGCAATTTTTTTGTAAAATCGTGGCCTTCTTTACCATTGGTCCAAATAGCGAAAGAAAAAGTAATGGTCATGATTTTAAAATTTTTATCTGCGCCTATAATGAAAATTTAAAATAGGCCTTTCCAAATCAAAGTTTAATCGAAATCGGTTGACGCATAAAAAAGTCCACGATATTTTGAACATTTTTAATTATTTATAGCTCATAGCAAACTTAATCGATTTTGATAAAACTTTGTGCATTTATATAACTTTCATAAATCTACAAAAGGTATCTTTTAAATTTACATTATAAACGCAGATAGAAATGTCATGAATCATGACCATTACTTACTTTTTTCTTCGCAATTTCGGCCAGTGGTAATTTGTAATTAAATTAGTTTAGTTTATTTTAGTTTATAAAATAAAAATTAAAAGAATGATGAACTTACACATATGTGCCAGTATCGCTGAAGGGGTTAGTAACATACGTATTTAGTTTCTGTTATTCTCTTATATTCTGTTCGAAATCTTCACTAACAGTTTGAATCGACGTCACAGTATATACTACAAGATGTTAATCAATCTAATATCTCAACAAATCTCGAGTCGTTCAAACTCGGTTCAATAAAGCTATTCTATTTCAAAGGGCGTGTGGGAAAGATTAAAATTAATTATTTAGAATATTTTAATTAAAATGATAAAATATAGATAATTTTTATATAAATCTCAATTTAACCAAAATATTCTAAATAACATCATAAATTTGATTTCAAAATTCAAAGGTTGACTGCTTAGACTGATGTGACCGCGATTTCGCATAAATACCAACGTTCGCAATGGAGGAGCAGAGGATCAATGATCATCCTAAATCCCCGAAGTGCAGCGAGGTGTATGGTATCGAGTTGTCGCTCGGGACCGTTGACAGAACTTTCCAATGGATCCAGTATTTTTAGCTGTACCGAGAAATTAGAAAGCTGCGCAAGAGTCTCGCGACGGGCTGTTTGCATTTGACCCGGCACCCCGATGGCGTAAGTTGGCCTCTCGAAGTCGGCCTGTATGTATCTCCGGCGCAAAATTGCTCGGACCGTTTTTTAACATCCAAGCTGATCGATTATGACCTCCCTTTATTCTGTGAAATACGACGCGACGGTGCGTGTCCCGTTCAAACGGGAAAAAGAAGAGCAGCACGAGCCGGTTGCACCGCCATCTTGTTGTCTTAACTGCTCGATAGCTGGGCGAGCAACGAATCACTTAAACTGTCTTGGATTTACTTAGCCTAAAGTGCTTAATACGAATGATTGACGCGCAGGCAACCTCCCCGATGGATTCTCCTAAACGAAGGTTAAACCCAGAATTCCGAAGGTCAAGTATTCCCATCGCGGTAGTCATTATCATCGGTGAGCGTCGTCGCGTTGACGTTTACAAGCATGACTTCCTACGGCTGTGTTAGAAAGTCCCAAGATCGTTTTCCTTCGGTTTATTCGGACACGGTCGACTTGGCCAACCGAAAACCTATTAACATCGTAATTGGCAGACCAATATTCATGCCCGGCATCATTCTCAGAGGATTAAGGTCGATTTATACTATCCGCACAGACACGGTATGTATCCGTTCTGAATCGATCAGGCAAATATTCCTTAATGCATTTGAATATAAGCGTCTATACGTGTCATATCGTATCCGAACAGACGCATATCGGATATTAAACGGAAAAATGTATTATTAACTCGGGTCTGCTGATAGGTGTCCAAACAATTTTACCGTTCTGTGACCGCGAATAATTTTACAAGATATTATGACTCGCAAAGTATTCAACAAATTTTTACGAAATACTTACACATTTCTCTTCATTTAATTTTTGCACGTGGGACTTTCATTTACATCCATGAATCTTAATCGAACGCGTTTTCTATAAATCACGCGTTGTTAAGACTAAATATTCTGACAGGATTAACGTTCGGTTGCTGGTACGCTAATCCTGTGACGGTTAACGTGTTAATAGGCTTGTCGATGAATTAACGCGGACATTAATCAGATTGAAATTATTCAAATGGTTCCGCCGCCGCTCGTCAATAATTTGCTACCGTATTTGGAAATTGAAAAGCGCCGCCAATGAAACGCCATTAGCCCGGTATTCACATTGAAATTCCATCGTTGTTTACGGGACACGGTGATCTAAAGATGGGATTTCGTGTGTCTGCTTGTCGTTCGCCAAGAGAAATTAGAAATTACAGAAAATTTATAGGGAAATTACATTGTTTAGTATATTGTTGTCTGTTGAACGGAGAGATCGTTTGTGGGAAAATCGAAATCAATATTCGAAATGAACCAAAACGCACTGCTACTGAAACACTCATCTTATTTTTATCGATTCTTGCGAAGGGCATAGTAAAGATCGCTTACTTGTGTCTTCAATGAACATTGAGAAAATAAAAGTCTAACAAGCGACAGCCACCGTAGGTTCTAAGAATATTGAAATTCATAACAGTCGTAACCGACGAAAGAAAATTAGTTTGTATTTAGCTCCTGTGCGTTACACTCGAGCTGGAGAAAATGTTAATTTCGTGCAAAAATCCGCAATTTAGTTATTAGTATCACGTGAACTACATTTGCGTAAAGTTTCAAATGTTTTTCGAATGTTCGAGGAGCCCTCACGAGGCCATTAGCTAAGGAAATCAAATTTCCATCCAATTTTACCCTCCTTAAATCTGCAAAAGCATCAATTTGCATGTAGTTCCATGGTCTGGCCGTAAAAGAACTAGTTATGGGAACAAATTAGCCTGTCCATGTAACAACGGTAGCTACACGGTGTTTCAACGAGTTTCCAAACTCGTTTTCCTCAAAAAAGAAGGAGTCTCGTGTGTACAAACTTGGATCCAGCCCAACTTATCATTTCCCCTTGGAAACATCCTAAAACATCAGCCCGCTATCATGTAGTTCACCGATGTGTCAAAGGAACGCCGGGTTAACAGGTTGAGCAACCGCGGACGATTAATCACTGCTGGATGCCGAGTTGTTCGCGATCAATCGGCGTTACAATTTCCACGGGATCGCCGGTCCCTATCAAGATTCCGAGAGAGGCATTCTCGCTGCTCGTGCCAACGTAACGCAACACGATTCGACGGGGCCAAGTATCCCGTTCACGAAAACAAATTCGAACGTCCGAGATCGATAAAGGGTAGAAGAGGATGATCGTCGCTGTCCGGCCCGGTGAAACGAAAGGAGCGGCCGAAGGGAAGCGGTGTAAGCGGGCAACATTTCTCAGGCGGACCGACGCGCTGCCATAATCAATCCGGTGGATGTTGAAAAGAGACGCGGCTATCTCACCGAAGGATCCAGGATGGTTGTGGCGAGTCCGCCGGGTACACCGGTCCACGTACAGAGAGCGAACCGTTCTACACCCCGCGACGTAACTGTGAGACATATTCTGTGGCTGCAAAGAAAAACGTCGCGTGCATTAATTGAGCTTTACAATATAGAATTTTCGTATTTACCAGAAAAACAGTCATGAAAAGAAATTCTATAGGCATTCAAAAATAATGCAATCTAACCGGAGTCCAATGTTCAATTCATACGCATTAGGCAAAACTAATGCTAAAATACTAAAATTACTATTCTTTCTATTATTAGTCACATTAATTATACAAATATGCACTATTATGCAGAGCAAAAGAAATGCACATTTATATCATAAAAAGAAAACAAGGAGACATTGCTAATACGAAGAATTAGTGATCAGAACTTTAAACAACAATATCTCGAAAGTGAAAACATTTGACAGGCGGCGATTTTCCTTACTACAGATGTAAGAAAATGTATGAAAAATGTATTCTGACAAGAATTCTCATCTTTCCTTCATTCCTAATGTTGTCTATGTCTTACAAGGGAACATAGTCAAGTTACACAAGCGGATTTTGGTGAAACTAATGCGAGAAAAAGTTCTTCAAAAAGTATGTATCATGTGTTATTTTTATAGGCAAACATCGACATTGAAAGGGTGAAAACAGTCCTCAAAGTTGGGGGTCGAAACCACATTTTTGAGGTATCTCGAAAACCAGAAATCGAAGAAATTGAATTTTTTTTACATTGTGTGTTTTTAAATGGGAAATTCGGCCGGGCAAGAAAATTTTAACAAATCATTTGTTTAAACAATGAATTAAGAATTCAATTTTTTGCAGTTTCTGTTATTTATAGTTAATTCATTTCCATATAAATTCGGGTGTGTGATCTTTGATGTAAAATAGGTCATATGTGTTTTGATAGTGCTCAATGTGAATGATAGTTTTACACCTCGTGCGTAGGTAGAGATTCTGGTTCGTTTTGTGAAAGTATAGGCATGTATACTAAACGTTTATACTATTTTGAACGATGACACTAGATTATCGGTGCATCACTGCCACTATCAATTTTCAGGAACCAACATCCGTTTAATTACTTTTTGGACACATCTCCGACTTCGTGCTGCCTTGCCACGTTAATCGCGGAAGTGGCAAAAACCAGATTCCCAGGGACAAATATCGTTACTCGCGCCAATTAAACCGCGTGTTTGTCTTTCCATTTAGTTTCCGGCGTGTCCGGTGCGGCGGGCTCGTGTTCGAATCAAAACGAAAAAACCATTTCCACCTTTGGTCCCGGGGAAATGTAGACATCGCATCGGTGCGACACAACGGGGAGAGTCTGCAAACAAACACGGCGGAAGGAAACGGAGAGGGGGGGGGGGGGGAGTTCATAGCCGATGACGCGAAACTATTACAATTTCGCGTTTAAACAAAACCGACCTATTGTTATTATTCCCCACCGAGCAAAAATCCCCACGCGATGTGCGACGGAGAGGAGAGGGGGGAGAGTGTTCCCGCGCGTTTTTCCGGTATCGTGAATCTGACGCGGAGCGTTTTCCGTTCCGGTAAACGCGGTTCGAAGCTTCGCCGGATAATACGATAAACAAATAAAGACATGGATCGGGCAGGTCAACGCCATTTTTAATTCTACGCGTTCCAGGATAATGGAAAAATTTCGCCGATGAACGATAGTTAGCCGCAAGACGTCTGGAAGTCTGTTACCGTGTCGCACAGTGGTTCGAAACCTGTGTATTCCGGAAAAAACACAGAAACATCTATGTTTGTACTCCAACTTGAATAAAAATTGGTATCCCCGGGTTTTTAAGGTCGCTAATTACAGACTTCAAGTAAAAATTTCTAAAAACGGAATGACTGATCCAAAATAAAACAATGGTTTAGTTAAAAAAGAAAGAATTAAGAAAAATTAGTTAAGAATGATCGAAATGAGTAATAATAAGAATGAAATATACAGTTTTGTGTGAATAATAAAGATTAATTAAAAAAGGAATTAACAGAACATCATACCTAATTATTCATTGTTTTCTGTGAGTAGAGCTTTCACATTTTCGACCAATTCAAGATTTTTTTTCTTTATAAGGGTATTATTGACTTTATCCTTGTAATATATGTGTTTATAATGATTTTTTATTTGCAATGTTGTAGATACTCGTACCTGCATTTTCTTGTGGGCGAGCTTGTGCCTCAGAATAGCTAGTATTCAGTTTTGCTAACTTTCATGCTATAAACAGATGGGCCAAACAGACCTGGGCACTTCTAAAATGACATTATTTGAAATAACATATTATTTTATTTTATAATTATCTTAAAAAATCATTCGAGGTAATTATGAAATTGTTCTTAAAAATTATATCATGTGACCTGATTATTAGGTTTGAGTCTGTTTCATACTGATACACTTTGTTGCATATTATTTTCAAGATTATTTTTTTGTTAAATTTTAAACAAAAAAATAACGAAATAATACATTATTTGAAATTGCTATTATTTCAAATGAATCAATATTATTTTGATTTTAACATAACGGGTGCGAAACAAATCTATTTCAAATAGCTATTTTTTGTTTTCATTTCGAATAAAATTTAGCCAGATATGCGGCCAAGTATGTTAAAAAGGAAGGAGGTTATGTCAAAAAATGACCTATTTTTATTGCGTTGAAGTAGTGCGGATTAATTTCCACTCTTTCTCGTTCAACTTCCGCCAGTTCAACACGGCAAGCTCGAGCGAATTTCGGTAGCCGACGATGTTCATATTTCAGAAATCCGTCTCGTCGATTAAACTAGCCCTGACGGAGTTTCCCGATCGCCGGCGATCCGAATGTACACGAATGGCTGGATCGGCCGGTTGATCAAACAGCTAAATAAAATTCATCCAGGCTTCCCGGCACCCGGAAGAAGCTAGGCAAAGGTAACTGCCCGGAAAGTTCGCCGTGGCTCTGTAAATCCAGCCGCGGGGCAAAGATCCTCGCTATTTCCATCCAATTAACGCGTAATCCCTTTCCATTACCAAAAGCTTGGCTTCAGCGAGCCGATCAAGGGTCGCGGAAAATCGATCGAACGAACGAACGAACAGACGTAGTAGAACCTGCTCGACGGAAGGAAGAAGAACGTGACCCCGTGTGAATCCCGAGAAGGAGACAGAGCAAGATAAACGAACAGAAGAGGAACAAGAAAAGAAGAGAAGATCGTTTTTGTTACAATCCAACATTCACTCCTTTTCGAAACACGTACAATATAACATGGCGAAAATGTAACTTTTTCGTTCTCCATATGGCTCGCTAAGAATCATAGTGGTGTAAGACACATACACTAAGCGACAAAAGTTAAAAAATAACCTTTAAAAACGAATAATCTTTTTAAAATTGGTCCAAACGACTTGAGTTTCTTTTTAAGATATTAGAAGGATAAGTTTACTAGATAATATGTAAAAGAATTTTTTTACAATTAATATTGGTTACAGTTGTGAAGAAAATGTGAAGGTTACGATTTTTAACTTTTTTATCTATACCTATAATGGAAATATAAAACATGCCTTTCGTAGATCTAAATAAATTATATACGTACATAAAGTTTCAATGAAATTGATTAAGGTCGCTATAAGCCATAAATGATTAAATATGGCAAAAATTGAGAGAAAATGCAATTTATGCCCGAAATTCAAAGATTTTTACATGTTTCAATGCATATGGCTTTTTTATGCAGCAGCCGATTTCGATAAAACATTATACATGTGTATAACTCTCTTAGATTTACAAAAGGCGTGTTTTAAATTTTCGTTACAGGCACAGAAAAAAAAGTTAAAAATTATGTCCAATTCTTCTAATATCTCAAAAAACTCAAGTCGTTTGGACCAATTTTAAAAAACATATTCGTTTTAAAGGGTGTTTCTTAACTTTTGTTCGTAAATGTATATGGTACGTCGAATAAAATAATGTTTGCATTTGTTGTTGTAAAAAAAGCTCCATATATGCATAGCGGTTGCACAAACACAACTAGGAGTTCAAAAACTATTGAAAATGTCTGTACATGAAAATTAAAGCACGAAACCGAATTTTATACAATTTAAAAGCGATGCGTGATAAGATTGACTAATATCCATGTACAGTGACTCCTATGAATACTCGAACACTCTTAAAAAGACGGTACACATATGATGTAAAAAAATGTGTAGCACTCCATTTAAAAAAAATGAAGGCCACCTTTGTCTCTAGAGAAATATAAAAAATACAAAAAATTGAGATATGCTGTCATATTGCTAGTAAAATATACTATAACTCTCTCCTCCTTCGTTTGTTTATAATGTTTATCGGTTCCGGAAAAAACGCGCAAATTATATTAACACCCTGTACAGTACGTACTCGCTACACGAAAACGGGACCGGAATTTCAGACAAGATCCGAGAGTTTTGGAATAAACGAGATGTTCAATCAATTGCATCAAATTTCCCACCTATAACTCCCACACCGTTGAATCGAAGCCGCTATCAATGTGTGCGTGTAACTATACAAAGAAACAGTCGCAACGCGACTCGCAACACCTCCGCGAAATTATAATATTAGGTTGTTGCATATGAAAAGTCCAATTTTTAACAGTAACGTTTCGCAAGCACAAATTTTTTTTTAAATAATCTTATTTATCAAACCAAACACCATCCTATGCAACATATTCTGTCAAATAATTACAAGTTTCTTGACTGTATAATGTAGAAATTAAATCCTCTGGTCATTCACGTTCTTCATTTATAAGATTGTAAGTCATTTTTTGACTTTTTGATTTTCATTGAATTGTGAGCCACAAATACACCAGTTTTTAAATCTCTATCTGAAAGTCAACTACCACATGGAAAATAGATGCTTACATTTTTCCGAGATTCTCAAGGGCCAGTATTGGAACGTCGAAAATCTTCAGAAATTTCGTTATGAAGTCTTAACATTAAACCTACCACGGTCTAAAGGCCGATTTTCTATTCCACAATGATTGAAATTGTAACAACGCTTTCCTAATGATACATCCACGAGGAAATATTCAACAAATTTATTTGTTTGGGAACCCTCCGACTTTTCCTTATCTCCATACGTTATTTGGTCTGGAGGATCCTGATCCCATATGTATAGTATAAAAAAATGGCTAAAAAGGCTAGACATGTTCTCGTTATTTTTATAAGTAATGTCAAATAGTCGCTTTGGTGCTCCGTGACACTAGCGTCAAGCACATATTATAATGAAAACCGTACAAAGTTTAAGTTAATTAAATCTTCTCACTTCTATAAATCTACTGTCGATTCATATTGCAGTTTTTCCAAATACATTAAAGTTTGCAGTGTTCTTGTATTATATATATATATATATATATATATATATATATATATATATATATATATATTGTTCGTCAATACGTTCTTGCGGAACAGACTGTGTGTAACATGGCAAAAATATTGCGATAAGGTATCTACCACCTCCGAAACTCGGGCACGAATTCTTACATTCGTCCAATAGATAAAAAAGGAGAAGAGTCACGGTACCAGCGGGATAGATATAGACAAATAGAGAAAGAGAGGGAGAGAGGGAGAGAGAGAGAGAGAGAGAAAGAGAGAGAGAGAGAGAGAGAGAGAGAGAGAGAGAGAGAGAGAGAGAGAGAGAGAGAGAGAGAGAGAGAGAGAATATATTCCCGTAGCGAAAAGAAGGGAGAACCGAGTAGTCGAGAAGAGTCGAGGAGCCATAATCGATCCGGCGTGTGCTGAAAGAAAGGAGGCGCGAGCTATCTCGCGCTCGTGAGCTTGAAAAGAACAAGGAGAAACGGTGTCCGAGATTTCAGGGATGGTGTTGCGGCCTCTCTCGCAGCGGGAAGTCCGAAGTTCGTGCAGAAGGGACTACGTCGGCGTCGTTCCCGGTTAACTAGATGCCAGCCGAGATTCCACTGGTGAAGGGTTGGACGGACGGACCTGGCGGAGGTAATCATAAAGCTACGACCAGCCAGAAGAAGAAGACGAAGAAGAGTTGGATGAGGAGGAGGAGGATGAATAAGAGAAGAAAGGCAGGACGACGAGGAAAAGGAGCAGGAGGACGAAGAGGGCAGAGAGATAGCCGCAGGGCTGCCAGCGCGGCCTGGAAGCGTGTCAGTAAATTTAACCTAACCGAATGCCAGGGCATAAACCCCTCTTTTTTCCCCTTCGCCGCATCTTCTCCTTGTTGCTCGCAAGGCTCCTCCGCTTCTGCATCTTTCTGCGTCGAAGTAGGCCCCGTTGATCATCGGTACGTCGATCGTTCGAACGTTCACCGTTACGTTCCACGGGAATTTTCTGGTGGGCTGACTCTCCGCTCCGCGTGGAGATTCAGGTTCTTTCGGGGAATTAAAACCTCGGGCCCCTAAATGGGATGCGCCGCCCCTGATTCGAAAGCTTCTGAAAAATGTAGACTAGACCGGACAGGTGTCTATGTTAACCTTTCGTGAACGAATTACATTACATTACATCACAAAATTTCGAACAGACTCTACTAAATATAGATGTTACTTTTTCAAATCAAAATATAATTCTATGTAGTTGTTATCATTATTTAGCAATTTGAATAAACGAGAGCACATGATAAATAAAAATTCTTTACTTCCTACAAGAAATTATCAAAGCCGCAGATAACCGTGGTTAACGACGTCAGAAGTGTATATCTAGTTCTTGAAATTCCAAAGATATAATTGCATTAGGTACAGCCGGTTCTAACTCACTGCACTCCCGATCAAATTATGTTCTTTTCGCGAACCTAGATCGTTGCATTTTGTTCGTACCAGGTAGAAAATAGTAGCTTAGTGAAAATGGTATTAGCTTGACGCACATGAAATGTCCGATTTTGGAATACAAATGTCGCGAAGCGTTTTGATCAAGAAATGCTATTACCTATTACAATCTTCATTTTTAGGTGCAAAGCTGATCTTTAAGGTTCTATTTTCAGTTCTAATTGAGATTTCTAATTAAATAAATAAATAGAACGAACCATTTTGGATCATAGTGGAGTAAGTCCACTTTTGTTTTCAATCGCTGATTTACCACACAGATTTACAAAATGTATTTTGTATAGGCCCGCATACAAAATACAACTGTTAGTATTTTCTCTGTAATTCCGATCAATTGCAATTTTATATAAACCTTTTTTGTTCATGGCTTATAGTAACTCTATTGTTCAAACTTCTCGAAAAAATGTCGTAGGGCCGAATATTAAAAAAGCTACCTTCTTTTTCAGAGTGTCCGAATATTTATAGGAGCCCCTATGTGTACCGATATAAGTCAATCTTAATCAAATAATTCGCTTGAAAATTGTATAAAACTCTGTTTCGTGCTTTAATTTTCACATACAGACACTTTCTATAATTTTCTGAACCTACGGATGTGTTTTTGCAGCTTCAATGCGTACCACGCGTGTAACTTACACCAAGACGATTCTCAGCCCGTGAATTGTGCAGTTGTAAAGAGGGCCCGTTGTCCGAGGTTTAAAAACCGCGAAGATGCGTCTCGACTCGCGAGAAGAATATTCCCGGGGAAACAGCGCTGATAAAACTCGACGAGAAAAGAAACGATAAAAGTGATCTAGGAGGCGGGAAGGCAGGATGGTTGGACTGATGTTTTTCCAGTAGAGGATTTATGGACTGAACAATTTAACAAAGGTCCATTGTTAATTCACCGGACGGTGTTAGCCGGGCCGGTGGATAATTTATTCAGGCAATCGGAATCCAACCGAACGGAAGAATCTACGCATACTACCCGAGCCGCGACTACATACCGTCGATACGCATACCACCTCTTCCTTCCTGTAACTTTTAGTGGGCCTCTCTCCCTCCTCGTTTTCTACTAGCAGGCATCCTCTAGCCGCCTAATATTCTTCAGGCTCGCCCCCGGATGCCTCGTAACGTACCAGAGCCCGAGAGCAACCCGAATTACACACTCCCTTGGCCACGAGAAGACGGTCCAAGTCCGTTCGTTCTCACTTCGGAGATCCTTATCGCGCGAGCCTGGATGCCTCATCGACGACCTACGACGGAGGAACGAGCACCACGTCGACCGACACTCTTGTCTCTCTCTCTCTCTCTCTCTCTCTCTCTCTTGCGTTCGTCATCTCCGTCCCCTGTTCGAACTGTCGCTCTCTGTCTCTCTTCGGCTCGTTCTCCCGTCGCGAAGGTCGGAGGTTGAACACTGCTCGATCGACAGCTGCCACGAAGTCACCTCCGCCTCCGACGTGGGTGAGATTCCACGGCGAGTCACTCGTTATTTGTTGCTTACTTTTAGTTGCCGGTGAACGTCCCGATGCCTGTCGATATCTCGCAGCACCGTCTTGCCTCGGGAATTTTTTGCGGGACCGTAAGCTCGAGCTTCGTTAATTCGTCGAACGTCGAAGGAGCACGTCAGAATCGCAGACCGGAAACTCTCCGAAGAATTGGTGGGTCGCGGAGGATGGTTCGAGGTGTTGACAACGGTGTGTTTCACTGGATTTTAGAGGGTTTATTCAGTGTTGGATTAACCAATAAGCAAAATAACCACGTGCTTCGGACATCAGGAGATGGGGGCACCATAGAAATTTTCGGAACTCTACATCTTTTACATCGTAATACTCCGCACCCTTTTCGGAAGGTCCCAGCGCAGGACCTCTTCGCATCTTTCAAAAAAGATATGTGGGAGCAATCTTTTAATATCTGGACAAGAAAAGCTTTGGGACATAACGGTACCTAAACAGGAGAAATCTACTTCCGGCGCTTCTTCACCAGAGACAAAACACCTTGGTTCTCTCATCACCAGCTAACCAGACAATTGTTTGTATCCATCTGTAGAGCTCGTTCAAATCATTATAATTTGAACGAGTCATTGCACAAAATGAATCTTGTCAGCAGCCCAAAGTGCGAGTGTGGTTTATACTCTCAAAGCCTTAATCACTTAATCTGGCAATGTTCACTTTTAGAGAACAATAGAGATAAACTAATCAAAGATTTAAAACGGTATAAGTGGCAATTACCACTATCTATAGATATATTTCTAGTCGAGCCTCGCGTAGGAGAGCTAAAACTAATTCTGAAGTTCCTCTTAGATCATAGTTTTAAAATTTAAATGAAAATGACTGGATCCACAAAGGTTCCTCAAGTCAGTATTATATATAGTAGATTATAGTATAGTATCGATACAAGTCTGAATACCATTAGCTATTAAGTATATTATATTGGTAAACAATGGGATAAGTGCAACACATGTTTTGCGCAATAATGCAATTAAGTAGGTTAAGGATAATTTTACGATGATACTAGATGTTACCAAAGCAATATATGTAACCTATTATAAGTTCCTATTTACTTAGTCCAATGGGCTTGACTTAAGCCTAGGGATTTTTATTAATAAATACAATACAATACATCGTAATAATTAGGCAGCGGATTTTATGCGTTTATGACAAAAATGGTTAGGCGTAATTTAAAACAGTAAAAACATTAGAAGAATTTAGCAATACTGTTATATTATTTTTAACCTATTAAACATATTAAGAAAGAAAATCGATTTCTATTTCACTCCAGTTTGTTGTAAGTTAGATAGAAACTTTTTATTTTGCATAAAGATAAGAATATGTAGGATCAGGCGCCCCCACCCCCCAGGCCAAATACCGTATGGAGATGAGGAGAAGTTGGAGGGTTCCGTGGGTATGTGCAGGAGCAGATCAGCTACAAATCGCGAGGTCCCGCGTTTTCTAAAATCCGAGGTCCTCCTGTTTCCTAAAATCCTACAAATATTGTGAAGTGTTTATGTGCGTGTGAGTGGATAGAACGAAAGAATAGTGAAAAGATACAACAACCCTGTGGGCCTGTAAATCCAAGGTGTAGATGTAGATGTAAATGCAAATGTAAATAAAATATAGTGAGTCGTTCGCGACATTACATGTTACTGCGACTTAAAAAAAAAGAGTGTTACAGATTGTCGATTATATTCTTAACGAAGTATGCACGATGTTATCCCTAACACTAACCGAGCACTAAAAGTCAACTGGCCTACAGTGGCCCACAAAAGTGTTTGGACGACCTTTAAATCAAAATAACTTTCTTAAAATTTGACCAAACCACTTGACTTTTTTTGAGCAATTAGAAGCATTGATTTACTTTTAAAATGTGCAAAAAATATTTTGAAGAAATTGCAATTAGTAGGAATTACATGAAAAAATAAAAATGGCACTTTTTAAAACTTTATTATTTCAGCCCGTAATGAAAATTCAAAATATGCGTTTTGTAAATCTATGTTATTTTCACATATGCTGAAAATTTCATCGAAATCAGTTAACGAACATATGAGCTACAAGCGGTTGAAAGTGGTGATAATCACAGTTTTTCACGACTTTTGGTCAGTTTCTGCTTAAAATCCATAGTTTCTTACATCTTTCGATGCGCGTCGTTCTTTTCTGCGTCAACCGATTTTGTAGATAGATCTACAAAAGGTATATTTTGAATTTTCATTATGGGCTAAAATAAAGAAATTTAAAAAGTGCCATTTTTATTTGTTCATGTAATTCCTACTAATTGCAATTTTTTCAAAATCTTTTTTGCACGTGATTTACTAAATCAGTGCTTCCAATTGTTCAAAAGAAATCAACTGGTTTGGTCAAATTTTAAGAAAGTTATTCTGATTTAAAGGGCGTACGAACACTTTTGTGGGCCACTGTATATTGCTGTAAAATAACAACAAGATTGCCCTTAATCAGAGTTCGTGCAATTTTTGTTTAAATGTGTACTTCGATAGAAAAGTTTATTAAAAAATTATTCCTGGAAACATATTTGTAATTTCAATTTTTTGTTTATGAAACTGTTGGATTAATTTTGACTGGTCCGGTAGTTCTAGTGTTAAAAAAGAAAATTTGTAAACGCTACCCAAACCAACGCAAACTCATCATCCGCGGGCCCGCTTATAATTCCTCGCGTTTCCGAACGTGAGAACCGAATAGCAGAGAAATTGTCTGTCGCCAGGGTATCCCCGAGCAAAGTGGCAAATTGTGGGAAAGCGTGAACTACAAAGCCGTCGCCATGATTAATCATCGAGCATTAAAGCGACAATCACGACACTGTACATTATAGTCGGATTGTCTGCCGGTTAGACCGGAGAGACTTCTCCACTCGGTAGCAAGAGCTAACCAATTTTGCAGGAACTCAGAAGCAATAACCGTGGAATAAGAAATGGGCAAATGGTCCCCTCACTCTCCTCTCTTTCTTACCCACGGAATAATTCAAACGCTGCCCGCAGGAATTCCCTCGGTCGCGCCACAGTTTAATCTTGAAAAACTCATGCTCCGTTCCGCGCGCCGCTACAAATCGTCCCCAATTAATACGGGGACGGTGTACACCCTATCGGGAACTTTCAATTGAAATATACGCAGTTCCATGAACTTCCATTGTGCCGAAATTCTGAATCAGAGCATACATTGTCTCGTGTCCGGGGTGCCAGGTGAGGCGAGGGACGAAAGGGAAACAGTATCGGCGGCTGGTTGTAGGCTAAGTTATTGCGCGAGACTTAATTGGATGCAAAAGAAGTTACAAACTTCGGTAGGAACCGTCGGCCCCTGAACACGATCTCACGAATCCCAACCATCGTTCCCTCTCCCTCTCCCTCCCCCACTCTCTATCCCTCTACCCCCTCACTCACTCTATCTCTCTTTATCTTTCTCTTGCTGGCAATCTTTCCAGGGCTCTCTTTCGCCAGTCCTCTTCGTTTATTCCCGCCCTGTTCGGCTCTCCCTAATCTGCCGGGCACGGTATCGCGTACAAATAACAAGCGCCGCGTGTATGCGTGAGAAATGAGGGAAACCGTGCTGTGTGTTCGTGCGATAAAGCGAAAATCAGAGGTAAAATCCCCTGGATACGATGGGAACACGAATGGAAGAATTTAGAGGAATATATATGTATTTCCTCTCACAAAAGTAATGAACGCGTTCCTCACTATTCTATTTTTCATACCAAAGGCATGGCACAATGCATTTTGCTTTAATGGCGTATTTTGGCTCTCGAGGCCGTTTTCTTCAACAATTGTTAGAAATTTTTTTCAGAAGAACTATTGAACTTTTCATATTACCACTTTGTGGTACTACTACTTATGAGTGCGTGAAGTACATATGTTGTTTTCTTCACGTAGAAAAAATAAAAATAACACAAATTATATATTTTTTATACATACATTCTACAACTCTTATTCTTTAAGAAAAAGCAAAAAATCGATTATTTTTTTAATGGAAAAACAGAATAATACTCATAGTGCGTTTCTCGAAATTCAAACCGAGTACATGCTCGCTGAGTGTCAGACGTCTGATTCTACTGCGAAGTCGTTACGCGCGTGTACTCCACATTCTTGTCGTTAATATTATTATGCTGTGAGTACGTTTATTCAATTTCTGTGCAATGTTTTTAGTGTGAGTCATTTCAAAAAACAAGCTTGTCTTATTTCTTTTCCGTCCACATACAGTCGGTCACAAAAAGTTTCGAACACTTTTAAAAAGACGATAACTTTTTTAAGATTGGCCAAACGAATTCAATTTTTCTGAGACGTTAAAAGAATTAATTTATTGTTCGACAAGAAAAAATATTTTGATAAAACTGAAATTGGTCGGAATTGCAGAGAAAATACTAAAAGTTGTTTTTACAACTTTTTTTGTTGGACTACACTGAAAATTTGTAACATTCATGTTGTCAACCTGTGCCAATTTTATATATATATATATATATATATATATATATATATATATATATTCTGAAACTTTCTTCGAAATCGGTTGATGCAGGAAGAAACGACAGACATCGAAAGAATCTTCGGATATATTACGTGTATTTAGGAGCCGAAAAGTAGTTCATGGAAATCTTGACCGACTTTGATGAAATTTTTAGAATATATATAATTGACACAGATCTACAAAATGTGTGTTTTAAATTTCCAGTGTGGGCCCATATAAAACAGTTGTAAAAACAACTTTTAGTATTTTCTCTACAATTCCGACCAATTGCGGTTCTTTCAAAGAAAGTTTGTCTTGGCAAATATTAAATTAATCCTAACGTCTCAACAAAATTTAAGTCGTTTGGTCCAATCTTTAAAAAGTTATCGTCTTTTTAAGATTGTCCAAATCTTCTTGTGACCGACTGTACGTGGGTATTGAAAGTACAGAAGGAATCAGTTCGAAATAGATTGCCGTTCCTTTGAACTGCATCCAGAAATTTCGCTTTTGCCAAAAAATTTGCAGTTTACTCGTAAGTTCCGCACTTTTCTTTGAAACTAGTTTCATTCTCAATGACGTATAATCTTTACGCAAACAGAACTGTTTGAATCCTATTCATCGTCGCACGTGGTTATTAAAAGTAGGAAGCGAAACAGTTCGGAATTCGATTCCTGCGAACAAAATGTAATTATCGCAAACGGCTTTCAATCATACCGGAATACCGCAGGGTAGCGGTTAATTCCTCCGAAATCTCAAGCAGCAAGAATTCGGAAGGATCGATGTGCAAGAGCGCCCGGCCACGAAAACCGGAAACAATTATATCGACCATCGATACGCAGGCGGATCGCAATTACGAGAGAATCCTCGCGTATATTTCGTCGTCCGTTGATGCCGACCGATAAAGATCAACAATGAAAAGATCGAAGATAGAAGAAGAGTGGTACGAACGAAGAAGAGGATAAAGGGGGGAGGGGACAGAGCGAAGGAAGGTTGCGAGTGAAAAGAACGTGGCCACAAATTTCGCGCGCTTTTAATTACTTCCCGTGAGAGCGTCGAAGAGGCCTATCGATTTCCGTCCCGAGGCGTAATTGAGCCCTTCTTCCTTCTCGCTTTCTCGTTCGTCCCCTTCTGATCTCCTCTCCACCCCCTTCTCTCGTCCGTGCCCTTTTCTCCGTCCCATTCTCCGTTTCACTCCCCCGTTTCGCTGTTTTTTAATCCCTTTAAACCCGACCGAAGAAATAGGGTTTGCGGTTTGGCGTGTTTGCTAAATAAACGGGACGCTCCCGCCTCTTTTGATGGTCCCCGCAGGAAGACATTCTTGGCCCGTACATCGTGGTCCATTAAGCGGCTAATAAGTGGACAGAGCCAGGTTACCGGTTACACGCGCTCCCTATCCCTTTCTCTGTCCTTCTCTTCTCTCTTCTTCTCTTCCTCTGTTCTTTGTCCCCCTCTTTGTCGCATCCTACGGCCGCTCACTCGCTCCTTCCGAAAACACGACTATCTCTGCCGCATGTTTTTTACGCAGTTTCTTCCATTATTACCTTCCAAACGTAACGAGAATGAAATTTCACCAGGCTGGTTAGCGACCCTGAAAGGGCTACTGTAATTCCCGCTTAATAGACACGGCCGCTGGAAACTTCACTGGAAATCAGCTTTTTATGGACGAACGTCAATTTTTCATGACTTATACATTCACCTAATTCTCTCCACTCCAACCCTTCATAGCTTAAATGGTCAATGTACAATTCATTTTGTTTATGCGATTGTATACTGCGTTTTGAGAAAAATTGTCAAAGTCCAAGAAATTAAGTACACAATATAATTTCAAGTACACAATTTAATTTTTTCATGTAAAATTAATGAATATTACCGGAGTTGTATATAGTTTCTTATAGAGTATGTTTTGGAAAATTTGTGTTGACTGCTGCCTTGATTCCGATCCTTTTGCTGACTAAATACAAAAATGTGGAAGTATATAAATCAGTATGAATGTGTGCGCTATGGTAGTAAACACAAATTGTGGTATTTTGAACTCCAACTACTGATTTTTTATATATTTCTCCGCCTTTATCACGTTAAAAAAAAAGAAAATAACGACAGATTCAAAAAATGTTGATTGGTGTAATAGCAGGATATGTAATAATGTTACTTTCCAAATTTCAAGTCGATTGGTCGACCACCAATTGAGATATCATAACAAAAATTACGAGAAAAACGTGTTTAACCCCTTGACGTACCCGCTAACTCCCGATTGCTCGGGTCATAATAAACAAGATGGTCGGTCACGCGTCGAACCGTTTAGCTGTTTAGCCATGTGTTCAAACTTGCGCAAAATGTATGCGTCTTATGACATGTACAGTGGCCCACAAATGTTCGTACGCCTTTTAAATCAGAATAACTTTCTTAAAATTTTACCAAACCACTTGACTTTTCTTTAGCAATTAGAAGCATTGATTTATTAAATCACGTGCTAAAAAGATTTTGAAAAAATTGCAATTAGTAGGAATTACATGAAGAAATAAAAATGGCACTTTTTAAAACTTCTTTATTTTAGCCATTAATGAAAATTCAAAATATGCCTTCTGTAGATCTATGTTAGTTATGCATATGCTGAAAATTTCATCGAAATCGGTTGACGCAGAAAAGACTACGCGTATCGAAAGATGTAAGAAACTATGGATTTTAAACAGAAACTGACCAAATGTCATGAAAAACTGTGATTATCACCACTTTTAATCGCTTGTAATAGCTCATGTGTTTGTTAACAGATTTCGATGAAACTTTCAGCATATGTTTAAATAACATAGATCTACAAACCGCATATTTTGAATTTTCATTACGTGCTGAAATAATAAACTTTTACAAAGTACCATTTTTATTTTTACATGTAATTCCTACTAATTGCAATTTCTTCAAAATCTTTTCAGCGCAACCAAAGGAATTGTGAAATAATAAACACGTTTGGGCACAACTAATATTTTTAAGATGTCTGGGAAGTAATTATGATCAATTCATCGGTGAACATAAATGATTTACAATTTGAAAGTGGATAATGTGTCAGTAACAATTTGTAAATTAATAATGTTTTGAGAAAACTCGTAGAAAATTAGGAATCTTCGTGTTAGTGTTGTTTACGTTTGTCACGAGTGAAGTACCACGAGCCAGGCTCGTGTTGTTTACGTTCGGTCCGAACGAAGTACAACGAGCCAGGCTCGTGTTGTTTACCTTTGGTCCGAACGAAGTACAACGAGCCAGGCTCGTGTTGTTTACGTTCGGTCCGAACAAAGTACAACGAGCCAGGCTCGTCCTTATTGTTTTTGGTCCGAATTACTTACCACGATTCTCACTCGTTGTTCTAGGACAAGGGGTTAAACGCCTGCAACTACGTTAATTTTACGAATTCAAACCAATCATTACGCACACATATTTTAAAACACGTATGTCCAAAGAAAATGTAAAAAGAAATCGATTTTTGAAAATGAAAAACCAGAATACCTCCTTAAAGTGCGCTTCTTGAAATTCAAACTGGATGCATGATCGCCGAGTGTCAGACGTCTGATTCTACTGCGAGGTTCTTGTTCTTACGCGTGTGTTCTCGTCGTTTTTGTCGTTGACTCTTTGCGGTTCGACGTGTTTTCTCTCTTTTATTTCTAAACTTCCTAAAACGTCGTATAAATCAATATTATTCGTAGCTTTGCGATCCTGTGTAGAACAGCCAAGACATACTACAATTGTTGTTACATACCATGAAATTATGGCATGATTAATGAATGTAATGTACATAAAAACATAGCTCCGGAAAGGGTTAATATTCAGTTGTGAATACATTTGTTCGATTGCTGATATAAATGTGTTCTAATTGCAAGAATTTTTTTGTGGATCATTGCAGAAACAATAAATATGTTGGAAAACTGTAATGAGTAGCCTGCGGATCTGTATTTTGTCCTCGAAATATGAATTGTACTATGAAATGCGAGTTGCATTCTTAAAACGCCTGCAGCTATGTTAATTTTACGTATTCAAACAAATCCTTTGCACACGTATTCTACAAGACTTAAAGACAATTCGAAGAAAAATTGATTTTTTGAAAATTAAAAACCAGAATAGCCTTTTGAGTGGGCGGTACCACACTTGACTGGAAGGGTTGGGAAAAGAAGGTACACGGACGGGTGCGGTCTCTGTTCGGGCTGCGGAAACGTTCAACTTTCTGAAAATACAGGACCTTGGACGAAAACGAGCCGAAAGAGCCCATGGAACATTCATGAATTCCGACTGGACGCTCGTAATAATGGCGAGCTGCCGGCTCGACGGTGCCAATAACTGGCACGGTAACTTCCTTGCAATATTGTGTATCGGGTTTTGAAACTGAAACGTCCGTCCGTCCGGTCCGGCCCGGCCCGTTCATGGGCCACTGGGCTCTCTGATATTGGCATGTCCCTCTTGACTCTGGTCCCTCGCTGCCAGTCGAAATTTCGGTGACTTGAAATTGGTGGAAATGAACGAGCCCTTGCCGTCTTCCTCAACGATCGTTACGTGGAGATTTCGCGACCGTTTTGACGAGGACGGGCCGCCGAGCTGATTTGACAGTGGGTCAAAATTATTGAGGCCACGATATGAATAATATAGGGTGACCCAAGGAATAGACATAATTCGTATTAACCGACAAAATAACATTTACGATGCCCTGGTCACGTTGATATTTTTACATCAATTCTCTTATAAGTTCACACAAGTCGCGTTAAAGAGATATGTTTTTACAGACTTTCTACGCTGCAGTCATACGTATGTTCGAAATTTTGATATTTACATTTAAGTAGTACAATTTTTATTCAGATTATGAAGTATCATACTAAGACCTTCCTAAAATTTTGTATAAATTTTCTAAGATATCTTTCAATGTATAATTTAAAACTAGATAATCCAAACGTTCCAAAGAAGATAAAGTAACTTGATATTTGCAATTAACATACAATACAGTAGCGAAAGCTAGTGTCCAGAAATTTTGTTGGGAACATGAGAGACCCGCCTAATACCTATACCAGTTAATGATTAAGGTCTATGAAATTTGTAGTTCGAT
The DNA here is from genome assembly GCA_913789915.3 of Sphecodes monilicornis. Taxonomy (NCBI): domain Eukaryota; kingdom Metazoa; phylum Arthropoda; class Insecta; order Hymenoptera; family Halictidae; genus Sphecodes; species Sphecodes monilicornis. The sequence continues at coordinate 12,308,864 of OU565286.1, read as the reverse complement.
TTACATCATGATTGGATTCATTAGAATGAGTTCGATTAGAATCGGAAGAACCTCAACGATCCGTTGACGCCACATTCGAAAAGATAAGACAAAACTAACCGAATTTGACATTTTCTTTATTGCAAGTTTATATTTTACCTGGTGTGGAACCTGGACGGACAGCGTCTATCTCGCTTTCGCTAACTCTATCTCTATCCTCGTACTTCGTTCAGCCGCGCTCCACTCAATTCCTGGAAGAGAACCGCTAGCCTGTAACACAAGAATTTGACTTCCGGATCCCAAAGTTTGCAAATTTAAGTGAGCACTAGTGTATTTCAATTATGTACACAACGAAACCGAACCCGAGAAACTATTCGCATCGTCGCTTTAAGATTAGGGGATTCCTAAGTTCATCGCGCGGCGGCGAACGGCGAAGATAGTAGGTCAGTTATCGGCACCTCTGGACCGTTCTTGCCAGGAGTTGCGAACATAGTTGCGAAGCTACCCAGGCCCTGCAGACTTGCGCAATAATTTAGGATACGCCGGATACCGATACTGGTGGGACTCTAACTCTCTCTCTCTTTCTCTCTCTCTCTCTCTCTCTCGCTCTCTTTCACCATCTCTCTACCTCTCTCTGACTGGCTTCATCTGCTCGACCCTGCTCCGGGAACAATATGCGCTAACCGCTTCGAATCTTATCCTTAATGCCAGGCTAAATGTACACCGGCGCGCGTATATCGATCTCGCTGATCGAGCTCTCCGGTATGCGCCCGGCAATCTCGTAAATTCGTGAGAAAGTTAATTAAACGATCCTCCTCTGACCGCGGCCGGCCTCGGAACGCGCAAGGTCACCCGACCCTGCTAGAGGATTAATGTCGCGCGAACGAATGCCCGCACTGACTCGATTCCAGGATGATGCGCAGCCACGCGAAAACTCCGATCCGACCATTTTAGGGACTATTCTATGCAGTCTGGCCGTCCATTGTGGACGGGATCGTACGCGGCCACGCGAAAATTCCGAATCCGACTATTCGCAACAAGGCTCGAATCGCCACTACCCAACAGTGCGTTGCCATCGATGCCGGATTAACCAATAAGCAAAGTAAGCACTGCTTAGGACATCAGGAGAAGGGTAGCACCATAGGAATTTTATACCTTTTACATAGTAATAATAATATTGCTAAGTGAATATTGCTAATGAAAGATGAAAATCAGGAGCGAGCTAGCAGAACTCTAACTTCTTTTGAAAACACGTTTTGGTGAAATTATCGAAAATGCCTAAGAAATCGTGCAAGCCCACCCTACACTGCGTTGAAGTGTATAAGGGGTGCCTCAAAATCTTTTAAGTACTTAGGACAGTGGTGGGCACAGGTGGAGCCCCTCAAACGCCTGCTTCTCCCGCCAACCTCTCTTTCATGTAGCGCGCACGTTCGTTGCGTACGCTGATGTCTCGTGTCTTCGTTGCACCATTGTGCCGCGCTTGCTGGAAGGAGACAGAGGGCGCTACGGTGTAGACGGTTTTGCCTCAATTTAGGCAAAATTGTCCATCCCTGACTTAGGACCTCGAAAGGTCTAAATCCAGCACTGGGTTATGTACTGTCGACGTTATATTGTGTTACAGATGTTACAAGAATGTCTTGATGATTTAGACTTTTTCATATTTTCCCTAGCTATTCTGTAGATAACATTTCCTCGTATTGTTTGAAATAATCAAGATATTTAAATGGGCAGAGTTCATGAGACACAGTGTACATCAACAAAAACAACAAAACAGAATTTTGTTTCTCACTCGATATTATAATACATGGGGTTAATTGCAATTCTAGAAAATGGATGTTGTTCTTGAAAATGCAGAGAACGTTTGCATCTATTAAGACAACCCAAGCAGTTAATAATTACGTCGTAAACTGATAAAATTTATTACGGAAAGCACTTGACCAGTAAAACATTTCTCCGAATGAAATCTTAAATTCTACTCTCAATGCACGTCTGCCTCGCCTAACTAGTCGGTTTACAAATAACGAGGCTATTGAAACGACGAAAACGCTTAATCTCGAAGAAGCCAGAAGCCCGTCGGAACAGTAAACTGGATTTATCCTCCGGCTGGTGATATCTTAATGAAACGCAGGCCCGTGGCATTCCGATAAGTTAATTCGCAAGCGTGCTTCGTTCCCGCAGATTTTTTCCACTCGTTTTCCCCGCGGAACTCCGCTAAAAAGCGCGCGAGCGGCTCATTAATTTTAATTCGTTCCTGCAGGGAAGTCGAAGGGAGTAAGAGAATTTTTCGCGCGGGTTACGAACTTGGTTTTGAAATCCGGTTAACCGTGTTCTGGTGATCCGCGGTAATTAACTATCCGGCGAAATTCATTGTCGGAGGAACGGGTCCCGTACGGTCCCGCGAGGCGCGCGTAATTCGAATTACGCCGGTATAAAGTGGCCATATTCGGGCCAGCCGGTTTTTCCTAACACGGGTTTCGCCTCTGCGCTTGGAACCGGTTTTCACATTAATCATTATCGTATCCGCCTTTAATGACGAATGCGAGCGAAGCGACGCACCACCCGACCTGTTGTCAGCGGGTGCTCGCCCGAGGAAGTGGCAAATAAATTGGCCCGCGACCGCATTAATTCCGTTGTCAATTAGATTGTTCGACGTGTAACGACGCGCATTCCAATTTCCCCGCGACTTCACGGAGACGTCACCGCTTTACCCCGGTAATTTCCATGAAAACGTCGTCGTCATGCTTTCAATTTAATTTTCATGTTACATCGAGACCAGCTTCCATCCTGTTTCTTTTTCTCGGCGATCCTGTCTACCGCGAATCTCGCTATCGCGGCACACGATCCATCGACGCTCAACGCGTTATCCCCGCATTTTTCACACGATAATTATTAATAATCCCAATAAATTTCCTGTCGATAGGATCTCTAACGGGGATTCGACTTGTGTAAGAGCTGTCTTTTATGAATTTTCTTTTCAGGAAACTGATGGTGATGTGGGAGCAAACTTTCTTGGAATGTGTTGGTTCATCCTAAAACTAGAGGAAAGCATTTCTGTTTGTTTTAGTTGCACCTGTTTATTTATTGAACTGTGTAATTCGCGTCAATCTGTTCGGCATGTAAGCCTTTATTATTTTGAACATTGAAAATCTTTCTTAAATTTTGTAAAGATCAGATAAAACTTCATTTTAGACTCTTCAGAAACCCAGTGGAGGTGCTTTCGTACCAGATGTCACACGGTCGCTTCAAATCTTTGGTCACAGCTTTGTAACCAATTAGCTTAAACATTTTTCTAATAGATAGATACATTTTTCAAATTAAGCTCTTCAAGATCTAGTCTTAATAAAACGACGTATCCACGGATGAATTTGCTTCAATTGACAGACGCGTGTCTGCTGACAGTCGGCCAAGCAATTTTACCGTTCTGCGACTGCGAATAATTTTTAATAAAATTATTATTAAATTTCGAAAAATATCAAACAAATTTTTACTGGACACGACAATTTTGCGCTTAATTTAATCCACATACTTAACTCTTCAGTACACAGTTTTGTTTCACAAGAAGTTCACCCATCAAGAAGTACACTAAAAATAATTCCCGTCCATAAGGATTAATACAAAAAATCAAAAATTTGTTTTGTTTTTAACGATAAAGGTGGTCTACTTCCTTAACTTCTTCAGGGACGAATTTTCTAAAATAAAAAGCGGACACATATGTAATAATTTCGTGTTTGATTAAATACTATTTTCTCCACGGCTCCGACAAATTTCTTTTACGCGTCATGTATTAAACTTATCCTTTTAACACCTTAAGAGAACTCAAGTTGTTTAGCTCAATTTTAATAAAGTTAATGTATTGTGTGTCTCCAAATATTAATTCGGGCCACTGTATATGTGTCAATATCCTTGAGGAGTTTAATCGTCGAAATCCGAGTAATCAAATGACGATTCGAGTACTTTGGGTCAAACTAGACCCAGGCCCCACAGTCGTGGGATCAATGGAGGGACGCCTAGCTAAAGAGGATGACGCGAGCCGTTCTAACAGGCCAAGGACCCTGTTCGCTTGGCTTTCCGTGGAACGGCACGCCAATCTGTCCCAATTTAAACAACTTTCGTGGTTGCTGTTGCAGTTAATAAATAACACAGAATGGCACGGTGCCGCCGCGCCGAGCCGAGCACGCATTCCTCTCTAAAGTGAGGTTAATTTCGTGGTCAGTTACCAGCCGCATGGGCTCGTTGCCTCCCATTGTCAACCGGCCAACTTTATTGACAGCAAAAAAGAATCGTGCTAAGCCGTTGCCCGTTCATCAGCCGCAATAACGATCGCTATTTGCTCGCACGAAATCAACCTCGCGATGCAGTCAACATTGTTTTATCGCATGGCACCAATCCCGGAGTATATTTAGACCACGAACAATGATTAAGAATCCAGGGTGGCGAGACGTTGTGTTCAAACGCGAACCGAGAATCTGTACCCGCGTCCAGCTGGTCGCCATTTTCTCGGGTCTCGAGATCAAGTAGCTTCTTCTTACTCCTTAAATAACCGAGGAAATCATGTGCATGTACACAATTATCCATGCGAATTCAATGATAATGTCTGCGACAGCGTCCCTAAACCTCTATGCTGTGCTATACGACATGTTTGTTTTTAACTTTACCTGGCCTGAAAATAGTTCAGTCAGAATTTTATTGAATTTTCGTTACACGGGGTGTCTCAAAAATGTTGTAAATCCTTGAAATGGATGGTTCCTGAGATTACCTAAGTAAGTTTTTCCTTTGAAAAAATGGGAGTTTGTTCTTCGAGAAAAGGTTCACATAATCAGGTGGTTCATATACTAAGAGTCCGCCTGTCTGTCACCAGGGACTATGCCTTTTTGTACATTCAATAGAAATTGACGTTCATATAAAAGGATTTCGTTCAGTCAGAGTTCAGTTAACCAGGCACTGTTATATCGTATAAATGGAGTTCCACTATAGCTTCAATAAACAGTGCACTTTGCTGCAGCAATGAAAACTTAACAACCTATCTTATACTATTTCTAGCTATACGAGACTCTGCCAAAGCTTACCATTACCGCTTAACATAAACGCCAACAGACAGTTTCGAACAGCTCAATTCGATCCAGCACACACTGGTTCACGCGCACGATATAGCTGTTCAATAAGATTTTAGCACTATTTGAAAATGTAAGGCTATAGTAACTTATGTCGTTGGATTCGTTTTAACACGAGCTACACTATTATGAAGTCAAAAATAGATATTGACAGTTACAAACTCAAGGAAACCTTGATTTTTATGGATTAAACTATTTTCTTAATTTGTTGTATACATATTTGTAGACCGTAAATGTCGATTAACTTTTGCTTAAAACATTTTTTTGTCAGATTATCCGAAGTGTCCGAAAAATCATGTTCAGGATTTAAATGAACACAATAATGCATAATTTTTAAAGTAAAGGATTTTGTTATCGTACGACTGCGATTGCATTGATTAGTGTCATGTTATAAACACTCTCTAACATTAATTTAGTAACATAATTTAAACATATTCTATTTAAAGAAGCACGAAAAACATAAATCATGAATTATAGAAAACATGATTTTTGTAAACAAAAATAACCATTTACTAAAAATCTTTTTTCAACTTAATTGTAATCGTCATTATTATCGGCCGGATAAGTCGCAGTTCCGGCAACATATACATTTCAAATAATAATAACTTGTGAACCAGGATGAATAGCAATGTGAATAGTGCATGATTTCCTAGACATAAGTGCACTGAAAACAATTCAATTTGATACAATATGAAGCTACTATTTGGAACTCGTAAGATATTCTTTACCAATCATGGAAAACTTTAAATATTCTCATTAGTTTATCGAACATTGTTGTTTCAGTTAATTTTAAACATTAAGGCATATTATACAAGATATACATACTCTCAACATCGAGAAATTCTACTCATTTGCAACAAAAATGGGCACATCATATTAACCTCTTGCACTACGGTTTATTTTATGATTGCGGTGATTAGAATTTCTTTGTTGTTTATAATTTGTTAGAAAAAAAGGAAGTTTATATTTACTTTATGCGGAGTGGAGGGAAAATGCGAAAGGTAAAATGTCGGAAAGAATGAAGTTGGAAGGGGCTGTGATGTCTGAGGAGCGACCGGAAGGGGGGGTCCACAATTAGAGTAAGGAATGAGAAGGAGTAGTTTTTAAGTAGTTGTAAGTTTTTTTTCTGTACATAGATCTCTCTCCCCCCCCCCCCCTCTCTCTCTCTCTCTCTCTCTCTCTCTCTCTCTCTCTCTCTCTCTATCGTTTTAGCACTAGTGTTTAAGTTTTAGATATAGTTAATTCTAAGCATTTAGATAAGGTAGAGTAAGTTAGAAATTAAGGATAGGATAAGGAAGAAGATGTAGAGGTAAGAGAGGAGTAATGGATGAGCATTGCAACCCCGAGGGGAGACAATAAAATACTAAAAAAAAAAAAAAATATTTATTTTATGCTTATGCAGTCTTCAATGGCTGTACTTCGAAAATAACAAAATAGAAGTTTGGTTGGGTTTAACCACTTGCGCCATAAAGACGTGCCACGCACGTCGAGATGCTTTTGTTCCAAAGCCGAAAGCGACGTGTATACCACGTCGATAGGCATTTGTCGCAGAAACAAAAACGACGTGTTCTCCACGTCGGCTAACCCACGGCTAACCATAGACGCGGTGTGGCGTCAATGTGACGCCTTACCGCTGTTATATTGTAGAGCGCGGCACGGCAACCGAAAGTTAAATGGTAGCGCAAGTGGTTAAAGGAAATTAAAAATATACATATTTAGTAGATTATGTTGGAAATCTTCATCACGAGTCTGACTGGATATTATAGTGTAAGGGGTTAAATAGATTCGCCAGAGTATCATTAAGAAAAAGAAGTAATTTTTTCGGTGAGAAATGGTATTTATAGAATGTTGATTTTTAAATGCTTGTTCTAATTACAATTTTTAATAAATCGTATTAGTTTCATCGTTTTCGAATGTGATGGTCATTCGATAAACATCGATACGAGGAAGTTTAGTTTTTACCAATTAAACAGCTAGGTCGGCCGCGTGGACCAGTGTGTGCGACAATACGAACCGAAACTCCACCAGTTTTAATAATGCATGCGTTGAACGTATCTCTGAAATTCCAGCGACAATGCACGATGACGCATCCCGTAGGGTCCGTGGAAAGAAGACATGTGCCCTGGGCGGTTCTCCGAAGGAGTAACGTCAGCCCAGAATTCGGTTCGGGGGAGGTAGCAAACATAATCCAGTGGGATAATTCAATAACCGCGTTCTGCTCCATCCACGTAAACCGTCTTGGACGGTGCTTGGACGGTTTCCGTGTTAATTAGAAAGGCCATTCTCCGCGGGGCACTTAACGACCATAATGCGCACTGTCAGAGATAGAAACGTCAGCCGTCGGACGTCGACTAATCCATCACCGCTCGTGGCTGTTGCGGACGGGGCCTGGGGCTTGTGTATCAGCAGCGATTAGCCCTTAACGCGTCGGATTCATCGGAAAGACACGCCGGGTCTCCTACGGTGGTTTAATCGAAGAGAGTGTTACGGCCGCTACCGGGCAGGCTGATATGCATAACGAGGTCATTTGGTTAAACACAGACAAAACAAGCCGGATCATCGGGGCCCGGCTCTCTTCGGCGGAACCGCTCTTAACAAGAAACGTTCGCTGCTTTGCATCGAAATTGTCCCGGAGTTCGTGCTCGGCCGGGTATCGGATACCCGCGGAATACTTTCCTGACGCCGCGTCGCCGGTGGGATAATTCGCCCGAATAGAAAATGGGAAAAACTATTTTAGCGTTATCTGTAGGCTCAAGGTTATAACTGGACCGCAGATCTTTAGGCAAAATAAAAATTGTCTGCGTCAATTGTAAGAAACTGGACCCAGACATACCAATATATTTCATTCTCAATTCAATAATTTTGGTAAATATCTAGAAAAGGGGACACCTGACGGATTTTAATGACATTGAGATATACTGTCAAGGTCTCCATTCTCAACAACTTTTCCCTATACACGTTACCGCCGCTCGACCTTAGTTTCCGCGATATTTGTAAAAAAACTGTTAGGTCCAGCGGACACCGCCATTTGAATGAAATAATACACCGTCGAAAACACCGTTTACATTATTCCGATTACGATCCAGTGCTGTACTGGATCACCGGATTGAAATGCTACTGGAGAAATGTAACAACAGTTATACTTTTCGTGGGACATATGAAATGTGCTACATTTCATAACGCACGTCGCATTGTTCTCCATACATTCAACCCCTCCAAATAATAGAAACGTTACGTCTTATGTAAAATGTATGAATTTGACTTCTTTCCCGTTGCTCGTCTGGCGATCGTCTGGCCGCGTTAATTCCGGTGAGGAGAGGGGGCTGGTGTTTAAAAATTCGCGAGCGTGCACGAGGAGAACACGGCTCGACGACAGAGCCACGCCGTCGAGAGGAGAATCCCCAATCGAGACGCGGGTAAACTAGTTCCCGGTTCCGCAATCCCTGGACCAAAACTCGCTGACAATTCGAGAGAGATCGGCTGTGTGGCGCCCGTCTCTCGTGAACGCGAGAACGTCAAGTCCCCCCTCCTCCACCTCATCTGCCGTCCTCCACACCCCGCTGTTCCGTGTTTCTTTCTCCGCCGCGAGAGAAGAGCGTAAACAGTAAAACAGATTAAGAAGAACCCGGAGCTGCGTAAACAAGGAGATTCATTCGCGGCTACACTACCTCCCGCCACCGCCCCGTTGGCACCCCTGCAGCATCGAGAAACTCGGGGGATTCGGAATACCGGATTCAACGATCGGGGAACTTAGACTCCAGCGAGCGGCACTCTTCACAAATTTCCTTGTCAGCCCTTGAAACCCCCGGCAATCCTCCGCCAAACAGCAATGCATTTTGATAGCCCATTGTTAAAGGAATGACAGGGAAACGACCGGCCTGCGATAGAGGGAGTAACAGAGAGAGGCCGAGAGAGCGCGAGAGAGAACGGACACCATCGAAAAGTTTCGAGGAGGGCGTTTCGGAATGGAGACATAACGGCGGAGTTTGCCTTATTCATGAGTTCCATGGTATCCAGGCTGGTATAACTGATGGAAGACGGGGTTGTAAGGCCACGATGGTCATGTACCGAAGTTGTATCAACGAACGGCCTCAGTCCTCACCGCGTAACGATGATAATATGCTACGTGCCTCGTGTCGGAAACGACAACTACCCGAACTGAATACACAGCCTCCTGTAATCATATATATCCTCCTGTTGCCTACCCCTCGCACCTCCGCGACCCGAAACCCGTTCGTCCGGCCTCGCCACCCAGTAGATGCCTCGACACCCACTTCGTACGAATCTTCACGATGCCACGACCTTTTACGAGACCACAATGCCCTCTTCTTCGTCGTCGTCCTCGTTCTCGTCGTCTTCTTCTCCTTCTCCTTCTACTTCTTCTCCTCCTCTTCCTTCTTCTTCTTCTTGCTCTTCTTCGTCTTCTTCTTCTGCTGCTGCTGCTGCTTTGTCCACGTAATCCGGTCTCCCTCGGCCTCTTGCTCCCCTTCGCTACGCTCTAGCCTCTCTTGTTTCTGGCCTCTTCAAGGATATCTCGTCCACGCGACTGCGAAATCGCTCGACAGTGATCTATCCCTATTCGTTAGCACCACAGCTGAGTACCATTCAAATCAAAAGTATTGGAAATTGTTATTGAAATACATTTATTTAAGTAAGATTGCATTTCAAGATTTATTTTGTTTGACAGTTTTGCATGCAAGGATTAATATGTATGAGTTGTCAACAAATTTCACAACAAATCATCAGATTCTCGCTGTTTTAAGGTTCAAGGTCAATAGAAGGTACTTTGTTATACGTGTTTGAATTCGTCTCTTCAGGGACTACAATGTAATAAGAAGAAAATATATACGGCGCCATTTAAAAAAATCAAGGTCACCATAATATCTCGAAAAATATAAAGCCTCAAAAATCGAACTGTGTTTGGACATCTCACATCCCCACGTATATCCAATCTCTTTATATTTACAGTAATATATTTTAGTGGTGCACCACGGTAATAAATTTATAATACTCGAGAACAACTCATTACATATACTGTATAAGTACCATATTATTATAGTATATTATACCAACATAATATCAATTAATATCATCATAAGTAGTAGAAAGTAATGTTTTCGTTAATTACCTCCAATACATTCCTACATGCATCAAGCACGTATTAATATTTTCACGGTACACAATATTATACTAGATATCAAATAGGTATCAAACGGATATCGATAGTTTCGTTAACTGTATGCGATACACTATTGTGTCGACGTTTTGGTAGATATCAAATAGGTATCGATATTCGCATAGGTATCAAACAGGTATTAATATCAATATTAATATTCGTGTAAGTATAAAACACGGATCGATACAATTTCGTTTCGATTTCGGTACGATATTGGATTGTTATCGAATGAAGAAGAATTCGATACCTATCCATACTTCCTACTGAGTACTTTGGTATCGAATTGTATCCAGTATTGCCGATAATGTTGGCCATTGGCCATTCCGACAAGGACGGTTCGGATAAATGAAGTCCCACGGTGTAATAATTATCCAGACAGTTCAATTGACTTTTTCGGCCGATCTTAATGGAAATACAATACCATTATAACGTCGACCGTAGACACCAATCCCAGTTAACTCAAACCAGACGAGCCCCATAATTACCGAGCGTGTCAACAAGTACCATGAGCGCGTCGAGATCACCAGGTACCAGGGATCTCGAGCGATCCATCGATCATCCAATCCGCTGCGCGCCGCGCCGAGTCCCCTAATCCCCACTTTACTGTCAACGAGGTGCACGCGCAAAGACCCGATTCATTCACGGGATCCGGTCGCGTGTAATTGACCGGTTACGAGCCAAAGTCTCGTCTGCAGGATAAGAATCGTAATTCCGTGAGAGCAATTTCTCGGTCTAATCGACGTCGATCGATCCCGTCCGAGGAGACGTGGATGTCTGTGGCGGCCTCGACTGTTAACGAACAGGGATGGATCACCGGTCAAGTTAGTTCGGTGTCGCGTGGACAAAGCTCGAGGAGCTATCCTTGAAGAGCCAGACACAGAGAGACGGCCAGGAACAAGAGAGGATAGAACGGAACGAAGACGTGGAAGAGGACGAGGCGGGATGAGGACCTGGATAAAACTGACGAAGAAGAGGAGGAAGCAGAGGGCGAAGCAGAGGGCATTGTACAATATTTGGCTGTGTTACCACTAGAGTCTACGATTTTGTACGTGTACTGAAGGAACGAGTGTACTCGAATTCTGTGAACAGTGTATTCGCGAATTAAGTATACGTGTTCTTAATACACGTGTAATTCGATATCCTATTCTCCGTGTACACGGATATAGAATTCCGTTTTGTTTTGCATACGGATCCGTTCGGCACGTTCGTGTTCGGCAACTGATGTATTTTTGTTTTCCCATTAGATTCTATTCGACTGTTCATATTAGAAGCGAGACAACGATAAATTCTCGCTGTACTAGTAATGTTGCTTTCGAAGATAGAAATAAATGCATCAGACCAAACTTACTTGATATCGAGGAGCTCGTAATCTGATGTCATTAATTTTTTTATAGGTGGAGACGTCAAGGAGATATGAAGGTCAATTCTGTTTTTTTTTTAAATGGAACGGTATAGTTTTTTATTTACATTCTGATAGTGTGTTTCAAGACAATGCAATGACCTATTATGAAGGTCATTCAAGGTCACGCAAGGCCAACTGCAATAGAAAATAAAGTGTCTCAAAGCACTCTTCGAACACTACGACGATTTACATGTAACATGTTATTTACGTATTCACTGCTACTTCAAGTGTTCAAAATGGTGACATTGAATACGGAGACATAATCTAAAACGTTGCAATACTGATGACACTGCCTGACAAATTTCAGTTGTATCTATCACAGAGCAAGCTCCTTTTATACGTTCTTGCATATCAACTGTGGCTGTTGGTTTTTGGACCCACATGTCACCCTGCGATCTTCAGTTCTTATTATACTCTATCTATGGTGAATTCCGATGAACTTGAACAGTTCGGATATTTATTATTTGACTGTAAGAATTTTGATCTAACAAGAGTGCAACTCGGAAACATAATGAATAAAAAGATTGGCCTTGTAAGATCGGCGCCATCGGGTTTGTTAAGAACTAAAAAATCACTTCGTATCCTAATATTGTGGCACGTACCGAAGCGCGACGATGGGCGCAACAAATCACGTCAAGCCTAAAACCGGGCTCAATTGTGGCTTCATACGTCACGGAGTTAAGTGTACCTAAATCATAGTTACGCCGGTTTAAACACAAATTACGCCCAATTACGTTTCGCAGATCGAATCTGAATTGGGTCAAGATATGCATGAATTATCTCCAAATTTGGCGATCGCACAGTGCAACGAGTATATGGGTAAAAAACATCAAAAATCAATATTTCATTAAAATAGTCATAGTTTAATAATATTAATAACTTATTCATATTTATATACTATAAATTTAATTTTTAACATAAAATAATTGAGTAACAAATATTTTTCGAGCAACAAGGAGTAAATAAATGAGATATATACATTTTGTAATATATTCAAACATAAATGACAAGAAAACAAAACAATTAGTTACAAATAATATTTATATATATTTTTAATTATCATTATTATCACTTGTTGACAGATTCTGAGAAATAAATTATCTCAGGATAGAACAATCGGGAGCAGATAAAACTTATAACAAATTAAAGGAAACAGAGAGAACTAATTTTAATGAAAAAATGAAAAAATCGATGTTTCATTTCTTTTTTAATTCCTTCTGAAAGTTGGAAAATGCAACAAAAATGTAACGTGGTATGAATAACTGTAAATTCGCCATCACTGTAAATACGACAACTTTTAAATATATATATATATATATATAACAACTAAAATAAAACACAACTTATTTACAAAAAAGAAACAAATAAACTAACTTACATGTACAACAAAATTTCACTTCATAAATACTGACTGTATGAAATATAAGCATATTGGCTTGCGTGTCTTTGGTCGATTTCAAACTAGATTTCTAACCTTAATCGGTTATTTGTATTGTTAAATTATGTTGTTCTCAGATCGGTAGAGCGATAACTACCTATGCCATGGAAACAAATACGAAATTTTAGAAATCGACTTTTTATTTTTAAACGCGATCCGTCACACTGTGGATCGCGTCAATATTGCATTCCCATTACATCTCTCTTTCGGGGGACCACCACCGCGCTGCTGATTGAAAAACAATAAAAGGTCGAGATTTTCCAATTTTCGATGGAATTTCACGGCCCGTTCACACTGTGCGAACACCTTTTCCACTGAGGTACATCAAACATGCTTCACAAAACCGCAACCGGAGAGTGCGCAGATTAATTACAGCCAATCGAAAACTGCGAGGGTTCAACAATAAACGGATTTCCATGACGCCTGGCGAATGAAGTACAGCAGACCAAATTTCTATAAGACTACTACTGTATTCAATAAAAAATATTGTGTAATTTGGTAATAAAGGGATAGGTGTATGGTTAGGAAACGATGACGGATGATTAGAAAAGAAGAAAAATGTAATAAGAAGCAACTAAACCGTTATACAGGGTGTCCCAGCATCGGTGGTACAACCGAGGAGGGGGTGATTCTACATGAAAAAACAAATCGGAAATAAAGAAAAATGTTTAATTCGAGGCTTCGTTTTCGAGTAAATCAAGTTTGAAAATTCAGCGAACACTTGTACCATTAGATAGAAATCGGCTGTCGCGTCTGATCATGACCAACCAATTGTACTCTGTGCATGTACTAATGCACGCGAACCTGACGAATCTTTAAACTGGATTTTGTCGAAAACGAAGCTTCAAGTGAAAAAATTCTTTTCTTTATTCTCGATTTGTTTCTTTCGTGTAGAATCGCCCGTCCTCGGTTGTAATACCAATGCTGGGACACCCTATATATTATTTAGAAGCTGTATGTATATACGGGGTGTCCCAGTACTGACGGCACAACCGTGGAGGGAATGATTCTCTATGAGAAAATGAGTCGAAAATATGGAATAAATTTTTTTCATTTCCGGTTAAATCGAGTTTGAAACTACAGCGAATGCGCGTACTATCAGGTAAAGAATCGCCTGACGCGTCTGATCATGATCAACCAATTCTACTGTATACTAAAGCTCGCGAACCTGATGGATCTTTAAACTCGATTTTCTCGGAAACGAGGCGTCAAATGAAAAAAATTTATTCCATATTTTCGACTTATATTCTCGTGTAGAATAACTCCCTCCACGGTTGTACCACCAGTACTAGGACACCCTGTACACAGAATGGACCATGAAGCGTGATCAGCTTAGATTATTCTGTTGTTAGCGATTTGATCGGAAGTTTTTTTTTAGCTAAAATAACAGTTCAAGAAGAGCTTTAAGATGATTGTACCAAATTTTTCTTCCACCCTTTTTCCAGGGTTATCACGATCACCTTCAGTTTTTTATTGGTAAACCTACAATTCTTTTACACCCATCTTTTAGGAGATAATGTTTCCATCTCTAACATATACATATAAATTATTAATGAGGAAAATTAATTTTTACTTGACTTCCATAAATTGCAGATCATGTATACATATTTTATTTTGCATAAAGATCCGCAATCTATTTGTAAGAAATGCAGGAAATGTTCATTTTGCATAAAAATCCACTGTCTCAGAATAATTTAATATATAGAACCGTAGCGAAATTTATATAGGAACAGTAAGTACATTAAATTATTATAGAAGCATAAATATTAGGTACAGAAATTAATTTGTGGCTTTTAAAAGCCATCAGGAGTAACTCTATTTCAGAACCAAATCTTTTATCCATCAAATTGAAGATTCAGTAATTATTTATAAGATGGAGTAAGTAGACAAGAAGTGATGGAGATTATTTTCGCCAGAAGAATGTACAGTAGCGGACGAAAGTTTGAGACCACCATTTAAAAACTTTTTTAAAATTGGTCGAAATGTCTGGAGTTTTTTTTAGAAGTTAGAAGGATTTAGTTTACCAGATAATGTGTAAAGAAAACTTCTTAAAATTGCTATTAGTCGGAGTCGTCACAAAAAAAAAGTGATGGTAATGATTTTTAACTTTTTTATCTGCACCTATAACGAAAATTTAATATACAGCTTTTGTAAATCTAAATGAGTTAAATACATGTTAATAGTTTTATCATAATCGACCGACGCATAAAAAAGCCAGAGGCATTGAAACATGTAAAAATCTTTGAATTTGGGACTCAAATCGCATTTTGCACATTTTTTGCCACTTTTAATCATTTACGGCTCGTAGCAATCTTAGTCGAATTCGTTGAAACTTTGTGTATGTATACAATTTACTTAGATTTACAACTGGCATGTTTAAATTTTCGTTATAGGCACAGATAAAAAAGTTAACAATTTTGACCTACACTTTATTCTTCACAATTCCGATGAATAGCAATTTTCAAAAAAGTTTGTTACACATTACCTAGTAAACCAATCCTTCTAACATCCCAAAGAAAAAATAAGTTACTCGGACCAATTTTTAAGCCTCTGTCTACCGTAAAAAAAAATTTCATTATGCGATAGAAAATTTATACTACAAAACGTAGTAAATATAAAAAAAAACTTTTAGCTTTAAATAATAAAAAATAAGAAAAGTAACAAAGTCGTGCAACGACAAGATCCCAAGAATTTTAAAAGTTTAAATAACCGCAGTATCTACATACAGTCGGGTCCAATGGACCCGCTTGGTAGACAGAGGGTTAAAAAGTTATTCGTTATAAAAGGATCGTCTCAAACTATTTTCCTCTACTGCATCTGGATTGCGAATTAATTTGTTCACCTAATACATAAATATTTCTTGTCAAATCATAGTGTTCTTATAGAAATTTCATCCACCGTATGTGACCCGGTTTTGAGTGTT
Source organism: Sphecodes monilicornis (assembly GCA_913789915.3). Classification (NCBI taxonomy): domain Eukaryota; kingdom Metazoa; phylum Arthropoda; class Insecta; order Hymenoptera; family Halictidae; genus Sphecodes; species Sphecodes monilicornis. Next base: position 12,292,835 of record OU565286.1, on the reverse strand, counting down.
TCGTAACCTGGCGAAAGAAGGTTGGTCGTGGTGGAGTATCGGCAGGGCCTTTGATCGCATGAAATTTTCCTGGCCCCCTAGAGAAAAATCGAGCCTCTCACCGGTACCCTAACTCTCGGACGAACAACCGGCACGACGGCCAGGTGATTCGTATGCCGGACCTGTCTGAGGATTTTTAGGACTGTGCCGAACGCGCCGACGACGACGACGATGAAGACGACGGTGGTGGTTCGTTCTTAGTCACACGTCCGTAAGGGAATCAGTACGTGACATTAAGCAGTAATGCCACGTGGCACGACGTCCACACGGCACGGAACTTGAAATAGTATTACGGTCGCTACCGCGTCACGCTACCTGCCCAAGCTTCGCCCGGCCTGTCCACCTTCAAACAGCCTCATCCCAAATGTAATATGTCACGGTCCGCATGACAAAGAACGAGGAAACCCGGGAAACGAATAAAATCTACTCGCTTGCATTTCAATTACGCCGACCACGACCAAACAACAGGATAATCGACCGCAGATCACCTGGACTCAACTTGGCTAGCAGGATCATTAGTATGAGGATTTTATGCATTTGGAATAAAATTAAGGGAGAAACATTGACCCTCCAGCCGCATTCAACACACACGTTTCACATGTTCATTAAATGCGATTGTTTAGTTTCCCGCATGATGTACGCTAAATGTTAATAAAATTACAAGTCTGTACTTAAATTTTTATTTCTCTTTTTACATTCCATCGCCTTTTCATTTAATTTTCTCTGTATTATATGTGCACAAAAATGTATGTTCAAGAAGCAAGCTGTAGTATTTCATCAATTTTTTGAAAAACGTACGCGTCATCTAGTAAACTAATTCCTCTAACATCTTAAAAATTTCAAGCACTTTGGTCGAATTTTTAAACAGTGATTCCCTTTTATAGACTGCTCAAATACAATTGAGAGTCAGAGTACTTTTCACCGGAATTACCTATTCCTTTTTGCACCGATGCGGTGGTGCGTGCCATGTAAATTGGAGAGCGACGGCATAAATGTTTTGAATAGTGCGGCAGCGATTTTTTCATGGCAACTATTAGGCGTTTTGGTCGGTCGGTGGACGAACCAAACAACACGAAGTATGAACACTCCATTGCAGTCACGGGCGTAGCACCATCGTCTGTTTTTTAGGCCAATCAAAACGTGTCTATAAAAGGGAGCCGCGTGTTTTTCCGGTCGAAAATCCACGGGTGATGGCCATGCTTATCGTCGCAGAGAATCTCGGGCATCAGCGGACAAACACGAGCCGGAAAACCGTGAAAAGTATTTGGTTTCGAATTTTCCCGCTAATAGAACCGCTTTGTTCGCACTCGGATCCTGTTTTCCCTTGAATGCGAGAGCAGCGTATTTTTCATACGACGTGGTGACTAAAGCCTGAAAAACGAGATGAAAATACTTCGCCTTCGAGCCCAGCAGAAAAACTGCGAGAGTCCGCTCAACAAAGAATGTTTCCAGCTATCTTCAGCCCTCGCTCCGTCGCGCCGCTGCCATCGATGCTCGCAATTTCCTCGCGGGTTGCGAGTCTGTTAAAACTTTAATCTTTCCCCGCGTGTTCCCGCAAAACCGAGAAACCGACAGAATTCCTAAGTGTTTTCTGCCGGTTCCTTTTTTATCCTGCACGACATACGAACGTCCAACTTCCGGTGGAAGTAGACGGGAGAACCTCCCGTTAATTGCTTCGAACGTGAATCTTTTATTCGCAGAGCTCAGGATTTCGTTCGGACGGAACACGAAGACACACGGTGGGCGAAACAGCGAATTTAAACAGCAAAAGTACGAAATTTGAATTGTTTCCTATCATATACAGTCTCCCATAAGTAATTTTCGGACACTTTTAAAAACACGATTAGTTTCTTAAGATTGGACCAAACGACTTGAATTTTCTTGAGATGTTAGGAGAATTAGTTTACTAGCTGACGTGACCACATTGCAATTGTTCAAAATAGTGGAGAAAATTTTAACGGTTGCTTTATACTACTATTTTATCTGGACCTGTATGGACAATTTAAAATCTGCATTTAGTAATGACGTGTCAGTTATATACAAAGAAAATACTAAAAGTTGTACTTTACAACTTTTCTATGTGGGCCTATATTGAAAATTTAAAAAATACGTCTTGTAGAACTATGTCAATTAGATATATTTCGATAATTTTGATTTTTCGAATCGGTTGATGCGGAAAAAGACGACATGACGTCGAAAGATGTAGAATCTTCAGACTTTACATTACGTTAAGTTTGTTGCTCAATCAACGTTGAATGGTTTTGATGGAATTTCAGAATGTATATCATTAATACAGTGCTACAAAACTCATTTCCTAAATTTTCAATATAGGCCCACATAAAAAATTTGTGAAATACAACATGTAGAATTGCTTACGCACAGTAAAAAAATTAGAAAAAAATGACAGATTTTAAAAATTTTGTTGTATGCATAACAAGGTATTTTCTGAAGATTCTCTGAAATGTTCAAGTCAATAAAACTTGAGATGTCGTGGCAACCGTTTCGAAAAAAGCAGTTTCGAGAACAACGCATTTGACACTATATCTACCGCGGTCAAATGACTAGTTTTATATTTCTCAATTATTAAAATTATAAAAATTCATTTATGCAACACAATAGAATAAATTTCCTTGTCCAAGCTTCCATTATATTGAATATTACAGATAATCTCAATAATTATAAGACAATGTCTATTAGATACTTTAATGCTTGGTAGGTTTGATGTCAAAGATTAATCTATCAATAGCATCCTTCAGGCGTCGTGTAACAACGATAATTTTACGAATTCAACCAATATTTTTACACACATATTATACAACACTTATACCCAAAGAAGGCGCATAAACCAAAAGTTTATTATTTATAATAAACCATAAATTAAAGTTACTCCCCTTGAATTCGCTGTTTGTCCCGATGCGCGACGCGCCTAGTCGCGCTAGCGAAACGATTCGCCAGGGAAAACACACAATTAATATCAATGGTAATTAGAAGCACATATTTACTGGGTCGCCAGGGAATTAGGCACTGTACACACGGCCAAAAAGGGGCGCATCGCGTTATTTAGGACGCTTGTCTGTTCCGATAGTTCGTCGCAAAGAGCGACGAGTCCTCAGCCGCACGCCGTTGAGGGGCTTTGCGTGATTTTTGGCTTGTTTGCATTTAAAATCAAGCGAATATGGAGGTATATATCTATTTATTAAGAGCGGGTAGACGCGCCGTGCGAGATAGATTTAACGCAAAGACCGACCCGTGCCCGATCGCTCGTTCGATATTGGAAAAACCATTTTCCACATATTTCTTTCGCTCCCTCCCGCTGTTCTTTTATTTTCAGTGCCCGTCGATGGTAAACACAGGTTGGACCAACTCGTTTTATAATGAACACCGTGCACCGCGCGTTTTCTTGTTTCGGAATTGTCACTGCGCGACCGGCGCGGCGCAGTGGCCGCCGGGTTATCTACTTTCTACAGGATGGATCACGAAGCGTGATCAGCTTAGATTATTCTGCTATTACCTGTTCGATCGGAAGTCGTTTTAACTAAAATAATATGGTTCAAGGAGAGCTTTCAGATAATTGTACCAAATTTTTTGTCAACCCTTTTTTTCCAGAGTTATCGAGGTCACCTTCAGTTTTTTATACATCCACCTATTAGGAGATACTGACAAGGAGAGGACGCGGTCATGGGCTCTCGGGTTTTCTCGAAACTTTGCATATTGCTAGATTTCGTTCTCCTGTTCATGAAAATGTAGTATTATAGTGACAAATACTCAATAACTTTTGAGATATTTACAATTGAAATTTCATTATACCCGTCAAGTACAGTTTCAGTTGAAGTTACTGTCAAGTGCCAAACGACGTGGTTGTAACGTACTAGGTTGATACTAGGAAGGCCAGGGTTCAAATTCCTTAACCTTTTTTTCCTTTTTTTTCTTTTCAGTTTAAATATTTTAAATGATTGGATTTTACAAATGAAAAATGCACTGATAATTCATTTGTACAATCCAATCAATTAAAATAGATAAACTGAAAAGAAAAAAGAGGACAAGGGATTTGAACCCTGGCCTTCCTAGTACCAACCTAGTACGTTACCACCACGCCGTTTGGCACTTGACAGTAACTTCAACTGAAACTGTATTTAATGGGTATAATAAAATTTCAATTGTAAATATCTTAAAAGTTATTGAGTATCTAACCCTATAATGCTATATTTTCATAAAAAGGAGAACGAAATCTATCAATATGCAAAGTTTCGAGAAAATCTGAGACCCCATGACCGCGTCTTCTCCTTGTGAGACAAATTCGGCAAGCAACATAAAAGGTATTTCTTCTTCGTCTAACCCAAAAAGACATTAAAAAAATATCATTTACCTTAATTGAATTGATGCTCAAAATGGTTTCAACTAGTAGCAACACACTCGCGTAAACGGTTAAGAAATGACTGCTTAGATCTTTTGTGACGTCACCGTTGATGGTTAAGCATGCATCTACAATTCTCTGTCGCATATCTTCCGCCGTTGTTGGAGGATTTTCATTAACTTTTCCCCATTCAATGCACTCCATAAAAAGAAATCCAACGGAGTAAGATCGGGAGAGCGAGCTGGCTAATTGACAACACTACCATGAACGACCCACCGTCTAGAAAATTCCCTATCGAGTACTTGACGTGCTGCCATTCATTACGATGTACTTGAACCGTAGTGCACGTACACGCAGATCACGAGAGACTACTAACAGTTCACGTTCGACATCATTACATGTGTTTCAAGGTACAGAACGAAATATTTACAAACAGTATGCGAGAGATCAAGTCAATAATGATCAACACTAATCTATCAACAGTTCTGAAAAGTGTACAACAGTGTGGATTGTTATTCCTCTTCAATAGATTCTTGCAAAATTCTTTCATCTAAGAGATTTCTTCATTCTTCTTAGATTCAGATAAAAATATTTATTATGATTAACTCGTCTCTGTATTCCCTAAAAGAAGGTTGTAAAAAGATTGTAGGTTTACCTATAGGAAACTGAAGGTGACCTTGATAACTCCGGAAAAAACGTTTGACAAAAAATTTGGTGCAATCATCTTAAAACTCTCCTTGAACCATGTTATTTTTGCTAAAAAAAACTTGTAATCGATCCGCAAACAGCAGAATAATCTAAGCTGATTACTAGACTGCGGATGTTTATGCAATTTTCAATTTTTATAGACAAATTTTACGAAAGTGTGATCAAATATAGTCTTGTTTTTCATGAGAATAAACTTTGTAGATCTGAAATGAATCAAAATCGTACTAAATTCTATTGAATTTTATATTCTAGCAATTTTTTGAAGATTTTCGTAACCCATAAATGCATAAAGATCCGCTGTCTACTGATCACGCTTCGTGATCCACTCTGCATATTAAAACAGGATGCGCAAACACCGCAGAACGGTCACGTGATATGAAATACGAGTTATTGTGCTGAAAATGTGGGACTAGCTATCAATAATGGCGCGTCATTATTGTCTGCATTAGAATGCGAAATTATTTTTCGGCCGCACTATTTATTGCTGCCAATTCGTTGATTTTTTAAACAAGTATTGCGACATTGCTTGGTTTGACATCATCCCTTATGTCCATACACCCTTAGGTCTGTTAATATTTTTTAACTGAAAAGAGTGGATGAAATATTCTTCAAACTTGTTTCTTAAATCATAATGAACACGAGAGCAGTAACAAAACATTTTTATGTCAATTAAATAACATTAGATGGGGATGATTTTTAAAGTGAACGATTCGGTATGATTTACCACAAACGTTAAAACAACGAAGTATTTAGTTTGTAGTCTTCTACGGATCATAATTATTAAATAACAAGTGAACAGCACCAAAATGTTTTTAATTGTATTAAATATAAATCAGACTTGAGAAAGTTTACATTTCTGAGCCTTCGTTTTAAAATGAACGACATAATAATGATTTATTAAAATTTCTTAGTTAAATACAAATTTGTAAAGACACTAGAAGAATTGAATGATGTTGTTGCGTTATTCTCAACTTATTAAAATTATTCAAAGAGAAAATGCACTTTCATGTAATTTCTGTTTCTCACAATTGACTTGGACAATTTATATTTTGCATAAAGATCCGCAGTCTATTTATCATACATTAACTCTTAAATAATATGAAATACACTAACAAAATATTTCCGACCGTACTAAATAAAATTCAGGTTTGAGAAACTGAATTTTACTGACTTTTTTTTAAGTGAACGCACGTGGTACAGACTTGCCACGGTAACGACCACGAAGTAGTAATTCGAAGTACAAAACAGCTCAGCCATGAAGTGTTTATTATAGTGTGTTCGATCATTTTCTTGAGCGGTGGATTGTAGTACGTGCCAAATTTGATAGAGGTCTTAATTCCTAAATCATAACGTGTTCGGTCTCCTCCCCCGCTTCCCCTCTCCGCAACAATAAACATTTTCTCTGATTTGGGGCCGTTGCAATTTAACAATGTGCCAGGCGACTTACGAACCTGGCTGCATTAACTTGCCCAGTGTTCGCTTTGAAGTAGCCCGCATACTTATCGCTTTGATTGACGTCCCCTTTTCATGGTGCTACCAAGCGAGAGGCTTATTTACATGAAAATAAATGCACCTTGCCGTGGCGCTGGCCACGGGGAACTTCGTAAACGAGGGAGCGGGAGGGTGTCCGTGGAATCGAATTTGGTTTCGATTGTCTTCGAGCTGATCGCGACTGAACCTATTAAGTGGAAACTTTTTTATTGCCTTCCTGTTTATTGTTTGGCCACTCCTTTGGTTCACTGTTTCCACCGTTCTTTGAACGAACCGATGTTTTCGAACACTGTTTTCAAACCTTAAAACATTTGCACAACCATGAGCAGAAAGTAAAATAAAACGTTTTATCTTTCCAAACTGTACGCACAGTTTAAAATGAAACATTTTTTTTTAACTGTAAGCATAATTTCAAATAAAATGGAACGCAATTGTACAATAATAGAAACGTGATTTTCTGGAATTTATCTGGAGGAAAACAATGGACTTTGTTTTTAAGCGAGTACCTTAACTGAAAGCACATATATTGTACAATTAGTAATTATTGAAGTGAAACTTCATTAGGCGCGGTAGGCGTAAAACCTAGGCGTGGTTGTCGTAAAACCGATCTGGCGATGAAACGATGAAACGATGAAACGAAATTCTATTCTATTAGCATATACGGTTGAGGGTTCGGCATTGCTTAATAAAGGTTATGATAAAATTCCGATGATGCTAAGTGGAAATTTCAACGTGAACTTCGCATCGGAACAATCAAAATTATTAATAGAATTTTTTAGAAGTAAATGAAGATTGGGAATGGTAAATAATCCTAATGAAGCGACAACAAGAACAGGAACAACTCTCGGTGCAGTATTTGCAAGACATTTAGACAAAATTGAATCCAGAATATTTATATCATATTTTAACTATCACAAGCCAATTGTTTCAATAATAGAACCATAGAAAATTAAATGTCATAAAGTGTTAATAAAAATTCGAAAAAAAATTCAAGAAAGAAGTTTCACTTCAGCCATGTGGTCTAAGCACACACCAATTTTTTTTTTTGTTACGAAATATTAAAAAATGCCTAAGTAACATCCTCACCTACAGAAGTTGTTTTTCTAAAGAAGAGAAATTAATGTATGATTTTGTCTAGCGGAATTTACATACTTTTAAATACTCTGCTAAACAAATGGTCCTCGAAAACTGATTGATTCTTGACTGATACATTTGACCTAATCTTTCTATCCAATACTCCATTAGATTTAAATACAAGATCAGCACGGTAGAAATTTTTCAACAGTCCATAGAAGGAGAACTATTAAGAGTATTGTGACATTAAAGTGGTTAGTCAAAATACTCTTGAACTTCAATTTACAGCTGTTCATTCTGCACTCACGACATATGCTCATGGCGATGGATTAATTCTTTCTCCGAGTTGCATCGGTGAAGTGCACGAGCACGCCCTACTTGTTCATGGCGTACACGTTGCCTTCTGGGACCTCTACCATAACACGCACATCCAGTTGTTTGAAATTACTTATGTGGTTTCAGGAAACGAGTTCAAAACTTCCGTTGCACAACAGTAACGGGACCCCCTCTGCTTAATTGAAGAACGTAAAACGTCTTTTCCGCCACGTGCAGCCATGTCCGAATTGTTTTTCGTACTTTTTCTTTTATGACGACGTTAATTCATTTACCAATCCAGTAGTCCGGATGACTGAAGATAATAATAATAATAATTAAACTGCAAATCTTTATGCAAAATAAAAACAGTTTGCCTAAACTGCAAGACCCAGCAGTTTAAATGGAAGTTTCTTTCTTCCTCAGTTGATTTTAGTGAGCTGAAACTAATATATTGATGATCTTCAGTTCTATTAATCTGTTCACCACTCTACATCGCACCTACCAATCCATGTACCAATCCAGCTGTCCAGAGGCCTGAAGATAATAACAATAATAATTAGACTGCGGATCTTTATGCAAAATAAAAATTGTTTGTTCAAATTGCAAGTCCCAGCAGTTAAATAGAAGTTTTTTTTCTTCCTCAAATGATTTTAGTGAGCTGAAACTAATATATTGATGTTCTTCAATTCTATTAATCTGTTCACTACTCTAAATTGCACTTACTCATTTTTGTCATAAGTGCATAAAATCCTCAGTCTAATAATAATGGTCATAATTACGGAGACTTCACGAAGATCCTACTAATCTTAAAATAAATTGGAAACTCTAAAAAGATTGATTCCTCGGAAAACCTTAAGAAATCCTGGGGGCCTCTAAAAACCTCTAAAGAACTGTCAGGGATCCAGGAAGACCTTCGAAGGTCGTCAAGGGACCTGCCAGGAGTCTGGAGAATCTTGAAGGGACCGAAGAACCTCGGGATACTACTTTCGGGTTTCTCTCTCTCTCTCTCTCTCTCTCTCTCTCTCTCTCTCAAACACACACACACACACACACACACACACAAGCGCGGGAAAATAGCATCAAAGAATTTATATATTATAAGAGAATAAAAGAATCGCGACGGTTGATGGGTTTCAGAAGATGAGAATTCGGAACGTGTTTCGGAGATCGTAAAGCAGAGATACGATTATGTAGCATCAGATGTCTCGCGACGAATCGATTAAACGCCGTGCGATGTAAATCTGCATACCGGAAAAAGGAGACATCGACGGCTTAATACGAAGAAACACAACCTGTCGCGAGGTAATATCCAGACAGTCTAAAAAGAAACGGCGCGTTAATCCCGAAATGTCTGTGACACCTGGCACCGTTCTAGACAGCTAATTGAAGAAACGGTGCTACATCGTCGTCCCGTAATCTTTACAGGGGATTTTCTTTGAACTCCCCCTTGAATTTGTTGTTTCCCCGAAATACGTTAACGAAGTGACGGAAATAATTTCGGTCGAAAGAGATCGGATCACAGTGGCACCAAACACTATTCTAAAAGATGGCTTCAAAAGGGTCCGATCTACTTGATCGACAATGACTTCCTCGGCAATGTTTACGTCGACTTGAGACTATATATCTGTGTGGCTGCAAGGGAAAATGCTGCATGTCACAATTTCAAAAAATTTGTGTTTATGCATTAATTCAACTTTAGAATATTGGATTTACGCATTTACCAGAAAAAAAGTCGTGAAAAAAGATTCTATAAGCTCCAAAAAATGATGCAATTTAAACGGAGTCCAATGTTCAATTCATACGCATTAAGCAAAACTTATATTATTATTCTTTCTATTATTATTCACATTAATTATACAAATATGCAATATTATGCAATGAAAGAAATGCACACTTACATTATAAAAAAGAAAACGAGGAAATATTACTAGTCCGACGAATCAGTGATCAGCATTCATGTAATTTTATTAAATTGATGTTATTTTAAACGACAAGATCAGGAAACTGAAAACATGTGTTTTCCTTGCAACCGCGGATGTACTTATCGACCCGACTTCAGACAATTGCCTTAAAGCCAAGATTAAATCAATCTATGAGATGACAGTTGTGGGCATTGTGCTATAGTCTCTTGAGAAGTCGTAAAACTAAAGCGTTAAAAGTAGTAGACTGTAATGTACATTTTATTTTATTACTTGTTCATTTTGCTTTTACTTGAACATACGTTTTTTAGCAAAAATACTACGGATTGAAATGTCTCTAAAAAACATTGGAAACTTTTTTGACGACTGAATCTACAGTAGTCACAATGATTTGTGATTTTATAAAACTTTATTTGGCAGTTTTATTAAACTTTGGAAGGTGTACTGTCAACTTTACCGTAATGTAACACAATTTTACGAATTGTTCCTAATAAATTTACACCATGAGCGAAATTGTTCTTCAATAAAAATGATTTTGTTGAAATGTGAAGTCGTCGATTTATTTCTATGTAATAGTATTTTGAATTTAATCAATTTTTCAGAGATACTATGTTCAACTACATTTGTTAAGCTTTCTAAATCGCATAATGTTTATACATTTTGATATAAAGTTTCATGTGTGTATTCAAGTATACAAAAATCATGAGTGTGTTTCGCAAGTATATAAATAGGGAAGCAGTATCTGGACCAATTTAATTTGCTTCTGGCATTAGAAAAAGTTATATTTCAGCGAGTTGACAATATGTATGTGTGTATAGTGCTGTGTTTGTAAACTTTGTGTATGTTTTTATTGTGTTATTTAATTATTTAATTGTGTATATTAAACTTCCATTGTAGACACAGATTAAAAAGTTAAAAAACATAACCTTCACTTTTTTCTTCATTGCTATGACCAATAGCAATTTTAAAAAAGTTTTCTACACATTATCTAGTAAATTAATGCTTCTAATATCTAAAAAAGGACTCGTTATTTAGACCAATTTTAAAAGAGTTATTCGTTTTTAAAGGGTGGTCTCAAACTTTTGTCCGCTGCTGTATATGCTCGACACTGTACAGGGTGTATAAAAATTATATGTCACGACTACTATAGCGGTATTCTCTACCTCTGGATGGGTGGAGATCGGTTAAAACAATGGGTCGCAAAATTGTTCTAATTGTCTTAAAAAATGACTAAGGTTTCGTATACTATTTTATTCTATATGCCTGTAGGGTGTCCCAAGATGGTATAAACATGGTAGAGGTGATTAGATATGAAAAAATACGTCTAAAATATAGAATACATTTTTTTCATTGACGCCTCGTTTTCGAGAAACTAGAGTTTGAAAATCCGTCAACATCCTAGCGTGTGCAAGAAATAGATCAGGTAGGTCATGAACAGACGCGTCAAACGATTCATATTCAATACCAAGCGTGTTCGCCGAATTTTCAAACTCTAATTGCTCGAAAATGAGGCGTCAAACGAAACAAATTATTCTATATTTTCGACTTACATATTGCAGACATGTGGAATAAAATAGTTTACGAAACTTAAAAGTCGTTTTTTAAGAAAATGGTTGACTTGAGAACCATGGTTTCATTGGGACTTTTGTTCCTCGCGACGAGCATTATTCGTTGCAAAAGAAAAATATTATGACCTTCAAAAATGGGTCAAGGGCAATTTTGCGACCCATTTTTTTACAGTTTTCCACCGATCCAGAGGTATAGAATCCCGCTACGGTAGTCGTGACATTTAATTTTTATACACCCTGTACGTTCGAGGTATTAAATCAGTCAATGACGTTGCAGAATCAAATAAATAAAATCGCTAAAGCGTTTCGGAGGAGGGACCTCGTGTTTAGCAACGAACGGTGTCCGGGATCTTGACAGAGAGCTTATGTTTCTGAAATGAAATTCGCCGGTTGTGGGCCCCGCAGCTAATGCCCGTCGGAAGGACCGTGACTAACGACTGTGTCATCGGATTTCACAAGGTTTCCCTTCTTAATTCGACGCGGCTGATTTTTCGATTGATAAACTCGCCACGCGGGTTTCGGACGGCGTGCGCCAGAGCGCGGGATCCAACGGCACCTCGTGACAGGAATGTTTTCCGGTGATTTTAATTAAAACCGTCGACCGTAGGTAATTCCTGTTTACTCGTTTGACAGCTACAGAGAAATCCCGAGACAACCTATTTGCGTAATTCGACGCGATAATTCGTTGCCGAGCGATACCGGTGCGCGCAGACTCTGCCATTTCGGCCAGTTCGGAATAATTAAAATTCCGGCCGGATATGGTGACGGGCTGGAAACGAACGACACATTTGGCTAATAGCAGAGCACCCCTGTGAACGTCGCCCCTCTCATTCAACGATTTATGGAACCGGGACCCGTACAAATTCTCCACACCGCGTGTAACTTACCGTGCACAATGTGGAAAATTTTATCGGTACCTAGGTATGATTTTCCAAAATCGATCGTTCGGAAGTGTAGGTATTCACGAATCTGTATGTTGTAAGGCTCCGACGTGCGTCATTTTCTAATTAAAAAATTTGGTTAAATAGGTTTCATCCTGATTAATTAATTCTTTTGAAGTAACGTTTCGTTTTAACTCAACTGCAGTGACTGCCATATGTAGACTGCGGGTTTTACGCGTTTATGATAGAATTGAATAAATAAAAATAAGAATATTTTTATATGAATTCCGACTTATTGAAATTATTGAAAGAAGAGGTACATTGTCGTTTAACTTCTGTTTCTTACAGTTGACATTGAAAATTTTTATTTCGCATCGAGAGTGGCCGTCTAGTCATATTTATTAACGTGTGTAGTTAGCGTTTTAATTGAACATCTTAGAATTCATCGAGAGTGTTTTTCGAGTGACTTAGAACAGTTTTTATGCATGTTTAGATACAATGGAGTGCTTGGGAAAATGTCATCGTCATAGAAGGGTGAGAGTGAACTTTGAAATTAGAGAATGATGAACATTTTTGCCTGAACATTTCATATAATATGATGTATTATAGTCGGAATGCAACGAGTAATCTCAGGAAAGCAATTTTTGTGTCAACGGTGTTAAATGGACGTTACGAAGCAACGAAAGGGAAAACCACTTGCACAAATCAATAACGCGAACTGAGAGTTTGCAACAATTTATGTTAAAGTAACGAGAAGTGCAATGATTTGTGCGCGTATATAATGTATTGGTATTTTCTGTTAACGGAAACAGTTCAGAGAGTCTGAGAAGCAAATGGATCTGTTTGCACGCATCGTTGGCGGGGATAGACCTTCTTACGGCCGATCATAAAGTCAACGGCTATAAATTAACATCGAGCTCCGCAGTACGGCACAATGCAATCGACGTGCATGATATGTAAATATAACAACGGTGTTCTATGGCCCGAACGTACTATATTTGTCAGACAATACATTGGTAAGCCGTTCTGCATGAGTTTTCGCATTATTTTCAGCGTCTTTGCGGGGACCATTATGTGCAAAACGATTGCGAGACCAGCCCCGTGTTCGAGGAATCACGATTTCGCGATAAGTCTGTTCGCTGGTGTATATTCGGTCGAAATCTCGCGGACTCCGCCTCGCCGCCGATTGTCGTAATAATTCTCTCCTTGTTCTTTTCCTGCGGCAGGATTGAAACAACGCGTTTATTCAACGGGAATTCCGGTAATGTCTTCCTCCGGTCGCCGACGTTCGACAAACTTCCCTTCGAACGTCTTTGGATTAAGAAATGTTACATTCGCGGTTGCTGCAAAAATTATTCAAACACTTTTCCGTCCATCGAAATTATCGATACTTAATCCGTTATAATTTTGCGATAAAGATTCTCACAATAATAAATCTCGACTAATTCTAAATCATCAAACTTCAACTATTCAATCATTTATTTTTCCATTTACCCTTTTATTTCATTTTACAGACGCTTTTGCATAACACGGTGAAGAAGACAACTAAAGACACGATTTTTCTCGAAAATAGTGTAAATTCGAGCGTTCGATTTATATTGTTTCCGAGAAAAACGTGTCTTTAGTTTTCCATTCACCATATGCTGCAAAATAAAGCATTCTGTTAGAAGAAATAAATGTGGAGTGGGTTACGACAACGATAGATATAAACTAATAATACTTCATACTAAATATCATATAAATAATATCGATTTGTCATAATAATAAATATAACGAATGAGATTAATAATCGAGAAGAAATAGAGAGTACTAAATATTGAGATAACGATGGATATCAAATTTTAAATCTTTGTAGAAAGTTATCAAGATGAAAAAAGTTCTAGTTCTACAATGTAGCCGTAATTTAACATAAACCATAAGGCAAGGGATTTACCAGGTGCTACATGGAGAACCATACAACTACACGGCACACGTGGGAAGTTTCTTATCGGGCATCAGAGGGTCTTCGGGAATCAACTTTAAAATAACATTCACGTGCCGTGTTTCCAAATTTCGTCGAAAATTTCCTTAATACTCCGGGGCGGATACTTTTGTGAGCAAGCCGCGTGTTCCGAGTGTGTGGGTGCACACGTGCTGACAAGCGCAAAGACATACACGCCCGGACACACACAGGGGAACGTATACATACGAGGAGGAGACACGGAACGAACGCGAGCTATCTAGGCTGAACCTTTCGAGGTTGACTTCTTGAGACACTGGAGCGGAAACACGAGACGTATAGCATGGGCTCCACGAGGCGAGTTAATCCCTTGAGACAACTGGGAGCCACGCCGCGTGGAATGGGAATGCCGAGGGAAACCTGGCGGTGTATTCTCACTCGCTACTCGACAATGTTATTATTACGCTCCCACCGTTCGCATTACGCGGATAATTTATGTCGCTCTTTACGCGGAGTGGAACGCGCGCGCGAGACTTGTCCCACACCGTGTAGAAGCCCGTCCGTGCGTAATAAATGCATATAATACTCTCTATGACTGTAATCATTCACCGGCGTGATAAACACCGGGTTCTCCTATAGCGACGGACCACTCAGGTTCACCCTAGTTTGCCATTCTCCGTTACCGCCAAAACCGGCATACTTCGCATTTTCTTACGAAGGCCCTGTTAAATATATACCGGACTTTTTCTCCAATTTTCTACTTCAGTGCAACATTTTAAACATTAACACTATAACTCTTTGCAAAAAGTATGGAACCACATTTAAAAATCGCATAATTTCCTTGAACTTCTTGATTTCTTGATATGTTAGAAGAATTGAGAGAAGAAATTTTTAAAAAATTACTATTGGTTGGAATAGCGAAAAAAGTAGTAGAAGTCGATTTCGCAACTTTTTTCTCTGAAAATGTAGTGAAAACTTAATCAATTTGTTTTGTAAACCAATGTCAATTATACAGGGTGTTCGCGCTATTACTAGCCAGCGTTTTTCTTGCAAATAATAAATATTAGGAAAAAAAATGAAAGAGGAAAAAGCGATACTGTTTTTTGCAAGCAACGTAATGGCGTATGTCATTTTTTTGTATTTGCACTATTTTCATAGAAATGTCGATGACCTCTAATTTTTGTAAATGGAATGCTGTATATTTTTTCATACCATATGAAAGCGTGTGTCAAGAAAAATTCATTCGTGTACGACACAATAACCTTCAAGGTCGTACAAGGTCAGAAATGGAAGAAACATTTTGAACATTTCGTACTAATGCGTTTAGAAGTATACTTTATTGACGAGGCTATAGTAAATGTTCAATATCACTTCCTTGTGCATGACTGCGTATTTCTGCTCTATTAATTACATTCTTGTTAGCTTCTTCTAACGTTGTCCGAAATATAAATGCACATGATTGCGTTAGTTTCCTTTGTAAGTCGTTTACGTTTCCTTGTCGTATTTAAAATTTTCCTGCCGTTTCTGACCTTGTATGACCTTGAAGGTCCTTGTGTTGTATACAAATGGATTTGTCTTGACACACGCTTTCACATGATATAAAAAATGATATAGCATTTCATTTAAAAAATTGAAGGTCACCTTCATGCCTATGAAAATAGTGCAAGAACAATAAAATTCCATACGCCATTATGTTACTTACAAAAAACAGTATTACGTTTTCCTCTATCATTTCTTTCTAATATTTATTATTTGCAAGGACAACGCTGGCTAGTAATAGCGTGAACACCCTGTATACACGGTGAAAACTTCATCAGAATCGGTTAACGTTGTTACGGGCTACAAACATTTAAAGGTGTGGACCCAGTTTGCCGTCCGCGTGAGTGGAAAAGAACATTACCGGCGGAGTGTTAAAAATACTAATTACAACGCGATGTTGATGAACGTCTCCTCAAATCATCTGTAGCATGTGCACGGTACACCAGAAGAAAATATTATTATTACCCAGATGTATCGTTTTATGAAGTGTCTTACTTGACTGTAATTTTATGTATTGTTGCGCAGTAGAAAGTCCGGTTAATGTTTGACTAATTTTTGTATCCTACCAGAGCTGGTTAATATAATATCCCAAATAGTAAATATTCCATTTTATTTGGAATCATTCGTGAACTTTTAAAAATAAAATATTTTACTTGTTGGATAACGTTTTTAAAATAGTATTCCATTTGTAGGATTCTGAACATAATGTGAATTTTATTTGTGGAGGTGGTTCTATATCAGAAAATAAATCAATAATGTGGAATAAACTTTTTTCATTTGTTGCATCATTTTTGAGAAAATCGACTTCGAAAATGTTATGGTTTCTTGCATTTTAATATTACCTGTTTCCTCAATCTATTTTCATCGTCAAGAGATATTTTAAATACTATTTACGCAAAACTCAAAATATTTTATTTTGTGTTTTAAATTACCAATATAAAAATATTCTATTTTATGTTTTAAGTTATGCAAATAAACACTTATTTGCAGAAATTTTACCGTTTATATAAAATAGTATTTTATTTGAACTGTGGAACAACGATTATTTCAAATAGTATTTGAAATGTTTTTTCTCGAAAATTTTACGTAGCTCTGACTACAGTTCTCTTCCATAAATCTTGGCCCTGAATTATTAAATTAAAAAATACCCGTGAATTTCACCTTTATTCTCTCGATCTTGTACCAACTGGTTGCCCTTATGTGGTTGCAGCATTTTCTGTTTTAGATTTAGATTACCACTGTAAAATAGTACGTATTTGAAGTATTTTCTCTCAAAAATTGTACTCAGATCTGTATCTTGCATGCCAAAGGGAGAGAGAGACACGGAGCAAAGCTAAAGGATTTCTGAAGAAAACTCGTTACTCCCTGTTTGCCAGCGCCGATTCTCATCGCGAACAGGACACGTCGAAACGACGGGGTAGGGTGTCGGCGTCCGACGCCGCTATTTACGATCCTGTTGACGCCTAAGCACATGAAATAATATCGCGTGGTGCCAAGCCTGGCTCGAGAATTATTGTGCCGGCCGCAAATAGACACCCGGACCCCCCGAGGGCCACGTGTGTGCACGTACGTGCGTGCCTTGAAGCCCGCAGAATGAATTCGCTCGCGCGAACTGGATCAAAGGGAGGACGGATATAAGCGAAGGTGAGGGAAGCCTCGTCTCGACGCCAAAGAACGGACTACTTTAATTATCCGTATTTACGGGCCGACTTTATTAAATATGAGATGATTGATACTTCGCTGGCGCCGCGAGGATTCGAAAATGTTTTCTTTAAAGAGATTTCGTTTCTTTTCGAGACTCTACTCTTTCTTCGTCCGAGCAGACCCTTAACCCTACTCACTATAACACCGAGTCAGACTCGTGCTGAAAATTTCGAGCAAAACCTACTAAACATGTATGTTATTAATTTCCTTTAAACAAAAATAAAATTCTACTCTGTTGTTGTGAATATATAACCATTGTAAAATATGCAGATAGTAATAAGTATAAACTTTCTTTTTCCTCTATGAAATTATAAACGACAAAGAAGTTCTAATCACAGTGACCGTAAAATAAATTTTAGTGCAAGGGGTTAACTTCTTCCACTGAAGTGGCAAGTGCAGTTTGAGCTTCGTATGCCAAACTGATAATGATGGGCTGCACTCGCCAGAAATTATTTAGGATTGCAGCTTTTAACGGACCGGCATTTTTCCATTGCAAATTTGAATTTTCATTACGAAAAATTGATATACAGAGGGCGAGTCAGTAAGAACTACTATCTAAAATAACTCAGTATGTATTGATTGTACTAAAAACTTTTGAACGAATTATGTAGCATTTTAAGGGGTGGGTCGAATGAGTACAATTTCATGTTTCTATGTACTTATATCTCATTTTTTCTGATATATCAAGATGATCTTGAGTTTTTTCAAATTTAATGCACCTTTTTTATAATTTCACGCTGTTAACGATGGAAAGACGAATTCAACCAACTATAATATGTATGATCAAGTTGAATTGACATTGAGAAAACCTTTCAAAATACTCAAGATCACCTTGACATCTCGGAAAAGAGCGTCCTTTAAAATGATACAGAACAGTTGTTTTAGAGAGTAGTTCTTATCTACTCACCCATTATATTATATAAAGTTTATATACAACAAACATGTTACGCAAAATCGCCAAGTTTGTCCTCGGTGACCACTATAGTGGCCAAAAATCAAATTGTACTCGTTCAATGCGTTCCTTAACGTTCATAGTTAATTAAAAAGTTTTTTGATACAACCAATAAATACCGAGTTACTTTAGATAGTAGTTCTTATCGACTGTTGCCAAGCCGGGATCAGCCGCGCTCCGATTGATCCGTGCTTTCCGTTAATAACTCGAAAACAAAGCCTTCTGAAACGAATTGGCAAAGGAAATAGGTGCTTAAATCCACCTCAGGAGTCACCCCTTTCAGTTATATTTTCGGGACACCCTGTATAACTAATGGTATTTATGACTATTCATCGTTATATTTGCCAATTTTTGGAAAGAGATTTTTAAAGGTATAAGGTAAAGGCACCAGTAGTTGATCAGTTAAAAGAAGTTTTCCACGCGAACAATAGTAACCACTTGCTCTGTCATCAAATAGCGAGAGTCGATACCTGAAGGCACTCTTTAAGTCTTCTAAATTATGTAACAAGACCACTTTTTTAAAAAAGTTTAGTTACACAAATTTAAAAAAACATATTTAAAAATTCAGTAATTGCTTCAGAAGTTGACCACTCTTAAAAATGAAAAACCTAGTAATTGACTTTCTGTTCGTTAGTAGTTGACCACTTGTACTAGAAAGAAGGTTAAAGCAATAATGTTAGAAATCATTTTAGTATCATTTAGTTTCAACAATTACCAGCACAAATTAGAATTAAAGGATAAAATAAGAAATAAAACAAATAAATTCTATAACAAATTCAATTCCGGAACAGAGTAGACGTTGCGAGTCAATATTTGACCGTGGAAACGATCAATAGTTGACCATGTAGTCATCCTCTAAAACACAGTATGCTACAAAATTTAGAATTATGTTTTGTACTCCTAACAATCTTAGATGTAAAATGGATACATTATAAATCGTAAACAAATTTAAATGAGTGACGTTAGTAATTGACGTTGATTTATCGGGGGGTCAACTTCTGAAAATTGTTCAAATAACACTATTCAGAATTTGACCACTCAATAAACTATTATTTTGGGGTTAGAATAACAGAAACGATGCATTTATCACTTATAAAACGCTGTGAGAATTTAAAAAGTAAATAATTCAGTCGCGAAAAGTTCACAACGTATGGATTGTTTACCTGAACTGTACAGCTGTTCTTAACAGAAACGTTAAGGAAATAGAAATATATCGGTATGTTACTTACCTTAATGAATTTAGACGTCCGTTGTTACTATGCATACTTCACTTCGCATGTAATTGTTTTAAAATTTAACCAACAGATATTGTGTCATCCGAGGTTCGCTTTCATCAAAAGTGCAGAACTTATAATAACCTTATTTTTTATGTTTTTCTAAAACCTGGTCAACTACTGGTGCATGGTCAACTACTGGTGCCTTTACCTTACACGTTAATCTTCTTTTCTTTCTCATGTAACAGATGTCCCTTTAATTTAATCGCCAAAAAATGAGTAATTCTGGATCAAGTAAATCCAGGTTCCACTGTCGGAGGGTTAACCTTTTGCACTCGGAGCTATTTCAACTAAAAAATCAAACATTTCTTCTAAGCTAGAATATTTCCATTGTACATAATTTTTTTTCATTATATGCGTACGAAACTGATACAGTACCTTATACAATACTTAAATGTTTAGTAATTTATTACATATAAACAAATTTAATCATGTAAACAATATTCTGAATAATTGTGTAACAATTTGTAGCGGCGCCTCAGAGTCGCCATTCGAGTGCTAAGGGTTAAATAGTGAACAGAAAACGCACGATCGTGGTACTAAGACTGTTATAAACATTCCATAGGAATAGAAAATTGGAGAAAAAGTCCGCTGTATATTCGTCTGGCCCTCGTGCAAGGGACGCGGAGTGTAACCGGGTGCTTTTCGTAGTCGCATAATTCCCCCATGTTGGATGTAAATCCATCCCCCTGCCCCTGCTCCCTGGCCTTGCCCCGAGGGGCCAGGGGGCCGGCGTGTCCTCGTCCTCTTAGCTACCACCGTGTTCGCGTGACTATGACCGCGGCCACGAGCGAATTTATACCGAAACCACCAAAACGTGACAACGACCGGGAACACACTGACGACTCTTCAAGGAGAACAGTGAGTGAGTGAGTGAGTGAGAGAGAGAGAGAGAGAGAGAGAGAGAGAGAGAGAGAGAGAGAAGGAGTCCGGTGGACAACTGGAGGGACGAGTCTTAAATTCACATTAAACATTCATCGGGACAGAGCTCGCTGACAGCAGGCCGACGGAACGGAGATACGAGCATTCCTGATCGAGCTAATGCGATACTGAAAACTGGTCGAGGTCTTTACCGTGGGCTTTCCTCCTCTCTTTCTTCGTTCGTTCCACCCGTTTCTTCACCATTCTTTCCTCCTTTCGTGGTGTTTTTAGCCGGCCGGCCCCTGTACTGTTCTATCCGAGTTATGTTTCTTTCCATCGCGGGCTTTTTATTGCGCCTGCTTCTGGTTGCGCCGCTGCGCTAGACGATGAACAACAACGATGGTTCGTTAATGCCGATCCCGGCGATACCGCGATCGTATCGGTGGCTGTCTTTAACGCTGGATGCTCGTTGCCTGCGTATGGTTATCAAACGGAATGCTTGTTTGATGTTTCTACCCGGCTATCGATGTGTATCACACTCCTGAAACAGAGGGCTCAACGAGCAGCGCGCGTCCGGCATTGTCTTTTTAATTGCCATGGTAATCTGGTGAATCGGGAGCCTGTTCTGCTATTGATGGACCGAGGAGTAAAATAGAAAAAGTCTCTCGACGATGTACTTTCATTGTCTGGGATTTTTCTGAGTGGTTTTTAAGCCGTCATTATATTAAAGTGGGCTTCTCGTGTAACGGCAGTGAGAACAAGTGATTTTTAAGAATTTTTTTTCGAATAACTATTGGATATCTAGGACTGGGCCTTTTTGAGATGTAAACAGGTAGTTTTGAAGTACAACTGTTTTTTTTAGTTGAACTCTTCTTGTTATTTATTGCATAATATACAAAACATCTGAACAGCTTCTCAAAAAGTGAGAAATTTTCATAAAGTTAGATACTCATCCTGGGAACTCATTTTGAAAGAAAAATATAAAAAGTTGGTAAAGTTCTAGGGTTCGCAAAAAAAGTTCACTTTGTTCGACCGATTATAAATGAATAATGAATCAAATCCCTAAAGAAATACGTAAAGAAATTAATGAGCTTCGTCTGAAATTGTTCACTTTACAAGTTTACATACCGAAAAGGTCTAGTCCCATATGTCCAATAATTATTGTGAAAAAATTCTTAAAACCCGCTTGTTTTTGCTGCCGTTATACGAGAAATTCCGAGAAACACGAATATTAAAAAGTGCCTTTGTTATTGTTTCAGGTAATTTTTATTACCAACTCCAGTTTTTCAAAATCTTTTTGCACACCGTTTAGTAAATCAACGCTTCTAATGGCTAAAACAAGGTCGTTGTTTGGTCCGATTTAAAAAAATTTATTCGGATTTAAAAAGGGCGTTCGAATATTTTTCGTGGGCCACAGTATATTATTCACGGGCCCGCCGTCAGAAGCCAGAGCTCTTTCCGCATGTTGGTAACGCTTACGTCCATGACGACTGAAGCGTGTAATAACGAGATGTGAGCTATCACTGCGAGTGTAATAGGATGGCCGGATATACGTGGCGACAAATATCACGACCAGCCAGCACAAAGAACGCGAAAAGAGAAACGGGTACGGGTGCTTCGGATGGATATACTCGTTGCCAGGGATCATTTAGCCATCGCCCGCGGCTTTTTTTGATTGCTCCCTGCCTTCTCCGGAGCTCGCGATATTATACCTGCCAATTGAATTTCTTACGCCGCCGTAAGTACTCCGTCGCCACCGCCCCCTTTCATCCCCATTCTTCACGTTACAGCCGGCGAATTTAATCAAGCGAAACTTTCGCCGGCCGAGACACGCGCGAAGACGTATTTGTATCAAGTATTGTATTTGTATTTTAATCTGCCATTTTATTTTTACGCGTTCTCTACCAGTGATCACCATTTTAAAGAAAATCAAATCATGTTCATTTTTGTCGTCGTTCGAGCGTCGATATACATACTGGGTCCTTCTTGACCCTCACTGTTGTTGTTGTTACTCTAAAATTTCAAAGGAACGAGTCTGTGGTGCTTCGCCTAAATAGAATTTATATTAATCCTTAATCCTCACACAGCGGACCGTTCTTACAACCACATAATTGATGATTAGACAGTGGATCATTATGCAACATAACAATTTTCTATTTGAATTGCAATAAACTGGAGTAAAGTGGAAATTTATTTTCTTTCTTAATGTTTAATAGACCGGAAATAATATAACAGAATGTTTAAATTCTGCTATGATTTTACTGTTTTCAATCACACCTACTCATTTTTGTCATAAATGCATGAAATGCGCTATCTATTGATGATGTTTATGACTATTCGCTGCTTTATTTATCAATTTTTGGAAACGTATTTATCAAGATATTTCTTGTAGACAAGTTAGTCTTCCTTTTTGTATAATTGAACAGCTGTCCATTTAATTTGATCGCCAGGAAATGAGTAATTAAATGTCGATTTTGACGTTCTGGATCAAATAAACCCAGGTTTCGCTGTCTGAGATTTAACATATTACTTACCAGTGATTATTTCCAGAAACGTTAAGGTTACTCATTTTGTTCCACAGAATATAAGAAATTTACTATTGTTCTAATTCTTGTAAATAGGTATTTCTCTCCCTCTCTCTTTCTCTCTCTATCTAATATAAGTTTAGAATTAAGATAGAATTCTAAGATAGATAAAAGACTAGTTGTAGGAGCGGGATGAGGAGGTAAAACGGGAGAAGATGAAAAATGTAAAGAATTGTAACCCTTAGGGGAACCAATAAAGTTACTACTACTACTACTATTGTTCTAATTGAAAATTAACATTTCACACACAGTCAATATACAGGGTGTCCCGCAACTGGTGGTACAACCAAGCAGGGGATGATTCTACATGAAAAACTGAGTCGAAAATATACAGGGTGTCCCACATAAATGGGAACACCTAAATATCTGTCGTATTTACAGTCCTATCAGAAAACTTCAGAGGACAAAGTGACACTATTGCAGGGGGCAAATATATTGGTGAAGAAAAAAATTTTTTCTGTCGTGTTTTTTAATGAAATGTCAAGGTCACCGATGTTTTTTTAAATGGAATAGTATATTTTTTTTACGATAGCATGATAGACAATGAAAATCAGAATTTAGTGGATACCACCTTTGTGACCTTGAAATGACCTTAAGCAAGAATAATCATGCTGGAGCGGATAAAATGTGGAAGTTTAAAATTTACGTGTTTCAGCAAAGATTACGCGTTGTTTGCGGTAGATTGACCTTTACATATCATAATAAATGTTCGAAACGTTGACCATCCTCATTTATGCAATATTGCAATCTTGCATTGAATGATCTGTAGGCATTGTCGATTTCCTGAGACGAAATTGAAGCACATGATGCAGTAATCCTTTGCCGTATATCCTCTGGCGTTGTGGGTTTATCTTTGTACACAATACATTTTATCTTTCCTCATAGATAAAAGTCCAATGGTGTCAGTCCAATTGTTTATTACGATTTTTAGAACTTACACTACCGGTATTTTTAAATTATTTTACCACAACGGAAAATGCGTATAACGAAGGACAAATACGATTCACAAATTGTTCACAATACAAATGTACTGCTTGCCTCAAGGATTGGTGGCTTTCGCCATAAGTGAAAACCATATCGATTCGTTCCTGTACAGTATAACGCATTGTTATCACTTTCACGTTTCGAATTCGAATAATGCAGAAGGAACAACGTACTTATTCTAACCGATTAACCTTCTGTTAACGATCTCAATGATACATACTCTGACATAAACATACGCTGTTTACTATGAAAAATATTTCAAACATTTATTGTAGTTTGTAAAGGTCAACCCGGCGTAAACAACGCGTAATCTTTGCTGAAACACGTAAATTTTAAACTTCCACATTTTATCCGCTCCAACATGATTATTCTTGCTCAAGGTCATTTCAAGGTCAAAAAGGTCGTATGCACTAAATTCAGTTTTTTATTGTCTATCATACTATCGTAAAAAAAATATACTATTCCATTTGAAAAAACATAGGTGACCTTGAAATTTCATTAAAAAACACGACATAAAAAATATTTTTCTTTATCATTATATTTGCCCCCTGCAATAGTGTCACTTTGTCCTCTGAAGTTTTCTGATAGGACTGTAAATACGACAGATATTTAGGTGTTCCCATTTATGTGGGACACCCTGTAGAATGAAATTTTTTGATACAAGGCTTTTTTCGAGAAAAATGAGTGAAAATTTGTCTAGTGCGCGTGCACTCGGCTTACTTGCGGCTCAACGGATTCCACTGCCTCACGTCTGGATATCTCAGAAATTGCCTTCGTACTTCTAGATGTGTTTACAAACATTGTAAGTATAATGATATCAGTTCTATCGCTCCTATTCTTTATAAATAAAAAGTTTACTCTAAATTATTTGTTTATTTTCTGATTTCTCAATGTTTTCCAAAACTGGACACACCACTTTCAAAATGCACTGTCCATTTATCTGTCTGCTTTACTTTATTACAGTTCTTGGTTTAGTAGAGGACAAATTCTTGTTGAACTAGAGGATGAATTAACACGTTCGCTCCCAGCATTTGCTCCGTTGCACACCTACACTGTTAAAATGTTTCATTAAATTCAACGTACCTCCTTTATGAAATATTGAAGCAATTTAGAGGAAAAAAGTCATGGAATCTCTGAATATTATACTACTGTGGACCTTGACTGCAGGGAACAAAGTGTGTAAAATTAATTTGAAACTTAAACTTCAGACTTTAAATAAACGAAAAACATTTATATGTAATATACTGAATATTATATGACAATTGATTAAAAATTGTTGAGGTGTCAATTATAAAATGTCGAAAATTATCCAATAATCGCCAGCACGTAATGTATTATTAGGTCGTTAACTAAAAGTTCTACGGATCGCTTGCAAATGGCGGTAGTGTAGACTGAGATTACATTTCTTTTGTTTCTTTTATAATGGTCATTCTGCTACCACAAAATATATACGTAGAAAAGTTCGATCCTGCAGCCACAAACATTTATTTTATCGATCTGGAAAAGAGCATATCTGTCATCACATTTTGCTGTGCTTTAATTTGAAGAAACAACCAATGCCTGACGTTGCAGTCGTTGATTAATGAAGCTTAGTGTATAATTAATTGATAAACGACCGTTAATAGCGTGAAGACGTTCGAAGGTCATGTTTCAGCATGATTGAGGCTAGGTTTAACGCTGCAAAAATCACTACATAGAAAATTCTTCCTCACCCTGCCTATTCTCCAAATGTTGCACCTTCAGACATATCGTCTGTTTCGCGAGATGCAACACGGTCTGAAAGGACAGCACTTCAAAAACCTAGTTCAAGTGAAAAATCGTGTAGATAACTATTTTGTCTCCAAGGAACCTGCGTTTTTCCCGCCGCGGAATCCAACTCTCGCCGGAGATGTGGGAAAAGATCATTGAAGCTGGTGGCCATTATTTCGATTGGAAAAAATGATTGTAACAATACTGTTTCAACAAATGTTTTAAGTTAAAAACTCCGTAGAAATGAGTTAACGACCGAAGAACAATACTCTATGCACGAATCTACAAAACTTATAATTTTCTGCCGAGAGGGTTGATTAACCCCTTGTCCTGCGATTTATTTTACGGTTTCAGTAATTAGAACATCTTTGTAGTTCATAATTTGCTAGAAGAAGGAGAAGATTTATATCTATTGTATGCCTGCATGTTCTCCAACGGCTGTAAAGTAACAACAACAAAATACAATTTTATTTCAGTTTGAAGGAAATTAAATAATATGCATATTTAGTAGATTCTGTTCGAAATCTTCATCGCGAGTCTCACACGATATTATAGGGCAAACGGTTCATTCCCTTTAAATCGAAACTTTCTGTTTTGCTGTTGTCAATATGCAGACATCGAAGAATTACATGAGCATGCAATAAATATAAACTTCCTTGTTCTCCTAAAAAATCTTGTACGAAAAAGTAATCACTCTAATCACTGGAATCATCAAATATATCGTAGTATAAGGGGTTAAATTTCAAGTATCTTCTGTGCGGGGAATGAAAATGTATCCGATATGCACGTCAGGGAAAGAAATGTTGCCAACGGTATAGAGTTATGGACAATCAGTAAAAAGGTACGATTGATCGGAGTCAAAGTACCTCGTCAGGCTCTATCATCGCTGGATCGAAGATAATTCGTATAGTCTGAACAATATAGTTCCTCTTGTTAACAAAGTATAGTCATTTTTTTGACTAGCTGTCTACGTATCTTCCCATCAAATACTCGGAAGGATTATTGGTTTCTTATTACCCCAAGATCGTTATCGTTGGCCCGTAGATATAAGACGGTGACTGTAAGTAGTTCAGTGGAACCAGTTTAGTTGCTCAGTTGAAAGGAATTCTGGTGCACAAAAATGGGTACAGCTCAGTAACAGGATTATACGTTCGCATGAACGTACATAAGTGCTTCCACGTGCTACGGGTCCCGCTGTCCCAGCGAAAGCTTTTCAAATAGACTTCGCTTTCAACGTCCGCGACTTCCGCAGCGATAGTTATTCAGATCCTCTGATCTGTTTCGACACCGCGGATCTCGAAAATTTGTCCTCGCATATCGCGGATACGTAAACAAAAATAAAGCATCAGTAACTGCTGAAACGCGGAGCAACGCACACAGTGGTGGTCTGAAAATACTTTCTTACTGGCCAAAAGTAAATTTTTGAAGTTCAACATTTTGACAAAACTTTGGTATATATTTACTTAGGGACTTCCTCACCGATTTTGATGACGTTGAAATATGTTGTCAAGATCATCATTCTGAACAACTTTTTCCTATACATGTTACCGCCGCTCAGCTTTAGTTTCCGAGATATTCGCAAAAAAGTTTCAACATCTCGAAAAGTGATCGGAGTAGGTGTGGGTTAGATTTGAAATTGTGGCCACCGATAACGCGGCCACGGTCACAACTTAAAACGACTTCAATCAGTTGAGGCCCACTGTCTTGTCTGTTTATGTTTACCAACTGAGACGTGAAATGAATCGTGTCGAACGCGAACTCATTTCATTGTCAGCTGTGTTAGCATACAGAGTATTAAGCATGAAACTATACAAATTCTTGGATATCTGCAACAATCAAGAAAATATATAATGACCCAGTATATAAATATATAAATAATATATAAATAACCCAGACCTAACCCAGACCTACACCGATCACTTTTTGAGATGTTGAAACTTTTTTGCGAATATCTCGGAAACTAAAGCTGAGCGGCGGTAACATGTATAGGAAAAAGTTGTTCAGAATGATGACCTTGGCAACATATTTCAAAGTCATCAAAATCGGTGAGGAAACCCCTAATGTAAATAATTACCAAAACTTTTCTTGCTATATAATACCTGAAACTTTTAAAATCTAAAATATTAGCCATTTTAGATAATTATGTGGGAACATCGCGGGAAAATTCAAAAATTCAAAGTGAAAACAATAATTCTAAGAACACATTTGTAAAACATGGAATGACAGGTATGAATTAAAGTTTTATATATATTAATAGACGAATAATTTGTAGGGCGTTTTATTTAAATAAACACGAAGAAGAACACAGATGTTACGATATTACTTTTACGAGGACGTGATCATGACTGTTTTTTGGTCGGCTGGTGTAACCATGCGATAGTCACCTTATAAAAAATCGATGTTTGATAAGACAGTTATGCGGCGACACATCCGCTACCGAATCGATATCCCCACTATACCTGGATGATACAGGTATGCGGGGTCCAACGGGCCGTTGTAACTAAGCAGAATAAATTAGTCTAACATTGTCTTTAGCCACGTTCACTTCTAATTTCGCTCCACCTCGCCTACTCCACTTTGCCTCTTATTATAAGAGCCATTGAAAGTGTCTTTTCTAGACGATCAATAATATTGACAATATGTCCATCAATAATATTGACGAGGCGCATTGAAAAATCATATTGACTGTTTAGAAGGGGTTTAAACGCAATGTCAATATATTGAAGCATATTGATAGAAATTTTGATTGGAGCGCATTAACGGGAGCCATATAGATGCGCGTATTGACGTTTAGGAGGTTTAGTTGTCAATATTTCGTCAGTCTCGACTCGGTCGTCGTACTGGTCGTACAGGTAAAATGGCTGGCAGAGTACACAACTGTTTTTCAAAACAACAGTGTGTAGTCGCCGTATTGATACCTAGATTGACGAGATTATTGAAGCGTATTGACGGGAGCTTCAATATTATTGGTCAACCTACATTGACAATATTATTGATCGTCTAGGGGCCCCTTGACTCTTAACTGACTTCACGGCAAAATACAAGAGTCGACCACCGTGGTTTCCGACGATATATATATGTATACAATATACAGGGTGGCCCACATAACTCTGAACAGCTCAATATCTCGAAAACTATGCCATCGATTTTAAAGTTCTTAGTCTTAAATTGCATGGAACTGAAGGGCCTTTCTGACTACATAAACGTGAAGTGGCCTCCCTTCCCCTTTAACGGGGGAGGGGAGGTACCTTTGTAATTTTAAATGGAACCCCCTATAAAATGTTACATATTTAGATTCTACCGGAAAAACAAGTCAATTTTGTCTGAAACATTTTTTTGTCAGATACTTCCATGATCCATAACAGTTGGAAGTTTAGAGTTGTAGGTACTTGAAGCGCTCGGAAATAGCGTTATGGAATTATACGCGCTTGAGTCCATTGCTTATTCATGAAGAAACACAAACAATAATATTTACAATTCTTGAGTTTGACTCACTTATCTATGAAAACGTTTTCAGTTTAGAGCTGTTATTCAAGCAGTAACATTGTGATTATGGCTACTTTTGACACAGAAGTGAAAATGTTATTAACGTTAGGTGAATGCCAAAAAAATTATCGGCGTGCAGCAGTGATGTTTTTTGAACGTTATGGGATCAAAAAATGTCATGCAACATTTCATAATTTAGAAAAGCTGCTTCGCGAGCACGGTGAATTGTGTAAAAAAAACTCGCAATAAACCTAAAGCTGTCACTAATGAAAATAATAGTGCCAGTATTCTTGCTGCAATTACATTAAATCCTCATATTAGTCAACGTACACTTGCACAAACATCACATATTAGTCGTTCATCGATTCAACGAATTTTGAAATGGCAAAAGTATCATCCATATCACATGGTTTTATCACAAGAGCTTTCGATAGCAGATTACGGTCACCGCGTAAGATTTTGTGAGTGGCTGCAGGGTGTTGTGGAAAATGACTTTTTGTGCAAAATACTTTTTTCCGATGAGGCCACTTTTATGAATTCAGGGCATGTAAATAGACATAATCTGCATTATTGGACCGTGGAAAACCCAAATTGGATGCGATGTGTTCCCTTTCAACATCGATGGTCTTTAAATGTTTGGTGTGGCCTAATAGGAGATTTTGTGATTGGACCTTATTTTTTTCAAGAAACTGTAACATCTGCAAGTTATTGTGATTTATTAAAAAATCATTTGCCTGCGCTTTTGGAAGATGTGCCACTGCACGTTAGAAGAGAAATGTGGATCCAACAAGACGGCGCTCCTCCACATTTTGCAATCATCACCAGGCAATTTTTGAACGAAAAATTTGGGAACAAATGGATAGGTCGTGGGGGACCTCGTCAATGGCCTCCTCGATCCCCCGATCTAACACCATTAGATTTTTTCTTATGGGGATATGTAAAGGACAAAGTTATGTTTGAACCACCGACGACAAAAGAGGATATGAAACAAAGAATACGTGACGCTTGCGCTTCAGTGACTCCCGAAATGTTAAAAAATGTTAGAACAACTTTGATGTTTCGAGTAAATAAATGTTTACAAGCCCGTGGTGGGCATTTTGAACACTTAATTTAAAGTATATTTTATTTCTTCACGAATAAGCAAAGGACTCAAGCGCGTATAATTGCATAACGCTATTTCCGAGCGCTTCAAGTACCTACAACTCGAAACTTCAAACTGTTATATCTCATCATGGAAGTATCTGACAAAAAAATGTTTCAGACAAAATTGACTTGTTTTTTCCGGTAGAATCTAAATATGTAACATTTTATAGGGGGTTCCATTTAAAGTTACAAAGGTACCTCCCCTCCCCCGTTAAAGGGGAAGGGAGGCCACTTTACGTTTATGTAGTCAGAAAGGCCCTTCAGTTCCATGCAATTTAAGACTAAGAACTTTAAAATCGATGGCATAGTTTTCGAGATATTGAGCTGTTCAGAGTTATGTGGGCCACCCTGTATATAATATATTTTCAGTCTTTCACGTTCTGCCGCGTGACACTGGCTACGACCCGCGGCTCTGCTCTTTTATTTTGTTATAATCGATACGTTGTGACTACGATACGTCGACTACGATACGTTTATCGCAGATTCAAGAATTCCCCTACAAATTATATAATTAATTCCTAAGGCGAAATTACATAGAGGCGGAATGTTTATAACAATTTATGCTTTGAAAAGAGTTTTAGAAAAATGATTAGAAGTGTTAGATATAAGACTTGTTTCATATGTAAGTTTAGACAATTATGAAGAGCGTTACGCAAATTTGAAGTACAACAACCTGCAATATTTAAAGTTACAGGAATTTTAGAAAACAGATACCCCAAGTACCAGAATTATATTTTTACAATTTTCACTTACTGTTTTGATTTGAATATTTTTTATTATATTTATGTAAGTTACATTAATTTATTTTTAATTTTAGGCACAAAAAGTGATTTTCCAGATTGCTCAGCACGATTTTTCAGACATTTTCGATGATCTAACAAGACAATGTTTCCAACAAAAGTTTATCAGTATTCACTTTTCTACAAATTTTAAAAAGAAAATCTTTTTGATAAATTACATAAAAAAGGAAGGACACCACAATTTTGTAAACTTTGATATATATATATATATATATATATATATATATATATATATATATATATATATTTGACTTCGTAATAATCTAGCTGGTGTCGAGAGGAATTCAACGACCTATTAAACTATAACATTAAACCTTGAAATAACGCTAAAATAATTTTGACCAGTGCAAATGCGTTCTGAGACCACTGTACAACGGATGGAAAATCAAGAACACAATATCAACGGTCACAGCCAATATTTATCGACAGTGCCATTAAAACGGTATTCGATACTCTTCCCCAACAATAATGAATAACCCAGTTTCGCTAAATGATATTTTTCATCGCTCTCAATTTTCATTAAGCCGCGAAGTACACATTCGTGCCCGCTTCACGAAACAGTGTACCGAGATAAAAAGCACGCGCCAATTTGTTGCTACGCGGAGATATATATATGAAATTTATTAAACAAAAAATCTTGTGGTACTTGCAAAAAGTGAAGTGCCCATCTCGTGTTCATCCGGAACGCGACACGAGGGTTCAAGTTTTTACCAGGTTCAATTTTATGGATGCGTAAAGCCTTCGGCTCATAAAATCTTTATTTTAACACGCTTTACTCGCGTCTTCTCGTTCCATGATTCTAAGCCCATTATCCTATCCGCCATTAAGGGAGTATTCTGGGACTGGATTTTTATAAACTTTTTGATATTTCTTTTCTCACACATTAATGGGTGAAGTGTATCGTTTCGAATTCAGTCATTCTTGTCTTAACTTTTGAAATGTGGTATCGGTGGATTATTGAGATTTTTCCGACTAAAATAAGTTCAAATGTAACGCAAATCAGTCTACTTTTAGCTATGTAGACTTCATACATAGCTATCATATACGTACGCCCATAATTTTGTTATTTACATTGAGTTTACCAAACGAATTCAATTTACGTCGTGTTTGGACTAGTTTTGATCGGAAGAATCTTAACAATCTATAGATGCTATGTTTCAAAACTTAAGAGAAAAATTACTGAGTTTGACATTTTCGTTTTTGCATGATTACCATTTACGGTCGTAGTACCTTACTGTCGATTTTTACAGACAGGAAATGATCCCGAACCCAGAAATTCAAAAAATTATGAAACTTTGTGGATATGTAGTGGGTATATAGATATGTGCCCAAATGCACTTTAGGGGATGAAATCTACCTCTGATACTTCGGCTATTTTTTTCGATTTTGCGTTATGCAATAACTATGAAACTATAAGGAGTAGGAAAAACGTGCCCAGACTAAAGTTGTTCTTTGTAATGGGGACTAACGTCTGCTAAAACATTTATAATTATTTATATGATTATAAAAAATCGAGAAATACCCGAATTTTCAAGGGTTGATTTCACTCCATTAAAGTGAATTTGGGCAGCAAAAAAATATCGCATAATAAATACCTACATGTGCACTACATATCTCCAAAGTTTCATAATTTTTTGAATTTCCGGGATCGAGATCATTTCTTGTGAGATAAGATTCCGCTGAGTTCGAGGCAATTAGAAACAATGAGAGGTGGGGATAGTTCGTGCAAATTTAAGCGTTACAGTTTCAGTCAAATTTAACCGAGCACTACTGTACACGCTTCTTTCGTTCAGAGTTGTACTAATTGATATACGTTATAATAGAATTACGTAATTTACTTACATTGTATTTTAATTACGTAGTAATTGGATTACATTGTACTTGGAATTAAATGTATTTGGATCGCACTGTTAGTTGAAATGTAATGTAATAGAATTACTCGGAAACAGAATTAGAAAATTGTTATGATTCGGTTTCGGAATAGCTTGTTAAAATTTGAGACAATATTAGTAGTAATTGGTGTTGTTTTTGTGATTTAACTATGTAGTTTTTGAGATTTTATCTACGGCCGGTGAAAAAAAGAACTTTTCGAGAAGAACGAGTTCAAAACCAGGTACATAATTCTTCTGGAATCGTCATAACTTTGTCTATTTAATGAACTTAACAATAGATTTACGAGACCCGTCAAAATGACGGGTGCTAAATATTTTAATTTATGATTGTTGAGATTGTACAGATGCATGTATCAATAATTATTCAATAAATTCATTTCGTTAGGCATACATTGCAATAAAAATCAAAAATAATGTATAAAAATTTGTATTCCTATAAAGTAATGCAGAATAGTCACTTGTAGTGCCCCGTAAACCTAATGTTAAGCATAACGTTTTCGAAAAGTATTCTTACGGTTCTATACGTTTGGAAAACGCAAATTTTATAAAATCAATTTTTTACACGTTTACATGATCCATTCCCCTTTATTCGAAATTACATTGTACTTTATAATTGTAAGGACGAATTACATTTTAACTGAATTGAATGAAAGACTTGAATTACGAATTACAATGTAATTCAATTAAAGGAAGGAGCTGAATTACGAATTCGAAAATTATTGAATACAATGTGGTTGAATTACTTTGTAATTATAAGTCATGAAGTAATTAATGAATTTTACACAAGTCTGCTTCCGTTAGGCTACGCCCACGCAGCGAGCTCTCGCGAGCGCAATTGATCGCAGCCCGACTATTTTTCGTCCCCGGGTGCTAAGGACAACTGTTCGAACGTGACACGAACAGCATAATAGCCCGTTGTAAAATTGATCCTTTAAATACATCACCGGGACGCGTCCCTCTGCCCTCGGGAGCGCTAATCGCGGCTCGAGGAGTCCCCGTGTCCCATGGAACGCATAAAAATAGTAACGCTCGTTCTCGTTGGGGACCGCAGCGATGCCTCTTCGTGCTGGAACGTCGACAAATCGCTCGCAACGTGTTGTTAATCGCGCGAGCAGCGAACGCGAGTCCGCTCCCGAAATTTAGGGCCGTTCCAGAAATATCTCACGGGTTTTCGGGGTCGTCCCGTTTAATCGCCCTCCACGCTTCGACCCCGCGGAAAACGCCTCTTAATTGTCCCCCGCGTGGAATGCCCGGCAATTAAGAAAGGTATAGGCGACGGCACGCCATGCGCAACCGTGGAAAAATCGCTGGGAACGACCCTAGCTTTGGACTCTCTGCGGTACCATTTTGTTGTGAGCTCCTGCAAGGTTCCGGTTGGTCGAATCTTTTACTTTATCTGGAGCTCGATTTTTCTTTGCTTCCAAGGAACCGAGTTTCTTAACCTTTTTGCCCCGAGACCTAACTGACTTGTTTTTAATGGCACCGTGACCCAAATGGTTGCTCTGGTAACCCGGGGACATTGTATATTAACCCTTTGCGCTCGGAACTATTGTAACTCGAAAACCAAACATTTCTTCCGATCTAGAATATTTCCGTGCTATATCTGTGGTTGTAAGGAAAAATACCGCATTTCACATGTTTTCAGATTCGAGATATTGTCGTTTAAAATGCTGCTCACTAATTCTTCGTACTATTAATGTTTCCTTGCTTTCTCTTTATAATATAAGTGTGCATTTCTTTCACTTTGCATAATATTGTATATTTGTATAATTAATGTGTGTAATAATAGAAAGAATAGTAATTTTAGTTTTTTAGTATTAGTTTTGCCTAATGCGTATCAACTGAACATTGGACTCCGGTGAAATAGCATTATTTTTTTGAGCCCATAGAATTTGTTTTCATGACTTCTTTTCTGGTAAATAGCTAAATCCTGTATCCTAAAGCTCAATTAATACATAAACTTGAATTTTTTGAAGTTTTTCCTTTTTCGCTAATGTAACCGATGCAATTGACTCGTACATTACTTAAATGTATCATGGTTTATTAAATATAAATAAAAATAATGTAGAAAATATTTTGTAGAATGATGTTGAAATTTTTAGTGGCACCTTAGAGTCGCCAATCGAATGCTAAGGGTTAATCCTCGTGAAACTTTTGACGATTGCATGGTAGCCGTGGATAGAAACGTTTAAATCTGTACATATTTCTTAACCTACATCTTTAAATGAATTAAAAATAAATAAATAATGATTCGAACTAGCTACAAATTGGAATTTAGACGAAACATCTGTAATTCTGGGTCTGGATGAAAATTGTGTTTTACAGTTATGGACAATAAGTACAATATAAAACAATGTCGATATTGGGACAGAATTGAGTGAGACTGGTTCGTTGGATTGAGAAAACCAAAATGTAAAATTAATGTTTTTTATCTGCGTGTTTTATCTAGAATCGTGATGGTTTATCATTCCCCGAGCAATTCTATTCCTGTGACGAATAGTATGAAATGATAAGAAAGAAAGTGACTGAAGATGTTTCATATTTCCTGGAATATCTTAATGCAAGGAAAAGTACATATTTCAGAATCCGAACTGATAGAATGAGACACGTTGAGACAGATATCTTTGTGAAGATCTCCAGAAAGTATTAGAAAACTGACATTATTATTTCAAATAGTGCCATTTTATTCATTCTCGTCCTCTTTGCATAAAATATGGCTACCCACATGTATCAAGAAAATGTCTAAAAAAACTTCCGATATCAACGGATTAAGAAGAACAAAACTATCTGTCACACACAGTATATGATAATCATATTTATTATAAGTACTTACGTGTACAATGAAGTAGGGAAAAACAAATTTCCAATGGTTGGTTTCAAATTTTTTGTCTTACAACTACTCCAATTATAAGGATGCGTTCCATCGTATATTATAACAAAAATACCGCGACATCCAAATGAAATCGATCTTATCATTGTTATAGAGCAACATGTATCATTTTTAGTATTCGATAGATTCGCAGTCAAATATTCCAAATTTACAAGTTGAATGGAAACCTCGAATAAGTGTCCATGTTATGTAATATAATATTAGGTTGGTGCATATGAAATGTCCGATTTGTAACAGTAACGTTAAACAAACATAACTTTTTCCTAAATGCAATTTATTGATCGAAATAAGCACTATTGTAACCAACATTCTGACAACGAATCGCAAGTTTCTTGAGTGTATCATGGTAGGAATTGAATTTTTTGGTTGTTCACATTCTTCGTTCACAAGATTGTCATACTCAGTTTGAGTTCTTTCCATCATCGACGAATAGTGTATTCATTTACCACCACATTTTGATCAAACTTCGCATAATCCTATTGTCAATATACAGGGTGAGTCACCTAACGTTTTCACCTCAAATGTCTTTGTTGTTTTCAAAGATACATTAAATGTCTTCAGTACTATGTTGAATGGTAAAATGGAGCTCACGCGATATAAAAAAATTTTTGTTTTTGTGTCTTTTTTTTAGAGATTCAAGGTCATCTTCATTTTTTTAAATGGAACCATTCTTTTTTAAACACCTACAATGATAATCCCATTCATTACGAATTCAGTGACTATAATTACTCAAGGTCATTCAAGGTCACGGACAAAGATAACGTATAAGATTTAAAATATGAAAGCAGAATACGTTTATTACCAGTGACACTTGTAGTAAACATGCTAAGGTTCTTCAATGCTATTGACTGTTTTCAAACATCCTCTAGCTGATTACGCTGCGATTTATTTACTAACAGTATGTTTCCAAACGCGATTTCGCTATGTCTTACGTATACAAGACATTTGAAAGGAATGAACAATTTTGATGCAGTTGAAAATCGCTTTCATTTTTAGCTATGTTTTTATAAAATATACCCAAAGAAATAGATTTGTTGAATAATTCCGCATGGATGCATCGTTACAATCTCGGTAATTGTAAATTAAAAATATTAGAATCCGTCGTTTCGGCATGTCCCGTAAACATAGAGATAAAGGTCACTTTCGTACCTTAAAATGATAAATTAACACTTTATCTATCGGAAGCTTATTAATAGGCTTCTCAATTAATTAAGCTGTACCAAAAGGAGGCTGAAAAATCTTCTTTTACACAATCATCCCAAACAAAATTATTAGATTACTTTATTGAGGGCTGTTGGTTTATGATTGAAGTTTCTTCTGCTGTTGATGGATCTAATAAAAAATCCTTAGACATGGGTCCAGGACAAAAATCCTCAACAATTATGGAATAATCGCAGATAGATAACGTCTTAATAAATCTGCAACCTATTTCTTGATCGAAACGCTCCATAACGTTTGTATTTTAAGATCGTCATTTCATATGCAACAACCTAATACGTGCAAAGTAGACCTTATTCACCTCGAATAATTCCATTTAGTTGTCGATGGCGTTTGTGACACTGCTTTTTGACTATAAACATTGACTGTCCATGGACAGCGAGAAGAGGCTACCAAGAACCATAAATGAATTAGAATTCGCCTTGGATCAACGATCTCTGCGCATTTTTCAGCATGCGCTGAAGTACAGCCGCAACGGCATGAATACTGGATCAACGTTGCGCCGCAAGAGTCGCAAAGCTCGAGTCCGGCTCTCGCGGTCCGCTTAAGAAAAAGAGATTCCGAAAGTAGGGAAGTCCTTTAATTATCCGTGGGTCTGGTATGCAGGTCAATTAAGAGAGGTGCGGGTCGGAAAAGTGTCGGTGAAAATCTTTGAGGACGGCGAGGCGCAGCGGCGTTATCGCGACTCGCGTTCTGCGAAGCGTCGGGGATGGACGTTTAAGGAACACCACGGCACCGGGAGGATTTTCATGGCGCACGTGCGTCACTTCCTTTACGGCTTTTTAATTAGCCTTTTCCTAGAAGCTAACGACCGTGTGCACCTCTATGAACAGGCACGAGAACGCCAGGAATACGTCGAACGCACACGAACGCGAATGCGACACCGGAATCGTGTCTTGGACTATTTTCGAACGCAATATGGCACCTATTTATTTTCCCCCTAAAAGTAGTCTCCTTGTTGGTGTCCCTGCATTTCGCCTGTCTCGTGTTTCTTCTCCCCTTTAAGTTCAAGGTGATCGAGCTCTTGGCGCGTATTTACGCCCCGGCCCCCGTTGCCATAATTTATTAGTTCGCACTTTCGGAGGACCAGCCGCTGCTTCTGCTCTGCTCCTCTCTTGTGCTCCACAGATTCTTGTAACAAACCCCCGAGAGCCCGTACGCATCCGATCGCTTTTTACTTGAAAATATGAGCTTTGATGTCCGAATGTATCATATATACGAACTCATCGAGCAGCGCAATGGCAAGCTATTTTACTACCTGCGACGCTACGATAACAGACCCTGACGTTCAGCCGACTGGTTTAGTGGCTGTTACGTCGTTACGTCTGTTTAAGTTTCCACGGGTCTTTTCTAACCTGTCCGTATCCTTACTTTTGAATAAATAGTTGCTTTTTACACGGCACTTCCGGCCGGTGAATTTATTTGCGCTACGAGGAACGGCTAATTGGAGGACACTATCGTCCTGTGCTTGCGATCCTTGCTAACCCCTTAGAACTTTCCGGTAAGCGTTGCGTTTTCTCGTTTAGGATTGCAACGAATCAACATCTTCGTGCAATTTAAACTCCTTGTACTATAACATCGAGTCAGACTCGAGATGAAGATTTCGAACAAGATCAACTAATAATGTATGTTATTAATTTCTTTTAAGTAGGGGCATTGCTTTGAATTGTACTATAGTAATTTTTAGGGAATTAGAGAATTGATATCGAGCAATATTTTGCTTCTATGTCTACAATGCTACAAGAAGCACATGTATCCGAGGCGTTTGTATCAGTGGCGGGTTTAACGGTAAACGGACTAAGCGGCCGCGTAGGGCCCCGGTATACCATAGGACCCCGAATTTCGCAGCATTCATTTTTTTTATAAACGAATTCAGTTTATTTACAAAAAATTAAAACAACTTTTTCAATTGTAAATTATGCTTATTTTTAATACCTCGAGCGTTATTTCTAACTTCAGTTTGGGAGCCCCAAAATTTTTACCGCTTAGGGCCTCCACTTGACTTGAGCTACCATTGGTTTGTATAGATCAAGGGGTTAATATTACGACAAGAAATTATGCATAACACTCGGTACAACAATATTAAAGAGATGTTTGCGCAAAGTAAACATCCTCTACCGAGAAGAGTTTCAGAGAACCGTGAGTATCGTACGGTTTCGCGATGAATGAATCCCCAAGCAAGAAACTGCACAACTCGGAAAACAATTTCTCTCGTGTCATCGACTTATCAGACATTGTTACCCACCCACGTGTCCGCCTAATCTATGTTTCCCTCTAATTAAATAGAATAATGTTACGCGTGGGAGACTCCCCCACAATTAACCGTGTTTGAATTTAACAAGAGAATTTCATCATTAGAGGAATACTTCGCAAAACAGAATTTACAGAAATCAGCGCAACACTAACTAACTACGTTGAAACATTCCAGCTTCTCGAGACTCGGATTTCTCAAGGACGTACACAACCAGCCAAAAGTAGGTGCACAAACATAATTCTTGGAGAATCCATGAAATAAAATTTTATTGAACAATATTCATTAAATAATATTATCATAAAGTAGCATAGTTTGGACCAGAATCTAGGTTGAACCACTGTCTACATTCAAAAATAAAAATATTTCTGTTTTTGAATTAATATTTTATTTGTTAGGTACAATTATTATTATTGGTAATGCTGTTGGATACGGACACTGTTATAACTAGCCTACGGTTCTTTATGTAAAATAAAAAATTGCTACAGCAATTACAAGAAGCATGGACCAAGTGAAAATAGTATTCATTCTTTAATGACTTTAATAAGCTGGAAACAATACATCGATATATCAAGTCTTTTAATCTTTCTGTTCTTTAAAATCGCACCTACTCATTTTTGTCATAAATGCATAAAATCCGCAGTCTAGTTATAACAGATATAAAGTAATTTTAAAATCTATAATGTGTGAGCAACCGGCTTCATCATGTCATTTACGGATGTGTACTTTTTGTCCCGGTTTTAATATTATCCGTTCAAAATTTGGAAAAAAATTTCATAATAATCCTTTATGAATGAAACTAAAAAAGATTCAGCTCAATCGGACAAACGGTTCCTGAGATAAAAATTCGTAAGCGAAGCCTATTTTCGCCAAGTTGGGCAAAAATTACGAACTTCGAAGGCCCGTAATTTTTAAACAAATTCTCATCCGGCAAAATAATGCCTTTAACCCCCCCCCCCCCCCCCCCCCGCCTCCTAATTTCACATGAACTACAACATATTTCATTTAGAACAAAATCGCCGATGGTGACGTAAAAAAGTGATCGATTTGGCGTGGAATGACCCACTACATTTTTAGATACTATTAATACATTATTAAGGATTCTATTTTGCAATAGTTTTTACATTTCCTGGCCAAATGAACATTCTACTATCGATTTCTAATGTGACTTTGTACATCTGGATCATTATAAAAATTGAATTTTGTCCAGCTAGATCGTGAAAACAGCCCACAAATTCAGCGTATCCTATTCTTGTACTTTAAAATATTTTCAGATTCAAAATGATGGGCTCCAATTGCTAATGATTTCGTGTCTAGAATTACGAAAGTATCCACATACTTTTGTGCGGCAGTGTATGCACCGGAAACCAACCCCCTGAAATCCGCTCATGAACTTTAACACAGCGATCCCACGCACCGACGAACTTTCCACGGGTATCAGAAATTCATTTGTCCCGCATAAAGTTCGGAACATGATTATTTTCTGTTAACGCGGAACAGGTTTGTAATATTTATCTCTACCTGGCTCAATTAGGTCCTCGTTAGAACTCGCCGGGAGTTTCATCGGTGTTATCATTTCGTTAACAACTCGAAGGCTCCGGTTTTACTACCCCACTCCCCCAGCCTCGCCGTACACCCACCATGTTCTCAATTTTACACGAGCAATTAATGTTTCGTTGTGTCCGCGTTAGTATAGGCATGGCTTCCATGCGCTCGTGATAACCGAAAATTCGTTTGAACTCTTTGGAATGCGTTTCTCGAAGTTGTAATTAGGTAAAGATTACATTGCGAAGTGTTAAGTGATTGTTATTATAATCATTGGGTTGTGTAATATGAAATGTCAGATTTCAAGCCATTTGCAATT
This sequence comes from Sphecodes monilicornis, assembly GCA_913789915.3. Taxonomy (NCBI): domain Eukaryota; kingdom Metazoa; phylum Arthropoda; class Insecta; order Hymenoptera; family Halictidae; genus Sphecodes; species Sphecodes monilicornis. The sequence continues at coordinate 12,251,355 of OU565286.1, read as the reverse complement.
TGATCGTTCTATGTTTAAGATGGTGCGTTAATGGCCGCTAAAGAATTCTCTGAAGAAGTAATGGATGGAGAATTGCAGTGTGTCCCGCAAGAACGTGTCGACGACATTTCTCCAAATATTTATAGGGTAAACTGTACTATTGCTGGCACTGCATTAGTTATTGGCACTTTTGATTGAAACGGCAAATATTAAGAATTCCTGGTATAGTATATCATTTTTTATTGCTTCTTATTTATATTGGAAAGCAACGTTGTAAGTTTTCATAACAGAGTTCCACATATGACTGTTAGCAACGCTGAAGGACATCCGGTAAGACCGACGGATGACCATAGTGCAATGTAAATAGTTTTGATAAAATTTTCGTTTCGAGTAAGTATACTTTATCGCTTTATAACATAATTTCGGACTATACCACATATGTAATAAGTGTGTATATATTTAATTATAAATCAAATAGCCTTTGTAACATTTACTTCTTACTGTTTACCAAATGTGCCAATGACTGTAATATTTGTTTTACGATTGTTATTCACTGAATATATTTCATAATAAAAGATTTATGACTCGTAAAACTGTTTAATTTTGCTGAAAAATCTCTATTAGCTTATAATAATAGCAAGTTAAGCTCGTTTAAACATTTCAAAAAAAAAGATTTTTACTATGATTTTGGCTTAGAGTGCCAATCATTGTACAGTTTACCCTATATTTGTAAAAAAACTAGATATGGGTCGAGTATACGATTAAAACATTAATACGTTTTTACTTAATAATGGATCCAATTTCCTCCATTATCGATCATATTTTCGCAACGTTTTGGTCTGCTTTCCACTAATTTTTTTTCGCACGAAACAAGAAGTGATCTCTATATTTTTCGAATATAGGTCAATTAAAATTCTGAACTTTAATATACACTTTTCTTTATGCTTTTACTTCATAATAGATCAACATTTTTTTGTAGAATTTGTATGTAATGACCGGGATAGCCAGTCGATCCAAATGATACGTTCTGTATCGTGGAATTTGGACATACGTGGCTTTGATGTTTCAAGTCATCATTTTTTGCAAACTCCATGCGCTTCCAGTTTTATTAGTCCAGTATCAGAGCGTATTGGTAATTGAAATGTACTTTCGATTCATATTATATTTTTCCAAAATACATTAAGGTTTTGCAGAGATATCGCTAACACGTACTTGTGGAACAGACTGTATAAGAAACCTTGCCATACAATTTAATTCTAAGGTTCAGAAACATACAAACATCGAGACATACTGTTTCATCTACGAATTGATGCAAAGTAAATGTAAATTGGTTAGGTTGCAATTACATATGTCAGTTTATGGTAGAAAATTATAAATAATCAAGTTTTCCGTACAAAACTTGTGACTAAACTGCGGAACTTGTTCAACAGAAATTGAACACAAATGTATTTCTTCTTTTAATAATTTGAATGAGTCGGAACTAATGTAATGACATTACCCAATTCGTTTAATGGCGTCACAGTTTTGTGTCTTAACTTCTCATTTTCGTCTTAAATCTATAAAATCTGCAATTTATTCATAAGATTTCTAGGACGTCATTTTAAGGTTAGTCAATCAGTAAACCATTTCAATAATTAAATTGTAAATTATTTAAAATCTGACATTTCATATACGTGACTTGATAGCAACATATAATAACATTGAATTTGTTAAAAGCTTACCTTATCCACAAACTTGAGTCTAAGAATGCGATGATAGTTGCCATGATTCGAATTGCTATGTAATGTGTGAAATAAAACAAGAGTCAATTAAGTCTCATTTAGTATACCTCTGGCTGTGTACAGCACACAAAAGAAAATGGAAAATATTGAAAATTGAAAAAAATGATAGCACATTGCATATAATGTTTCTATTTTTTCGACTTTCCTTGTCTTGGAGGCTGTAAAAATTAGAAAAAAAATATATTTTGGCATGATTGTGGTACAGATACCAGCCTGACAAATACTGAAGCCATATGCAATGGTTGAGTTCAATTAATTCAGTATTTTTTGAGATATCGTGGAAACCGTTTCCAAAAACATGTTACTAGACAAACGCATTTAATAACCTGATGCGTTATTAAACGATTTGTTGTTTCGTTATCTTCCCAGTTAGGGTTATAACGATTTAGGAGCATATTCTTAAAATGCTCTACCTTCCATAATTGTTTAAAAAACGTAATGTCTTCTAATTCAGCGGATGACTGTGTGCGCGAGCACGTTCGCTGAACTTTTTATAGAATATCAATGGAACACCGGGAAATTGGTTGCCATTATTCTTGATGTGCATACCGTGGTCTTCGAGGGGCTGCAGGGGCGCGGTAGTCGTGTGTTGAAAGTGCATGAAATTTTCAGTGCCAGCGAGGACGCCGCGATATTCGGTTATATTCCGATCCTGCTTTGCCGATCGCGTGTTATAAGAACACATAAGGGGCGGATGATCGAAGACGAACGGAGAAAGTTTCCGGGGCAACAAGCGTTGCGGCTTTCATCGCAGCGGGGGGAGGCCAACGGGTTGACAAATGAGGCTCGGTGACGTAGCTTCACGCTGTGAACCCCGCTAATTGGACGCGTATTATTAACAAGATGGCGCGAAAGCCCGTCGTCCTGCTCTGCGGGCCTGGGACAGATACGCTTCCCCTAATTACCCGGCAGTTTTTGCCTCCACCCATACCCCTCACCCTCCATCGGACCCTCGATGAAAAGTCGCGGTTAAACTGAATCCATTAGAGATAAATCACCGTCCATTGCGATAACAATCAGAAACGAACGTCCTTTACTATTATACGGATTTATTGCCATCGCGATAGAATCGAGCGACACCTGTGCCCGGGAAATGGCCCGTTCCGTTTACGATCTGGAAACTGTTTTTTGGATTATTTCGCCGTGAGACGGCTCTTTCAGCGGACTCGACATCTTCTCGTGCTTCTGTTTTTCTATTTAATTATCCGACTAACGGTATTGTCTTAGGTTATCCTGTAAATTGTTTCTTTTCTTATTGCACACATCATGTACAATAACTCGTACATTAATATAATAACACTGGTCAACAAAATTAAATTTTTTTTTATCACAGAGAACATTTATATACGTTCTTATAGACTTCCGTGCACATCAGCCGCAGTTTTTGAGAAAGTCGATTTTGAAGAAAAAGTCGAAAAATCAGCTTTCACAATTTTTCGGTTTCAGTCGAAAAAGCCAGACGTAAAACGATTCTGTAGACTCTCTTATATATGATGGTTTTTTTTAATAACTTTTCAAACGTTTAACTCTTTGCGGCACAGGATTTCAGATAATAAAATAGACCCATGTTGCATAGAAATTTTATTGCATTTTAAATGAAACAAAATTGGTATATTTTTATTAATAAAGGTATCACATAATGTAAAAACATAAAAAAATACTAATAGTTTAATTAAATTTGTTGTTATAGGGTGGGACTCAAATAGTCCACCACCACAAATTTAAGCTTTAGCTTTTATTATAAAGCTCTTCAGTTGCTTATATGGAACTAATTTTTATAAAAATTAACTTACTTCTACGATTTTTCACATAAAACCAGGAAAAAAAGATTGTCGCAATAAATCTTCCGCTTGCAACAATTGATGAACCTGTATTGGCATGTTGAATGTTGCCAACACAAGTGAATACATTTGTAACACTTATTGAAGATATTACCAACTGCTCTACGTAAACAAAACGAAATATAAACCTGTGCGCATGTAGCTATTGCAATATTTCAAGGTGGGACTAAAAATGTTCCACCATGCATTACGGTGCATCAAAAAGGTGGGACACTTTTAATCCCAGCGTGCCCCAAAGAGTTAAACATTTGCTGATATCACATAAAATATAAGGGTCTACCATGGAATCGAATCACATCACGTGATAGCACAGACTTCCAACTTTCAATGATCGGCCTTTAAAGTTTGAAAAACATTCCTCGTTTTCGAGATACAAAGCAAAATAAGGTCGCATGTAGCGATGCTCGGTCAGTGGCGTTCAGGCACCGCTCTTTAAGACAATAATTCCTTTAACCCTTTGCACTCGGAGCTATTTCAACTAAAAAATCAAACATTTCTTCTAACCTAGAATATTTCCATTGTACATAATTTTTTTTCATTATATGAGTACGAAACTGATATAGTACCTCATACAATATTTAAATGTTTAGTAATTAATTACATACAAACAAATTTAATCATGTAAACAATATTCTGAATAATGGTGTAACAATTTGTAGCGGCGCCTCAGAGTCGCCATTCGAGTGCTAAGGGTTAACATTGGACTGAATGATTTAAATTTATTTTGAGTAGTGAGAAGGTTTAGGAGGGATTTAAAAAATTTGACGAAATTATCGAGACGCTATTAGGTTGTACCAAAAAGTCGTTCTCTTTTCTAATGTCTATAGTGTGAATTTAGAATAGCCTTCTAACATACAGTGGCCCACAAAAGTGTTCGTACGCCCTTTAAATCAGAATAACTTTCTTAAAATTTAACCAAACCACTTGACTTTTTTTTAGCAATTAAAAGCATTGATTTACTTTTAAAATGTGCAAAAAAGATTTTGAAGAAATTACAATTAGTAGGAATTACATGAAAAAATAAAAGTGGCATTTTTTAAAAGTTTATTATTTCAGCCCGTAATGAAAATTCAAAATGCGCGGTTTGTAGATCTATGTTATTTACACATATGCTGAAAATTTCATCGAAATCTGTTAACAAACACATGAGCTACAAGCGGTTGAAAATTGTGATAATCGCAGTTTTTCACGACTTTTGGTCAGTTTCTGCTTAAAATCCATAGTTTCTTACATCTTTCGATGCGCGTCGTTTTTTTCTGCGTCAACCGATTTCGATGAAATTTTCAGCATATGTATAACTAACATAGATCTACAAAAGGCATATTTTGAATTTTCATTATGGGCTAAAATAAAAAAGTTTTAAAAAGTGCCATTTTTATTTCTACATGTAATTCCTACTAATTGCAATTTTTTCAAAATCTTTTTTGCGCGTGATTTACTAAATCAATGCTTTTAATTGCTAAAAAAAGGTCAATTGGTTTAGTCAAATTTTAAGAAAGTAATTCTGATTTAAAGGGCGTACGAACACTTTTGTGGGCCACTGTATAACTTACAAGCAACTGTTAAATAGATTGTAAACGTTTATAATTCGTGGTTGAGAACTTCTTAAAAAATTATTGAACTGCAATTATAATTTTATCGATAAGCCAACAGACTACCTTTAGGAACATACTTCAATCATTTCTTTCGGGATTATTTTTCAAAAGAACATTTCTAAGTTCTTTTTTAACATAACACAAGTCATTGAGAATCGTGCTCATATGCCACCTGTATGTAATGTAGGTGCTAAAGCAAGCAAATAAATATGAACGTAAATAAATAAAAACTTATAAATGTATGAAACATTAACAAGAAGACAATCTGTTTGTGCATATTCACAACTGAAGGTTGCTTTTTACGATCGATAGAAAAAGATCACATTTCTACAGACTTCTGCATTGTACAGTGAAATAAGTGACCTCAAGGTATTTCAAAAGAATTTGGTTAATTACAGTCATGTGAAAGAGAAAGAAATTTTTATTCAACCTAATAAATACTACAAGATAGATTAAGAAAGAAAATAAATGTCTATTTCACTCCAGTTAGTTGCAGTTGAAGTAGAAAATGTTTATTTTGCATGAAGATCCGCTACCTATCTATGTATAATGAAGTACAACGAATCGAAGCTCAAAGCTTTTGACAATTTTCCTGCTTTAGAGAAGCTCTCGGTTTTACTTCACAGCTGGCAGCTTTGGAGAATCCCGTTTATATTTTTCTCCATGGGGAAGCATTTAAAAAGATTAGAATATAGCGAGGCTTCGAAAAATCTATTTTTAACTCCAATGAACATGCTCGTTCGAGCTTCGAGCGACGATTCAAGAGCTCAAACGTAATTGCAACGGCACTACCAGCGCGGCGCCCCCGCGAATCTGCGTGTTCACAGTCTAATTCACAAAACCCGGGCATCCAGACGAACTTATCGCACGCATTAAGAGCTCCGTTAAATCGAAGATAACGCCCATTGAAGGTAAGCCCATTAAATCCAACGGCCGCTTATTACGATCTAATTCGTCCGCGTCGTCGAGCGACATCTTCGATTCGGCGCTCGCGCGAGGAGCAAGAGAACACCGTGCACCAGTGGGAAGGTTCCACTTAGTGGCAAATAAATAATTCAAAGTGGCGAAGCAAGGGTTTCCGAACGCTGGGAAAAATAAAACAAGCCAATAATCCGCGGTCGACCGAAAGACGCGGAATAAAGAATGATTGAACACCGTGTTGCGGTCGATTATTACCGCGACGTTCAGAAATTAAACAATTAATATTCTAGAACCGATGGACCGGCCCGCAATCTGTCGCGACGAGCGTCGAAAAGTCTGACAACAATTTCTGTACAAAAACCGTTGTTGAAATTATCATGACGCTGTCGAGAGACTCTTTCTCCGTCCTCCATCTTGGTCCAGGCGAAAACAAACCAAACACTGTCAGTTTCTAAAAGTTTCTTTCCTAACGTCCACATTTAATATTGTTAGATACTATCAGCATATGCAAACCATGCAATCATCTGTTCGGTAATGTTTTATTATTGCCTATGCTTCCTCTTACTTAACCATGCCATACACTTTTTAAAAAATATTATTTCTGAATTTGCATTGTCTGTATCAATCGAAAACTCTGCTGATCCCTTCCGTGTGCCCTTGTGTATCAGTTTGTCAAATTTTATCGAGCTGCGAATGTCTGAATATGTGTTATATTAGGCTGTTGCATATGAAATGTCCGTTTTGTAACAGTAACTTTAACAAACATAACGTTTCCATAAATAAAACTTATTGTTTCAAGTAAGGACCAGTGTAATCATCATATTCTATCAACAACTGACAAGGCTTTCGATTATACTGCGGTAAATATTAAATTTTACAGTCGTTCACCTTCTTCTTTTATAAGATTGTCATCTCTGTTTTTAAACCTTTTCTATCATCGACTAATAGTGCGTTCATTTACTACCACATTTTGACTAAACATCACATAATATTAATGTAAAAAGAATACAGGACGTTCACGTCGTCTGATATTGAAATAAACTTTATATAAAAGTAAAGTTCGATATGTAAAGAGACACTGGAGATCATAAAATATTACCTTTGTGTCTATCATATGTTTTGGACATCATGGGATTGTTGCTGACGTCGAGACGAATTCTACAGTGTACTATGACCTTGAAATGACCTCAAACTCGAAAATTTTGTGCAAACGTAATTTTAATGAAAAATGATTTCTTACAAAATAAATCAGGTTACATCACATGTTCGAACTGCGATTCATCTTCTATGATACAGAACTCCGCTCTTTGTATTAGATTTCTCGTTGTCACCATAATTAATTAGGGCGTCTCGGTTTATGTTTACCTTCGTCGCTTCCCATATTATGTTTGTATTTATTACGTACGCTTCAGAATCATTAGTTTGTCATCGTTTCATTCATCTAATCAGCTTATTGGCAGTATTGCTTCAGTCGTAGTTCAGTGTATCACGATTTTATCTTTCAGAATGAGTAAGTTTTCAAATACAGAAAGATGTAATATGTCATTTGTTTAAGAAATAATTTTTCATTAAAATTACGTTTGCACACAATTTTCGAGTTTGAGGTCATTTCAAGGACATAGTATAATACACTGTTGAATTCGTCACGACGTCAGCAACAATCCTATAATGTCCAAAACATATGGTGCCATTTAAAAAACTCAAGGTGACCTTTGCTTTTATACGTAAAAAGCATTTTTTCAAATTTAAGAATATGCGAACATGTAGCTCACCAAGTACTGATAAACTTTTGTCTAAAACATTGTTTAATCGCACTACCGGAAATGCCTAAAAAATGGTGACATAACTTAACGGGAAGACCCTGTATAATAAATCCGTAGATTATAATATTATCTTTTGATTAAAACACTTCATAACATTTGGAAAAAACAAAGGGTGGACGTGAAATTTTTCATTCAATTGCAAAGATCTAGCATAAAGAAATTCGAACTACTTCAGCATGACTTTTCCTTGTAACTTCTTCTTGCCTCCAAAAGTGAATTCGGAGTTCAAAAGGCGACGCTTTGACTCTGTAGAAGAAGTTCGCGTAGAATCGCAATGGACGCTTCACGCGAAGAAACTAACGCGAAGACTCGACGGTAATGATTTCCAACAACCGGTTAAGGGATTGCAGAACTGTTAGAATCGCTATAGTAATTCAGAAAGGAACTACTACGAAGGAAATGGAAATCAGTTGGCTGATTAATAGAACCTTTTTGAATTCAGTCTGGTTTCTTTCCATTTCTGGGTACATTGCCAAATCGCGGAGTCACGCGATCATGCTTCTACTAAATTGCGTGTAGCGCGCGTTAAAATATCCGTGGCTCAATGAAAATTGGCAGACTGATACCACGCCTCGTACATGAATAGTCTTTCGAAAATTACAGTGTTGTTCTAGAAAATTCGTCCGCCGTATAATAGTTCGCGTTTTCAGTTTGTTGCAGAACCACGCGAACACGGCTCTACTGAATTGGTTATGGCATTAATTAGTAGAACATACGGTGGCTCACGAAAGTATTCGAACGCACTTTAAATTGGAATAACTTTTTTGAAATTGGACCAAATAATTCGACTTTTTCTTTGGCAACTACAAGCATTGATTTACTAAGTGGGACTACAAAAGATAGGTCTACAAAAAGTTTTAAAAAGTGCCATTGTTACTTTTTTATGTAATGCTTACCTATTGCAATTTTTTCAAAATCTTTTTTGCACGTCATTTAATAAATCAATGCTTCTAATTGCGAAAGAAAATGTCAAGTTAAATTGTGCAATTTTAAACAAATTATTCTGATTTAAAGGGTGCTCGAATACTTTCGTGAGCCACTGTAGGTATCCCGAAAATATTCCAAGAACTTAAAAACAGTATTGTACTACTTTCGACTTATTACATAGTCAACATTTTATCCACCGGAATTCATTTGTGTTTTACCAAATGGAAGCTTAAAAATCTCCTTTTACACAATAATCACAAACAAAATTAGTAGATTGCATTATCGAGGTAGAGTTGTTGGTTCACGATTGAAGTAGCTGTTACTGTTGAGGGATCTATTAAAAAATTCTTGGCAATGGGCCACAGACTTCCGAAAATTATAAAATTATCGCCGGTAGACAATGTATTAAAAAAAGAAATAAATGTATACGTAACTTCTGTATTTTGTAACGAATGCAGACAATTTTTATTTTGCATAAAAATCTGCTAGTTATAACCCATAAAGGTGACATTCATAGCTCGATGAAATTTCACAAAGGTGATTGTAATAAAATTAGTAGCACTGAATATCAATTTATTCGATCTGAAATGAGCTAAATCATAAGGTAAGGTGCAAAATTCATTACCAAGTAACTCATAATAATTGCTAATAACTCTGGTCGTTTATATGAATAAAATAGAGAATATTTAAAACACACAAAAATCACGCGGTAGTCCAATTGTAAGTGTTGACCATGTGGTGATTAATGTTGTCTACCGTGCTGTTGACGTAGAAAATTTTTATTTTTGTATAAAGATCCGCTATCTAGTAATCAAATTTTATCTAATAGCGAAACTGACAGAGTCCGGTGTCTTTTTGATCACACCTCCCATGCTCCATGAACTTTCGCAAGCTTCGACGAAGATGGTCCTGGCCCCCGGTCACGTCTAATAAACGTTCATCCATCCTCATCGCGTGTTCCCGACATTCCGACGAAGTTCAAGAGGATTCCGAGAGCAGTAACGGTCCTCCACGAATCGAGAAAGAAAGAAACTAGACGGCAAGATGCAGCACAGCGAAAAAACCAGAGGAAAGACGACTCTAGACTCCCGGTTAGCCCCCTACCACCTTCCTTGAAATCCTAATTTATCAATTAGAGCGAAAGGAGAAAATGTGCTTACACGCGGGACGATTTTAGGTCCCTGACAAAGATTTCGACGCAACCGGACCCTCATATTTCACCCGGTGCTATTATTAATTTTGATTTGTGGTTGTTTTAACCGATGTCACGTCGCGGCGCCTATCAATCTACATTTAATGTCGCTCCGTGGAGCTTGCGGTCGCGTTTGGTCTACATAGATTTGTATGGGATAATTGGACGTCTAAATCTTTAATTTGGAACGCCTCTGCTTTATGATTGGCTTTAATTGTTGCATTGTGACCGGGCTGCAGATGTTTGTAGATTCACGAGCTATACTAATTTTTGGAAATTCTTTCAATATATATGATATATAATATATAATGTATAATTCGTATGATGTTTAAGAATTTTCACACTGTCTTAATAGATTCGATTGAAATAGATTAAACAGAAATGGAGTGAGCAAGTATTTTGGCTTAAGAACACTTCATTTTCCATTGTACTAAATATCACCGTCTCCGTACAAACTATAATATTCACTCCAGGATAACCTAAAAGATAAGAAAATACTAGACTTAATTGAATTTATTAAAGTCACCGAATTGATAAATAAAATAATGTAACCTATTCTTAACCTAGCAGTTAATGCAACATACAACTCTATTTAAAAAAGAGGTATTTTGCTTATGCACAGTCGCAGTTTTGTATTGAAACTTAAATAAAAGGTGAAATGGAAAGAGACAAAATTTAAAATTTATTGAATCTTTGCATCGTATTTCTTCTACCTCGTAGAAGTTAGCCCCCCACTTATAACATCATATAATTTTAATAGTTGTGCTGAATTGTACTATGTTTGTGCTACATTGTGCTCGAATATTAACACTATAATATAAAAAAATTGCGATAAAAAATGGAGATAAACGATTTTTACAGTAGCCCCTCACTTTTAATTTTTTTTAATTTTCTCTGCTGTGCTAAGTGGTGCTACGTGGTTTTACGTTGCTTTTTTGTAGTCGTTTGAGGGTTAACAGTTAATTCACAGTTTAAAAAAGAAATTGAATTTAATTTGATCCATGCTACTTGTTTAAAAAGGATACACAAAGGTGCGTGACATTTTTGACGCATTGTGGCTAAAAATAAAATTAGATTAAAAAATGTTGCTATATCGGTACGTGTACTTGAAAGTTACACGGAGCTGTGGAGGGTGAAATTTTCGATTGCCAATTTATTTTTTAATGAAAATCTCGGAAGTCGGAGGGAATTTTTCATGAGGGACGCAGGGATATTAAAAAGAAGAGTTACAAATTTCAGGTAAACGGTCGAAGAAAGACGAGGAGGAGGATGAGAAAAAGGGGGAGACGTGCCGACAGAAATCGTCTGAAGTTCTCCGACCAGAGGGGCTGATTCGTGTCGGTCATTTGGGGTGTGAAAGTAAAGATAAGGCCCGGGCTCGCCCGCTTGGCTCCGGCTCGGGATCGTAAATTTTTACGACAACCACGCCGTGTCAATGTTTCACGAAATTCCTGAAACCGCCGGCGAAAAATCAAACGAGGCATCTCGGGGATTTCGACGCTTCCGTGGCCCTACCTTGATCGTTATCGCGGGACCACGATTATCTCGTTTATTATGCAGACGGCCGGTCTATTACCTTAGCCGCGAATAAATTATCGCTTCCCTTTTCTTACTTTCGATCGACCTTTCGCTTACCTTCGATCATCAAATTTAATGAAAATTAAGGGGAAATGTAATTCAATTTTTGTGGTGGAGAAAATTATTTCTCTTATGCAGTAAGATCGATACAGTCAAGCGAAAGAAGATCACCTAGACGTGACCAGTAGACTGGTCATATTTATGCAAAATAAAAATTGTTTGGATGAATTGCAAAAAGCAGGGGACGGATTTTTCTTTTTTCATTAATGATTTCAATGAATGGAAAATAATATATCGACTTTCTTAGATTGTTTCAGTGTCTCTACTACTCGAAATAACACCAACTCGCTTTTGCCATAAATGCATAAAATCCGCAGTCGATCGGTAGACTGCAGATTTTATTATATTTATGATAGAAATGAGTGGGCAGAATATGAAACAGTGAAAATATAATAATAATTGAAGAGGAGGAAACAAATTTTTATTTGATGTCATTTTGCATAAAGCCTGCAGTCTAGTGATCAGATAATATTTGAATGATCTTTTTGTATTTAGTTAATAGTGTAAGGTGATTAAATATTTAAACATCTACAGTTATGACATTTTTCTGGTTGAAATGACACCAAATACGGCGCAATTTGGATCATGTTCACTTGTTTAATCTACGATACAGTGAAACGTGATCGGTGAAATATAAGTGTTCGGACGGTAAAACAGCTACCTACCTAGCTACAGTGTTAGATTAAATCTTTATTATAATTTGTCCAATAAACCGTGTTATATGGATCGCTTTACGATATTGAAGGATAATGGAAAATGCAGATATCGGTTCGGATGATCGAGGTTCTACTAATTCGTCGATTAACCCACCAACAGCGGAACCCGAGTCTATGTAACCCGGGTTATCAAAATCGAAATTTAATTACTTAGGTAGGTACTGATATTTGGTCCCCTCAGGGTTTCAAATCCATTTTACCATTCTCCCCCTTCTTCCACTTTGTCCACTCTCACCTAACGCCAATATTCAGCCTATTTCAGCCTACTTTTCAGCGGGACCTACTGTTTATTACGGTAGGTTCCGAACCATAATGGTCAACGACGCAGTATAATATCACATAGAAGAATATTTCCATTGGTGACGGCGGTGGGATTTGAACTCACGACCACATTGCTTACATTGTTTGTAGTCACGCGCTCTATCCACTGAGCCACTGCGCGCCCCTAAGTTTAATTATTCATTTTCTGGAATTAAATGGACAGCTGTTACATTACAAGAAAAAGGAAGACTAACGTGTCTACAAGAAAATATGTTTTCAAGAATTGCTAAATAAAGCAGTGAATAGCCATAAAAATTATCACTTATGTAGTTGTAAGGGTGGTTAGCTATGCGATGATTAAACAAGCACGTATGCGCCGAACTGTGTCATGTTTGGACTCATTTTAATCAGAAAAGTGTCACAAATACGTTGGTAACAGCTTCATGAAGAAGCAATGTTACATTTTTCATAGCAATGTGCGAGATCCCGAAATTTCGGATATCCCGAGCCCCAATCGGGATCCGATACTCATCATTCCGTTATTGACTGCAATTTGATTCATAATTGCAGCAAATGCGCGGTACGAAAATTAAATGCTTTCATATTAAATGGACAGTTTGAAAAATTATGTTTCGAATCAAAGATCGGTTCCCGACACTCTCGGATACCCGAGCATATTTATGGGTCGGACAAACTTTCGAGATCTCGCCCGAGCCGACACAAAATTTCGGGAACACCACACTTCCTTAATCTTGTAACCATTAAGCTTCTGAGCCCCTAAAGGGTTATATCGTGTAGTAATGGGGATACATTTTTACAAATATCACGCATGTTTTAGTATATTTCGACATTTTCTGTAATGTTATATTATTCGGACGCGGATGCGACCCACGTGAATTTATTTCGAGCAACCGAGTGATTATTATTTGATCGATAAATCCGAGTAATCCCGGGTGATCGATTCACCTTGCGGCGATTCACGAGGGAAGCGCTGGTCGTGGCGGGTTGCAGAATTTATGCAGCTGGGCGGCTATCAAAGGCAAACAAAACGGAATACTAAAAACCAGTTTGAAACCGAGTTTCGGTCGCAGTCAAAGACTAATAATTCGCGAGGGCGAAGTTAAAGCACGCCGATCCGCATAATCACGAGGAGACGGCGCGACGCAGCGCGAGAAAACGTCAAGGCATCGTCGTCGGCCGCGTTTTAATCGCTTTAACATCGCGGTTACACGGTCCAGAAGAAAATAGATCTAATAAGGCCGTGGGTGGAAGGCCACAAAGGCCAGCCTTCTCGAGAATCAATTTCATTTTTCAATTTCGCCCGGGCCGGCCCGTGGAAGAGAAAAGCCAGCTTCGGAGGCGAGGAAACGTACCATTTTGCGTCTTACGTATAGACGCGAGTAGGAGGATCAGGAGCTTTGCTCTATGATTACGTGGGCTAGTTCGAAGCCGGACAGACAATAACGCAACCCGACCCGACCTAACCCAAATAACTTCATCTTGCCCAATAATATTGGCCGGTCTGATATTTCCAGCGTCGGAGATGGCGCAATCCCTCGACCGAAATCTACTAGGGGCCACTAGAAAAGGTACACGTCGGAAATGAGATTTTCATCGGGATCGGATATATGTATAGATAGGTATGTGTGTTCCCGCGTGTACACCTATATGTATACATTGTGTATACCGATGAACGTGTGTATGTAATGTCGACGCTTCCTTTTTAACGTATCATCCGCGTTGTCGATAAAGCCCGCATCGGGACACGGCTCGGCATCCGCGTGCTTATTTCGGAAAATATTGGCAGACACGCGCGCTAAACTCGAATATTCGACAATTCCTGGTCGTTTTCCTCGCCATGGAATCCCAGGGAATTGTACACCGTCACTGCGTCATCGAATCGCAACGAGGTTCGTTATCGATATCGGTTTCCGCCACGCGTCCGATGATTTGAAACCGGTTTTTTTACACACCGCAAAAACTCCCTCTCCCCTGCCTCCGAAAATGTTTAATGGCTACTAATGAGGCAATTAAACGACGGAAACTTTGAAAATGTTCGATGTTTTCGATCCTTCTTGTTTGCGATGTTGCAACATGACTAAATACTTAAGTCGTGTCCCATGGAATTCACCGTTACGAATTTTCCCGACACGGTTTTCACCGACAATAACTTTGGCCGAAAACACACAAATTTTTTTTTAATTTTTTAATACCTTTGTTGCCAAATAGTAAAATTATTGTAGATCCTTATGTTTTTGTAAGATCACAGATTAATATACATCTAAAGCATAGAAGTATGCATAGAAATTATAAAGTTGCAAGATTATAGAATATGGAACTTTGAGTGACGTACACTGTGGCAGACTCTGCCATATTGAAAATTCTTGACACTCGAGTCTCTCACAATTCTTTTAGCAACATCTAACAGCTGGACCGTAAATTTTTCAAACTGAGAAACTAGACTATAATTATTGCTTCACTCTGCTTTCTCCGATGTTTGTTCTGCGAGATTCATCATTTCCAGAAATACTTTGCACATGCGAAAAGCATAAGCGTCTTTCGTGTCCCCAAGCGTTGAAAAAAGGTCTCGTCCCGTAAACACGCAGAGTGTGTTCTAACACACCGTTTGCCGGATCGTTGACGAACGATCGATCAATCGCGCGATGGGGGAAATGAAATTAAAGAAGATAGTAAGAGGCCGTTTCACCGGCAAGAAATTTAAAGTCCCTCGGCCGGTGGTCAGGTGTAAAAAATAAAGCAGCAGGGGCCACGGTGAGGTCCCTTCTGATCGAGCCCGTAAAAAAGCGAGAACACCGATGCGAGTACAAAACAATACCCTTCGCAGCAAAACTCGAAACGTCGCGTCGTCGCGACCACCACGGGCATCGCTTAAAAAAGAAGGAACGTCTTGGCCCGGGCGAACATGGCAACAATTTATTAAGGTATCCTTTTCCACCGCGGCTGACAAGTCCCGGACAAATTGAGCGTGCGTTAACTCGATGGATGAATACATTCCAGTTGATGCGACCGAGGGACTCTCAGTGACTCTCAGCCAGAACTGTATAAAATTACAATTGAAACACTTCATGAATTATAATTATAAAGTAATGAAATTACATTGTATTGGATTATTTCGTAATTCAATATCACGTCTCTCGTACAACTAAATTAAAATGTAATTTCGAATTAAAGGGCTGTATCATGTAAACACGTCAAAAATCGATTTTTTTCAAAATTTACGTTCCTCAAAAGGCAAACTAAATGAGACTATTGATTGATTCTGTTTGTGGCAAGCATCATCTTCTTAGACTCAAGTTTGTGGATAACGTAAGTTTTTCAACAAATTCATTGATCATTTTTATACATATCTTGCTATCAAGTCATATATATGATA
The DNA here is from genome assembly GCA_913789915.3 of Sphecodes monilicornis. NCBI lineage: Eukaryota > Metazoa > Arthropoda > Insecta > Hymenoptera > Halictidae > Sphecodes > Sphecodes monilicornis. The sequence goes on along the minus strand of OU565286.1, from coordinate 12,235,287 downwards.
TTTCAGATTTAAAGTAATTTACAATTTGATCGTTGAAACAGTTTACTGATGGAATGATCACTTGCCTTAAAATGACATCCCAGAAACGATATGTGTACACTGCGGATTTTCTGGATTTAGGACGAAAATGAAAAGGTGAGACACAAAACTGTGACGACATTAAAGGAATTTAAGAATGTTATTTCATTATTTTCGACTTACTCAAATTATTATTAGATGAAATATATCCCTGATTAATTTTTAGTCTGTCTAGTCATTACACATGAACGATTGAAAAAAAAACTTCTTCATACCCCTCATAAAATTGGAAATTCGTTTCACTGACACGAAAAAATGAAGCGATCATTAATGAGTATTTCCTGGGTCGAAAAAACGGATTGTGAAGTCTCTTAATGATGGCGAGCTAAACTCGATGACTGCAGCATTATGGCACGAAGTGGATACTTACGAACGCAATTGTTACACGAAAGAAGACTCGCGAGCATTTCGCTTGTTGGAGTATAAAAATACTAACGTTCAAGAAGCTTCTACGAAATTGGAATCGCGGGTGGAGCGCATACCCTTAATGAGTAAAACACGTGTGTTTCCGTGATGATTTGTCAAAAAAAAAGGAGAAAGAGAAATGAGTACGAGAGCGCCGGGGGTAACGAGAATGTCGGTGCGGTGTGTCGGTGTGCTCGTAAAATAAATGGCGCAGCTTTAAATACGTTATTCGAAACCGAGCCCGAAATTAAGATTCTATCTCCGTTCAGAAATCGCTAATTCTTTAGAGAGGCGCACGACGTTTTCGGACAGTTATCGCGACGGTTCTTAATTTGACATAATTTTATCTGTTATCGTTCGAAGCTCGCTCGTTAATTACGCCCACGCACGCGTCGAAAGGTGTTGCTAATGTCGCCGATAAATATCGATAGCTTGCGTTTAAATCGATGCGCCGGCATAAACAACTGTGCGAGACGTGGTTAGAAAAACTATCGGCACGGTATGCTGAGCTCGGAAGGCCGTTTGAGATACAGAGACAGGTTTATGAGACGGCTCAACGCTGTCACGCTTTGAGAACACCGAAGTGGCGACACTTCGGAACTATGCGGCATATGTAACCTTGTCGTCACACGTGTGAAGTCTCTGACTGACTCAAATATCTACTGGATACAAGATTTCACGATTAATCTGCGAAATTGTATGGAAAATATACCACTATCATTTCAGATTATTTTAAAAGTGGTTTAAGTCCATTTTCTCTTCTTTCGAGGTAATTAGAGGTTGTATTTTATTCGATTCAAAAGTATAAATAAAGTGTACAAAGTTTGGCAATGTTTCCATGAATTTAAAAATATTTAAATTGATTACATGAATTACTTTTATGTGAATTTAACTAAAATAATATATTTTTTCTGGGTCGTCAATGGACTTACATCACTTTCATAACCAACCGTTATGCAATTTCATTTACTTACGAATTTTAAATTGATCGAAACATATGGATATTTTAAAATACTAAGTGTGAATTGTTTATAAATAAAAAGTTTACTCTAAATTATTTATTAATTTCGTGATTACCCAAATTTTTCTAAAAATGGACTTACAGCACTTTTAAAGTAAATAGTCCATTTCACAATACAATAGGACCTCGCGTATCCGGACACGTCACACAGCAGGGCAAATGTCCATTCTACGTCGAAGAAAACTCAGAAATCGATCTACGTTGTTCATGGTATGTGCATCCAAATATTATAATGAAACTTTTTTAAAAATTTATGACAAAATTTGTAATAAATAACACATAATGAAGTTCAATGTAATTGACACATAATAAGTGAATATACTGTGGACTCCCGTAATTGATTAAACGTACTTTAAATCAGAATAACTTTTTTACAAGTGGATCAAACGACTTCAGTTATTCCCTAAAGCTAGAAGGATTAGTTTCTTACAATACATGAAATGAAAATTTTGAAAAATTGCATATGGTCGGAATCGCGAAGAAAATAGTTGATTTTTGCAACCTTTATCTGAGCCTGTACTGAAAATTTAAAAAATACATTTTATAGACTCAAATAAATTATATACATACTGAAACTTTCATCGATACTGGTTTATTAGCTATAAACCATTAAAAGTGGAGAAAATTGTAGTTTTGTCACGATTTCCGATTTATAACTACGATTTTAAATACTTTTATGTGTTCTTAATTATATAATAATAAATATAAACTAGAGGAAGATATGTCCGTTTGTTTATATGAATTTTATCTGTTTAGAATGCATACATTCGTTTCTTGACGACAAGGTGTCTCGAGATTCTTACAAAACTTTAAAAAATAGGACAAGCAGAGTAGCGATATACTTTCCAAAGTATGATTAAATACTTATACTATGTACTCATAATAAAAAGTACATAAAGAAAAGTTTCATACCGTGGCTCTAATAAATCAGTCAACCACGTCGTGCTTGCAATGCACAAAACTTGTCAAAAGTAGAAATCAATTTTTTCGGAACTCCAGGATCAGAAAACCGTTCTTTTGCATAAAAAGTAGTCCACTAAAAATTACCCGAGCACTTCAATAATGCCGCAGCATCGTTCAAGCTTTACCTCATGCTCGGAAAGTCGTATATCCCGAAAAGCAGGAGTGTATATTTCGTTAATACCTCGGGAAAGACGGGGAAGCTCGATTCCTCGGTTTGCTGGGCACAGAGCCGGCTGCACATTTAATCAAGCCCTCTTTAAGGATAACACGAGCCGCGATAAATCGAGTATCTTTTTAACAGAGGGGGCGGCGACACTTATGGCAGCCAGAGTAGTTAGGCGCCGACGGAGATCATCGTAGTCTCCGGACATGTGGCCGGATTTTAGGGCACAATCGTCGAAAAACATCTGTCCTTCGCGTGAGTCCTTCGCAGGACACTGCGAGAAGAGGGGGCTGCTGCATATTTATTTCGGTGATTCCCTTTCGACGAGGAGCCTAAAAATTGAATGCTGCCATAAATCATCGCCGATAAGAGAACGAGTTCTTAATGTGAGGACATCACCGCTACCAGTGCCCCGAACTTTCACGCGTCCCGCCGGTTCCTCTCCTCTTCTCCTCCTCCTCTTCGTCCAGTGTCTTTCTAACCCCTTTTCTGGACCACCTCGTCCGTCTTGGAGTCCTCACGATTTCTCTCTCTCTCTCTCTCTTTATCTCTCTCTTTCCCTCCATCTCTCTCATTCTCTCTTTCTCCGTTCTATCGTTCCGACTCTATCGGTACGTAGCATCTACTACACCTCGTCCGCTCCATAGACCGTCGGTTTGTGTTCCTTGTATATCCTCCGCCGCGAGATCAGATAAAAAGCAAGCGAGAGGGTGGGAAACGAAGTAGAGGAAGGACTCCGGCTTAGTTTGTCACCATCGTTTAAAGGAAGGTGGGGCGAGGAGAACGTGGCCGGCGAAGGAAGGAACCCGCAGGATTTATTGGACTTGTCTTGGAGAAGAATCAAGACTCGTTGTGCTTGCCACGAGACCAGTCCTCCACCAGAAAGCCAATTAAATCGGTCGACAGTCCCAAAAGATTCTGAGTCCTCCCGGCTCCTACATCTCCACAGGTCGCGTTCTCCCTTTGCTTCTCTGACCAGCAGCCTCTGTTAGCTCCTTCTCTCGCTCTCTGTATCTTCGTCTTCTTCCTCCTCGTGGCTCGCCACCCTACCACTGACCTTTAATCCTTCTCGCGCGCTTCCTTTCTCGCGAACTTAAATCGGACGTCTTATCTCCCGACCCGATACGACATGACTCGCGACTAATGTCCAGCCAGCCGGCACACCGAAGAGGATTTCGTGCGGCCCAAAAGACGCGTCCGGTCCCGCAGAAGAAAGCTGGATAACTGTCCGTATTTTTCTGGGAGATTGATCGGCGAGCCGGCAAAAAGACCGAGACCTCTTTGCTTTCTTGCTCTCTGTTCAGCCTGAAGAAGAAGAAGGCGGAGTCACACGAAACGGCTGCCGCATTCGGAATGTTTCGCGGTCGAAAGAAAATGATGGGGTTCGGCTCTAATATCCCCGGAGAGATATATCTTTATTTTTTCGTGAGCCGTCGATCGGGTAAATTACTCAAAGAGCTCGACTCCGACGCAATGCGATGGCGCGACGCACGAAGGGAAACACGTCCCAGCGCTAACTCGGACTCGTCCGCGATACACTTCGGTCAACGAGGATCGCTCGTAACTGTTAGCGGTTTTCGAGCGGAGTCCGGATGAGGATAACGGTTGTTCGCCACCGCAAACCGCGGACTCTGTCCACTAGACATCTGACACGTATCCAAATAGAATCCACGATTCCCAAGGAATGCGCGTTACGTCCGGGCAAAACGGGGAACTTTGCGGATGGGTTGCCCTGCAAGGAATATACGTCCACTGTGTAGGCAAGCATTATTGCGAGCAAATTTCCAAAGTTTCGGATACCAAAGCAAAATTCTTGCGTTACAGGCTAGCGTTTCTTTTTCAGGAATTGCATATGTGTATAATGAGAAGACTGCGGATCTTTTTGCAAAACAAAATTTGTCTGTATCAATTGCATAATAATCTTAATAAGGTGAAAATGATATATTGATCATTTGAAATCCTTTTCATCCTTGCACCATCTTAAATTACGCCTACTCATTTTTGTCATAAATGCATATAAAATCCGTAGCGTAAAAAATAAACGTAAAGTAAAAAAGTAAAAGAAATTTCAAATTCAATAACGGTTGTCTTTCATTTTCGTATGTGGTATCAATGAATTGTTGGGATTCTTCCGATTAAAATGAGTCCCAACACGACGCAAATTGGTCTATTTTTATGGTCTTCAAACATAGCAATCATCCGTAAGTCCTTCATTTTATTTACATCGTGTCTATATAACTAGTCCGATTTACGTCGTGTTTGGACTCATTTTAATGAGAAAAATCTCACCAATCTACTGACACTACGTTTGAAAATACAAACATGATTGAATTCCAAATTTTTTTTATTGTACGATTACAATTTACGCTCGTGGTACCTTTTTAAGGTACGCCTGTCTCCTTTCCTCTAGCAGTTCAATTCTCTTTCCCTGTCTATTGAGACAAGTAGTCAGCGACTGTAAGAAACAGGAGCCAAATAGAAATCTCATTTTTCCTTTAATGATATGAATAAGAGGAAAATAATGCATCGATATTTTTAAACTCTTTTAATCTATTCACTGTTTTATACTTCACCTACTCATTTCTCTCATAAATGCATAAAAGCCGCAGCCTAGAGATAAAGTTCCGCTGCGCTCGAGACACTAAGTGGTAGGGGAAGAGTGAGGATGGGTCGTGCAAATTTAAGCGTTACAGCTTCAGTCAAATTAACCGAGCAATACTGTAGTTAGCGAAACTGCCCGCCAAACGGCGATCGGACAAATTTATACACGCAAACAGTTCCCGACCGGTAATAACCGGCGGCACATCTTGTCAGAGACTGGAGAAACAGAAGACGGTACCAACGATGAGAGCTAGAAGCAGTTTTTATGTCTTTGAATAAGTAAAGCTACTTCGGACGTTCATCTCTCGAAAGAAAGCAAAGGATTGGAGATGATTTAAGTTCAGTTACTGTTGTTTCTCAATGTGCTATTGATTGGATTGCTCTCGCTGGTAATTTTCGCTGTCGATGGGACGATATACGACGTCCAGAATCTGAAATTTACTGACAGGATCTTCGAGACTGTATTCGAAACGTCCGATGTAGAAAGAGTCTTCTTAGGACCGGATATGAACGGTTTGTTTCAACACATTTGAAATTGTACAGGACTTTTAACACCTTACCTATCGCATTAAAAGCATGAAATAATAAGAAGAAACATATTTAGTAGTATACAGGGCGTCCCAAAAATGTCTCGCTTCCTTCAAAGGGGAGGTTCTTGAGGCCATTTGAAGCGACATTTTCCTTTGCAAAAATAGCAGTTTCGGCTTTGTTAAGGAGTTATTAACGAAAAACACGGACCAATCAGAGCGCGACCTAGAGGCGTATTGGCAGAGACGGCCGCGCGACAGAAGTCGAGCGATGGTGATACACCGCGGTCGAAAGCAAGGAACAAACAAGGGGCCGCGCGCCTCCGTAATATCGCGGTGCAGCGTTCGCTTTAAATAATTTTAATTCCGTTAATTTTAAAGCGCCTGCCTTTTCAAAAATAGGTCCGTAAAGAGGAGACTTGGAGCTGTCACCACGTTTTTTTTCGAATTTTTAAAAAAGTCCCGGCTATAGGAAAATTGCATTTGTTTAAAACATTTTCAAAATAAATGGTGAAAAAACCATTTTTTCCAAATCGAAATATTTTCAATAGATACTCTTCTGTGTTCACTATAAGCTCCTAAAAACTCATTTTCCTCGGTGCGTTAGTTCTAGTGTTATAATTTAATGAAAAAAAGTTCTTTACACGTCTGTAAAACCAACATTTTTTAAGATTTCGAAAAATCCTTCGAGATTCCTTCATAGGTTACTAAAGACTACAACATTTTGATCAAATTTAGAAACAGCAAATTTGCAATTATTTAAACATTATTCTCAACGTTTCGATCCCTATATGGATCATTTTCAAAGAGACATTTTTGCGTTTTCTGTGTCAACAGGGAAAAATGTTTAAATAATTGCAAATTTGCTGTTTCTAAATTTGATCGAACCGTGCGCTGAAACCACAAAATTTATTATATATTTCATTTTCGATCGAGAGGAATTTCACCTGTATTTAGTAGTATAAATGTTCTTCAAAGTTTGATGTAGGATTTCGCTATATCTCAATTGTTTAATAAAATCGTAGCGTTCGTATGCACAACGTTAAATGTTCTTTCCCTGTAATCATGTAAAACCTCGAAAATAAGCCAATGTTTAGGAATTTTTTTTCAACAAAACTGAACGATGTAGTTTTTTTAAACTGTCAGGGTATATACTCGTATACGAGTATGAAAGTAGAGCGAATTCTTTTTCTTTAAGAAATATGATGCTCGTGTTAATAGTTGTAAAAACGACGATCTCGAAATCTCAATGATCCGAACGTGTAAGTTTACAATTTTCTATTCTTAATATGTCAGACTTTACTCCTTGCCTTACAATTTAATCACATAGCTTCAGATTAAAATATACTATATCATTTCGTTTGTATAAATTGTATTAATTAATTGTTTAATATTCGTATGTAAAAATAATTTGTATTTCTTCAAAGTCAATGTACAATGGTTAGGTTGCTATTAAATATGCTAGTTTATGATTGAAAGTTAAAAATAATCATGACATCTCTGAGACGTCATTTTAAGGCAAGGGGTTAAATGAACATTCGTTCCTCATCAACTGCGTATCTTTACGCAAAGTATAATTGTTTTACATCAATCGCAAGAAATCCTTATAATATCTGCACATATCGTTTCATTTTTAATAAAAGAATGAACTGTAAAAGAAGGACGGGTCGTCGCGAAGATTGAAGCCTAACTGCTTCCATCCTACGAAAACAGAACTACAAAGGGCCCTGTGCAACGAAAATACTGTAGCACATTAACCCATAGAATAAAAACTACGGATGATCCCTATTGTGCCTCAGGTGAAGGGTTGAAGACCGAAAAAGACGACGGTCGTTAACAAATGACGCAAAGTCTCGGTTTCCGCGACTGGAGAGATCAAACAGCGAGATTCCTAAACGACAGGAGAACCATGTTGGATGTTATCCAAGTGAATATGAAACTAGGAGCGGGTTGCATGGGTGGTGCATCGGTTGCGAAGGGGTTAAAGGACGCGCGCGGCAAGACGACAGTAGTTAGCAATTGATGCAATAGCTCTGATATGCAGCCGAGCCTACGGTTTCTGTCTCGTTACGCAGGTACGGCCCATGGGATAGGTAGTTGCAGGTATACGGAATACCTTGCCAGTTTGTATAGTAGCAGCCCTACTTCCTGCGCCCCTATTGATCCCCCTTTATCCCGGAGCTCCTAGTCACGACATCGCCAAGAGGCACAGGCAGAACCTCACAGTCAAGGAGGGGGGTGATGTTTAATTCAAGTCCAAGCACAATGCTTCCTCAAGAAGCGTCTCTCTCACTTTCCATATAAATTATTCCGCGGTCTCGTATTCAAAGCCCCCGACCTCCTTCCCCTCCCCCTCTTTCTTCCTCCTCCGCTACGCAAAGGAATGCGCCGAAACGACCTCGCGAAAAAAATCTACGCACCTTTTCTGCAAAGTGTCTACCGTCCCGTGAAAAGAGGCTGGCCCCTTTGAGCCCACGTCGTCGCCCGTTGAAAAATTGAGGAACCCGTCCCTGGAACTGATTTTAAGGGTTTCCATCAGCTTAATGGCGGAATGCTGATACTATATCGCACTGGCTCGGATCATTTCAACCCCCTTCCACGCCGCATAACTTTCTGTTAATGATCAGCTTCCTTTTTCCACATCTCTTCGCTTTTCCCTTTGCTTCCGAGAGAACGGGCAACGTCGGGTTTGAATCGCCGGTAATTGAGTACTTAAATGACGATTTTGATTATTCTGGGTCGAAATAGACCGAAGAAGTCGGAGAGTTAATTCTCCAGAATTGTTGATATTTTATCACTTACTTCACCAGCAATGGAACAACATTTAGGGTGACCTGTCCAACGAATTAACACTTAACACATTATCTACCGGCGATTATTCCATAATTTTTGGGAGTCTAGGGTCCATGGCTGCGGGTTTTTTAATAGATCCTTGAATAGCAATGGTAGCTTCAATCATAAACCAACAACTCACCCTCAACAACGTAAACTAATAATTTAGTTTGGGGTGATTGTGTGGAAGAAGATTTTTAAGCATCCATTTGATGCAACACAATTATTATAAATCCTATTAGTGAGCTCCGGTACATAAGGTGTTGAGCTGTATGCTTGTTGAAATTAGTATTTGCAAATCGTTATTTCATTTCCTGAGCGCTGTTATTTCTATAAGACGGCTGTGTTATTATTACGTTTTTACATTCCAGAACACAATTAACAATATTTTATGCTTCTAGCATGTATTCAAAATCTGATATAGCGTTATATGGACACCGCCCCAAATGACCAATGAATGAACATCAATTTCTAACGAATGAAATGAGGTACCCCAGTAAATGATAATTATCCAAACAATCGTATCATAAGTGAACCACCTTAAAATACAAATTGCTGGTCGATTACGATTAGTCGATAATTTTGTTAGACGACAACAATACTTACGTTTCATACGTGGGATGTCGTTCGGACAACAGCTAAATAAATTAATTTATTGGCGAATAGGATATTAAAAAATATTAGATCTCTTTAGCGAGACATCTGTGAATTTACGAAACAATTACTGCACAAACATCAACGCAAAGAGGGCATTATAAATGTTATTTTTTTGTTTAATACGAATTATGTTCATTCACTGAACAGGTCACCCTATGCTGAATCTAGTTGCAAAATGTCCCTAAACTGCACACGTAGGTACTGCATGTCTCTAAACTGCACACAAGTGGCCACCTCAGCTGTTCAAAAATTATACGCGAAACGCTTAGCACTCCATTGTCAGAGTTTTCTAAAACACCCCCCGACATTCCAGAAAAACTGTATCCATTAATGAAAGACGTGCCGGCCACTTACATCTGGCAAAGAACTGCACATGCTGACTCGGTTGCCGCTTCTAACTAGACTATAAACACGACTATAATTAAGAAATACACACGCGTGGTGTAATTACCTGAGTAAACCGTACTTAACGTTGTGCCTATAATGCATAATAACGTACAATTATTGCCATTAACTATAATAGAGAGAAACGTTGGCCTACCCTTCGGCCGGTATATCACGTGCGCACGAAAACACACACGGTTCAAGCCAATTCTATTGTTCCGTACACGCGTGAGTTATTTTGAAGCGTCTTTCGTTTAAAAATAGCTTCTATGTGCAAGAAAACATCTTTTCCCCTCTCGGCCGATATTCTCACACGTTATCCAGCCGCCGTGATTTAATTAATTAGGAGACGTTGATTTATAAATACTGTATGTCGTGGAAGCGTTCCGTTGCGCGCAACCGATTAAACGGCGGGAATGATTTACGTTTTTGATTTCTATTACGCGAGGGGCAACGATAAAGGAAAACCCGACCGAGAAAAAAGAGAACGGAGAGAGGCTTTTCCTTTCTCTCTGGTCAGCCGAGTTTTCCTCTTGGCTCATGAAATGAACGAGCCAGATGAACCGGTGACGCAATACCGCGCACGAGAAATGCATTTTTCACGTTAATAAGAGATAACTCGCGGGCCGGCGCACGTGTTTGATTTGCATTTTACTTTCTTCTCGAACGAAAACTTCTTATCATTTAAAACGGCGAACGAGAGGCGCACGAAGGCAGTAACCAGCTGGACACTTATCGTTGACCTGAATAACAACGGATTTACGTTGTATGCCCGCCTGTAATAATGGTGCGCGCGGTCGGGACACGATTTTCTGCGATGCTTAACCAAGCATTCTCACGTGGGCGGGACGAAAATATCGATTTTTTTTATTGTAGTTTTTAAAAGCATACGACTGCACCTAATACCGCCTAGCACCTAATATCGCCCACTCATAATATTTTGAAAAAAAACGTTGGAAGAAATCGGCATCTGAATGAAGTTGTAGTTAAACATGAATAAAAAGGATGAATAAAAGCATGGATAAAATAATCAATTTTATTAACAACATTATCCTAACAATGTTTGAGGGAGTAGACATCTCTATCGTTAAAAAGAATCGAATTTTCTTTTCAATATTCTTGTAGTTTCATGTGTTTAGAATGTTGTGTTAAAGAAATTTTGGTAAATATTTACATTAGGGGCTTCCCCGCCGATTTTGATGACGTTGAAATATGTTGTCAAGGTCATCATTCTGAACAACTCTTTCCAATACATGCTACCGCCGCTCAGATTTAGTTTCGGAGATATTCGCAAAAAAGTTTCAACATCTCGAAAAGTGATCGGAGTAGGTCTGGGTTAGATTTGAAATTGTGACCGCTGATAACGCGGCCACGGTCACAACTTAAAACGACTTCAATCAGTTTTGACCTACTGTCTTGTCTGTTTATGTTTACGAACTGAAACGTGAAATGAATCGTGTCGAACGCAACAATCGAGAAAATATATAATAACCCAGTATATAAATATATAAATAATATATAAATAACCCAGGCCTAACCCAGACCTAACGCAGACCTACTCCGAATTTAGGCTGAGCGGCGGTAACATGTATAGGAAAAAGTTGTTCAAAAAGATGACCTTGACAACATATTTCAACGTCATCAAAATCGGTGAGTAAGCCCCTAATGTAAATAATTACCGAAATTTTTTATAATTTGAAATATTCATGTGATTTATAACTCTTTTACGGTGCGTGTGTAATAAAGAAAATGTTGATATGTTGAAACTTCTTTTGGGTTTTTTAGAAATGATAATTACTCACCCGGCTGTCACAGAATCTCTGGAACCCTACGACCGATTTGCTTTAATTTTATACTAATATTCCGAATTCACTGCTCGTAGCGTAGGATTTTTTCTATATCTCATATATTTTTTGAGTGGAAAATGCTTGAAGTTGATTATGCTATTTACAAAGCGATATTGTCGAATCATACTGCTGCCATTTCTAGAAACGGCTAAATTTCATAATACTGTATATTCTACCCTATATTTTAGATAATTCCTTCTAGTTTGTGGATAAAAGAAATGGTTCATCTCAGGCGTATCACTTTTTATCAGCAATGGCGGCAATATCAATAAAAGCCCGTTTAAAAACAGCGAATAACTCTGAAATTTTCTAATATTTTTCTGTGGAAAAAATGGAGAATAAAGTTGAGAGTTATGGTAGTATCACTATAAAAACTAGAAATTTTTCACTGGTTAATTAACAAAAGATTTTTAAATAGTTAAGGTGGTCTACCCCCTTAACCACTTGTGCTCTTTGTCGTTCGTAAATTCCTAAAAGAGCAGGAATATTTATGTTGTTCGTATTACTATGTTTTCACTAATGGTTTAATATCGATAACAGAGCAGTAGAATTTTATTTCAGTTTAACAGAAATGAATAATATTGCAGTATACCGTATTGTGTGTTATTATGAATGTTAGATTACATCGTGGTATTGTGTTAGGTTGTATAGGATTACGTGCTATGTTATGCTGAATGGTGGTATACAAAATTGTATAAGAGCGAAGAGGAGAGTTCTCGCCAAATCCGAGAAGCAAGGCGACAATAAATAATAATAATAACATAGATGTATAGTAAATTTTGTATGAAATCTGCATCACGACCCGGACTCCATATTATAGGACAAGGGGTTAAAAGGCACGTGGCACAACGTGCACGCCGGCGATCGCCAAAGCCGTCATGTGGCACTCGCGGCCAATTCGGTGTAACTTACGAGAAAATACGCTTGGAAATTAGCAAGTGCGCCCAAAACTCCTAAATTTCGCCAACGATCGTGCCATCTGCCCTTCGCCCGTCGAATATCAAGCGAGAAGATACGAGAACGAACCACTGCAGCTTGACCGCATCTTAAATTACCGGCATCTCTTCTCGAAACTCGTGAAAGATAAAGCTGACCAACGTTGGTAGATCTGATTCCTCCTTTTTTTCCGTGGCATGCCTCGAAAGCGACACCGTTTGGTTTTTAGATCTCGGGTCGAACTACCCTATCAGTGACCTGCCATTACTTTACTGGAAAGCATGATTTTTCGTCAAACTCAATTAATTTCGTCGGGTTTCTATTTTTCCACTGTCCTGAGTTCCCCTCGAGCTGTTCATTTCTTTAACACTGTACGATTGTACGTAAATAAAAATTACATGATTAAATTTACTTACTTTTATCGCATTTTTTTAATAATGAGCTTGCTGATTTTTATGCAAAGTAAAGATTTTCTGTAGTAATTCGAAGGAGCAGGAGTCGAATAAAATAAAAATTGCAAGATTAAATTTACTTAGATTTATCGCAATTTTTTAATAATGAGCTTGCTGATTTTTATGCAAAGTAAAGATTTTCTGTATTAATTCGAAGGAGCAGGAGTCAAATAAAACTGTGTATCATTTTTTAATAGTTCTAATTAATGCTAATCGTGCCAAGTACAAAATACGTATGGTGGTTGTTTTATAAAAATTACAAGACTAAATTCATTTAGAATTTTCGCGATCCATATAATAATATATGCTTGAATAAAGAAATTTATTTAATAATTTCTAATGGAAGCATCTTTGTATTTTCGAAGATTGTAAAATAAGAAATGTGAATCCGGTCATTTGTCACAGTCGTGGTACGGTTGGTGTTAATTGAAAATATTGTAACTGCTTAAAATCCGTAGTGTTGTAATAACACTTTCAGTCTTTCTTTCTTTTTTTCAACTTTCTTCTACATACACACGACGTACGAGTCACAACTGAAACGTCAATTTCAGTAATAACGTACGAATTAGAACATATTATTCCTGTAGTCGAACATGTTTTTGTTACAACCTAATATTTATCACAGATTCTGAATAAGGTAAAGGCACCAGTAGTTGACCAGTTAAAAGAAGTTTTCCACGCGAACAATAGTAACCACCTGCTCTGTCATCAAATAGCGAGAGTCGATTCTAAATTATGTAACAAGACCACTTTTTAAAAAAAGTTTAATTACACAAATTTAAAAAAACGTATTTAAAAATTCAGTAATGGCTTCAGAAGTTGACCACTCTTAAAAATGAAAAACCTAGTAATTGACTTTCTGTTCGTTAGTAGTTGACTACTTGTACTAGAAAGAAGGTTAAAGCAATAATGTTAGAAATCATTTTAGTATCATTTAGTTTCAACAATTACCAGCACAAATTACAATTAAAGGATAAAATAAGAAATAAAACAAATCAATTCTATAACAAATTCTATAACAAAATTTAGAATTATGTTTTGTACTCCTAACAATCTTAGATGTAAAATGGATACATTATAAATCGTAAACAAATTTAAATGAGTGACATTAGTAATTGACGTTGATTTATCGGGGGGTCAACTACTGAAAATTGTTCAAATAACAGTATTCAGAATTTGACCACTCAATAAACTATTATTTTGAGGTTAGAATAACAGAAACGATGCATTTATCACTTATAAAACGCTGTGAGAATTTAAAAAGCAAATAATTCAGTCGCGAAAAGTTCACAACGTATGGATTGTTTACCTGAACCGTACAGCTGTTCTTAACGGAAACGTTAAGGAAATAGAAATATATCGGTATATTACTTACCTTAATGAATTTAGACGTCCGTTGTTACTATGCATACTTCACTTCGCATGTGATTGTTTAAAAATTTAACCAACAGATATTGTGTCATCCGAGGTTCGCTTTCATCAAAAATGCAGAACTTATAATAACCTTATTTTTTATGTTTTTCTAAAAACTGGTCAACTACTGGCGCCTTTACCTTACATGGTACATCCTACATATATACTTATTATTGGATCGTATGATATAAAATGTTCGATTGCATATCCTTTTCAATTTGATCATTTAAATGATTTTTGTTTAAATATGAATAGGTTGTATGTTTATGGAAAAGCAATCGATGAAGTATTGTATAAACTGAATCGTACAAACTTTGAAATAATACAAAAGTAACATACAACTTTAAAACATTCAATCAAATAATTATTTGAACGATGAAACTGAAAGCGATTTTTATTATAACTTAATCGAGGTCTTCATGAGGGTTGATTTTTTATTGTTCCGAATAACGTGGAACATTCAGAAACACTGTATGTTTTATTTGGATAGTGAAAGATGATTCTCAAAGATCGAAATTACTTTGAGTATTACTAGATTTGTTTTACATTCGCCAGAATATTTATACGAATAGGGTATCTGACTGAAAGTATTATAGTTTACACATGGTTACGTTAAAATATTGATCCGTGCTAAATACTCATTCTTTCAAATTCAAACCATAGAAGGAATGCACCTTACGCTGAACATTTTATTAAACAATTGAAACATAATTGAAAATTTTTCAATGAAACGAAATCATTTAATACATGTTTAATTTGCTTACAGTAACAAAAGAATCGTACAGTTGTAATAAATGTAACATATTTCGAAATTGTCCGCCATTAGTTGTCATTATTTGTTTCTTTACAATTCTTGTGTCAAAGCTTAACACTAAACCTACCGAACATTAAAAATTGGTCATTGTGTATTAGCTTGTAAAAATAACAAGACTGAATTTTTTAGATTTTGTGTGATTGTTATTATAATATATGCTTAAATAAACAAATACATTGAATCAATTCTCGTGAAAGCATCTTTGCAACATCAATAATTGTGAAATACAACATTCGAAACCGGTCATTGGACCGGCGGTGGTAGGATTAGTGTTAAAGAAGGTTTACGTCAGTAAAATATGTTTCTTCTGATTTATTTCATATGGATAATACCTAACCCTCCGCTAGCAATATGGCTTCATGCTAACGTTGTCTGAATATCAGTTCTTTTATTCGCTGACATCATTTCTTACGGTTTCGAGATTTAAAAACATCTAAAAACTATTCTGAGGTATTTATTATAATCTCTCGTTTACCGTTCAACTGTTACTTCACCGAGATGTCTAAACCTTTTTACACTGCAAATAAAAATAGAAAATTGAACATGGAAATTGAAGAAGAAATGGGATATTGTCTGAAACTTAACTACGCATTATGCCAGCGGAGGATCAAGATTTTTAACATAAATTAATGCACACAGAAAATCTAAAAAAAACGTACAATCATACACTAATAAAAAAAAGCCTTACGTGTGTTTGAAAATCACAAAATTAAACATTCGTCTCTTATGTTGTATCTTCTTTTTTCATAATTTCATACAAACATAGTAATTGATATTTTGGAAAACTAGCCGGTTAATTATAAAATCTGGACTGCGGATTTTATTAAAACAGCAGTAAGACCAAATGAATTTAAAAATACGTATACACTCAACTCTCTCTTTTACACGGTAGATATGTTTCTCAAAACAACGTGTAAAAAAACCGTGCAAAACAAATAATAAAAACTTAATTGTATGAGTTCTGAAGTATATCCAGTATGTCCGAAAAGTATTTAAACATAACATTCCTAATTATCAAGAAATTGACTATACTTAACTTGTTGCAATTTCTTATTTTAAAACTTGAAGTCGGATTTTATGGTAACATGTACTGGAATAAAGAAGTATACTAAAAGATGTTGTCAAGGAAATATTTCTATAATTTCACGAATAGTAAAAGAGGAAATGTGAAATCCGTTATTTTGTGACGGGCTCGGTAGTTCTAGCGTTAAATCAAATAATTGTAATATAATGTTAGCTTGGCTTGCATAAGACAAGCGTAATATTAAACGACTCATTTCTACTTCGTTGAAATTATTAAAGAAAGAAAGAAATGTCTATTCGGCTCCTGTTTGTTACACTCGACGAAGAAATCCTTTTCTTCTCACAAGCAAGCGCGCGGTCTAATAATATCAAGCGAGATTTCCCTGGCGTTCCACTTTTTCCCTGCACCTCGGCATACCTCAGACAGCCCGGAAACCACGGACCGTGAGGATCTAATGAGTCTAACGAAATATCAACAGCCTCTTCGCATCGCCCGGGGCTGCACCGTGAGAGGCTCGCGGTTTTCACGATTTTTCGTGACCCGGGGCCTTGGAGCAGCCCTCTTTGTGCTCGCTCGTCATCGACAACCTGTTCAAATACGCTTCGAAAGAAAGTTGACGGGGTGTGACGGTGCGGTGTCCTCGAGGTTCCAGGAAACTAATCCTTCTTTGGCGCAGGATCACGGGACAAGAAGCGGTCGGTTTTTCGAGCCGACGAGTGCTTCCGCGGAGGATAGAAAGGACCATCCTGAAATAATATTTGAGAGATTCGTTGTTCGAAGAGCCGAGTGGCCGGCAAAACGCGCCCGAACAAATGACCAACAAATATGTATACAGCCGACGAAATTTCTCTAAGAACACTATCTACCGTTTTCAATGAAAAATATATCTATATCACACAATAAAATGCCACAGTTATTAGTGGACTGCAGATCTTCATGCAAATTACCATCTTCGCAAGCCATTTTATACAAATATAATGAAAGGAAAAATACATTTTGCAGACTGGAAAGTAAGTTCTTACTTCCGGTAAGAATAAAGGAAAAACACTATTAATTGTTCCAATCAACATTGCTTGTTCTACTTTGCAAATTTGAAGATGTCATAAATACATAAAGATCCGCAGACTAGTTATTAATAACAACCGTCAGTTAATTTGATAACGAAGTTCTCACCCTACATTATAGTATACTTAATTTCCACCAGTGACCAGAACTATTGACTTGCTTAAAAATGATTGTCATAATACTAGTAACACTGAATATCAATTCATTCGTTCCGAAGCATTTCCGTTACATTTTGTTTTCTTATTACCGGAAGAATAAAAATGCAGTGCAAGCAAGCGAAAAGTTGTGTGCTGTTTACGGAGAGGACGTACCATTGGATTATTATTTATTTTGTTCTGTTCAACACTTCTTAAGCGATGTAGATTTCATATTAAACGAAGGCGTCAAAAGTCGTACAATTCAATTTTTTGCTAATAAAAACCAGTAATCCTACGAGCATGGGATCTCCAAGTCCATAAAATGGTCGCTATATCACCAAATAAAACTTATTCTAAATAGTGAAAAATAGTCTTTCATTTTCTCTTGAAGGAACGAAAGTACTTTCTGAACAGCACAATATGATCACAAATTTTATGCAAAGTAGTAGGATTAGAATTGTTTCCAATCTTGATTCCATGAGTTTGTTAACACTAAAGCTACCGTCACCAGTCAAAACGATCGGTACCAGATTTTTTATTTTACAGTTGTTGAAGATACAAAGATGCTTTCACAGGAAATGATTGAATAAATATCTATAATAGAGCACATATTATAATAACAATCGGACAACGTCTAAATAAATGTAATGTTGTTATTTTTATAAGACAACAATTGTATACTCTTTTAAGGCTCGTTAGGTTTCGTGTTAACTCCTTGCCCTACGATTTATTTTACGGTTGCAGTGATTAGAACATCTTGGTCGTTAATCATTTCTCAGAAATGTGAAGTTCATATGCATTTATTGAATGTCTATAGTCCATGTGGTCTCCAATCGCTTTTCATCGATAACTACAAAATAAAATTTCATTTCGATGTAAAAGAAGTTAGTAATACACATGTTTAGACCGTTTATTTTGTTTACACCACAAGTGGTGTGTCCATTTTTGGAAAATTTTGAGAATTCACAAAATAAATAAATAATTTAAAGTGAACTCTTTATTGATAAACAATTCACACTTAGTACTTTAAAATATCCATATTTTTCGATCAATTTAAACGATTGGTTATGAAAGTGGTGTAAGTCCATTGACGACCCAGAAAGAATATATTATTTCAGCTAAATTCACATAAAAGTCATTTATATAAAATCAATTTAAATGTTTCTAAATTCATAGAAACATTGCCAAACCTAGTATACCTTATTTTTATTTTTAAATCGAATAAAATGCAAACTTTTAAATGTCTCGAAAGAAGAAAATTTAATAGATTTTGTTCTAAATCTTCGTCACGCGTTTGACTCGATGTCATAGGCCATGGGGTTGAGGCTTCAAAGTTTCTTTTCTACAACACCTCCTACGCGAATACGTTTTTCGTAAATCACGGTGATCTTATAAAAAATTCGTCCACCGTAGCAAGTTCGCGTTTCGAGCTCGGCGGTCTCGCAGCTGCTCCTTTTCTTCATTTGCATCCGTTGGTCCGCGGTTTCGGCATCGATCGCCGCACCAGCGAATTGCTCAGGTGCGACAGAATGGAAATAATAACGAGCAGGTGCCGGGCTAATTAAATTTCGCGCTTAACGCGCCACCCCTCGTGCCGGGCAGAGCGGAGCGGAGTGGAGCGGAGCCGCGCGTATACACCGACGGGCAATCCCGACATTTTTCGACCATATGTCTCGGCACGCGATATTTTACCCCGGGATCGTGTTACGACTTTTTCCAGTTCGCCCCGGTAACGACAGATTGAAACGCACGCCGGGCATCAGCTGCTTGAAAACCATGTGATTAAGTGGCGAAGAGAAACAGAGACCGTCCCTGCCTTTTCGCGATAAAGTCAACGCTCTGGATGGATTGCACGCTCGAACCACCACCGCCGCGGAATACTTTGTTTAGCGGGTCAAGGAGTGATTGAACATCTGGTCTGTTGGAAGTACAGGTGATCCGGGAGAAGCTCGTATCGCGGTGATTAAAATGCGGCAGAAGCTCCCGATGACTGTCTCCTGGCTAGTTGTTACTTCTTCAGAATTTATGAACGCTGATTTGTCTTTCGTCGACAGAGAGCGTCTATTAGAAATTACAATGCGCAGGTGGATGTAACGATTTACATAGGGAACGTAGAAGTGTGCGAGGATAAATACAGTAGTTGGAGGATATCCATCAATTTTTAGCATAAAGAACGGTGGATCATGGTTACTAACCCTTAACGGTCCAATGCCGCAATATGTTGGTACGTGGCATGGTAGTTTTACTTATTAGGTATATTAAAATTCATGCTGCCTATATTGCAGCGAAAATTAAGAAATCTAAAATAAGTAGATAAATAAATATGAATGTAAAAATCTTTAGTACATAATTTCTCTTCGTATGAAAAATAGCTTAGAACCAGCGGTATGTAAACTTGAAATACTTCTGAACCGTTATGGACTAAGTTTTTGGTTTCGTCGAACCTAATGGAACTTGAATGACCAAGCACAAAAAGGAAAAGAATAGTGAATTGCTAACCCTTTATACATCTTTGGCGCTGTTATAGTAACATTCATAATGTGCTTCGTGGAATGTTACGATACTATTAGTTAAGTCTTCAAAGACTAAGGTTAAGGCACCAGTAGTTGACCATGCACCAGTAGTTGACCAATTGTTAGAAAAACATAAAAAATAAGGTTATTATAAGTTGTGCACTTTTGATGAAAGTAAACCTCCAATGCCAGACTATCTGTTGGTTAAATTTTACAACAATTACATGCGAAGTGAAATATGCATAGTAACAACGGACGTCTAAATTCATTAAGGTAAGTAATATGCCGATATATTTCTATTTCCTTAACGTTTCCGTTAAGAGCAGCTGTACGGTTCAGGTAAAAAATCCATACGTTGTGAACTTTTCGCGACTGAATTATTTACTTTTTAAATTCTCACAGCGTTTTATAAGTGATAAATGCATCGTTTCTGTTATTCTAACCTCAAAATAATAGTTTATTGAGTGGTCAAATTCTGAATACTGTTATTTGAACAATTTTCAGTAGTTGACCCCCCGATAAATCAACGTCAATTACTAACGTCACTCATTTAAATTTGTTTACGATTTATAATGTATCCATTTTACATCTAAGATTGTTAGGAGTACAAAACATAATTCGAAATTTTGTAGCATACTGTGTTTTAGAGGATGACCACATGGTCAACTATTGATTGTTTCCACGGTCAAATATTGACTCGCAACGTCTACTCTGTTCCGGAATTGAATTTGTTATAGAATTGATTTGTTTTATTTCTTATTTTATCCTTTAATTGTAATTTGTGCTGGTAATTGTTGAAACTAAATGATACTAAAATGATTTCTAACATTATTGCTTTAACCTTCTTTCTAGTATAAGTGGTCAACTACTAACGAACAGAAGGTCAATTACTAGGTTTTTCATTTTGAAGAGTGGTCAACTTCTGAAGCAATTACTGAATTTTTAAATATGTTTTTTTAAATTTGTGTAACTAAACTTTTTTTAAAAAGTGGTCTTGTTACATAATTTAGAAGACTTAAAGAGTGTCTTCAGATATCGACTCTCGCTATTTGATGACAGAGCAAGTGGTTACTATTGTTCGCGTGGAAAACTTCTTTTAACTGGTCAACTACTGGTGCCTTTACCTTACAGTGTGTGACGAAACTAGTGTAAATACATGAAAGAAATATGTGTTTTATATTTTTGATGGTATTAAGACTTCATTGATATTGAAGTGTACGTTTTTTACAAATCTGATAAAAGATGATTAACTGATTATCGTATCGTAGAATTGCAGTAGACGTAATAACTAATAAACAACAACGATTGAGAAAATTATATTACTATGACATCGATACAAGAACACCAGACGTATTTAAACAATTATAGGTATGGAGGGTGATGTCAAGAAATATCAATTTAAATGTCCTTTTTTTAAGTTATAAACGATTCGATACCGGTGTTATATGTTATTAATCGATTGCGTACTTGTATGCAAAATAATCTCTTTTATGTACATCAATTTCAGAGATATTGGAATCAAATAAATATTTGTTGCTTCCTCTAATAATTTTAGTGAGTTGATAGCATATCGATACTCTTAAATTGGTTTAATCTTTTCAATGTTGCAATGTTGCATATGTCACCTACTTGATTTTGTTATAAATGCATAAAATCTACAACTTAATCATTAAAAAAATTAACAAAAGCTATATTGGATAATGAAGAATTGAATAAATGTTCTATAAAACATGATAATATCAAACGATTTTACGTGGGTCTTACGCAAACCACGCTAAAATTATATTCCAATTATTTTATTGAATAACGATTAAGTAAACCAATGAAATATTGTGTCCAAGATATGATGCCCAAACACTTTTGCAGTAAACGGTTCATATTGTACCGAAAAAGATATTTAAAAAGAAGAATAAAGTACAGAATTTTATTGATAAAATGAGGAAAAACATTCTGTTTGTTTTGTTGTGATATGAATAATATAAATGTATAATTTTAATGCACGTCAGGAACCTTCTGAAATTACAAAAATTTAAGAGCAAGTTTAATCCTCTGGCTATTGGAGAAGGAGAAAAAATAGTGGAAGAGAAAAGAGAGAGAGAGAGAGAGAGAGAGAGAGAGAGAGAGAGAGAGAGAGAAATGAGTCGTACAAACGAGCAGCGGGTCGTTAAGAAAACCGAACGTATCTTTGCCAACCAAATTTTCCCCTGGTACTCGATCCTATTCCGGAAGTCCAGTGTCACAGGTGTATTTTTAAGCTTCATTGTAAACTTTGTCATTTCAATGAATTCAAGCATCAAATTTTGGGAAAGTATGTTTAACCCTCCTACGACAATATGATATAATAGAACATTTCTCAAACAATGTTCCGTTAGAATTTAGAAACAATGTAACACTTATTTAATATAAGCCAAATGTAATAATATTATACTTGCTATATGAACCACTTGGTTTAAAGCAATAAGAAATAAATAAATAAATAAATAAATAATAGAAAATCTCACAAAAAATACAAAAATCAGCCAAGTTTTACGCTTTCAATACAAAAATTAACACTTTTCGATCGAAACATTGGATTTGTATGAATTGAGCAAGTATTATAAATAAAATTGACGTCAAAACCTAGGTATAATCCTTACAGAAATGTATAAGGAACAAATTAAGAGTTGGTTGAATATGATTGTCGAATCAGTTGTCGAGTTATCTTGCCTGCTAATTTAAAATATATACCTTCAGCATATAATTAAGCAAAGTTTTGTACTGACACTGCTACTCCGAAGCATCGTTCTCCTGCAATCGTCACAACTTTGTCATTTCGATGAATTTCAGTATAATATTTTGGGAAAGAATTTTCAAGGGTCCATACTTTTAAAAAATACAATAAAAATAAAAATCGATTTTTTGACTTTACTACACGCGAAACTGCCTCGTTTAGTCGGCCGGAGGACACAGAGGGCGGAAGAATCACGAAGTCGCGGCTCGTTCGCGGTGCTCTTGGAACATGGAAGGATATAAATTTATGGAAGATAAAGTTTGACGACGGCCGATGGGAAGCGGCGGGGCTCGGCAATGGTTTCAATGCGCCCCGGAGGCGTTTTACTTTTCGAAGAACTTTGTTTTCTCACCGAAATTCCGGCCGGCAGCTGCAACAACAGCATCGAGGACTATGCCTATCCTTTCACTGGAACTTTACCTTTATAAAACCGAGTCGAAGTTCGAGGACAAAGTCTGCGTGGAATAACAGGAAGATATAGAATCCGTGGAGTTTCGCGGGTACGGGCACAATATACAGTTCTTCTTCTCCCTCTTCCTCATCATCTTCTTCTTCCTCCTCTTCTTCTCTTTTTTTTCACTCTCCCCCAGTGGCAGACGAACCTTGGTCGGCAGAAATTTCGAAAGTTTACTTTCGCTGACGGCAATGGAAGAGAAACGTAATCCACCGTGCCGGCGAACAAACGGTGGATACACGAATGGCCAGAGAATTTAAATGAGTCCGGCCAACTGGGTCGTCTTTAAAGAGGCATTCTCACCCGGACGATTAAAAATTCTTTTCTTTCCAACCATTCTCTTGTCCTGCTTATCAACAGCTGACGGTTGACAAAATGCTGCGAAAATTAAATACAAAAGAGAACGAACCTCGAGGGAACTTCGTGCACAAGAAACTCTTTAGATCAATTCAACGCTGAAAGTTTCCTCAACCTCATGTGCTCGAACTCATTTTCATAATGTCGATTCTCTGTGCCCATATTATTCTTTTGATCCTTTAGCTTTCTGTAATTTCCATAGCACAATGTCTACCGGCAGTCATTTTATAATTTAAGAAAGAATTACTTAATATATTTTTGAATAGCAGTGCACAGTATTTTTCTACATATATTGAATCAATAAGTCACAGCAACGACATCTTAATTTTAATAAGAACGACCCTTGAGGAACAACATCTATGCAGTGTACTGACTCTGACGATTATTTAAAAATTTATCATCCAAAGTCAAATTATTAGAAACGATATATTATCATGCATAATTTTCACTGTCTAGAGTTTCGACACTGCTATGAAATATATGAACAAGCCTAAATCATCGATCAATGATGATAAAGAACAGAAAGAAACAAACGTAGAAATACATATTACAGAAAAAAACCATCGATCGGCCGCAATCCTTGAAGGATCGAAAGAAGGTATTTAAAATCCTTTTTAATATAGTATAATCATTCAGAAACTTGTTAATATAACTTGCTCATTACAAGCAAAAGGAACGATATCTACTTACTAAGATGAATGTAGACAAAATATTAGATCCATGATGCTAACCATATATTTTTGAATAGCAGTGCACAGTATTTTTCTACATATATTGAATCAATAAGTCACAGCAACGACATCTTAATTTTAATAAGAACGACCCTTGAGGAACAACATCTATGCAGTGTACTGACTCTGACGATTATTTAAAAATTTATCATCCAAAGTCAAATTATTAGAAACGATATATTATCATGCATAATTTTCACTGTCTAGAGTTTCGACGCTGCTATGAAATATATGAACAAGCCTAAATCATCGATCAATGATGATAAAGAACAGAAAGAAACAAACGTAGAAATACATATTACAGAAAAAAACCATCGATCGGCCGCAATCCTTGAAGGATCGAAAGAAGGTATTTAAAATCCTTTTTAATATAGTATAATCATTCAGAAACTTGTTAATATAATTTGCTCATTACAAGCAAAAGGAACGATACCTACTTACTAAGATGTATGTAGACAAAATATTAGATCCATGATGCTAACCGTTTTGGCTGTGCACTGTAAATATCAAAAATGAAAGCAAGAGTGATCCGACAAGTTATTTCCGGCAGTTTAACAAAACCTAATCTACACCATGGCTTCGAGTAGGACGAAATTACAAAGTTTGCTCCGCAGAGGATCCACAGAGCATCGTCGGACGCGGTGCAATGGATAAACAAGTTTTCTAAGAGCAAATCTAATTTCTTTTGTGTTCGAGCCGGCGCAGTGTGGACTTAAGGGAACTATGCACACCAGCGGGCAGAAATTCTTCGGCAATCAGGAACAGATCTTTTATTTGTCTTTCATACCTATTCTCCGTCGCGTCCACGGCAAATTATCCCCTGAAGGAACGCTGATTACAGCGATGGAACGAATCGACGAACAACCTCGAGCCGTGATAAGCAACGAAATTTCGTCGGTCTGGTTCGGTCGATACATGGAATGATTATTTGAGGAGCTCTTCTCATAATGCCAAGAACATTTGCCTTGTCGACCAAATATTTGCCGCGAGCCACGGGGACGATTTTAACATCTCAAAGCATACAGGCGCGCGCTCTCGCCGCAGCTATGACGAGTAAAAGAGAGAGAGAGAGAGAGAGAGAGAGAGAGAGAGAGAGAGAGAGAGAGAAAGAGAGAGAGAGAAAGAGAGAGAGAGAGAGAACGAGCAAGCAGGCGTTTTTTATTTGGAGAAATCTTGTAGCCATTGTGTGCTCAAGAATAGTCCACGCACGCGGACCGTGTACAATGCATAGAGGGCCAACGACCGACCATTGTTTCTATTGTTTGTCTACGCGGCGATTCGCGTTGGCTACGGATCTTTAATTTAATACATGAATTTCCATACGGTTTCGTGGTTCCAACTTTCTTCCCGATAGCCCTCGCTCTGGTCAACGAGATTATTTAGCACGTCGAGGGACGAATGGAACCCCAACGAAATAAAATCACACGCAAAATCAGAGTAATTTATCTAAATTTTATAGCGAAAATAAATTTACAATTGTATGCATTATTTAACGCTTAGTCATTCGCGGTCCGAAACTTTTTCTACGTTTTCGAAATCTATATGAATTATTTACATTCTGAAAATTTCATGGAAAACGGTCAACGTTGTGATGAGCTACGAACGGTTAAAGATTATAAGAATCACAGTTTTTCACTTTTTTTGGCCTGTAACTGTAGCAAATATGAAGATTCTTACATCATTCGATACCTGCCGTTTTTTTCCGCATCAATCGATTTCGATAAAATTTTTAAAATATGCAGTGTGTCTCGCAAAGTCTTTACACTTAAATATCTTGGTTATTTCAAACAATACGAGAAAATGTTACCTACAGAAGTTGTTGGGTTTAAGGAACTACATAATATGGTATACTTGCAAGTGGACGTGTCGAGGAGATATAGCGGTCACCTTTGTTTTTTTACATGTAATGTCCAATTTTTTATGCTCTATTTCGATAGATTGGCGTATTCTGATAAAAGTATTTAGGTGAATTTGTCCAAAAATTTATCGTTGCTGAGATATTTGACTTTTTTCATTCTATTTCATGAAATTTATTATTCTCTGTTTTGTTTACATTTGACGTAGTGAGTATATCCTCGAATACGTTCCATAATGAAAGGTATATATAGAATGGAAAAAGTCAAATATCTCAGCAACGGTAAGTTTTAGAACAAATCAGTGTCGCCAGAAACACCCAAAACTGGGTGAATTTTCGTCTCCTCCTTTTCCCCTCCCACTATCCCATTCCACTACCATGAGCACACTCCAACGTCCGCCACTAAGACCGTAGACTGGTCACGTGACGTACCGCGCAACGTGTTACATATTACTCTGGTCATCAGAGAGGTGGTAAACTGTATTCCCCTCGATTTAACCGATCTGGCGACACTGGGACAAATTCACTTTAGTACCTTTATATTCAGAATACGCCAATCTATCAAAATCAAGCATAAAAAAGTGATCATTTCATTTTGAAAAACAAGGGTAACCGCTATATCTTTTCTGGTCCTCCACTTGCAAGAATAGCATTTGTACCCAATTATGTAGTTTCTTAAACCCTACAATTTCTGTATCATTTTCTCGTATTGTTTGAAATAATCAAGATATTTAAGTGAACAGAGTTCGTGAAACACACTGTATATAATTTTTATATTTCGATACATTTTTTAAAATAGCCTATATGGGCCCACAAAAAAGTTGTAAAAAATCACTTTTAGTATTATCTCTGCTATCAATCACAATTTTTGAAAAATTCTTCCTTCACGTCGTCTAATAAACTAATTGTACTAACTTCTCAAAAAAAAATCCAAATCATACGGTCCAATATTAGAAAAGTTATCGTCTTTTTAAGTGTCCAAATATTACTACGACAGAATGTAGTTATTTCTCAAATCATTTCAAGCCACGTCACAAACCAATTTTCACCGAACGGAACAATCGGTTGGTAATAAGAAAACAATCTCCAATAAGGACATTTACCTTATCAATCGGTGAAATCAACTTCTTCGCTCGGCGACAGCCCCAAGGGCAACACGTGACAGCACCTGACACCACCGGATTAAGACTTATAGAGGCCCCAAGCATTTAAAAGATTTTGAGGCCCCATTATACAGGATCAACGCAAAGTAGGTTGGACCTGTACGATTACTTAGACAGTTTCGATAATTTTATTAAAAAGTGTTTTCAACTCTTTCGTTTTTTCCACTTGCACGCACATTCACATAAACCACACATGGCCTACCCCCGGGCCCCTGCTTCTTTTGACCCGGCCCTGATCCATTTCAGCGAAGTAAGTTGAACTCATAATAGGAGAAAACATGGTGTGACGTCATATGTCTTGCACAAAACACACCATGTTTTCACCCTCGCTTAATATCAATTTATTTTATTTAATAATTTGTCCAGCCCTTGACTCGAAGGCAGAATGATAATCTGGCCCCCAAAACTAGGAAAAGTTGACCATGCTTTACATAAAAACTTAGCAATATTATTACTATGTAAAAGGTGTAAAAGTCAGAAAATTTCGACGGTGTCCTCTATCTCCTGATGCCCTAAGCACATGCTTATTTTGCTTATTGGTTAACCCAGCAGTGGGACCTGGTTTGTCCCGTGGTCCGAGCATCGGAGCTGGTCCGCCGTAAATCAGCCACGTCCTCCCTAAACGAATCCTGCGAGCATTTACCGTATCGTTAAACACCTATTCTCCGGGTGTCTATAGGCGACAATCAAACCGCCAATTCCTAAATCGCCCATAAACCGGGGCCGGTGTCTATCGTCGGTACACCACGTGGCGCGAGCGCGCCGCGCCGTACAATGCGCCAACAAAGCCTCGTCCCAGGCGAAGATTCGTCGAAATCGGCACGGAACAATCGGCACAATCAGCGGTGAGCAGCCCCTGCGAACGTCGCGCGGCCCTCTGTCCCGGAAGATCGCGTGAAAAGTGCGAAAAGTTCGCTTTCTGCCCGGGCCAGAATCGGACAATTATCGCCGCGGGGGTCGCGCCCACATTCAACCGAGTAATGCACACATACACGCACGAAAAAGGGCAGGAGTTTGTCCATGAACTATCGAGGAGAGACAGAGAAGGGTGTAGAACAAGGAAGAAGGGAGCAAAAGGGAGCGAGAAAGGGAACGGTAGGCGCGAGAGCTTCCCGGATCATAAATTATCAAGCGGCAACAATGGGAAGAGGAATCCTCCCTATCTGCATGGGCGACACCATGCCCGAAACCCCAAATATTTACACTGGCCAGTGGCAAAACTCGAAAGTAATAGATTCGAGATGACTTTTCATTTAGCCGGGCACAAAAGGCATCCGCTGCGACGGACATAGGCGTTCTCGCAGCCACCCGCTGGCTTGCGGCCCGCCGCTGCCATGCGCCAGGACAATGTCCTTTCTCTTTTGGCAGCGAGGTCCACGATACCGCGTAGACCGTACCCGGCCGATTTCCATGGCACATCCGGAGGGAGCGAGACGCATCGCTTTGTAGGCACTCGCCGTTTGTCAACCGGTCGGACGCGAATTGTTATTGCCCGCTAATTTCCCGGATACGAGCCTTTTCTCCCCGCGCGCGTAACCCTGAGGAAACGGGAACAAGCGTGCCCTATCTGTGAACCGTCATGCAACGCCGCGCTGTATCAATATGCGTCCCGAACCCGGAGCTTTTGTCGGATGTAAGCGAGCGAGTCGAACCAAGGGTTGATGAGCTCTTACGGGCGCGATCGGCTAAGGTATTAGCTGGGAATCGCCTACGAATTGCGGACGAAATTCATTCATGACCGGGATAATGCCTCCTGGCATGCTGATAGCCTTCCATCGTGGTCCCTCGTAGCCTGATGATGGGAAGCGCTGAGAGACATGATCGTGCCAAGGAGCCGGGATGGAATTTCGGGACGGGGTGAAATTAACGTAATTTAGGGTCGCCTGTCTCGTCGCTGATGGTAGCTGTTTTTAATTGACAACAATCTTTACCATTAAACCTCAAACGACCACCACATTCAAACTAATTTATATGTCTTACAGCATCATTTTTGGTTATACCTCACTTCGGGGACCAAGAACTATTGACTTCTTTTTATATAATCCTAAGTTATAAAGTCATAGGTGTGTAAAGTTGAGCGATTTTAAGCTTTCGCAGTTACGCAGGTCTCACTGCCGCAGTATACGTTTGTTAGTAATTACCTAATAATATTGCTAAATTTAAATTATCCTTATTTGCTATAGCGACTCTTCACTCTTATGCTTGGGATATGTTTGCATCGGTTTCAGTTAGATCTGGGTTCAATTTAGGTGAAATCTGTGTTTGGTCTTAAATCTAACTTGATTTGAAATCGGTGGGGAAGCGCCGAAATAAATACCTTATTACGAAATTATATGATTATACTTGTGAAGGTTAATTCAATCGAAAGTTAATTGCAAGAAGCGATGGCAGCCGCACTCACAAAATAGATTCAATTTGGCGTCGTGCGGAAGATTGTATCCAAGGAAGAGATCGTTTCCATGATAATGATTAGACTGCGGATCTTTATGCAAAGTAAAAATAGTTTTTATGAATCAGTCGTAGGAACCAAATAGGAATTTATTTCTCTCTTTAGTGAACTTATTATGTCGTAAGAAATCTATATTGATATTCTTAAATATTTTTCATTTTTTCAGTGTTTGAAATTACACTTGTCTATTTTTGCTATAAATACATAAAATCCGTAGTCTAATGATGACTTTGTCGATCGAATATGTGGCGACGATTTTGCGAATCGAGCGATCCGAATGCAATACATTTTCAAATAAAGTAAGCTGAAATATGAGAATAGTTGAGTGTTCACATATGTGGACCAAGCACATTTCAAATAGAATTGTATATCAGAAGGTACAGATATGTAACCAGTGAATTTTCCCGACTTTAAATCTTAAATTTTTGGGTTTATCTCGTCAAAATCTATGGGATTATTTAAAAACAGAAACCAAAATTTTTGGTCCCCCGAACTGAAATTTAACCACATTTTTATCGCAACTGATTTATTAATTCACTTTATACAGTTTCACATAGTATTGATTTTTTTTTAATGAATCTGAGAATTATAAAATCAAATCACGTTCTATATTTCACTTTTACACAAGGTTTATTGCTAAAGTGGGTCCGATGGACCCTTCTGATAGATCGAGGGTTAAATAGTACCTTTGTATTAGGTGTCCCGGGGTTAGTTTTGCACCATATATAACATCGAGCCACACTCAAGACAAAGATTTCGAACAGACTCTACTAAATACAGTTGGTGAGAAAAGTCTCTATACACCCTTTGAAATGATGTAACTGTTTTAAAAGTAGATCACATGACTTGAGTTTGTTCAAGTATTTAGAAGAATTAGTTTAGCAAATGATGTGTAAAGAAAATTGCGTGTAAATTGTAATTAACAGAAATAGTGAAGAAAATATTAGTAAATCTTGATTTTACGAAGCACCCATTCATATGGTTGGAAGCGCTGATCAGCTAGACTATGCTGCATCGATCGAAACAGGCGATAATCTAATGGAGGAGACAGTCTGGTGAATTCGTGGGGTGTAGCGATGAAGAATCTGAACAGAGTTTAATAAATATGTATTTTATTAATTTCCTTTAAACCGAAGTCAAATTTTGTTTTGTTGTTGTTAATGTACAGCCATTGGAGAACATATAGGACACATACGATAGACATACATTTTCTTCTTCTAAGAAATGATGGACCACAAAGAAGTTCTAATCACTGTAACCGTAAAATACAATAAATCGTAGTGTTCTCACAGTTCATCAATTATTACTTTCCTTCGAGTTCTAACCATTCCATCACCATATTCAAGATTCAATAATCACTCGTGAGACAAAGAAGTTCTAATCACTGCCACCGTAAAATAAAATAAATCGTAGTGTTCTCACAGTTCATCAATTATTACTTTCCTTCGAGTTCTAACCATTCCATCACCATATTCAAGATTCAATAATCACTCGTGAGACAAAGAAGTTCTAATCACTGCCACCGTAAAATAAAATAAATCGTAGTGTTCTCACAGTTCATCAATTATTACTTTCCTTCGAGTTCTAACCATTCCATCACCATATTCAAGTTTCAATAATCACGCGTGAGACAAAGAAGTTCTAATCACTGCAACCGTAAAATAAAATAAATCGTAGTGTTCTCACAGTTCATCAGTTATTACTTTCCTTCGAGTTCTAACCATTCCATCACCATATTCAAGATTCAATAATCACACGTGAGATGAAGTAAAGGCATAGAAAGGGATTGGAGATCAGTTGGGAGACTATAATGCATTTTAGTAGTTTGTGAATAAACGGTAAATTCGCGAAGAAGGGCTACGAATTAATTTGCACAGCTAATACAACGGCATAGAGGATCACACCTCGTATTTCACGTTGTTTTCAGGCATGGACGCGTCACGATCCTTTCCCCGGTAATAATTCATATTGTTTCCCGCGGCGCAATCTTTGCCGATATCTCGGCCGTATTTAAAATTCGCCGGCGGCGGATGAAACACGTCTCAACCGGATGGTTGCATTATCTGCTTGTTCCTCCGAATATCGCTTCCCGTTAAGCGTCCAATTTCGCACAACAAGCGTAACTAACGCTACACTGGGTTCTACTTAACGGGGAAACTCTTTTTACCCTGGGAAACAGTCCCGGCCAGCGGATTCTAAATCGGGAAGGAACGAAATTGGAGCGAGATTTCCGGGTTTCCACTCGATACCGACACGCTTTATGGAATATTGTTTGTCGGCCGCAGATAATTGTTATCACTTGCCAATTTCCTCGAACGTCACCCGGCATTGAAATACAAAAATTTGTGTACGCTTTGTATTTGTCACCGATACGTGCTCAATTCGCCCCCGAGCGAACGTTATTTTGTCCACGAAACTGGACGGGGACGGTCGATTAAGTGGGCACACTCTCTGCAAAGTCTAAACAAAATCGTTGAATGTGACAGCTTTTTTCCGCTCATGAGTGACTGATAAAAACCGGAAACGTTGTTGAAATCCATATTTAGCTGTCATCTTAAATGAATGATACCTATATGATTTGCTTCTTTCCAATGATTACAATAGAAGAAATTAGTTAATTTGTTCAATTTTTTCATAACCCCTACACTCTTTGGTACAATATTGTAATACAAGACATATGTCTTGTAAACCTTTGTGCTGTTACTTCAGACAGGTTTAAATATACATTTAAAAGTTTAATTTACTAGGTTTCATCGTTTCCTTAAAATGAATTCCCAAATATTACTTGAAAACGGGCGTGTAAAAATGTTGACTTGTAAAATATTCCTGCAAAAAGTATTTCCTCCTGTCCATCAGAAAGTAGGTTATTTCATAAGTACTGCAAATTTTCTTCTGTATTTTTGGTAAGTAAAATACAGACAGATATATCGCGCACCTAGACGTTCATATTGTTTTATGAATTACAGGCAATGAAGGAAAATAAATAGAATATTGATTAAGTGAGCGCACTCCCTTGAAAGCCTGAACAAAACCCTTGAATGTAACAGCTTTTTTTCTCCTACGAGTGACCGGTAAAAAACCGGGATTTTTACTGGAATTGTTTAGCGATGTTTTATGTTTATTTTCGTATTTTCTTATCACGCAAAATTGTAAAATGGCAGTGTCGCGAAACATTGTTAAAATCCATGTTCAGCTATTGTCTTGCATACAGAGTTAAACGAGATTGGAATATAACATACCAATAATTGTTATGACAATTCAAACGAAAATAGATTTATCCTTTACACAGTGTACAATTGTTCAATACTTTTGAAAAACGAGGAAATGGTGGTTTGCTGGAGAAAAAACTGTCTCTCTCGCGGAAAATGTTGGCTGCAATCGATTACAGTAGTTCAACGAATTAAGATACTAAAATCTTCTGAGTACAAGTTCTGAAAACATCATTTCGAGTGAAGCACGATTATAGTTTTGAGTTGACATTTATCTCGCGCGACACGCAGACATTTCCAGTGTTACAACTCCTTTCAAATATACTAATATACAAATACAAATATACTAATACAGTATGCTACAAATAACAGTATGTTATGAAAACTTTTATTATTTGTCTCATTGTATTTTTTAATGCACGAAAAACAATGTGTCGATAACATGGTAACCCCTTAAGATGTTGTGTCAAGCATATAAGAAAATGAGGTTTCGAGGTTAAACGTGTTTAAAACATTTCCTATTAGTTGTATAGAAATATACTCGCTATTAACCATCTGTAACCTCGTTATTTGAACGAATTCAAAGAAATCTTTTTGCAGACACATGCTCTAAGGAAACCCAATAAGAAAGAATCATTTTTTCAAACTTTTGAACCAGAATGCCCAGTTAAGGGACTCCAACGCATAACTGGGACATCTCTGTTGGCAGCATCCCATCGTCGACCGGTTGGAACCGTCTTAACTGCGTTTGGTTAATTACGAAGTTAATTATAAACAACGTTGATTTTCGAACTAGCGACGAACACGTGCCATAAAGTAGTCTCTTCCTCTCTCTATCATTCTCTCTCTCTCTCTCTTTCTCTCTCTCTCTCTCTCTCTCTCTCTCTCTCTTTCTCTTACTCGCTATCATATTCCCTCTTGTCTTATATCGTTCTCTCTCGATTTCTCTGTCGCAGTCTACGGTTACAAGGATCAAAAGGACTAGGGCAAAGGACGACAGAGCCGGTACCGTCTCTGCGGAGCCAACATCATCGCCAAAGACGCTTTGTGATCCGCCACCGTTTGTACGAAAGAGAAACGCTAATTATTATCACTCGCTAATTTCCCAAACCGACGGCAGCGTTGGATAGTTGTGAAATATCTCAAGAGGGATTGTAAGTTGGATCGTGTATCGGTTTCGCTCAATGAAATCAACCTTCACCTCATCCTTCGATACAGTCCTTTGTACGGTTTCGGTATTAAATTAGATCTAGCTCGCACGTTGACAGTTTACCTACTAGCAACCTATTTATAGAATTCTCGCTGACTGATGTTATATTGGAAACAAACTTGAAATGCATTTTTTTTTGGACAATATTAGTAAGTAAATCGCGGTTCTTTGTGCAAAATACAAATTTCTCAATTGCAACAAACTAGAACAAAATTAAAATTCATTCTTTGCTGAACCTTTTGGGATGAATATACATTTCGGAACACTGTGTGTACCATTATCAGTAGACCGCAGATTTTACGCATTTACAACAAAAATGGGCGGGTAGAATTTAAAACAGTACAAGATTTGAAAGTATTTGACAATGCCAGTAGATTATGTTCGACTTATTATAATTATTAAAGGAAGAAAGAAATGTCAGTATATGTCTACTATTTCGTGCAATTGATGCAGGCGATTTTGCATAAAGAATCTTCTAATTATCACTCACAGTGGAATATTGGGTTGTTCGGGAAGTAATTCCGTTTTTCGTGTAAACAAAACGAAAGGTGTAAATATCATTTTAAACGAAAAAGATCATAAAACAAAATGGTCACTATATCACCGAATATAACTTCTAAACAAGGATTGAAAAGGTTCCGAAAATAACTTTTTCAAACTGTTACAAGGTATATCGGTTCTGAATGACTGAAAAAAACTAACCCAGAACCGAAAAATAACAGTTATAGAACCGGAACCGTAGCCGATAAAAGTCAGAACTCATATACTTTATAACAGAGTATGAGACCTCGTACCTAACTGTTTAAAAAACCGAATCCGATATTATTACTATTTTCGACCCCTGTTTTTAAATAGTGAAAAGTGGTCTGTCATTATTACGTTCCGAACAATCCACTAATTTGATCGCCTACTGTTTTTTTTACTTCAGCTCCTGAAAACACGAAAGGAAACTGGCATCATTTATGAAATTATCCAATACATAGATTAGCCCTGTAATTCACAAATTCAATCAGCAAAAGAAAAATGACCGGGATAAGTCCAAAGTCCTAAGTCCACCACCGTTTCCAAACGCAAGGCGGGTGGCTTAGTTCGACTAGCCGACTCGAGGATCGTTTTCGCCTAATTTCCTCCGGTTACGAGCTCCCATCCCGGATCACCGAAATCTGTCCAGTCCTAGTTGATCCTCCGATGTGAACGTTAATCATTTCGAATCGTTCTGTTCCGCTCTGTTAGTGGGATCGAAGTCGCACGCCATGCCACCGAGGTGTACATTACGACTTCCTGAAAGACGATCAAGACTATGACACGCAACGCACAATCTCGTTCGTAGGGCACGGATGAGAGTGGAAGAAAAAAAAAGAGGAAGGAGAAATCGGTGTTACAGTCTCGACCGGGTCGTAGACAGCGGAACAGCTGTCCTTGACAGTGAACATGCTGCGGTATGCGCGCGCTTCCGGTCGAGCGAGAATCTCGCGAAGAGGTGTGAGGGCAGCTGTGACTTTCCAGGGAAAAAGGAGCAACTTCTGACCCCGCGGCCGGTGCCATCATCGATACCTTTTCTACGGAGCAGCGGGAGAAACACTGTCGACGACATCCTGACATTTCCCAGCCCTCGGACGTCTTTGTCCCCAGGATTTATGGAGCGGATTCATCGCCGCGCCCTGTCACCGGCTGCGCTTTAACATACTCGCGTATCGACACTTCCACGGCTTCCTACCTACCGTCGTGACTCCGGAAAGCTCGATATGCTCGTTACCCGCACCGATTTATCACCGATCTAGATTCCTAAGTTAATTAGCGGAAGCTCTATCCGGAACCTACGAATTTGACCTCGGCAAATCCGGAGCAAGAGCAAGAACGTTCTGTTTGCTGCCTTTCAAATCGATCGAACGCGGGTACCATGCACAGATCGTGCCTAAAGGTACGAGTACAACGGAGCCGCGATACTAGCGAATAGAGCGAAACGTCGAAATGAATGGTACAGTGCCTAAAAAAAAGTATTGACAAATCTTTTCAAAAGAAATAATTTAAAATTTTTACCAAACGACTTGAATTTTTTTTAAATATCAGGAGACTTAGTTTATTAGCTAATGCGAACACAATTTTTTTTTAAATTGCTATTGATCAGAATTGCGAACGAAAAATTGAGGACCACGATTTTTAACTTTTTTATTTGAGCCTATAATGTAAATACAAACGTAGATTAATCATTTTTTATAGAAAATGCTGAGATGCATCAGCTAATGTATAGAAAAATATATGATTCCATTTGAAAAAGTGAAGGTGATCTTAAGGTATCCGAAACTACTCCACCCACAAAAAAGACTTACTGTCATATTATAATCCTCTTTATACGGAACACCTTTTCCTAACAAAGTTTTTTTATCTCCAGAAACAACGAATATATTTAAGTGCTAAATTTGATAGAACCACATTGTATCTTACAATACGGACTTCAATACGTATTCCAGAATTGTTTTAGATATTTTGAAAGCCTAGAATAATAAAAAAAAATTAGCTGGGAACATAAACGACCCAGGTTGCACAACATGCTCACTTAAAATTGCATGCTTAAAACTATTTATACATTCTGGTTAGCTACACAAGAGTTATCTAAATTGTAGATGTTGAACCTATAGCAAACGCTGCTGAATTTCAGTTAAACCACAAGCAAGTATTCTTCTTTATCTCGATAAAGTGTCCACCGAGGTAGAAAGTTACAATCTAATTCCTATTTCCCTCAATTTGCCCGTACGAACGTAAATTTGCGTAAAGGTGCAAGATCTGCTTAATGCAAAAGAGTAGACCAGAGAAGCGATCGTAGTAGCTGTCATCTTAACACCAATCTTTACAAGGTAACACTATCCTACCCATAAAAGCAACAGCCTTAGGCTTGAATTTAAGAAGATCTGCCAATCGCGCAAGAGTTAAATGAAAAGAACATAAAAGGAAGTCATAAAATGCTAAATTTCTGTAGACTAATACGTTCCTAATGCTATAATCAATAATCTATGATGGCTGTTACTAAATATGGTTACGTAAAACTGACAAATACGTTTCTGAAAGAAAAATTCACCATTTGTTCCGGAATAAAATAAAAAGGACGTGGAACAGATAATAAAATGCTGAATCTCTGCAGACTGCAGGCTAATACCATCCAATTGATGAACCAAACAGCCTAAAGCAGCATTCACTAAAACGTTTAACTAAAATTACCTTATACATCAGAAAATTGGAAAGAATCGACCAACCGTGAAGAATAAAACGAAAAGGACATAAATTAGGTAATAAAAGGCTCAATCTTTGCAGGCTAATACCATCCTATCGATAAACCGAACAACCTAAAACAACTCTCGCTAAAGGTATTTAAATAAAACAGCCAAACGCGTCATAAAATTTAAATAGATGTACCCAGCGCACAAGATACAACGTAAAGGACAGGGAACAGGTACTAAAAATCTAAATCCCTCCGGGTCAGTAGCATCCTAATTCTAAAACCAATTATGTATGTTTCGCTAGTCCCATTCTTCGACTAAAAACATGTCCCTAAGTAAAACCGCCAGGTGCATTTCTACTAATTTCTAGTCGTAGAGAGCCAAATCGCGAGAGAGTAACACAGAGAGGACACGTATCAGGTAATAAAAGGCTGAAGTTTTCCATTCGGCATTTTGTCAGTGTCGCAATCATTCTACGTCACGGTATTCGAGGCGCCATGGGCGCCGCTTGGGACCGCGTTACCAGAAAACGTTATAGATCCGTTCCCTGGCGCGAGAGTATCGTCTGTCGCGTCTGCGAAGTGTCCTCGGAAGGAAGAAAATCCGTATACAGCCGATGTACTTTATCGGTGCCCGAGACAACGTTAGAGATCCCGGCACGGCGCACGACGGCCAGACGGATCGAATTCCTGCGAAGGAAGTGTTTGAACAGGACGCCTATATATCCCCCGGCCCGTTGCTAATGGCTTCGCACACTGGCTGCGAAACAGCGACGTAACCGAGCGATGTTCGCACACAGACGCCATCCACGACGTCGTCCTCGTCCTCGTCGTCGTCGTCGTCGAGTATTAATGCGATAACTAACAATAACAAGGTACAGCCCATCACGACGGTGAGCCCAGCAGCGCTGCGCACCCTTTAGATCCCTCTCCTCACCCCTCTCTCTATCCCTCTTTCTCTCTCTCTCTCTCTCTCTCTCTCTCTCTCTCTGCCTCTCTCTCCCTCCCTCTCTCTCTCTCACGGTCTCTATGTGTTTTCGTGATTCCGCGATGCCTGGGGCACACGGGATCCCTTTATAGGTCCCGGACACGACGCACCGTGGAACTTTGATCGTCGTGTTACACTGTGGCGAACCACCGATAGACTCCGGGGCTGGATAATCCCTTTTCGAGCAGGGACCGAAGGGTACTTTACCTCGAGGCGGGCTTGCCCTCGTTCAAACAATCCCTCCTCGACGTTCTTTCTCGCCTTGGGACATCGGAAACGTCGTCTCTGCCACGAAGACGCGAGACGCACAGGATTTCGGGCTGCTCTCTCTCCCTCTCTCATTCTCTCTCTCTCATTACTCGTAATAGTCCCGACGCGTGTTTCATTAATTCAACCAATAGCGGGGCACTCGATGCGAGACGAATTTTCGACACTCCAACCCCGGTCACTCGAGCGCGAAACTACCGGCGCATTAACCTCCTGCGAACCGACGGATAAAAGTCACGTTCGGAGCCGGCGGGAGTTTCATTTTAACCCGAACTCTGTTCCCTTGTTCGTCTGCGAACTTGCTAGAATAAAAATCCAGTTTAACACTGAACACTGTAAAAATACAACGCTTGATCCGCTTCGAAAAAAGGTTTCACCGACTTCCCCGTTCGTCTAATGAATCTGTCGCCGAGCGTCCCTAATAGATTGCGCGTTCTCGCGTTCGCATAATCTCGGCTGGATTCCATTTTTCTGCGGTGCGCTCTGGGAGCGGGCGTTATCGTCGCTAGACTCGTGGAGAAACGATAGCGTGCGACGAAACTTCTCGCAAGGATAGATATTCCGACGCGTAGACGAGAGAGGGACACGCGGGTGTGGGGGATTTTTCGTAATAAAATTATGAATTCGCCGGCAGTCTTGAGGAAAAAACTTTGGCCCCTTATCGTTCAGCGGGATCACGCGATGGCGGCAAACTTTTCGACCGTCGCGTCGTGGACCCCGGTTTCGCCGAGGACGCATTCCTCTGCAACCGGAGATCGTTCATTGGTGCTCGTGCACACGCTCGTGGAACGATTCTCCGGTGCCTCGGGGAAGAATTTCCTTTGACGAGGGTTTTAAACGACCTTTGATCGTCGCGTTACACACTCGGTCTAACCACCGCAACGCGCGTCGATCGAGAGACGCCGCGGATAATCCATTTCGTGAAGAGAGTCTCCTCGGTCTCTCTCTCTCTCTCTCTCTCTCTCTCTCTCTCTCTCTCTCTCTCTCTCTCTCCCAAGAGAGAGTGCCACCTCGTTGGCAGGCAGGTGCTCCGACCATAGCACAGCAACCATAGCACCCTTTTTCGGCGCGGGGAAGACTCTCTCGGTGACATGATTGACCCTACGCCACATGGCGTTTCGCATATGGCGCACGTTCGCCCGAGACGGTTATTTTTATACAGAGTTCATAGATGAAATTCGGCACGCGGTAAGGTGGATAGCCGCCTGACAGATTGGAGGCTGGCTCCCGCGGAATGGGACATACAGTTGCGCGCTCGATTTACTCGATATTCATTCGGCTCGTTAGCCTTCCGGGAATCCGCGAAAAAACGGCCTGCCTCTACGCGTGCGGCCACGAACGAAGGTTACTCGTGTGCATTGATTTCGTTGACTGGAGTGCCGTCGACTGCTGGGAAGTGGTATTAGACGGTGTAGAAAGCGCGAGGAAAGGATCGAGACCAAACACAAAACTATAGTTGACACGAAATAAGAAGGAACCTGTTTCGCATATCTCATTACGCGGTTGTCTTGTTGCAGTGTCTGGGTTAGAATCACTCAATCACCCACTCAATCACCCAAACCTCACGAATTTTCATATACCGGGAAACAACTGATTTGTATTGTCTTAAGCGCGAGTAGGGGATTAGCCAATGAACGAGTTCTGTTGTGTCATTTCCGCAGATAAAACCGTAAACTCGTTATTTGTCAGATACCTTCTTACTTGGTGCTCGCATGGAAATCCCATTCGCTCGTAGCTACAGTATACGCCGGAAACAATTGGGCCCATTGAAAATCGCTGCACGCGATCCTCTAAATAAAAAAATTCAATCGGCACCCGAAACTTTACACGTTGAATGGCGTCGCTTTGATATCACTGGTCGACCCACTCCAGACATCGGTTTTTCAAAAGCACCGGGACGAAGCCGGGCACCCGGTAGACACCGGTAGCAAAGGACGTGGATGGGGTGCAGGAAAAAGTACGGTCGCTCTTTCAGACGAAGTTAAGGATATGTCCCTTTGCGTATGCCGTGTGCGATTTCCTGATGCGCCCGTAGATCCTTGCCGGCTCCGGTAACTGCACTCGCCACGCCCCCCCCCTCCCTCCCCCACCTTTCACAGAACGGAAACAGGATTAATATACGTGACGAGGTCTCGCGTAAAGTTAATCGCGTGAAGTCTCGCGTGAAGTGCACTTTATTCATGGAAATCGATCTAGTTTAATCAGAAAACTGTAGTAGCGTGAGGGGTGAGGGGTGGAGGGAGGGAACCGAAACGGGGCTAACCCGTAAGTACCCTCCATCGACGGAATGTAAGGGCATTTAAGTAGATGGAGGATATAGACCCCTGTCTACTCCATTTGCTTTCAGCCCGAGGGACCTCCCCGATATATATCCCAATATTCCCGGTAACAATGATGAATCACTGCGGAGCACCTCTTGCGCAAGAAGTTGCACATCCAGTGCGCTCGTAACCGTTCCTCTCTCTCTCTCTATATATATATATATTTCTCTCTCTCTCTCTCTCTCTCACTTCGTCTCTCGTAGCCCGAAGCTTCTCCCGTTTCTCATCTTGTTCTACCTCTCTTGGACCAACTCCTCAAACACTCGGCGGACTTGCTTTGACCGTAATAACGCGTTCCGCCACTTGGTACGGTTACGTAAAGCTTGATGTAACAGTCGGATAAATATGCGGCCCGAGCATTAATGCTCGCTCCGCAAAAGTTTTCGCGGATTTCGTTCCGCGCGAACGAATCTAGGGACACCCGCGCGCGCGCCCGAAAAATACCGGGCAATTTGGTTGGGAACGGCGAGATTGCGTCTCAGGGATACGATGTTGCGGGCAAGGGCTCTGTGTCCAAGCGAGAGTGGAGTTTTAAGCATTATGAAGATTCGGCCGCAGTTTGTTTTCGCACGAGATACACGGCCTTCTACTCGGCAGAATTACTGCGGCGCGAAGAATATCATCCGCAAGAGCTTCCTCCGCGACGCTCTTTTTGCCAGTTTATATTCTGTTAGAGCAACCATAAATAAATACGGAAAATATGAACCCGAAACGCTGGTCTTTCTGTTGCCTGAAGTGTGATCTACCTATCTAATGCAATCGACGTACGCATGCAATTTAGGATGATCTATCGATGAATAAACACTTAAGCTGCATGTCTGTTAAAATTATTATTCGCAAATCGTTATTTCATTTCCTGAGTGCTATTTCAGTGATTCACTGAGTGTCATTGTTAAGTTCCTACATTTCGGAACACAACTCTAACAATATTTTATGATTGTAGTTTGTATTCAAAATCTGGCAAAGGATTAAATAAAAAGCAGGCCAAATGACCAATGAATGAACATCAATTTCTAACGAATGAATTGAGGCACCACAAAGGCAATTCCGCAAAACACCGTTCGCGGCACCAGATATATTTCCGTGAGGTTTCATCCACTTCACATTTTTATAATTGTACATTAAACTAAAAGAATTAAATAAAAGAAGCTTGTTCATGTTGAAGCCGATTTTGAAGAAATAAATTTTTAATAAAGCTACAGTTATTTGAACTCGACTGTATAAGTTTCTATCTAAACTTTCTGCTCCCGTTGGGGAAAGTAAAGAAAGGAGCACATGCGAAATAAGAGATGAAGAAATAAATGGGGATAAAAACGACCAGTTAAATAATTGAAATAGAAGAAAAAATATACTTTCAGTTTGTGCAAATCATGCAGAATTTGCATTATGTGCATTAAGCAAAAACGAAACGAATTTTTGGGACAACCTGATAGACTTTCATGACTAAATGTGCGTGGAACGTAATATGGTTTCACAAGAATCCCATGGCGTTTCCGAGTTTTCATCATTCTCGAATTGAAAGCTTCGCGGCTAATCGTTACGAAAGATATACAAGGGCAAAACAATGTCTCTTGACCCCGAGGGAAAACGCCGGGGCGATCGTTTTAATCGTTGTCTCGCTCTGTAAAATACACCGCGAATGAATAATATTTTTGTTGTTTACGGTGCACGCGATCCCTGAGCCAAGACAATCGTTATATTTCTCTCACGAGAACCGCCGCTACTAGTCCTTTCTCTCTCATCCTTTCGTTAAATCTTCATTTACAGTCGCGACAGAGTTGAATGCGTGGAGAGTGAGTGTGTGTGAGGGAGAGAGAGAGAGAGAGAGAGAGAGAGAGAGAGAGAGAGAGAAAGAGAAAGAGAAAGAGAGAGAGAGAGAGAGAGAGAGAGAGAGAAATAGAAATAGAAAGAAAGAGAGGGAAATAGAAGGGTCGCAACGGAAGAAAGCAACGCGGCTACATATTGGCGCGATAAATCAGCAGCTGAAACGCGTTCATGGCGACCAATTAGCGTTGGATGGTAAGATCGTTGGGTCAGAGCCCATGTAATAATGACGAATCAGTTCGGAGCCGGTCCGCTGGCATGGCTGGTTCTGCCTCTTATTAATAAATTCGCTTCCCATGCGACATCCTATGAATCATTCGATAGTCGACCGGGGAGATTCTATTAGACTGATTGGCTTATGGCTACGCGACTCAGCTTCGTGCCGATTCGCCTCTTCGTTCCCGTTCCCTAGGACGACGAAT
Source organism: Sphecodes monilicornis (assembly GCA_913789915.3). Lineage (NCBI taxonomy): Eukaryota > Metazoa > Arthropoda > Insecta > Hymenoptera > Halictidae > Sphecodes > Sphecodes monilicornis. The sequence goes on along the minus strand of OU565286.1, from coordinate 12,192,221 downwards.
ACTTATGGTGCCATTCTGGGAACACATAAGAAAACAAAAATGGGTGTAACAATGTTATCCTGGGATCTTTTGTATAACTATTTCTGAGGAACGTATGAGAGTTAACACTTTATCGACCGGTCGTGGTTGAGGCTGCCACTCGGTAAGGACCGGCTTAGTCCCGCGCGCATTTGCTCCCAGTACCGGCTAAATTTTCGCTATTCATTGTGTTGTGCTTATTCCTTTTGTTTCAAAGGAATGTAATTTTATAGATGTTTATACTTTATTTTGCATTTATTTTATATAATAAAGGGCCTTATAAACTAGTATTCATAAAATATATTCAAGGTGATAGTAATTCAATTTTTTAATAATAAACGCTGATTAATAGGCTAGCGGTCGGTAAAGTGTTAAAATCATATAATCAAAGTACAATGTTAATAAAAATTGATTATTACAGAATTGTTGATTATATTCCACTTTACTTTGCTTTCTAATATTGTTGATTTATAAATAACGTAGGATAAATTCAATAAGGTATTATATTTTTCTATATTTATAAAAACCTAAACTGACCGATACCAGGGGATCTCTTCCGCTAGTTTTGTATAGTATCTTACAGTATTGTCGCGGAGTGTAGGCATGTTTCTCGTAGCGTCCTCCATCGTTTTATGGCGTAGGAAAACAATTTATTGCGTTTGCCTCGGCGGGGAAGAACGGAAAACGAAGCGGAACCACGTAACGCATCGAGCGCGCGTAAGAACGCGATTTCATGGGCCAATAAAAGCTCGATGAAATAAACATTGGCTCTACGGCTTCGACACTCCGAAAATATAATGTATGTCTCGTTCGCATTTGAAAATCCTCGGGCTTGTCCGCGATGAATGTAACTTGTAATTGAATCGCCGAGCGGGTCGGCATGAATAACGTTAATTAGACAGCGAAGAACGTTTAATTAATTTCAAAACCGTTAAATAGATCCGACTCGGAGTGACCGACGTCACTATGACGTCTCTCACCCCCTTCTCGCTGACCCAGTTTGAAAGTCGAGCACATTAATTCGAAAACATCCAGCATCGACGCAGAATCCACAGGTCCTCTTTCAGGCTAGAATAAAATCCGTAAAACTTGCGCAGGGCATCCGCGGAACCAGTGTATTCACCTTTGTGTTAAATCATACTCGAGCCTGAATGGGATTAACTCCCCTAATTTATCGACTCGACTCCTTAACTAAGGGTCGAATTCCCGAAAGTCCCCGTAACCAAAAGTTAACATTGTTTCGCAGGGTCGAGCCCTCTCTGGGATACGGCAAGTGATCAGAGCGAAGCAAGGGAGTGTGTGTTTGTGTAATCGTCGTCGACACAATACTTTATGCATATTCGTCATGGACTGAATAATTGATAAACCGTACCGCCGTCGAGAGATAAATCGCTGCCTGTATCTTGACGATGCAATGTACGCAAACACTAGCCGCTGCATCCACTTACGGCACCAGCTTGTACGCGAAATGATCCGAACCTCGCCGCAATAAAGATGTCACGAAGAATCGGGAGGTTAAAAGATTTTAACGCGCGTGTAACTGTGTGCCTTATCGCGCGCTGATGATGGTATACGGCCGTTTCAATTTGTATGAAGGAGTACTTTTTGCGAAGATAAGAGTATCTGAGTCGTCTCAATTAATCGCGGAACAGCTTTCTGGTTTAGTCATATGTTCACCGTGATCTTATATATTCCTGTTTCTGCTTCTACTAACAGTTGCTTTACAATTTCTTTCATACCCAATTCCCATTTTTACTATTTTATTAAATACCTTGCCTTATACGTAAATGTGGGTGTCATTAATTTCTTTTAAAATTAATGCAGTCATACGAGTAGGATAAATATGTCTTATTTCAGCGGCTACCCAATAGTCAGTCTTCTTGAAAACAAATTGCTTAAAAATAAATATCTACTAACAAATTATTATACATTTGAATGAGCACAATAATCAGTCTATTCCTCATTTCCAATACATATAGCCTCACGTCTCCATATTATGAAACATTCAGAAAATAGCATATTAATAACACCAACGCTTAAGATGACTGGTACAATTACTCTATAAATTTTCATTTTCTTAACATAACATAGAAGATTTAGTCATTCTTGCGGCGGAAGACATAATAGGGCAAGAGTGACACTAACTCCCTTAAGTATGGGTTGCAATTTACTCCTAGTATTACAAAAATCAATAATACCATTTCTTCTCTGTTAATACTTCTTATACTGTTCTGTTAAAAACGACTTTTAAGTTGATCATACACCCGCGAATTAGCAAACTAGCGCACTCTGTCGTAAGGTGGAAGAACCCTGTTTAGAACGCTCGCGATAATATCACGAAGAAGATGTAGGCACAGACAAGATATGCTAATAGACGAATCACGCAATGTATTTTTCTGTCACACGTTCGTGGGGCTTTAGAGTTTAGAGCCCCCTTACCATTCCGTGTCACATCCTACCGTATCGGTCGAAACGAAGTAAACTATAGTCACTGTCACTGCAGTCTCGCAAATAAATATAATATTGTTTTCTAAAATGCAAAAAGAAATTTACAACCAAAGACATCGGCAATTTAAATTATCTGGAAAAGTACTAAAGAAGTAACAAGTAAACAATTTTTAATTTTATTTTAAGACAATAAAATTTAAACAATTCATTCAAAAATGATTTCAACAAATATATATTCACTACGATAATTATCAGTAGACAGGAATAATGTTTTAATGGATTTTAGTGGAACCTTCATTCTGATATCTCGTATGGTTTAAGAGATACAATAAAATGTCGCCTTTCTCGATCCGGCCCACCAGAGCGGAGCAATATTTAGATAAAAAATTATTTAAATTAACGATTCGAAAAAAAATACTTTATCTTTATTCGTTATTAGAAGATTCGAATAAAAAATATTGACACCGGCTCAAATATATCGGTGTGAAACCACTACACTACTAATTCAATTGTAAAACTTTTTCATTTTTTATAATTTTTTTATGGGACTTGCGCCAACTTATTCGTAAAAATTTTTCGATTAAAGTGTTTAGTGTCATTTCAACCGGAAGAATGCCACAAATCAGTTGGCGCAAGTCCCATTAAAAAATTATGAAAAATAAAGAAGTTTCGCAATTGTCTTAGTGGTGGTTTCACACCGATATACCTGAGTCGGTGTCGGGTCAATCGGTCCCCTTTATTTCACTACAAAACCACGGCTATCGAGGCAGCCGGAACTCCAGGGCCTGGGCGTTTAGCGCTCGTCGTCGTCTATTCTACGAGCCGACAATAAATTATTTGACCGCACAGTGGTCAAAACGAGCTCGCTACCCCGACAAAACTGTTTTTGCAATGTTTTAAGACCTAAAGCCTTAGTAAAGTAGATCATTGGATTCGTCTTGACATCAGCTACAGCAACATGTAATAAAAAATACTTAGTGTTTTAGACTTATGGGATTTAAAAAAATGAAATCTAGTGTACATTAGTCAGTCTAATGTACATTCGATAGCAAATGGATCAACGAAACTCTTACGGATCAGACGGGTTGGAATCAAAATCGCGTAGGAACTGTCGTTGTGTTGTCAAGAGACGAACTGATCGATCAGCTGATCGCCTCGATCCGCCCGCGAGTCACGAGCTGCTCGATCCACGCTTGGCGCTCGCGGGGAACGAGGGGCATGGTGCGACGAAGTTGTTCGATAGATTGTTGTCGATATCGTAATCGTCATGCAAACGTAAATTCTGTAAACTAATACATGTGAATACTTAGTGTAATATGCACAATGCTGAATAAAATGAAATCAAATGTCTAACACTTAATGGCATTTAAATAAATAAGGGGAACATTTTTTTTATCAAAAAAGTTAATTTTTTTATTGAGATTTATAGATAACTGAGTAAGTGATTAACGTTTGTTGGAAACATATTTTTGCCAGATTATCGGAAATGTTCAAAACATCCCCAGACGGCTTCTTTTGGGCCGCTGGTGATGGGCACAATGCCCTATTGTGTTGAAGTGCATTGATTACTTTATTGCTGGATATACCGACGACAATGATTTCAGGTCTCTAATCTCCTAGGTGCGAAGACCCAGTCTTAAAAACGGCACATCGTCCGCATCCATTTAAAGAATGGACATTGCCTTGCACTAAAAAGATTATTTCGTATATGAAAAATTAAATGACTTAATTATAAAAATAACAGTCCAACTAAGCTGAAGGAAAGCCACGTATTTTAAGGTACAGCAATCATATTAATGAAAGAATTTTAATTATTTTTTGATCTCCTCTTCTTTATAATAATAATAATTTAAAGCTCAAAACTGTAAAATACACGAAGAAAATGATTTAAAATAATTTAGAATCGTATTTCATAGCAGAAGATTCAACGAAACCAACAACTGTTTATATTAATCAATTCCAAGATAAAAATAGCGTTAAATAGGTATTTCAATTTTCAACAACAATTATTATTTTGTTTACTATGGATAAATAAAAGTTTATTTATATGAATCGAAAAAGCATTTATTCAGCTTTAAAATGAGTATAGAAACATGGAGCCTTATATTTAAACAGAGATTAAATATTCAGGTTGAATTAATCATGTATTAACTCGTTTCGTTTACTTTTCCAAAATTGTGACAATAACGTGGAAAATAGCCGAAATACGCGCTGCGCATTACACGACAGTCAAAATTGACAACTATGTGACGAATATTCTCGGATATTCGTTACCTCCGGTACGATTGCTTCGATACCTTAAATTCAATATAATTCCTAAACTCACCACTCTAAATCGTAGAGGGCATACCAAAACTTCTGACACAGACTTAAGATACCTACAGACATTGCATGCAATGCATTTTTCTGTCTACGGTTCTGAATTACCGACTCTGTAGAAAATGCCCTAGTACGATAGCGGACTCTATCGAAATGGAACGGTCAGGTGGTGAACTACATGAGGTTGCAACACATAAAGTGTGTGTATGAGGAGGCTCGATTTTACAGCGTTGTCAGCTTTAAAACACAATTGTATTCGTACAAAAATACTCCACGTATTATTCACTTGTGCCGCCTATTTTTTTACAGGACTTCGAATCCGCTGGTAAAAATTTGGCGAACATGATAAAGAAGTTTGTATCCGACAAGGACGAACTTATGCACATTTAAGAAGAGAAAGAAAGACAGACACAGAGCTGCTGAATACTGTGCACACTCGACAGAAAATTTATTAGTAACACACTTGTGAGGAATTGTTTACAAATATTTGCAGTTAGGAAATATAGAATAGACCTTCAGCTACTTTCACATATAGTTTATCGTCACATTTTATTTCAGACTGAATAGTTATAAACAATTATTTTATGTCTCGTTCTAAAATAAACTCAAATAATTTAACAGATCTCTGGTAAAAAATAATCTTCCTTGTGATCGGAGGATCTAGAATGATGTCTCAGCTACATTTCTGTTGCAGTTTTATGTAGATTCGACGCCTAGTTAATTAGTTATTTACGATTTCCAGAGAGGTGACACAACGATTTGTGTGTTTACCTTTGACAAATACTCGGACTCTCCTTGTCTTACTCATTGCGGGCATAGAAGATAGAAGTTACCTCCACAAAAATTGTTGATAAATTACTTCAGGTAATTTTTATAAATATTAGCTGTCGAAGAATATAGAATGGACCTTCGGCAACATTCATGTATAGTTTTCAATTCGATTCTAGAAGAGGTTAATTAGTTATAAATAATTTTTGTTACTCTTGTTCTAATGAAACTGTGCATACTAGTGAGAATTGAATATCTTGTATACTCCAAATGTTCATGCATAAAAGTTAATCTGCATCTCGAGTACTATTAGCTATTTTTACTAAAAAATTGGGTGGTGAGGTAACCAATCATATAATCGTTGTAATCGTTAAACAAACAGAGATAACAAATTCATTAATTACAAATTTTCAATATAATTATGCTTAGTAATATCCATGTATCATAAATTATGCTGGATCTCGAGTTTTATTACTTACTTCTATTAAAAAATTAGATGACAAGATGGTCAACGGAATGCTCGTCGACATCATCGACAAAAGGAATTGTTTCAAATATTAACCAGCTAGAGATAATAAATTTATCAGTGAATTGTGTTCGATAAATTAATGTACGCGAATATTCATGTGTCAGAAGATATTCAATATCTCGAGTTCCATTACATATTTTTACTGAAAAATTAGATGGTCAGATAGTCGAGGGAGTGCTTATCGACATAATTAGGAAAAGGAATTGTTATAAACATTAAACAGCCAGAGATAGTAACTTTATTAATTACATTTGCTTGATATAATATTGTTTGGTAATATTCATGTGTTAAAAGTTACTCTGTATCTCGAGTACTATTAGCAATTTTTACTTAAAAATAAGATGGTAGATAGTCAAGAGGATGCTTGTCGACATCGTTGGCAAGAGGAATTGTTATAAACATTATACAGCCAGAAATAATACATTTATCAATAATTATTATCACGGCGATCGAGATCTACCAAAATTAGTTGGGGTGGGGAGCGTTGCGCTTCGCTGCGTGCTGCGCATCACTGCTTACCTAAGCCCGAGGAACGCGCTCAGTCAGTCAGTCGGGCCGGGGGCTCCGGCAGGAGCGGAAGAGCTCCGGGACCAGGAGAGTCTTCGGCTACCTTGGGGCTGACCAGGGGTCCTCCAGACGTACCCTGGCCTCTCCTGCTTACCTTGGGGATGACCAGAGGTCCTCCAGAGCCACCCAGGTCTACCCTTACCTACCTTTAGCGGCTTACGGTTGACCAAGGGTCCTCCATCAGTGGTCTACCCTTGCCTACCCCGAGGTTGACCAGTGGTCATCCATAGCTAGCCTGGCCTACCCCTGCTTACCTTCAGCTGGCTTAGGGTCGACCAAGGGTCCGTCACCAGTGGCCTAAATTGGTCTACCCTGACATTGACCAGTGGTCATCCAGAGCTTCCCTAGCCTACTCCTGCTCACCTTCAGCTGGCTTAGGGTTGACCATGGATCCTTCACCAGTGGCCTACCTTGGTTTACCCTTTCTTACCCAGAGGTTGACCAGTGGTCATCCAGACCTACTCGGGCCTCCCTTGCTTACCCTGAGGCTGACCAGTGGTCCTCCAGGAGTACTCTAGTCTACCTTGCCTACCTTCAGTTGGCTTATGATTAACCAAGGGTCCTCCACCAATGGCCTGTCATTGTTTATCATGGTCTACCTTTAGCTAGCTTAGAGTAGTCCAAGGGTTATTTAAAACTTCCTTGGCCTACTTTAAACTAGCTCGGGGGGGGCCATGGTCTCTTCAATGCTGCTTTCGTTTACCTTGGATTCTGAGCCGGCCCATTTGCAGTATCCGGCATGAAGTCATTACCGCGCTGATCGGCTCAGAGAGTGCAGTCGTTGCAATGCCTTCGCATCTTTGAGTGAGTCATTTCGTCACTACCTTTTCACTATATTCGTCTGTAGAAGTAGTAGTATAGAGTAGTAGTAAAGTGTAAAAGTAGTTAGTTGCATGCATGGGCAGGCCTCGCCGCCCCAACGATCAGCCGAGATGGGAACGTCCGCGATTTGCACTAGCGTTGCGAGAAAACCACGCGTCGAATTTAGTCGATTTTGAACAGAGATTAAAGCTAATATTACGGTATAGATTGTTTAGAGCGTAGCCTTGCGAATCTCAAATAGTCGCGGTTCAAAATTACATTTCAATTTGATAACTGCGCTTTTAAAGTTCATATTGTTGTTGTTTTACATATAATCTAAAGTAATCGTTTTTTGGATCTCTGTTCGTTGAATTAGCGTTGCGCACCAAAAGTTCGCGTTTGCTTTCGAGTCTTTCGACTTTTCAGGCTCCCATGCTCGAGCTGCAACAATCAACTGTGAGATGGGCACATCCGCGATTTCAAGTAGTGTTGCGAAACAAATTGTTACACGCGTTGGACTAGTATCCATTTTTTAAGTTGATGAAATGTCTAGTTAATGTTGCAAATAAATAGTCATAATTTAAAGTAGTTCTAAAGATATCTGTTTAGAATTTTAGACGTTAGAGTTTTAAATTTCTTTTTTAAATAGCATTTTAAATTCGATTTGTTAAACTAGCGTTGCGCATCAAAAGAATCGCGTTTGCAATAGAATCTTTCGATATTTCAGGCGCCCATGCTCCAGTTGCAAGGATCAACTGTGAGATGGGTACTTCCGCAATATCGAGTAGCGGTGCGAAACAAATTGTCGGGATGGGCCGAAGGAGCAGACGAGGTTTCATGCCAAAAATGCCGGACAAACTGTCATTCAAAAGAACAATCAGTGCAACGTCTTCGCATCTTCGAGTGAGTCATTTTATCACTACCTTGTCGTTATACTCGTCTGTAGAAATAGAGTTGTAGTAGAATGTAAAAGTAGTTAGTTGCATGCATGGGCAGGCCTCGCCGCCCCAACGATCAGCCGAGATGGGAACGTCCGCGATTTGCACTAGCGTTGCGAAAAAAGTACGCGTTGCGTTAGTCGATTTTGAACAGAGATCAAAGTTAGCCTTCCTTCTAAATATAATAGTAGTCTCTATCAGCGATATAGCTTGTTTAAACTATAGCGTTGCGAAACAAATAGTCGCGATTCGTTTTGCAGAAACTGTAGAGTAATCTTTTTTGGATCTCTGTTCATTGAATTAGCGTTGCGTACCAAAAGTTCGCGTTTGCTTTCGAGTCTTTCGACTTTTCAGGCTCCCATGCTCGAGCTGCAACGATCAGCTGTGAGATGGGCACATCCGCGATTTCGAGTAGTGTTGCGAAACAAATTGTCACCCGCGTTGTACTACTATCAATTTTAAAACTTGATTAAATGTGTAGTAAATTTTGCGAATAAATATTTGCGATTTAAAGTAAATCTAGACATACATATGGACAATTTTAAACGTTGGGATTTTAAATTTCTTATTTAAATAGCAATTTGAATTTCGATTTGTTGAATTAGCGTAATCTTTTTTGGATCTCTCTTGGTTGAATTAGCGTTGCGCACCAAAAGTTCGCGTTTGATTTCGAGTCTTTCGACATTTCAGGCGCCCATGCTCAAGCTGCAACGATCAACTGTGAGATGGGCTCATCCGCGATTTCGAGTAGCGTTGCGAAACAAATTGTCACACGCGTTGTACTAGTATCAATTTTTGAAGTTGATCAAATGCCTAGTTAATGTTGCGAATAAATAGTCGCGATTTAAAGTAATTTTAGAAACACCGATATAGAATTGTAGACGTCGGAGTTCTTTTCTTATTTAAATAGTATTTTGAATTTCGATTTATTGAATTAGCGTTGTGCATCAAAAGGATTGCGTTTGTACTAGAATGATTCGATACTTCAGGCGCCCATGCTCCAGTTGCAACGATCAAATGTAAGATAAGAACATTCGTGCTTTTAAGTAGCGTTGCGAAACAAATTGTAACACGCGTTGTAATAGTATAAATTTTCAAAGTTGACTTAATGTCTAGTTAATGTTGCGAATAAATAGCCGCGATTTAAAGTAGTTTTAGAAGTACCGATCTAGAATTTTAGACCTTAGAGTTTTAAATTTCTTATGTAATTTGTAAGAATGGTAATACTTAATTTTGTAAGACTTTCAAAGTTCAACTTTACCAAATTGATACAATATTTTTGTCTAGAAATTGATATTTTTCAGGAAATTGATATTTCTCAAGAAATTGATATATTTGTCTTGAAATTGATATATTTGTCTTTAAATTAATATTCATTTCAGGAAATTGTTATTTATTTGAGGAAATTGTTATTTATTTCAGGAAATTGTTATTTATTTCAGGAAATTGTTATTTATTTCAGGAAATTGTTATTCATTTCAGAAAATTGTTATTTATTTCAGGAAACTGTTATTTATTTCAGGAAATTTATATTTATTTCAGGAAATTGATATTTATTTCAGCAAATTGATACTTATTTCAGGAAATTGATACATATTTGAGGAAATTGATATTTATTTCAGAAAATTGAAATTTATTTCTGGAAATTGAAATTTATTTCTGGAAATTGTTATTTATTTCAGGAAATTGATACATATTTGAGGAAATTGATATTTATTTCAGAAAATTGATACATATTTGAGGAAATTATATTTATTTCAGAAAATTGAAATTTATTTCTGGAAATTGAAATTCATTTCTGGAAATTGAAATTTATTTCTGGAAATTGAAATTTATTTCTGGAAATTGTAATTTATTTCAGGAAATTGATACTTATTTCAGGAAATTGATACTTATTTCAGGAAATTGATACATATTTGAGGAAATTGATACATATTTGAGGAAATTGATATTTATTTCAGAAAATTGAAATTTATTTCTGGAAATTGAAATTTATTTCTGGAAATTGAAATTTATTTCTGGAAATGGATATTTATTTCTGGAAATTGATATTTTTATCTTGAAATCAATATTGCTCGGATCGGAGTTCCCTCAGGGGCTCACTCACGGGATGGGTCCCGTGAGTGGGTACGGGGACTCGCGTCCCCGGGGGCACCCGAATCGCCTATAGGTCGTTGCTTCCACAAATCATTAGATTTGGGCTCGATGTGGTTTCGATTTTGTTTCGACTTGTTTTCGATTTGGTGTCGATTTTGTTTCAACTGGTATTCGATTCTGTTTCAACTGGTATTCGATTCTGTTTCGATTTTCTTTCAATTGGTTTTCGATTCTGTTTCGATTTGGGTCGTTCATCTTGCTCTTGTTAGTCAGAACGACCGAAGAAAATTCATCAAAAGAAGAAAATTCATCGAAAGAAGAAAGTTCATCGAAGGAAGCAAATTCATCGAAAGAAGAAAATTCATCGAAAGAAGAAAAATCATCGAAAGAAAAGAATTCATCGAAAGAAGAGAATTTATCGAAAGAAGAAAATTCATCGATCGAAGAGGAATCATCGAACGAAGACTCCAGATTATTTATAAATTAATTTTAGTGCGTGCGTTAGTTATTAAGATTGTATATCGTCGTTGTAATTATGTCGAGTAATTATTGCCGTAACATAACTTTGCTCGCTCCGTTTTCCGACTCCAACACAGCCTTCTGCTGTGTCGGCCTTGCTTGCAGGTTCTGAGCCGGTCCAGTTTCGGTATCCGGCGTGAAGTCATTGAGAGGGTTGTCTAAAAGACTCGTTCACTCGTCTTCTGACGATCCTTTGTGTTAACGTAATCCTGGGCACGCCATGTTCTCATGTCACCCAGTAGCGCCAGAAACCGTTTGAGCGCATCTCTTTGCCATCTTTCTTGGTGATGGAGTGGCGGGCATCGGGCTGGTCGGCTCAGGACTTGTAAGCACTGAACGCGTCGCGTCACCCTTGAACCAGTGCCTTCTGCTCTGGTTCGATCTTGTTTCTCTCTTTGAACGAATCAGAGCCTTCCGCCTGATTCGCCCTTGGTCCCTCGTAGATCGGAGACTTCTTCTCCGATTCACTCTTTGCCCCGCAATAATTACTCGACATACGCTAAATGGAAAAGAAGTCTTTTCCATGAAAAAGACTACTTTTCCATTTAGCGACCTGCGAAACTTAGTTTCTATGAATCTTCGTTGTAAGAAAGGGAGACAGAACGAAGGGAGAATTCGTTCTGACTCCTTTTCGGGTCTCTTGTGCAGCAACCTCCTCGTGGTGAGACCTGGGCAATCGATATTATCCACAATTCGCAAGATATTATAACTTATAAATTGTAGTATCTTGCATGTAGTGGATAATATCGAGCTAATAGCTGCACATTTAGAGTTTGCGTAAATATGTATTTTATATTAGAATTTAAGACTTAATAATTTCTTCGTTTTCCTTTGTTCAAGTATTCCAGCTTCAGCATTTTTTTTCAATTAATAATAGAAATACAAAATTTCAATTTCAGAATACATGTACCTTCAACAAACACCTCCATTATTAATTTTTGGATTCGTAATTGGAATGTGCTCCTGAACTTTCAAAGTTCAACTTTCTCAAATTGATATGTTTGTCTTGAAATTGATATTACTCCGATCGGAGTTCCCTCAGGGGCTCACTCACGGGATGGGGCCCGTGAGTGGGTACGGGGACTCGCGTCCCCGGGGCCACCCGAATCGCCTATAGATCGTTGCGTCCACAAATCATTAGATTAGGGCTTGACATGGTTTCGATTCTGTTTCGACTGGTTTTTCATTTGGTGTCGATTTCGTATCAACTGGTTTTCGATTCTGTTTCGATTTTTTTTCAACAGCTTTTCCATTTGGAGTCAATTTTGTTTCAGCTGGTTATGGATTCTGTCCAAGAAAATTCATCTGGCGAAGAAAATTCATCTTGCGAAGAAAATCCTTCGTGCGAAGAAAACTCATCGTACGAAGAAAATTCATCGAACGAAGAAAATTCATCGAAAAAAGAGGAATCATCGAACGAAGACTCCAGATTATTTATAAATTAATTTTAGTGCGTGCGTTAGTTATTAAGATTGTATATCGTCGTTGTAATTATGTCGAGTAATTATTGCCGTAACTTAACTTTGCTCGCTCCGTTTTCCGACTCCAACACAGCCTTCTGCTGTGTCGGCCTTGCTTGCAGGTTCTGAGCCGGTCCAGTTTCGGTATCCGGCGTGAAGTCATTGAAAGGGTTGTCTAAGAGACTCGTTCACTCGTCTTCTGACGATCCTTTGTGTTAACGTAATCCTGGGCACGCCATGTTCTCATGTCACCCAGTAGCGCCAGAAACCGTTTGAGCGCATCTCTTTGCCATCTTTCTTGGTGATGGAGTGGCGGGCATCGGGCTGGTCGGCTCAGGACTTGTAAGCACTGAACGCGTCGCGTCACCCTTGAACCAGTGCCTTCTGCTCTGGTTCGAACTTGTTTCTCTCTTTGAAAGAATCAGAGCCTTCTGCCTGATTCGCTTTTGGTCCCTCGTGGATCGGAGACTTTTTCTCCGATTCACTCTTTCCCCCGCAATAATTACTCGACATACGCTAAATGGAAAAGAAGTCTTTTCCATGAAAAAGACTACTTTTCCATTTAGCGACCTGCGAAACTTGGTTTGTAAGAATCTTCATTGTAAGAAAGGGAGACAGGACGAAGGGAGAATTCGTTCTGACTCCTTTTCGGGTCTCTTGTGCAACAACCTCCTCGTGGTGAGACCTGGGCAATCGATATTATTCACAATTCGCAAGATATTATAACTTATAAATTGTAGTATCTTGCATGTAGTGGATAATATCGAGCTAATAGCTGCACATTTAGAATTTGCGTAAATATGTATTTCATAGTAGAATGTAAAACTTTTAATACTTTCTTCCTTTTCCGATGTCCCAGCTTCAACAATTATTTTCAATTAATAATCCTAATACAAAGTTTTCGTTTCAGAATACATGTAACTCTTGCTCTCGTGAGCGAGTGTTAAATAGATTTGCACTCCTGCAGTAGATTGTAGGTTCTGCTGTAGTCTAAATATGATGTACGTACTGAGATGAACGTTACATATCGCATATTATTTCGATATTGAAACATTATTTTATATTCAAATTAAATAATTGGTTGAACCTAGTTCTTATCCAGACTAAAAGTTAGTTCTGATTCATGCGTTAGAGGGGGTAAAAAGATGAGGCAGGATCTGTTCCATGTTTGCCGCATTACCGTAAAGAAAGTAAACTATTGGTTTAAAGTGTATAAAACTATTATAATATACATTCATTAGTGACACGAGTAATAAAAATAATATTACGTATAGAAACCAAATTAATTTTACTACAATTCGTATTTTTGTAATACGTTCTTCATAAATATTATTTTCACCGTTCAAATACACGCGCCGTATGCATTAGTAGCCTCCAAAACAACCGTAGTAAATATAAAGTATACGGAATATTCAGTTCTTGCTAATACGGCTAAATTCGTGAACTATCGGTAATATTGAGCGCGACACCGAAATGGTACGGGGGCCACTGTGGCCCCCCGAGGCCTAGACAAAAAAGCCCATAAGATGCAATGTCTGTAGTAGTCTTAAGTCTGTGCTTCTGATTTTTTATACAGTCGGTATTTCAGAACATGTGACACGAAGTCCCATAAGATGTTAGGTCTATCCTATACCTGGTCGGTGTCTGTGGTATATTTTCCTTTCAAATGTGAGTTAGTTTGTGGCTTCCACTGCTAGATGGCTATAACATTTCTGTGCCAGTGGGAAGGCTATTTTTTAAAAAATCACAACCAACAACATATATAGAAATCCGTGGCATGGAATCATTAGAGAAATTTTGAGATCAAATATAATTTCAAACCACTGGTTACCGGTGTATTCAAATGTTTCTATTTTTGTATTTTCAAGCTCCACCGCAAGATGGCGCTCGAAAAATGTCTGCCAATGTGAGCTACAAAATACGCACGCAGTATCATCAACACACGTGAGAGTGAACCTTTACGGAAAGTTGCTGATTGTTTGATTTAACGAATAAACAATGTAAATAAATCATATTTTTGAATGGAAAGTCGACGGAAATAAACAAGAGATGTGTATTCGTATTGAGAAATATAAAGTGTGAATCGCTTTTGCAGTAAACGAACAAGTGTTTAGTTAATGTGTAGGCGGCGGACGAGTAAACTTGACTGTGATTGTTGCAAAATTTGAAACAATAATGGAGTGCATAGTCGCGAACGTGGATCACATGCGCTTCGACATCGAAGTTGCTCTCGACGAACAATATGGAGCACTTCCTTTACCGTTTACTGGAATGGACAGTACGTAATTGTTATAAAACGAGGTCTCTCCCTTTAGGTTAGACGATGGAAAACAAGCGGCGCGAATGCAACAGGAACACACTAAACTTGTCTAATTCCCATGTATAATCGAATAAAAATCAATAAATTTTACTTTGTCACGTTCCGAATTCTTAACAATATCCTCGATCTTTTTAATTTGGCGCCTACGGTGCTCGGTTGCTATCCCTTCGATTTATCTAATTGTTATCTTACTATCATTTATAGAATCCACCGCTGCTGTATGTCAGTTTTATCCGAGAGGCACCTGCATTAAAGGAGCTTCATGCCCGTTTAGGCACGTCCGAGGAGACCGCACGATCGTTTGTAAACATTGGTTAAGAGGACTCTGTAAAAAGGGCGATCAATGCGAATTTTTACACGAGTATGACATGACGAAGATGCCAGAATGTTACTTCTATTCTAGGTTTAGTAAGTGTGTTATGCCATTAATTATTATTTCCAAGGATACAGACAATCTTCCAACAGCCGTTTCTTCGAGAGATACCAAATGCTTTCCTTTCTCTGATGTTATTAAGTTCCCTGGTATAGATGTGTTTAAATCAGTTATGAATTGTTAGATGCCTGTCACAATAAGGAATGTCCGTTCTTACACATCGACCCAGAAACTAAAGTCAGAGATTGTCCGTGGTACGATCGTGGATTCTGTAGGCATGGACCATTGTGTAGACACAGACATGTAAGACGAGTCCTTTGTATGGCTTACCTAGCTGGATTCTGTCCCGACGGACCAAACTGTAAATTCATGCAGTAAGTTTGTTGTTCAGCTCAGCTCGTCATCTGGCTCCATTGGTTTGGAACTCATGCATTGCTTTCTCGTACTTTTTAGTCCAAGATTCGAATTGCCAGCTGTGCAAGATATGCAGCCAAAGGAGGGAAAGAAAGTAATGATCACGTGCCACTTCTGCGGGGAAGGTGGCCACAAAGCTATCTACTGCAACAAAATGCCACCGGATGTGAGAGAAGCTCAAGTCAGACAAGAAATAGAAGGCAATTCCCATGCAGCACATCATATGAACATGCACAACGGACCACCTCCGCGAGGACCACAAAAACCCCTGGAAGAGGTCACCTGTTACAAATGTGGAACAAAAGGCCATTACGCGAATAAATGTCCGAAAGGTCATCTGGCATTTTTGAGTCACGCGGGAGGCAGCGGAGGTGGTAATCAAAATCAAAATTATCGCAGATGATTTCACTTATTTTATTTGTACAACGTTGATATTGTGATTCTATTTTATTTCAGTAAGATCACTTACCTGTAAAAATTTCTATATCGTATAGTAAAGTAAGTTTAATACAACCAAACTGAGATCGTTTATTAATACATATATTCCAGCACCGGAGTATAAAATCAAATAAATAAAGAGTCGAACGAATATCTTTGTAACTACTTGGGGGTCATTGCACTAAAGCTAGAACACCACACGGGGATTACTATAACAAATTTAAGTATTTATTTAGAGAATTAAACATGTTCCTAAATATGTACTTTGTAAATGTATTTAAAGGGTGTCCGCTAAGTTATTAAATATACTATTTTTACCATTGCGTCGGTCTTCGACAGAGGATGTTATAAAATTCGTTTACGGCTAATTCAATTTTCGACGTAACGGTAAACATGGGAAGACGTACTTCGCCATTCGTATATGTATTGGCATTGTAAGACTATTAAAGTTTAAAATCTTGTCTCTGCAATTATCGTTAGAAATACGAAATTCCTGCGTTAATGAGCGTGCATCAAATATTTAAAACGTAATTACTGTTCTCTTATTGTAAATGTGTACGTGCTATTCGTTTTACCTTTTAAAGTACCGATGTACCTAAGTCCTCGAAACGGCGCGTTCTCTTATCAGAAAGAAAGTAGGAAGTTACTAAAAAAAAAATATGAAAATCTGAATCACATTTTGTATGCAAAAAAGCAAGTACTGTTTTTTTCGACCGAAAGAAAAGATATTCTATGATCGCAAGCTATTCCTTATCGCGGTTCGTCGTATTTAATAACTTCGACGTAATTCGCAGGGAAGAGCCCGAAGATCCCACCGGGTCCGAGGCCCTGCCACCATCCTTCATCGATGGTCTCTATGTGCGTGATAATATCACCGGGATCGAAAGTGATTTCCGTGCCATCAACTGCTTGATAGTCATACAACGCCCTCGCTATCATCCCTTCGTTGTTGATATCGAAATAGACGTACTGGTTGTCTATTTGACTGTACAACTCGTTCTCTTCGGTGACCGCCTCTTTCGTCGCCGATGGCTGTTCGACCTCTTCTTGCGGCTCACTCGTTTCGCACGCTACCGGCTGCGTTTGCGTTTCCGGTTCCGTCTCCGGTATGCTCGCAGCAGAATCCGCCACGGCTGTTTCCTCCTGGTCTTGTGTTTTGTTTACTTCAGTCTTTATTTCTTCCTGTGCATTAGTATGATGTATCTCCTTCTGCTGACTTTCTTCCAGCGCCTTTTTAGCCGCCTCCACGTGACTATTCTTTTGTACATATTGCTGTTGCACTGAGGCAGACTTCATCTGACCGGCGGCCGAGTTCTGCTCAAACACAGCTCGGGCATTTATTGTTCTTTGAGCAATTAATTCTTGTGTCTCTTTACTTCTTTGCAGCCGCAGCTCCTCGCTTCGCGATTTATGCTGGTCGTCGACCTCGTTATTGTAGTACTGACTCGGCGCTACCCGATTGCACTTGTTGTACGCTTCCTCCGCCCGTTGTTCTGCCAACTTCTGCCGCGCTATTGAGTTCTCTTTCGCAGTCACCTGCAAAACCATCGAAATCACATTAGGAAAATTTTCAGTGTTCAACATCGAAGATTGTAGATCTTAGTACTTTGTCCGTAACTGTTAAAATTTTATCCCTACGACTGGAGGAATCCCTACGACTGGAGGAATCCCTTTTTGGATAGGTGACCGAGCAAGCGAGATGTCGAGTATCGACGAGACCCACACTAATATAAGCGAAGCAAAACGGGATAAATGCGATGATAAACGTTAATAAAAATAAAAAATTTTGATTTTTGAATTCAAAAGGCTGAACTTGCACGAGTCTTTTAATGTTTGCCTAGCGCCTCGAACCTCAGTCCCTCTTTCTTTTTCAATTGTTATCCTTCGCTATGTTTGGAACACTACAAGGGATGTAGTACCCTTTCTATAACTGTGACTCTGCAGACCGGAAGTTTTCACAGTTACGGAGAGAATACTGTACAGCGCTTACCTGTTGTTCTCTAAGCATTGCCTCCTTCTCCTCCCGTTTCCTAACTTCCTCCTCGAGTCGCAAACGCTCTTTCTCAGACTTAATACGTTCCTGCTCCAGTCTCTTCTTTTCCTCCAACTCTTCTTTCTGCCAGAATTGATCGCGCTCGATCGCGTTAATCTCTTGCTCGGGGATCACTCTGTGAAATGCATCATTCTCTTAGAGGTAAAAGACTCGTGATTTTATAAGACAATGCGAGTCACACCTTCGATATGTGGTACCAACTGGACCCGCATTCCCTTCGTTCTCCCCTCTCGGCTCGTTAAATTTATACGCGGATGCAGTTGCTCTGGCCAGTTTTTCCATAACAGAATCTACTTCCACATCATCCTCGGAACGAGCTGTAAGTGTTATATGAACACCCTTCAGTAATTTTTCTACGTCTCTAATATGATTTGCACATGTCCCCTTTCTCACTATGGGCGCGCCTTCCCCTTGCTGAAACAAATACAGTTGTAACTCAAAGATGGAAGTTTGAATATACATTATGAACTAGAACTCTTGCTATTTGTATAAATACTCAAGATCTTATCTGAATTTGATGTTTAACATATCTCAACTTGAATCTAAATACCTGAGTATCCAGGTTTCAAATTAAGACTTTATCCTATCAATCGAAATAATCAATAAACCTATCAATAGACTTTTCAATAATTGTGTTGTACCAAATGGAAGCCTAATAAACTTCTTTTATAGTGTAATAACTAGACTGCGGATCTTTATGCAAAATTGAAGTTTTCTTGATCAGTTACAAGGTACTGGAACCAGTAGTGTGTTAATACCCTTTTATTCTTTTAATGTTTTTATTGTTTCATATTGCAGCTACCCATTTTTGTCATAAATACATAAAATCTACAGTCGAATAATCCCAACAAAATTATTATGTTTGAAGTTACTGTTGCTGTTGAAGGATCTATTAAAAAATTTTTGCTGTGAGCTATAAACTTCCAAAAATGATGGGATAAGTTCTAGTAGGTAATGTATTAAATTATTCATATTTAGATCGAGTAAACGTCCAAGTACCCTGATATAAATGAGTATTGGTTTGCTCAGGTACATTTGGATACCTGGATCTTGATCAAAAACGTATGCAAGTACTCAAATTCAGATGCCTCTGAATCTAAGTAATGGTAAGAGTCTTAATGTAAATAACAGTTGAGTGCTATTGAATCCTTACCCAATTGATCAACAGACATTTTGGCAGGCTTGTCTTAGTGTCTATCACTCGACAAAAGGCGTACATGATATGACTACTATTTAAATGGTCAATCATCTCCTCCAATCCACCACTCCCGGTTCCGACAACCTTTAAATTGTTAGTTTGTCCTTCATATCCAAATACAGCCCTGTTTAAGATTTGCATTAACATTACATTTAAGAAACAAAAGCAGAAAAAAACAAAATGCAACCATAATGTTACAAAGCAGCCGATAATCATCAATTGTTTATAAAGTTCATAGTAAAAGCCAATACATCGATCAAAACAAATGTAAAAACGTAACATTCCGATTGATCGAGAAGGGAACATTCATTCTTTATTCCGGATAAACTGTACGATAATTCGTTGTGTACACGGAAACCTAGAAAACATGAGCTTTATGACAGTAGGTGATAATTGTGCACCTAGCGCTATTTATAGAAGAGCTACGCGGTCAAAAAGTGTAGCGTCTAAATATAGAAATGCGACTTATTTCGGGGATTTAATTTAACAAACGCGTTCGTTGCGTGACGTTAGTGCCCAGCCGGGAACGAGAGAATTATATGAGTGAAGGATGATAGATGCAAGCCTACCAGTCAGTAGACGATTTATCGTCGACTACGCTGTGCCAGGCGGCCACCAAGGCGTCTTTATTTTTCGTTAAATTAATTGACATGTTTCCCGATTAATACATAGGAGGTCGAGTGCAACAGCGAATCCGATCGGGTTGCTACTGGCGAATTAATGTCACAAACGTATCTTCTCGTTTCGCCTTTCTGATTAAATGTCAACGCCCTTCTGTTACCAACCGCGAAGCGGCGATCTTCCTGTACAAGCACCGAGCCTTAATCATTCCGTAAATAATCGAACGAACTTCTTTTTACTGTTACAAATCCGTACCAGATCGATCGCACGCGAAAATAGCTTTTCACAAAAGTTTATTGAAAAGCCAACCTTGAAGGCACGGTAAACGCTCCGTATCGTCTAAGCAACATGGTTTCTATAACGTCGCGTTTTTATCCCCACTATCTCGTTCCTTGGACAAGAATGAAGACCAAGATTGGACATTTGATTTCTTGTCACCGGTTTCGAGGCAGCACCACCGCAATAACAAGTTACTGACCATTGAGAGTAAAGATCAAATAGTGTTCACTGCCCTCTACTGTATTTCAGACAAGTGGACGATAAAGGGGATTTTCTGCATTCTTTGAGTTTTCGTACAGAGCGCAGAGAACGATTGGTGGCGTTACGAGATCCGTCCAATCAACGGAAACAACGTTAGCAAACGGATGTTTGACACAAAAGAAATATTTTATTAGAACGCGTTTTCATTGCATGCTATTGTTATTCACAATTTTGTCCGTAATCGTATAGCATTTTCTTATGTATATAAATAAAATAATTCCTATATAAGTGTGCGGACCACAACCTACTCTAGTACTAGTACTAGAGTAAGCTGTGCTTCTGTTTACGTAAATAAATAATTTTGCCGAATATTCCAAACTACACCGAAAAAACGTAAAAGTAGAATATCTCTATAACCAAGCCCACTAGATTTATCTTCCATCTATCGCGTTTGACTACATAGACATCCTACTATTGCGTTCTTTCGGCATGATTTGTAGCGCCCCGGAATGCCCCGGATACCTTGAAATTCGTATCAGATTTCTCTCTGCTCGCATACATATAATCGTATACATCATCACCATAGATATAGGAATACAGGGATGGAGCATGTCGTTGCGGGGCAAATTTCGAGACGGGGACGAGGTAGATTTACGCCACATTTACGCCTAATTTTCATTGGCTGTGTGCGGCGCAAGCGCAGTACGTCATTATGTATGCAGCGCCACGCATTGACACAGCGTCACAGAACCTTTCCAAGCCTCTGTGAGCATCATGAGCATCTCCAAGCGTCTCATACCGTTTCATTTCAGTGTCGTGTTTCAGTATTAAAAAAACTATTTAGTATTAAATACTTCAACAGTGGTAAAAGAAGCTATTAAAATGAAGTGTTTTGTGCCCCCGTGTAAGAACCGATCTGATCTTCAACATTGGAAAAAAAGGAGTAATGTTGTGAAAGTTACATTTCATAGGTATGAAGATTATTTTTATAGATAATATCATTATAATCTTAGAATATTTTATTCTAAACTTTGATTCTGTTTGCAGTTTTTCAAAAGATTCTGATACTCGTAGTTTATGGTTAGATCTTTTAGGCATCGGAGCATCAGTAATTCCAAAGAGAGCTTGTATTTGCTCAATGCACTTTGAAGAAACAAGTTTCTACACAAAAGGTTCTTATGTGTGATTGAGACCAAATGGATTACCACGTGTATGTATAATAATGAGTATTTTTAATTTTTATGAGTATACCCAACATAGTGAACAATGTTTTATTTCTACTTGTATGTGTTCGTTTTATTCCAGAAAACCCTTGAAGAAGAAGCGACTTCTTTCACTGAGTCATGTGAAAATAATGTGGACACAACATTATCACCTAATACAAGTATGTATATGTTTATAGAAAAATTACTTTTGATAAATACATTCATTGTCATAATAACAACATAAATTGATATTACAGTTACTTCTAAACTAACAATATTTGTTATTATTACAGCACAAGTTTTGATCCCTAAAACCGAAGAGATTGAAAGTATAGCTGGTACTTCCAAGTCGTTTGATGACTATCCATTATCACCAGAATCGTTCACATCCAATAAAGAAGACAAGGGAACAATGGTGTCGCCTAAATTCATATACAATTCTCCAGAGAAGCTGATAGTAAGAGAAAGAATTAAATTTGTGGAAGCAGATTCACAGAAAAAACTGTTCAAAACGCGGCGACAGTTACAGAGGAAATCAAAACAAGTTTGTGAACTACAAAACATCATAGAGGGCTTGAAAAGTAAGCAATTATTAAACCCTGATCAGGCAGAGATGTTAAATATGCTTGGTGGAATGGGTAGCGAAATTTTTAACAGCATGTACAAAAAGGATACTGCATGCGTATCTAAGAGTTATAATGCAAAAATTCGTTGCTTTGCGCTTACTCTTCATTATTATTCTCCACATGCATATGAATATGTGTGTGAACAATTGAGTGATTGTTTGCCACACCAGAAGACTATTTCATCATGGTATAGAACGTTAAATGGAGAACCAGACATAAGTTTGGAAGCATTAAGGTCCATTAGTGAACGGGTAAAAAATACAAATTACCAATTAATAGGTTGTTTAATGTTCGATGAAGTAGCGATTAGAGAACATGTAGAATATGATGGCACAAAGTTTAGTGGATACATTGATTTTGGAAAGGATATTGCTTGCGAACACGAAATTGTAGCAAGAGAAGCATTAGTTTTTATGCTTGTGTGTGTGAATGGAGGCTGGTAAATACTGGAAAAAAATGCTGGAATGGTGTGGAAATCTATTGATACAAGTTCAGTTAATTCCGAGGCCTAGTATAAGCCTATTATGTTGTAAAACCGAGTCCATTTCTTGGTCAAAACGCTGAAATAAAGATATACATACATATAAGCCTATTATGTGTAAAAACTTATTGTACCCTATTTTTAATTATATTATAAGAAAAAATATATAACATTTATGTAATCCTTATTAATTATTAGATATATAACACGTCTTCATTTTATAAAAATAGTGATTTTAAAATATAAAAAACAAACTATTTAAAATTAGTATATTCTTTAATTCGTGTTACACGTTTTAATTTCTCTTCTATATCCTCTAATTTTAGTTTTCTTTAATAACTCGCCGTACAATTTTTTTCAGACTACAGATTTATGAATTATTTGAAATTGTACATTAGAACATGAAATATGTAACTACTAATTGCATAAAATCAAAAATGTAGAAGATTCGCCGTTATTTCTTCACTTTTAATTATTTAACAACGTTCATTACAATATTTGGGACATAATTCGTATCACGAGTGTCATACGTTATTATAGAACAAAGGGTTAACTATCACTTTTCTAGTTTCAACTTGTCAAATATATGTAAGCAATCTGTAAACATTTTTCATACTTGGCGGTACAGAGTATGCGCAGAAATGCCACCAATCAAATTTAGGCGTAAATGTGCCCCTGCCTCCTCCGCAATCCTGAACACCCCCCTTGCCTAAGATGCTAGCTCATGCTCATCCCTGTATTCCTATATCTATGATCGTCACATCGTATACATCCATTCTCATTCGAGCTTCTCCTAGCGGCCGCTTGTAGCGCTGCGAACCCATAAGTCGAAGTTATACAGACCCAATCGAGAGGCAAACATTCATTGGTATGTAGACAAACTTACTCGGCAACGTGTGCGGTGACATCAGGTGACATTTACAATCAAATTGTCATTACAGTGACTTTTTGCCGGTAGGTAATATAAATACGACTCCTATACGCATTATGTTGTTTAAATAATACGATCGGAGCATATCCATAGATCTTGTAGGTACGCTTTCATTGAACAAGAATGGTGAGTTTACTTTTACCGTTTTGGCGGGTTAACCTTTGTTTCCGTAGTAGATTAAGTAACCTCGAAATTTTTTGCAGTTATTCTACTCGTTCTTTAAATCCCTCATCGGCAAGGATGTCGTTGTAGAATTAAAAAATGATCTTAGGTAATTTATAAAATAATAAACATCCCGTGTGAACCTCAGCAGGTGATCATCATGAAACTGATTATAATATTTGCTTTAGCATTTGCGGCACTCTACACTCCGTTGATCAGTACCTGAACATAAAGCTAACAGACATAAGCGTGACTGATCCAGATAAATATCCCCATATGGTTGGTAACTCCAATATTTGCTAAACGTAATTTAAAAAATCAATCACAATATGAAACATTCTTTTTAGTTGTCTGTAAAAAATTGTTTCATACGTGGATCAGTGGTACGTTATGTACAATTACCAGGAGATGAAGTGGACACCCAGTTACTACAAGATGCTGCTCGCAAAGAGGCAGCAGTTCAAGCTAGATAGCTCATGTAGTCCTTAGGTTTAAAGAAATCATTATTTTATTTATTATTACGAAAATAAATAAAAAGACACTATGTAAATTAAATTTACATATACCAAAATACATAATTTTTTATTGTGTGCAAAATCTGTTACATTATGTTGCAGAATACATGTGTATCTCATCTAAAACGAAGGAATACGATTGTGCGTTTATGCGTCCTTTGTCCATTCCACCAACGATTTATCGAACCAGATGTATTTGCCCTTTATGTCTGTGTTTTCTGGTAGCAACGCAGAATAGATAGGAGCTATAGCACCTTCGTCCGGTTTCAATGTCCCTTTGTGACTTGACATATCAGTGTCAACATAACCAGGGTGCACAGCATTCACCACAAGATCCCCTCTTGAATCAGAATCAAACATAGCTTGATGAATTCTGGTTAGGGCAGACACTCCAACTTTGCTTACAACATAGGTAGAATTTGCCCAACCCTTCTCCAAATGATCGCCTGCCTTTGCAGCTCTGAAAATTAATGAAATATTTATTGACCTAATCGAAGATTTGAGGCTTCCATGGCCTGGCATTATACACTTCTCATTGTTAAGGCTTTTGGGGCTGAACTATGTACTGGAGGAATTAGTTTCACAACCATTGCAGCTGGCTGCATCAAGGGATCGAAGACACAATGCTTACGAAACGAGGGGAAAATAATTCCTGTAGAACACAGCTTACACCCAAAAACCTTAACAGTGAATATATTGACCTGTTAAACATATACTTAAAAGTACAAATACACTAGCAAGTAACTTGTGACATTTTCTTGCAAGAGCAACTTGCAGATGTGTGTAAACTTCTTCGCAAATATAGATATATTTGCGTTTACATGTGTCACAAGAGTCGCTCTCCCAAAAATATGATGCAAGTTATTTACGAGTATATTCGCACCTGTAGTAATTCAACTTACTCTATAAAATCACGCATAAGGCTGTCCAATTCTTCTTCTGTAAGGTTTGGATCGGATAAACGTTTTTTCAATGATTCACCAGGAATCAATGACAAACGACCGGCAGAACTTGAAACATGAACCACTCGTGCATGAGGTCTCAATAACGGATAAAGCATGCTACATACTTTTCTTAAACCAAAGTAATTTATTTTCAACGTTTCTTGGGCTTGAACAGCAAACGGTTCTGTCGCAGCTATCTATATATTAAAAAATATATTAGATAAAATATTTTTACGAAATACTGTATGAAGAATATTTGCCTTCGTTCACCTTGAATGCAATAGCAGCATTATTTACTAAGATATCGAGTCCTTCATATGTCTTTTGCAAGTAATCGCGGAAAGTGCTAATACTGTTTTCGTCAGTAATATCCAGCTGATGGAACTTTGGTTTCAAACCCTCTTTTTCCAATTCTTTGACTGCGTCTTGCCCGCGAGTAACATCCCGGGCTGTTAAATAAACAATTCCACCGAATTGTTTGCAAAGTCCCCTTACAATGGCAAAGCCAATTCCTTTATTCCCACCGGTTACCTGAATATTCAATTTAATGAGTCAACGATATTTATTTGAATATATATATTTATTATACAACGTGAAATTATTAATATACTTACAACGGCTACACGCGTCATTTCTACGTCTGTTACAAGTTTGTTCCAATAATTTATCGTATGTATATATGTAGCTCTAATACTTCGTCCTATAACCTACTTCCGAGTACTAATGAATGACAGCCACAAAATATTCGCGAATTTATATATGTTGCAACCACCTCCTTTGTCCTTCGTCACGCTGTGATTTCACAATATTTACCAAGACTTATCCTATCCAATCCTATCGATCATTTCAACCGATAGTAGTACGTTTTTCTTTCTTTTACAAGGTTTATTTACACATTGCACAACATCTACGATAATGTAAATGATTTTTAACACTAAACCTACCAAGCATTAAGCATTTGGTAAATTTTCAAGCATCACTAAATTTATTGAGATTGTCTGCAATTATTAATATATTTGATACTTGAATAAGAAAATGGTGGTAGGAAACCATGGTAGGTGTATTTAGTGTTAAAAATATATTACTACTATTTCAACAGTATATATTTAAGAATCACAGTTCAATTATAAATCGCTGTATATAACAAATTGCTATTTATGAAAACATAGAAAAATAGAAAGAAGCATTATCCTTATTTGCTAAATGATCACCTCCAATGTAGCAATTCTATACTGTCTCGTTTGTGTATTTCTAACCAGGACAAAAGGATATTTTTTATTCATGAATTCGAGGAGTGAATTTAACGTTGTATATCCTAAACCTATGCCTTTTGCTTGTGCAAAAGAAAAATCTCCTGTTGTTACGTATCCCATGACCTCTCTGTCGCAGGAACATCTTACATTAGCACAATCCGGAAGATACAGTTGTGACATCTTTTCAAATTGCTTGTGGACAGCTTTCCGACTTGCTTCTAATAAATTCTTTCTTCTGCTTTCGTAATTTAAGATTTGCACACCATTGTTCAACATTTGCCTCAGTTTATCGCCTAACGCTTGTCTATGTCGTATCCTTTGCTTTTTTAAACGTTTCAAAAGTGTTAAATGGTTTTTCCTTAGACTTTTTCTAGTAGCTTCGTTTGGATCAGGATATAGCTTTCCCATTGGTCCTGACCAGTTCCTATTATTTCTATACTTCTCTATATCTTCAGCTGTCGGCATACATATTATCGCGAATCTTCTAGGACACCCCTTCTTCAAGATGGATACTTTGACGCGGATTAAACAATTTCTATTTTCAAAGGAATCGTCGAAATCAGGACTTGATTTGCTTCTCTGTAACTTATTCCGTCTACTTTTGTTATTTTCTTCAGCGGTTGAATTGTCTTGTAACAATTGTAATAGTTTACGATCTCGTAATACAAAGAAGTCTTCGACATCCGTCCACTCTTTCATCAGAGTTTTCCATTCACAACAGAAAGGGGTAACAATTCCTAATTTTGCAAAATTCACGCGTCTGTTTGGTGGATAGCGTAAATATTTTTCTATCAATTCTTTTTTAGTACTTGATGCTTCCCTCGCATAAGCAGGCGTGTCTGGATCATTGATGTCCGGCGATTTTACATTTTCGTACTCGAACGCGATGGATTTCGATTCTCTGAGTGCACCTACTCTTACGCAACGAAATATACAAGCCAGCCAGAATGGCATTGCCCAACCTGCTGGTAAAACGATGTCTATGGCAGAACTTAAACCTGTGAACATATGTTAATATGTTAATTCATATATTAATAGCAATATGTTCTACAGTATATGATGATTAGACTGCGGATTTTATACATTTTTTGAAGAAATGAGTAAGCGCGGTTTAAAATAGTCGAGTGACAAAAACAATTTAAAGATGTCGATGAATTATTTTCAGCTTTATAAAATTTTTAAAGGAAAAAAGAAATTTGTATGTAGCTACTATGACTTACAATTGACGAAGAAAATGTTTAGTTTACATAAAGATTCGCAGTCTACTAATGATAACATGTGTATATGAATATACCTGTATTACCAACTCCTGGCTTTTGTATTAAAAGTATTGGTACTTTCGCCATAATTTCCTCATTAAAATATTTATCGTTGCTTACACCAGGGACTAAAAATTTGCTCCTAAGCTTGTTAATGGTGCTAATTGTTACGCACGTTTTAGTAACTTCTCGCCGTATTTCTTCATCCCAAATAGGACTAGAATTAGCATTTGTGGGCGGCACCGGCATGAATTCCATTTTCGATACATTACATCGTGGCTTTGTTCTTTTCTCAGGCAGATAAAATCTCGGATCCAACACTGTGAATCCAAGAACAATATTCGGTGGCAGTTGACTAGACGATTTCAGTGTTTTTAACAGTTCCCACAACTGTTTTTGAAGTTTCAAAGTTTCTAAAGTTTCCTCATTATTATAATATTCTTTATGCCATAATTTATTATTGCCTTGGCTATCCTCCTCGCACTGCATTCTATTTTCTTCAACTTCGATCGTACTCGCAGAACAAAATTTTTCATTGACATTCGGTAATCGTAATGTCTCCGTTAGAACTCTTAAAGTCAGCGGACCGAAAAATCGAAATCTGTTCAAAGTATTTTTGTGCACGATCATTTTAAAATTTTGATCGTTTGTATACAAACTAGATTTAATAGTTTGACTGTTCGTAGACTCTATACCGTCTAATCTAAAATCGAAACTAGATACGATTTCAATCAGAAAATCATCAAAAAATGATGGGTGTATCCAAATCCAGATCGTTTTCAGATTTGAATTGCTACACGGTCGCCACAGGAAGTGCACGTGACCGATCGGAAATTGGGGGTAGCCATTTTTTTTAAAAAACATCAGAGTGCCTTCTCTAGTGCCGGAAATGAAGACCTTTGCGGCAAACGTTAACTCGAATGGATTACAATGGTTTTTTAAGGTTTCTTTCAGAGTTCCCTCAGACCCCCGTATTTCAACACAAGTGTAATACGAGATATCCTGCATCAGACAATGTTTCGCAACGGCCCTATAATTCGCCTTGAAACATCTGTCGTTTGCGAAGTTCGCGATCCTGTAGCCCCATTTTTCCACCATGTGAAAGCGTTTCGCGTGCCAGATGTGGGTCTCGAGCCAAATTTTGTTCCGCTGTCTTCGATTGTACTCCGAAAGCAAATTGCGCGGTCGTCTGCGATACCTGCGGGACGGCCTTTTGGCTTTTGGCGGCAAACCGGATTTCGTCATTTGATTCAAATGCGCTTCCCGCAATCGGCGCGGTAATCGCTTCACAGTATGCGACATGACACGTCTGCGCATGTACACGGGTAGTTTTTGAAAGACGAGTTTCGTTTGCTGATTATTTTCTGAAATAAAATTCGAAAACAAGGATAATTCGATTCAAATAATATCGTAAACCAAATATCACGTGACCTACCTATAGAATGTGTCATCGCAGCAATTTCGCTAGCTCTTGAAGAAACTAGCTTTAAAATGTGGACCTCGTTCGGCAGTTTTTGAGATCCGCCCAAAAATTCATCGAACTGCTCCTTTCCCGCCATTTTCGATAGGTTATTTTAAATCTTCGTTTACACTGAGATAACCTGAAATTCCTGCGCTCGTTATTCTTCGTACACGGATATCCTAAGATAAAGTAAGATCGAAATTTTTCTGACAGATACTTGCAACAACTACTTCAATGATTGTTAAGCGTACATATGTTTGTGTACATCATGTTTTATTGCTAGTAGATCGATTAGAGTAATCGACGACTTGTGAGGTGCACGTGTTGTGATTTACTAAAGGCATGAATAAATAATTCTACATAGAATTGCCTTCAGTTTGTAATCGCGTTCTTATATAGGAAATGTAAGGACCAGCCTAGGTACTTATGATGAGGAGCAAAAGTGAATCCACATATTTGAAACAGCAAAACTTTTTTCAAAATAGACCAAATGATTTGAGTGTTTTTGAGAAGCTAGAAGGATTAGCTTATTAAATGATGTGTATACATTTTTTTGAAAAAATTGTAATTCGTCGGAATCGCAAAAAAATTTATCTGGGAAATAAATTATACACATGCTGAAAATTTCATCGATATTGGATATTTGGTTCATGAGCTATAGGCGGTTAAAACTGGGTAAAATTGCAGTTATAAGTCGAAAATCGTGAAAAACTGTTGAAGCCAAAGGGGGAGGACCAGCGGCCATCTTAGATTGCTTTTCCACAGCGAGGGAAGTTTAAATTAGACGGTATCGCTAGCGCATGTAAAACTAATCCTGTAGTTTCATTTTAGAACGTTCGAGGACTTATATTAAAACTGTAGGACGGTACTTTGTCATAGGTGCACTTTGGTTTAAAAAGAAACATGAGAGCACATGGATAAATCAATATAATTCTACGGATCCTAGTCCGTGTTTGCAAATTGCTCGAACTTGGTTTTCGGGAGCACCGACAGAGGGCCGCACGCAGTGCATTGAGAAGTAGCCTTGAAGGCTTCAGTTGGACACTTTTAAAATATTATTCAAATTCATCATTACTCCAGTTCCCCGAGTAAAGCGTATTGCTCGATTCGCATTATGCGTATTCCAAATGAATAGATTCGCAAGATAAGATACGCAGTGCGCGTTACCATGGAAACGTTTTCGAACCAATAAGAGGAACGGCATCGGAAAGATAGCAGTAAAATACGAATGTACCATTGGCCGAGCGTGACCGTGCATATCAACGCGATAACAGAGTGCAATATAGCGAATGTGTCTATTCCGCGGTGTTCACTATTGGTCTACGAACTATATGTTCGGGGACGTCGATGATGCTCAATTTGCCTACAGTTAGCGAGTTAAATATCCAGAGCAGGATCCGTCTGCCTAATGTCAAGGCCCGCGCCGTGAAAATCGTCGCCATCTTTGCGACCGAGTCGCATCCCTCGGTTTGGCCCGACGTATGTTGCGCGCAGCTTTATGTAGTGTCGGACAGCAAAAAAAATCGTTGAAAGTTGGTGACGAAAGGGGCGAAGGCGGTTCATCGAGACCGGATAGCGTTCGAGAGCTGCGACGATAGTGTGGCCCAGCGGGAAAGTGGGCGGAACGCGTGGGGCTTACGTTCTCCTGGCCTCGCTAGAGCAGAGTAGTACGTGCGATAGTAGCAATATTTTTGCTCGTTTTTCTGACAAGAGTGATACATGTATATATTTATATGTATGTATATATATAAATATATATATTGAGAGAGAAAGAGAGAGAGAGAGACAGAGAGCGCGAAAGAGTGTGAGAGAGAGCGAGAGAGAGAGAGAGAGAGAGAGAGAGCTGTCGCGTTAACATTTGTCGCGCAGTGATAACGGGGACCAGCTTGGGACTCGTTCGGTCAGTCCGTTACCGGCGTATGCCATTGTAACGCGTGCAGTTTTGTTTTCTCGGGGGTGCGACACACAGAGAGAGGGAGAGAGAGAGAGAAAAGGTGGACAAGATGACCTGTCAACAAAACGCCGACAATTTCGCGGTGTCGGACGAGTTCCGGGACATTCTGGTCGAGTTCACGATCAGCTACCTGTTCGAACAACCAGTGGACATCGTCGACTATGCCGTGGGCTTTTTCACGCAGTTACGAGAGTCACGACATACTCAGTTGATCTATCCCACTGCGCAGATCTGCACGTCTACGCCGGACGAGTCCGTCGATGAAGGTGAGCGGGCGAAGAAAATTTTCATTCGGGATGCAACTTCCCATCGTGTCCAGTAGACGTCCCGCAACCGACCGATACATTATAACCTGGCCGCCCTCAAGTCAGTTAGTCCGAAGCGCGCCGTTCGCGGTACCGTTTCGATTTAGAAATCCGAGACTCCTCTTTCAAGCGCCAGTCCGCTCTGTGTAACCCGACGACCGGTGTCGTCCGAACGCGGTTTTCCGCTGAAAAATTTGCGTGCGCGGCCACCAATGGATATCGGTACGATTTAGCTTCCTCTGTTTTTTTTTTTCGCTACGATCTTGACGAAACGCCGCGAGATCCACACGGCATCCCGCCGACCTGCTCGGATTTATTACACGATACCGAGCCCGGTCTTTTAGTTGGATCGCTCGATTATTCAACAGGGAACGCGACCGATCGTTTTCGTGTGAATTATCAAGGTTGTTTCTATCGTTACAGAACCCCCGATTGGAAGGTTCGCAACGAGGAGGAAAAGTATCTTCACGGAGACTTACAATCCCGAGGAAGATGAAGAGGATGATGGAGCCAAGGTACGTCGATTCATAGATCGCTCTCGATCATTTGCATGTTTGTTTGTTTTGCGACGACCGATTTTTTCCGGATACCGCACATTTACCGTGGACCGCGTCTCGATCTTGATCCTCGATCGCGTCGCACGAGGACCAACACTGTCGATGCTCGGTTTCGAGCGGAGGGTGCGTGTATCGGATCAACAATTGATCGGCAACGGTACTTGTCGGATGCTGGAGAACGAGATTCGACTCTCGGATAATACGAACGTCTCATTGAACCTGTTAACCGGGAAACCGTTAAGCGACGCGTTAACTCGTCGTTCCACGCTCAGTTTCGATGTTGTCAACTCCATCGTGGATCGGAAACCGAGAAAACGAGGATGCATCGGAAGTATCGACGATTTATCGATCTTTGGAACGCGAGTGTAATCTTCCTTTACGGATTTTTTTTTAGTAACATAATGCTCGCCGAGGACTTGTCAGGAAACGAGTATGTATCGATGTTTTCTTACTCGAACACCTGAATCGTTTACGGCGATAGATACGCGAGAGTTTGTGCCCAATATGGCGACATTCGTTCTCAAAGGGTTAACCCTTTCGATGTAGGACAGATATACAATTCACGACCGGCCGCGAATTTGCGGACTTTTAATCACGATTTTAATCACGCTCTATTTAAATTTTAATTTCCTCGCAGCTGGTTTCAATTATTATGGCCTGTGTTTCAAAAGAGTACACCTGAAATACGCTCATAGTTATAATAGCTGTCGACCGCAATTTTATTATTTTAGATTGGCAACATAGGCGCGGAATGGATAGCTATTATGAACACGCGGGGATATTTCAGGCGGCTCCTTTCGGAAAACGGGATGTAGCTATTTAGATTGTGTTTGGTTGGAGGATCGACGTTGGTCTCGGTGAAATACGGTCTGAAATGTGAAAACGTATTTTCTTTTCGTTCGACTGTGTCGTCCTTTTTCAATTCATACGTTAAACGAAATTTTTAGTACTCATCCTCCAAGGTATTTCAAGTAGACAATTTCTTTTTAATACGTTCAGCGCCCACTCCACAATCATAAAAATTACACAAAATCAAAGCAATATATTTAATAAAACAAAAACTAAGAAGTTTAGTTTTGTGATATTAATTACTGTTTCAAACCTCTTCTATTCCTCAGATCGTAAGGAAATTTTGTACACTCAATCTACCAACGTAAAAATTAATTTTCAATTCTGTATAAATAATTCCGTCACCCAGATATGGGTGACATGCCGCTGAACGTGTTAAGAGAATTCAATACACTAAGTTACCTAGACGCTAATTTGGACTACTTATATTTTAATTTAGACACTAAAACACTGACTTAAATTACCTAGCTATTGACTTAGACTATCTAGACACTTAGATTAACCAAAGGATTTTTGAGGACCAAGGGACCATTTTCTATAAAATATAGCCTAAACAGCGAGGAACATTCACATACGAGAGGTGCAATGAAAAATAGCAAAATTTTTGGGAAGACCTGATAGTCCTCCTCAACAGTGCCCTATTAAATCTTTAGGAATCCTAACCACTTGAAAGATTCCGAGGCTCCCTTATACAGGCTTCTTCAAGATTTCTTAGACATATCTGATGATTTGACTAAAAAGTGTTTTTAATAAAAGTTACAGTTCTGTTCGCTCGCTGCCGATTCTCATCTTTCGACTATTCTTTTGTTTTTTCCACTCGCACACATATACGCATAAACGCTTCGTAATATTATTACTATGTAAAAAATGTGAAAGTCAGACAATTTCGATGAAGGCTCCCCTTCGCCTGGTGCCCTAAGCACTTGCTTACTTTGCATATTCGTTAATCCAACACTGCTCCTCAAACCAAAGTCGTTGGAATCTTAACGGACGAGTATAGCCAGTGCGAGGAGCGATTATGGCGGATGGGGAAAGGGCCGAGACTCCGCGGATCTCGCGTCGAGTTAACTCGTCCCTGGAGAACGGGTTAAGGACAGAAGGCTCTGTCTTCGCGGTAAATATGTCGAAGGGACCGAAAAACCCTTTATTCCGGTACATTGGAAGGCGGCAAGGATAGGGTTAACGTGTTTCACACACGATTACATCGCGGTGTGGTACACGGTGGCGCGCGTGTATGTGTGTAGAAAGGCTAAATATGGATGCTTTATGATTCGTTGAAATAATAACACGGCCGATCGGTTCGGCTCGAGAACGCACGCGGCTTTGCAAGCGTACGTAACCTCTCCGAAAGCTCGAAAGTTGATCGGCGGACGAACGTTCGTCGAATGGCCGCGTGCCGCGCATACTATAGCGAGAGAGGAGAGGAGAGAAAGAGGGGGAGAGGCATGGAGGGGGGGGGGGCTATATCTAAATATTGTACACATACCCAGCACCGAAAAACCCTAATGGCGCTCTTGCTGCCAGGTCTCCGTTTCTGGGAGAAATGAGTTCAAAGTTTCGCTCCCACGGTTTGGAAGCATAAAGGAGCGTGTTTACAAGAAAACGAACTGCCCGGCGCATGCAGCGCACTTGCTGTTTTATTTTTGCTATTTTTTTTACCCTCGTCCGTCCCTCGTTTTTCCAATTTAGTCTGTACCTTGGTGGCATATCGACGCGACGGTGAAATATTAATATGTTAGGAAAATTATGATTAACACATTATTAGACAGCGGATTTTTATGCGAAATAAAAATTGTCTCCATTAATTGCAAGACGTAGGAGCCAAATTAAAATTTCTTTCCTCGTTCAATGGAAATTTTTACTACTTATTTTTCTAATAAGTACATAGAATCCGCAGTCTACACATTATTTACCGGAGATTATTTCGTCATTTTTGAAAGCGTGATATTGTATAAGGAAGCGACAACAACGTTTTGTATTTTATAAATAGAGATATTTCGTTGAAAGGATAAACATGTTTAGTACTGAAAAGAACGTAATCATGTTAGGATTAATTTAACACGTTCTTGCTCACTCAAGGCTCTCCACTTTTTCATCTCGTTATTAATAACAGTCGTACCTTTTGTTTATTTACAGACACGAGATTCTGCTCGGTCGAATGTAGGTTGCGAATTCTCTCTTCTCGCCCACTTTTATGTTCATTCGTGTTTTAGGTACTTTGTTTTAATACTTTATATTAATATGTTATTGTGGCAATAGATTAAAAATTGGTTAGCAGTATGAGAATATGTATATTAGAAGATAGAATAAGCAAGAATGGATTTTACCTTAGAATTCTTCTTTATATTTCTTAATCGAAGCAACTATTCATTTTTCTAAGAAATAGAGGCTCATCAGGCGAAACTCTATTAGGATTTCCGATACCACCTCCTCGTTAGAATTATTCAGTTGTGCTTCTGATTATGTCAATGTTCCATTTACAGGCGGCCCTCGACTTTCGCACATTCTACTTTCGCACAATTCGCTATTTCGCACATTTTTAACCCCCTGTCTACCAAGCGGGTCCATTGAACCCATCTACCCAGTACGGTAGATAATGGAAGTTTTTTTTTTACGGTAGACAGAGGGTTAAAGATTCAACTGTTTAATCCTCTGCGATCGGATGTCCCTTCTCAGGGGACATCAGACTAGCCATCAGATTACAATGTTGTTCGGATCAAGAGAACAAAACAGTTTCAGTCTTGCATTAGGGCGTGGTATCATGGAAGAATGTGATCCCAATGGAGAACGTATATCTCAAGTACGTAGGGCAATTGAGAAAGACACAGCATGTTATAGAAATCTTTATCAAGAAAAGAAAAAAATGGGTGGTATTCAACTAACTCTTGACAACTTTATAAAGGAAACACCCGAAAGCACTTAACGCGCCTCTTTAACTTCATTATGTATACATATTGATAGATAAATACTTTAAAACACAGTTTTTGGTGCATATCTTTTTACATCCCTCTACTTTCGAACGTTCATCATTCGCACATACTTTCAGGAACCAATTATGTGCGAAAGTCGAGGGCCTACTGTATAATTGAATCCATTTAATTTTCATAAATTATCTGATGCTGTAAAGAATTATTAACCGTCAACCTGGGCGGAGAAACAAAACAGTCGAGGGACAGTTGCCAGATTAGACTCTTTATTTGGTAACTTTATTACTTCAAGTGGGGGAATTATAATGCCATTAATACTAAACCTACCAGCGCCGGTCATGATGATCGGTCTGAAATTGTTTATCTTACAATCCCTGAAATTATAAAGATGCTTCCATTGGAAATGACTAAATACATTTCATCACTCAAGTACATATTACAATAAAAATCGGACAAACATTAAATCAATTCAATCATTTCCCTTTTATTAGGCAACATAGACCCAGCTACGTTTAGTGCTAAGAAAATATCAACACAAATCAATGGACAAAACAGTTTCTAATAAAAATGATTACTTAATTAGACGGTCTTCATTCGACACAGAGATCCTACATTCCACTGACAATACAAACAAGTACTGTCGGAAAGAATTCAATAAAAACTGTGTCCACGATAAGATAAACCAAGCTACTGTAAGTAGAGTAATCATTCCAGTAGTCAGCCATCTTAGGCTAGTAGGCAGCTATCTTAAGCGTTGTTATTATTAACATAATATTTTCTAAACGTTTTATGCGGGACCGTAAAATTACACATTGAGAATAAAGAATAGACTGATAATTGTGCTAATTGAAATGCATAAGAGTTTATTAGTAGACATATTTTATTTATAACACTAGTTTTCCGCGTGCTAATATTTTCAATTCACGATTATTGAGATTGTAATGATGCATCCATAAGGAATTATTCTACAAATTTATTTTTTTGTGTATATATTATGAAAAGAATGGCTAGAAAGTTGGATGGACACGTTCTCGTTACTTTTTATAAACTAATGTAAAGCAGTCAATTTTAGTGCTCCGTAAACCTAGCGTTAAGAAATTAATTTTCAAGAAGGCTGAATATGTTAGTTAGGGGCCGAATATGAGACACGCTTGCCCCTATAAATAGTCTTGTTTAAACAATGTTTCGACCGCGTTATAACGTTCACCGTGTCGCGGTTCCAGTGTCCGAGCGTCTCCGGTTTTATTTCCCCTATTCTCGCGGCGGCTTCTTGTATTTTGTTTTTCTTTATTTATTATCTATTTTTTTATATCCTTCCCTATCGAGACACCGGCGTATTCAGGCTGCGCGGGTGACGAAACGGGATGATTTACTTTGCTTGGCGATGCGAGCGATGTACCTTTGTGACGTCAGAGCGCGTGTTCGATAACCTGGTACCGACGTGACTTACATATGTATAGGACATATACACACACGCACGTGAGCCTGTCGTGAATGAGCGGGACGGAGACAGAAAGAAAGAACGAGAGAAGGAGTGAGAGGGGCAGGGGAGCGAGAGGAGAGAGAGAGAGAGAGAGAGAGAGAGAGCGACTTCGTGAGGAGGGGGCAGAGACGCCAGGCCTCGGTGTTCGGATCGGGATCGTGACTGCTCGAAAGCATTTCAAAAGACAGCGACGATCACAATTATCGGGAACCTGAACCGTTAAAACTGATCGGAACACCGACGGGCAGCCTATAAGGTGGCCCATTAGAAATAACAGTCATCCGATCGTTATTATACAGTGGATCCTCATGAGAAATCGCCGTTTCTTGCTGCGCTTTAACTACTATTTTTACACCGCGGTTTTATGTACACCTATTTCGACATTTTTTTTATGTAGAATCATCGCCTGTTCGGTTGCACCACCAGTTGCCGATCATCCTGTGTATTCGAAGAAATAGATTCACTGTATAATTTTACTTTAATGCGTCTTTGTATGTCTCCGTAAGTTTTTATTTAAGAATTTATGAGGTGTCATTTCACCTAGAAATATACTTTTAACAGTTTTAACAGATTATTTACTGGTGACCATTTTATAATTTCTGAAGGTCTATGGTCCATGGCTAAGGATTTTTTAATAGATCTTTGATCAACAGCAATAGGAATTCGAATCGTAAACGAACAATGAGCTCTCAATAACGTAATCTAATCATTTTGTTCGAAAGTATTGTGGGAAAGAAGATTTTTAAGCTTCCTTTTGGTACAGCACATTTATTGAAAAGCTTATTATAATAAAGTGTTAATCTTATTAGGATTATTTAAGCCTTCATCAACCCGGTGTCTGGGTCTCTCTTGACCCTATGTAGGTCTATAATGACCTTAATCATTCAATTACTGGCAATTATATTAAAAGAATAGTTGTTCAGGACAATAGAAAGAATGATTTGTCTAGAAGACATGCCTTCAAGAATATGCTTAAAAGTACAGATAAATAAATCTGTGAATGGTCCTAAACATAGTCATATACATAATTGTAAACAACACATAACTGTACTCTTTTTGTTTGACCTGTCTGTTGGCAACCGGCTGCACATTTATTACAACTGGATTACAGATATTTATGCAAAATAAAATTTGTTTGTATTCATTACAAGATACAGAGGCGCGTAGACATCTATTTGTTTCCTTAATCGTTTTATTCGGTTGAAAATAATACGACAGCGTTTTTTAAATCGAGTGTTGGTATTAAATATTTTTATTGTTAGACAAAAAGAGTTCAACCACCACTTTTGTATTTTTCAGATAGTTCACTTATCTAGGGTTAACACTAGATCCACAGGGCACCAGAGGTGACAGTTTTATATTACTTTAAAAAAGTCAGTCCATTTATTCAGAATTTCAGCGATTGATACTATATATAATCAAACAAATAAATTCATTGAATAAACCCCTCACGAATGCAATTTTACAACGTCAACGATCTTAGATTAACCTTACGTAACTAAACTTAAATCAGTGTTACTCTGTAACTAATCATTCGACTCACAGACTACGGATTAAAAACATGTATATTTTTATATTTTCTATATTTATTTTAAATTAAGTAGTACAACTCAAAAGATGTATTATTAGTTTTTAATAGATAAGTAGAAAAGCGTTCAAAATTATTTATTTTAAATTAAGTAGTACAACTCAAAAGATATATTATTAGTTTTTAATAGAAAAGTAGAAAAGCGTTCAAAATTATTTATTTTAAATTAAGGAGTACAACTCAAAAGATATATTATTAGTTTTTAATAGAAAAGTAGAAAAGCGTTCAAAATTATTTATTTTAAATTAAGTAGTACAACTCAAAAGATGTATTATTAGTTTTTAATAGAAAAGTAGAAAAGCGTTCAAAATTATTTATTTTAAATTAAGTAGTACAACTCAAGATATATTATTAGTTTTTAATAGAAAAGTAGAAAAGCGTTCAAAATTATTTATTTTAAATGAAGTAGTACAACTCAAAAGATATATTATTAGTTTTTAATAGAAAAGTAGAAAAGTGTTCAAAATTATTTATTTTGAATTAAGTAGTACAACTCAAAAGATGTATTATTAGTTTTTAATAGAAAAGTAGAAAAGCGTTCAAAATTATTTATTTTAAATTAATTAGTACAATTCAAAAGATATATTATTAGTTTTTAATAGAAAAGTAGAAAAGCGTTCAAAATTATGTTTTGAATCAACTCGATTTAACTAGAAGCGCCACGGGAACGTTTCAGACGAAAGTTTGGTTATCTCCGATTCAAAAATTTGGAGCCCGCCATTTTGCTGGGTCTCGTTCTAGTGTTAAGAGCGCATTTTCACTTTCACTTTCAATTTTCTGCTCGACAGTCTCTCGAAAATCAGCAAGGTTCATCTCGTGAAATCCAATCATTGTAACACATCGCGAGGCAACGTGGAAGCAACAGGGATCTATTCGGGGAGTCATGGTTTTTGCGTTCGAACGTGATCAAGGTCACCGCGGTACAATTCACCAGGTCGAGCGAGTTGTATTATATTCCGGAGTGCATGCACTACTAATCATATGCGAAGGAGACGTATTGGTTCCACTCGAGGGGATATCGACGACCTTGATCACTCGGGGGAAAAAAATAGCTCCTAGATCTTCGAGTCTCTCGTTCGTCCCACGTAGCCTAAAGATTAGCTCTGCGGCAGCAATGTTCGGTCACACGTTTGATCGAACACCTACAGGGAGGCCTGGAATCGTTCGCGCGAGTCGGAAGGGTTAAATCTACTGGGTGGTCCAGGTGTCACAAGATACGGGCCTGTTATGGGTGAAATTGGAAGAAAATGTTACGGGGGAAAACGTTATTGATCTTATGGGTGTCATAGGGGGTGGTTGTGACGTCTCCATTCGCTTTAACACGGTCGCTACCATAGTCACGGATGTGTGACGTTCAACAACGTCACAGTTTACTCAAAGATAGCCAAATTAATTTATACACGTTGCAATTTAACCCCTTTTACTATAAAACATCGAGTCGAGTTGTTGTTAATATATAGCCATTGGAGATTACATAGGCATATGAGAAATACAATTTTCCTTCTTTTTCTAGGAAGTTATAAACAACAAAGAAATTCTAATTACCTAGAATCTTAAAATAAATCGTAATACTAGGAGTTAAAGTTGTAATATCCGGCACTAAGGCTATTCTATTAAAATATTCTATTCAATTGTTTTAGTATTTCGTAAAGTCGGTGCGTTGTATTTTAACCCCTTGACATACGAATTAAATGAAATGCGATGTGATCAGAGCTAGCATTTATTGTTTAACAACATCATTCGTGTAAGCTTAATAATGATTTTCATATAAATTCAAAATTAATATGCTCCTGGGATGATAACAGACATGTTGCTGTTAATATTTACTGTTAATATTGTGTAATATTTTACTTCAATGTGCACAATGCCATAAGAAATATATGACGTGTCTGAAACGTCTTTGTACGTCAAGGGGTTAATAAAATATTTGATCAGCGATGGTCGGCAACGAAACAAATGGTGGTAGCGAGCGTGTTAAGCCTGATGCGATCTTTTTTGGAATCGAGTGGTAAAACAAAACGTCAACAAAATTATTTTGCGTCGACTACAGATTGGAATGGAACAATCGTTTTTCTTTTATCAATTCTCTAATAGGCGTAGATACATCTGAAACGATAAAAATTGCAAGTGGATCGGTTTTGTAGATGTATTGTTACTAATTAATAATTTACTCCCTTATCCAAGTAGCTTCAACATTAGCTTTGTAATTGCATTGTTCGGTCATACTTTATTGTAATAACAGGATTGAATTTGTTCAGATTTCATAGGATTTTTATGGCAACGTATACTTGCATAAAGAAGTATATTAAAAAATTACTCAAGAAAATATTTCTATAACTTAGCGAATTGTACAAGAAAAAATCGGCTACTTTGGCGGGCTCGGTAGTCCTAGTGTTAATCTTCATGCGTTCTTGTTTAGAAGTTAGTGGAAAATCAAAACATCGACAAAATTGCTTTGAGCTTATTACAGTTTGGATTTGAACAATCGTTTTTATCTTATCGATACTCTAATAGGAGTAGATACATCTGAAACGATAAAAATCGCAAATGGAACGGTTTTGCAGATGACACGTGATCGATCGAGTGTTAATTCACCTCTTTACCAAGTGGCTTAAAAATTAACTCTGTGATTGCACTGT
The DNA here is from genome assembly GCA_913789915.3 of Sphecodes monilicornis. Lineage (NCBI taxonomy): Eukaryota > Metazoa > Arthropoda > Insecta > Hymenoptera > Halictidae > Sphecodes > Sphecodes monilicornis. Next base: position 12,150,720 of record OU565286.1, on the reverse strand, counting down.
TCGGTCACGCGTTTGATCGAACGCCTACAGGGTTGCCCGAAAACCAGTGGTGCAAGTCAAAAGGGTTAAATCTACTGAGTGGTCCAGGTGCTGTAAGATATGGGACTGGTCTGGGTGAAATTGGAAGAAAATGTTACGGGGAAAACCTTTTTTATCAGCTGGGTGTCATCTGGAGTGGTTGCAAAGTCTCCATTCGCTTTAACCCCTTGCACTACGATTTTCTTTACACCAACGATGATTAAAACCTTTTTTTTTATATTATTCCTATATTTTCACTTATGGTTTAATATTGATACGAGAGAAGTAGAGTTTTATTTCAGTTTATCAGAAATCATTAACATCCGTATTTAGAAGATTTTGTTTGAAATCTTCATCACGAGTCTGGCTCGATACTATAGGGCAACGGGTTAACCCTGTTGTGTTCCTTTTTAGAAACAAGCCGGAAAGCAAAAGATTGACACAAAATTACTTCAGAATTTGTTACGCAGTGGATTGAAACATTCGCTTTTCTTTTATTGCTGCTCTAAGAGATGCATACTTGTTAGAAACGGTAAAAATTGCTAGAAAAATTGCAAATTGTGGGTTAAAGGGTTAAATATACAGCGTGATCCTAGTTTTACGAAGTTACAGCCCCGTTTTGGTGTAAATGTGGAGGAAAATGTTACGAGGAAAATATTATTGATCCCAAGAGTGTCATATGGGCGGTTATGACGTCTCCAATCGCTTTAACCCTGTTGCGTTCTTTTTTAGAAGCTAGTGGAAAGACGAACGATTACTAAAAATGCTCTGAGTTCATTACAGATTGGTTTGAAACAATCGTTTTTCTGTTATCGATATCCTAAGAGACGCAACTTTGTTTGAAATGGTAAAAATTGCTAGCAAAATTGCAAATTGTGGCCTGAAATTACTGACACGAATCGAAAGTGTTAAATCTACAAGGAGTTAAATCTCCCAGGTGTTCGATGATACTGCCCCGTTATACGGTGAAATTGTAAGAATATGTTACGGGGAAAACATTATCGATCCGAAGGGTATCATATGGGGTGGTTGCGAAATCTCCATTCGCTTCAATCCTGCTGCTTTCTCCCTTATAAAAATTGTCCAAGCCGATCGTAAGAAACAGAGGATAAACAAAATCTATTTCCTCTTCTAGTAATTTTAACCCTCCGCCTGTAATCTTCTTTTTATCCACGCCGTCTGCATACTGGGTCGTTTATGTTCACAACTAATCTTTTTTAATGTCCTCGGTTTTAAAAAAATCTAAAAGAATTCTGGAATATGCATTGAAGTGCCTATTTTAATTTATCACTTCCAACATAATTCACTTCTACTCATTCTTGTTATAAACGCATAAAGATCCACAGCCCGATGATAATATATCATAAATGCATAAAATCCGCCGTCTATTTACTTGCGAATATAAAATTCTGCCTCGGGCTGCGCCAGCGTCCGTGAAAAAAGACACGTGACGTCGATGAGCGGTCTCGTAGGCGTTGTGTACCTTGAAAAGTACGAACACAGGAGTTAGGGCTGTCTCTCCGAGCATATGGGACCCATTGCAGTCGCAGACGCGCTCGTAAAAACCGACGTGAAAAGTTTATGCGAACGCGTGCTCCGTTTGAACTTCGCGGTGGCCATTTTTACGCTCCGTTCGGGAAACCGAGACAGAGCCAGCCGCGGTTACGATTGATTCTACCAAATAAATTCTACCAAATATAGCAACCGATAACCACGCTTGAGCTACAAGAGGCCGGGAAACGATATGAAATTACGTAGAATCGCATTCCGACTCAGCCTGGCTATTTCGAGCAATTGCTGTGGGGGTAAAAACCATAAGCCAGCCGGCGAATTCACTCTTGACCTTCTATATACTTAAACGCCTCTTAGGTCCGTTCAGAAATGATTCCTGTTAATTGTTGTCAATCGTGCTCTTTACTTTCTCCTTTTTATATTCTGCTCGTTTTCAGTCCACTTTATTTGATCCTTCAGGTTTTCGTTTCACGACGATCCCTTGTCTTTCCACGAGGTTTTAAGTTGCATACAATTTATTTTATAATTGGTAGTATCGTTGCGCATTTATTATAGTGCATCTCAGCCTATTTGAAATAATCATTGTGATTTATTAGGTGTATAAATTAATTCGTGACCCTCACGTTCAATCAGTACAGCACACACATCTTGTATCCGACGCATTAAAGAGTTCTTAATTATTTATAAGACGACGTGGAGGCATAGCAATCGATTGCAAATTATTCGTATACCAGATATATAACTCAGAATGATTTGTTTCAAACAGTGATAGCCATTGAAAAATCTTCTAATTCAATAATGACTTTATTCTAAATCAAAACCTTTTATCCATCGCATTAAAGATTCCTTATGTATTTATAAGATGAAGTAAATGCACAGAAATTATTGGCAATTATTTTTGCCGGTAGAATAGATTCTAAATGGTCTGTAAATAATTATCAAACTCGCAAAGAAAGGACTACGAATTAACGTGTGCATCTAATGCACTATTCAAGATGATTTGTATGAAACAGTGATGGCCACTGAGAAATGTACCAAACGTTTAGCCACGAATTCTAAATTTTGAAGGAACACAGAACAACCACCGGTAGATCATGCCTCGTCGTAAAGACGGGTATAGCAAACGCGGCAACTATTTATTATTTATGCCACCGGCAGAACGCGCTCACACGGTCGACGCGCGCACAAGAGTTTCGAGAAAAACCCTGATTTTTTGCAGCCGCTACGCCGATACTAATTGGAGCAATTAAGCAAGAACCGGCGCGTTATTAATTATCCTACGCCTCGAACTTAACGTGCTGTACGTGTCGAAGTTACCTGAAAGTCGGTGAACGACAAGCGCTACGGACGAACTTGTTTCCGTGGGGCTGAAAATGTTAATTACGAAGCGCATTCGGCGTTATCGCGCGATTAGAATACAGATGGATCAATTGAGACGCGAGTTCCTAGAACGGAAACGCGTTCTAGGTCAGCGTAGAAGAAGAAGCGTTCTCGTCCGTAAACCGGTAGCAGGTGTACGCAGGAGAAATAGACGTAACGATGACGACAGAAGGATCATATCACTTTGAAGGAGACCCTCCTCGATCTTGCTCAGTTTTCGCGGATGTTGTATGCACTCTTCAACCCTTACACGGGTAGTACCTGAGGTGGTCATCTTCGATTTTAATGTACTTTTGCACGGTAGTAGTATAAATATGTCTAATAACATATGTGAATTATTAGGTGTAGATGCTTAAAAACATTAAAGATATAAACAGGTGAAAATTATGTACCTTAACCCTTAGCGGACGGGGATTATTTTTAGCATACTTTTTTGATGGATCGAATAAATTTTCTTTGTGAAACAAAATTGTTTGCTGAGGAGTTTGGTGTATGAATTAAATGAAGGGAAACGTGTTGTGTTCAGTAAACATTTTTTTCATATTTTTCGGGAGTATTAATTGCTTTAAAAATTATTCACAGTCGCAGAATAGTAAAATTGTTTGGGCGACTGTCAGCAGACACGCGTCCGCAAAGGGTTAAAGATACGTCAGGTGAAAGTTAAGTACCTTCAACACGTAGTATACGTACGAAATGGCAGAGCTCTATTTATAATACAAATTAAAGTTAGGATTAAATCCTGGTTGTCCACAATTTAAGAAAATCTTTTGAAGTGAAACTGCTTTATGCACGGTAGGCGTAAAATCTCGACGCGGTAGGAGTAAAACCGATCTGACGATGAAACAATGAAACGATGAAACGAAATTCTATTCTATTAGCATATACGGTTGAGGGTTCGGCATTGCGTAATAAAGATTATGATAAAATTCCGATGATACTAAGTGGAGATTTCAACGTGAACTTTGCATCGGAACAATCAAAATTATTAATAGAATTTTTCGGAAGTAAATTAAGATTGGAAATGGTAAATAATCTTAATGAAGCGACAACAAGAACTCTCGATGCAGTATTTGCAAGACATTTAGACAAAATTGAATCAAGAATATTTATATCATATTTTAGCTATCACAAGCCAATTGTTTCAATAATAGAATCATAGAAAATTAAATGTCATAAAGTGTTAATAAAAATTCGAAAAAAAAATTAGAGAAAGAAGTTTCACTTCAGCCATATGGTCTATTTTTGATGGTTCACTTATAATTAATATAATCAATTATAATTGTAGTTAAAAATTGTATAGCAAAATTCAGAATTACGATAAACATCTTGCAACCGACCGCGACATGTCGAAACGAAGTAATTGTATTACATTAAATTATTCTCTATTAACCCTCATATGTTCCTCACAAATAGTTGCATAAATGATCCTAATATAATAATTCATCCATTCTTGCTCTACTCTTTAAATCAACAAATTCTGTTGCATTTATAACGTTACATTTTAAAGAAATACATCTCACAATACATTTCACTGTATGTAAAATAGTAAGTGGCTGAATTTTTATCCTGAGGAACGTATGAGGGTTAACTTCAAGCATCGATACATACAAATATGATAAAGTATGCTTGGAGTGTCGCCAAATTAATTTCAAACCGTGGAATATTTTTTAATGTAAACCATGTAGCTTCTCTTGACGAAGTAAAAAGCAAGAAATATACATCTAACACATAATCATTTATTCAGTGCTCTTGGTACCGAAGTTTTCTGTGTTTTAAGTGTATGAACGATGATTACCACCCCGAATCATTTACATCCTAATTATAAGCAAAACTACAAAAACATTTTTTCAAAATGTGAACAATTGGGATTTGATGCAAAGATCTCCAGCTTACTGGTCCCGTTGCCAATGAACTTCGCCAATATTTGTAAACGTAACTCTGCCACTTTGTACTTACATTGCGTATTGAAGATATGTGGCATTTATCTGTTTATATCTTCAATGTCTTTAAGTATCTATTTCTAATATTTTACATATATCGTTAGAAACATGTACACTACCACCCTGCAGAAGTACTATACATTGAAATCAAAGACGACCACCTCGAGCCTTTGTTAGAGCTATTACGCACCGTTGACTAGTCGCCGACGACTTGACCGCCGACAGACCAAAAATGAGGCGACCATACTCGGTGACAAAACTTAGGATAAAATACAGAAAGTCTTCCAAAGTTGTCAGTACCATGAAAATCATCAAACATACACATTTTTCTCTGAAGCATTTTCAGATATTAACAATTTCGTCCCATTCTGCTTGTTTAATGTCCCACGTAATTATTATCAGATAAATCCGAAATAGCTCTTCGGAATTCAATTCCTAAACTAAACTTTTCTGTATCGAAACTCATTTTATGCACGTAGTCGATTGGTCACCAAGAAACTTGTTTATATCGTGCGAAACCGTCAAGTGAATTTAATGTAGTTCTACTCTTACCGCGACCAACGAGTCGCCCGTGCGTCGCTCGCGTTTTCGTCGGTCGCGACGACTCGTTGATTGCTGCAACCATGTGCGTACGAGCTAATTTGTTTTCTCGTACCTTGTGATCGCCGAGAAACTCGCTACATCTCGTGGCTGAGCTTGGTCGCCGGGTATGGTAGCCTAATTTTTGGTCTTTCGGCGGTAAAGTCGTCGGCAAAACGTCATCATCAAAAACTATTATTATTATTTGCTACAACCAAACGCATACGAGCTCACATGTTTTTTCGTGCACAGTGGTCGCTGGCGACCAAGTCGTCGGCGATTGGTCAACAGTGCGTAACGGCTCTTAATCCCTTGTCTAATCCAGCAATGGGCACGGAAGGAGCCCCTCAAACGCCTGCTTCTCCCACCAACGTCTCTTTCATGCGCGAGGCCTGCGTACTGTTCGCGACGGGCGAAGCACTTCTTTCCTCTATGGTAACGGCGGATACTGGTGGGGGACAATGGGCGCTATTGAGGGGACGGCTTTGTCTCAATTGAGACAAAAATGCCCATTCCTGGCCTAATCCCTTCTAATTTTATTTTGTAAAAATTCTATTTTTCTGTCATCAATATTGAATCATTAGTGAAAATATAGACACAATAAATATCAATTTCCTCTTTCTTCTAGAATTGTTTGCATGACGAAAAAGTTGTAATCGCTGTAACTGTAAAATAAGTCATAGTGCAAGGGGTTAAGTAGTGTACACCGTCTGCGAGGACACTCACAATTGCCATTCGTCTTAAAAACTCTTTATTAATAACTTTTAGCACTTGAATGTCGACTCCAAGGCGCACTTATTATTACTGGTCAGCGGGTTTTTAGGGAGAATCAAACTTTTCTACCTGCGTTGCAACAAAGTGGAATGTCATCGAGGTCTAACCGACATCCGTTTTTTTTTATTTTTCCTGTTGTATATGCATGAAACCAAAGTGATTAAAAAAAGCAGCGTTATAATCTGAGAGGAGAGCCCTAATCGACAAGTTTACCTAAAGTAAAAATTTATTTTCTTTCTTAACAAAAATAGGCATGTACAATTTAAGGCAAAGGACATACTAAAAAGATTTACGGATATCAGCGTATTAGTTTCAGTTTAATAAGTTATTTATAAGAAGAAGGAAATTTTTATTTGGCTACTGTATCTTGGAATCAATGCAAACATTGTTTATTTTGCATAGAGAACCGCAGTCTGCCCATTATCATATACCGGGTGTCCCACATAAATGAGAACACCTAAATATTTGTCGTATTTACAGTCCTATCAGAAAACTTCAGAGGACAAAGTGACACTATTGCAGGGGGCAAATATAATGGTACAGAAAAAAATTTTTTGTCGTGTTTTTTAATGAAATTTCAAAGTCACCAATGTCTTTTTTAATGGAATAATATATTTTTTTACGATAGCATGATAGACAATAAAAAACTGAATTTAGTGGATACCACCTTTTCGACCTTGAAATGACCTTGAGCAAGAATAATCATGTTGGAGCGGATAAAATGTGGAAGTTTAAAATTTACGTGTTTCAGCAAAGATTACGCATTGTTTACGTCGGGTTGACCTTTACAAACCACAATAAATGTTTGAAATATTTTTCATAGTAAACAGCGTATGTTTATGTTAGAGTATGTATCATTGAGATCGTTAACAGAAGGTTAATCGGTTAGAATAAGTACGTTGTTCCTTATGCATTATTCGAATTCGAAACGTGAAAGTGATAACAATGCGTTATACTGTACAGGAACGAATCGATATGGTTTTCACTTAGGGCGAAAGCCACCAATCTTTGAGGCAAGCAGTACATTTGCTTCATGAAAAATTTGTGAATCGTATTTCTCCTTCGTTACACGCATTTTCCGTTGTGGTAAAACAATTTAAAAATACCGGTAGTGTAAGTTCTAAAAACCGTAATAATTACTGCAGCATGTGCTTCAATTACGTCTCAGGAAATCGACAATGCCTACAGATCCTTTAATGCAAGATTGCAATATTGCATAAATGAGGATGGTCAACATTTCGAACATTTATTATGACATGTAAAGGTCAACCCGCCGTAAACAACGCGTAATCTTTGCTGAAACACGTAAGTTTTAAACTTCCAAATTTTATCCGCTCCAACATGATTATTTTCTGCGCAAGGTCATTTCAAGGTCAAAAAGGTGGTATCGACTAAATTCAGTTTTTTATTGTCTATCATGCTATAGTAAAAAAATATACTATTCCATTTAAAGAAACATCGGTGACCTTGAAATTTCATTAAAAAACACGACAGAAATTTTTTTTCTTTACCATTATATTTGCCCCCTGCAATAGTGTCACTTTGTCCTCTGAAGTTTTCTGGTGGGACTGTAAATACGACAGATATTTAGGTGTTCCCATTTATGTGGGACACCCTGTATATGCCAAAAGAAACAAATTCATTGAATCATTTCTCGTGAACACAGCTTTGCAATTTGAATATTCAGAAATTAAAAAATTTGGATTAGCGTTAAAGGAGCAGCATCCTTTGCGTAATACATATTATGTCCCGGCGCGTTCGTAATCGCGCGGATCATGTTGCACTTTTGTTAAAAAAACGATATTTAACAATCGCAATCTCTTGCCACATTAATTTGATCCGCTATCATTTACGGTTTGCCGAGTTCATACACGAAAACCGATCCGATTATCATCGACGTGAAACATCTGTAGATCGAATCGTACTCGGCCCCTCGATGCATAGATTATACCATTTTTCAACGTGCCGGGGGATTTTGAGTATACGCCAATTAATAAAGTGGCCAGTCACCCATGAGCTCGCATGGTCGCTCATCGGGGGAGCCGGCGCGTTTTAGCCAGACTATTTTTCATCTTCCCGTCCCTGTCATGCTGTTTTAAAGCCACGGCAAATTTACGAAGATTTCCGTTTCAAAAACTCGTCGCGAAACAACTCAAATTTTTAGTCGAGACAGTCCTCGGCTAAACTTTCGGAGACGTCCATGGTCAGAATTAAATAAAATTTTGAAAATAGGTTCCTTCTCGACTAAAATGATGATTGTGAGAAGGATTTTTGGCGACTCGACACAAAATTTTGTACATTTTTAATGTCACTCTCTATCTTACCGACAATGTCGTAAACGGCTCACATGGATTCATACCTCTATTACTAATTTAATTAATTCGTTTCGCACGCCAATTCCTAGCCAGACCTAACCCAGACCTAACCGAGACATTTTTTTCTCGGTTTAAAAAAATTTCCCACGGTTTATTATACATCTAAATCCACTTCCAGATTAACAACAACTTCAGATATGTAGCCAAATCTAACTCAGACTAATATCATTTCCGCTTGCTCTGAAAATAAACTGTTTGGATAGCCGTTTCTTCTCAGAAAGGTGGAGAGTGACATTAAAATAGTAAAAAAATTGTCGGTGACGTAGAGAGTGGCATTAAAATGGTAAAAAAAAATTTTTCGAGTCGCAAAAAATGCTTCCGACAATCACCATTTTAGTAAAAAAGGAACCTATTTCCAAAATTTCATCCAATTCTGAGCATGGATGTCTTCGGAAGTTCAGCCCAGTTCTCCAATTACTAGAGACACAAGGTCTTTTTTTAACGCTAGAAGTACGGGGCCAGTTCCAAATATTTTAATCTATGATTATCGAGATTGTAGGGGTGAATTCATGGGGAACTATTTGGTTAATTTAATTCTTTGCACACATACTCTAATCAAAATCGCTACAAATGTGACTGAATATATTCTTGTTATTTCTGTAGACTAATTTTAACACTAAACCTATCGAACATTAAAAGGGACTAGTATGTATTGCTTTATACAAATGTCAAGATTGTATTTTGTCCAGAGTTTGTACAATTCTCATTTCAATATGAGCTTGAGTAACGAAAATGTATTACGTTGGTCAGAAATTAATGTCAGTTTTCCAACTCTATCTTCAAAAACCACACGTTTCGACTCGAAATAAACTTTTTTAATCGAAATAAGATCCATTGCAATTCACACATTTCTGCCAACACGAGATCAATTTTTCAATTCCAGTAGCGTAGAATTCCGGTGTTGTAGAACTCACGAAGTTTTCGGACACATTTTCAGCAGCTGCTTGGTTGGTGAATATCTTCCCTTGCAAATAGTGGTCGAGGTGTCCATTGGTGACAGGCCCGAAGAATATGCTGGATGAACAGTGATGCCAAATCCATCCAAAACTGGGTGGATTTTCCTCTCCTCCTTTTCCCCTTCCACTATCCCATTCCACTACCACGAGCACACTCTAGCGTCCCCCACTAAGACCGTAGACTGGTCACGTGATGGGCCGCGCGCGACTGATATTACTCTGGGCATCAGAGAGGGGGAAAACTGTATTCCCCTCGATTTAACCTATCTGGCATCACTGTGGATGAAGCAGAATTTCATTACCCAATTCGTTCAACTTTTGTAGCGTTGGTCGAGCATTGTCGTGTACAAGAATTGTCCCTTCCGATTAACCAATTCCGGATTAAATTGTTGTAATTTTTCGTGCGTTTTGTCAATTTCTCGACAATAATTTTCCGCTGTAATAGCGCATTGTTAATATTACAGATCGTTCCTTATAAGACACATATACACACATTTGTTCCCGTGCATCGTAAAGTCCATCAACCTGAAACGAATAAAAATTAACAGTAAACACAAAAGAACATCTATCAGCTTGTAGAGCGACATCCTCAAGTAACCAGAATGAAATGAGTTGTTATCTCTAAACTAAGCGCCGAAGTTTGAAAACTGGGTAACCGAAATTAATTTCTTACCAACCTTATAATTGTTACCTCTAAATGTATCTTTATGATTATAGTAATTGTAAAATTAAAATTTGAAAACGGTCTATTTGACCGGCACTGGTAGGTTTAGTGTTAAATAGTCACTTTTTTAGTGCTACGTAGATTCAGTGTTAATGTACAGAGTTTTTCCGAGGTCGTAGTACAAGCGACCGGATTCTACATGCAAGAACAAGTCCAAAAGAAGGAGTAACATGTTTCGTTTACCATTTCATTTTCGAGAAAAATGAGTTTGAAAATCCGCCGAGTTCGCGTTCTTGAGTTATGCATGAAGTAGAATTGGTTGATCATGATCAGACGCAGGAGCCGATTCCTACAGTCACTCCCATTAAGGGAGAAGACAGTTTAGAGCGCTCGAAAATCGGTGATTTTTAGGAATTTTTTTTCTTAATAACTACAAATCGGATCTTTTCCAAACTTTTTTGGTGTCATGTTCTATATTTAAACAATACAAAAATTGGTCTACATTAACGATTAATACATTTGTTGTCGAAATATTTATTTAACTTCACAGCTCCGCGCCGCCCGCATCGTCAGTTTGTGTCCATTCTACAGCCTACATTTTCATCCGAAACAGAAAAACCAAAGTTTTTCTTCAATCAAAGTATTCTACGTAAAAAAAATGCACAACTTTTGTTTGAAACATCTTCCTGTAAATTTAATATTTCTTAAGATACTTAACTGATTTTTCGTGTTTATGTCAAGGATAATTTTGTTTTTCTATTAAAATGACAACGTTATTTTGGAAGTTTTTTTAATTCATTTGAGAACATCATAATAAATGTTCGAAATTTTTACCCTCAATTTCTAGACACTTAGTAATTCGTTTAATAAAAGACTCGTGAACACATAATAAAGTTCTTACAAACTTACAAAAAAATGTTTCAAATAAAAGTTGTGCATTTTTTTACGTAGAATATGATTCCGAAATAAAAAATATGGGTTTATGATAAAAAAAGACAAAATGAACTTGAAATAACCTTGAAAACGCCTACGAATTAGAAAACTAGTAGTGCCATTTGACTCTCCACTATAAACACTGAAGGACATGTGTCAGTTTGTCATTTTTAAATCATATGTCTTCGAGATTATTTTCAATCTCAACTTAAATGGGACACCCTGTATATTGGGAACCAAAAATTCTGTAATACTCAAATACAATCGAAAATTGAAATACAGATGAATGGAAATTGTGAGTAGTCTCACAAACGATCTACAGTAAATAAGATTTAAAGTTTAAATTAAAGACTTACTGCTAGTCACTCTAAATAAGAATCATCTTATTTCATAGCTTGCGAGTGAACAGGTTAATCGTTGTTCGCAATTAGGCGAGTTTTTCCGAAAAAAATAGATTCGCAGTTGCCAGATCGATGCTTGTGGTCCTCGATTGTCGGTGATCTTTCACGAACTTCTCGAAGAAGCAATTTTCTGCAATTTCTCCGAGCTGCTTTTCCACTTCAATATACGGCTGAGTAGAGATTGCGCCCTTGAAAGGTTAATTTCAAATTACGCTCTCGAATCGCGGCCCTCGATTATTCCAATTTACTGTTTCCCTTTTTATATGACGCGGCTCAAGAGAGATAGAGCGAGAGAGAGAGAAGGGGGGAGAGAGAGAAAGAGAGAGGACAAGTAAAAGTCGCAGGAAAGTTTTTTGCTTTTCTTCGTTCTTGCTTTCGCTCTTATTTTTTCCCTTTATTCTTTCCTTCTTTTTTGTATATTTGCCCCGCTGCGCGACCTACTCACGCACGCCTAATCGAGAACCCTTTCTTTTTATATAACGGGGAGATGTGTTCACGTTTAATCGATCGATTGTTGCCGCAATTAATTTATAATATCGACGCGTGTCGCAGCCGATCATCGCAATTCCCTCGGAATAATGCGGCCGGGAAGCCTTCATCTCGTTAAGGGGGTATTCTTGTTTTTCATTTCTGAAAAATCGATTTTTCCTTCACATTTTCTTGAAGTACGAGTGCTGTAGAATATTTATGCAAAATGATTTGTTCGAATTTGTAAAATTGAAGTCTCTGCAGCTGGTTTCAAGAATGCACTTGCAGTTGAATCTTTAAACACGTTTTTTGTTGAAACCACTTTTTTCGCAACGATTGTCACGATATCTCAAATTACAGTTCACTAATTGACTTGGAATTCTGCGAGAATCTTCAGCAGCATATACCCCGTTATGGAAGGAACCATAATGCTTTATCGTTCTAAAAGCCGAAACATATAAAAGAAAACGGTAAATTTCCTTCATACCGTCACCATTTTGTAAATAATCAAGATTCTAAACTTATTTTGGTTCGGACCATAACTACACTCGTACTGATTAATAAACAACTTCGTTTTTTTGTGTCCGATCGTAGAATGCTCGAGATCGTGCCAATCGTCGATCCATGTTCTTCAAAACATAGTCCATAATAAAAAATATAATTCATGCAATTTTGATGATCTTTACTTCAAAAAAATTACAAATGTACTTGAAATATCAATAAATACATGAGCAAAATCCCGGTGTAAAAGGTTTCAATAGTTTCTCTGAAAAAATTCCTAAAAATTCTAACCGCCTCGAGAACCAGGATTATCTGTGTATTCTGTATATATTTTTCAAAATGTGCTCTATAAAAAAATATATAACTCCTGCAATTTTGATTATTTTTACTTGAAGAAAATTATACACGTACTTCAAATATCAGTAAATATGTGTGCGAAATCCCGATGGAAAGGGTTCAATAGTTTCTCTGAAAAAAATTCCTAAAAATTCTAACGGCCTCTAGAACCAGAATAATCCTCTAATTACTCGAGTCGCGGGATTCGTTTCCTGTGTTTGTCGTACGATATTTTACAGCCGCGCGTTTCAGCTTTATCGTCATAGCCCGGCTGCTCTTGTCGTAGTTCCTCGTCGACAGTCATCGATGTCTCGCGCATTATTCACATTATCCCAGGCGGCCGTTGCTTGCACATTTCATTGCTCCCCGTTCGTTCCGCTATTTGTTATATTTGCATTGTTCAAGGCTCTCGTTGCGCACGCTACTCGAACCGCTTTACTATTATTGTTATTTAAGTATTCATCGCGTCGACGAGATTGTAGAATATAAGAAAACGGCATTAATTACGCTGCCCATAATTGTTAATGTTTTTTTCGTGATCCAACGATGAGAAGGCGATTTTTGCAATTTAGAAATTTGTTCTGCCTTAAACGTAGGAAATATGTGAATAATTGTTATGTAGAATAATTCTACAGACTCTAAAAAAATACAACAGCATTTTTTAAAATAATGTAATAGTGATTTAAACGTGTTTGAACAGTGTTTAAGGTCATTCTACATTGCCAATTTTAAATTTGTACCTTAGAAGCGTTTTGCTCGCTTGAAATATTATATAAACATGTTTAAATCTCTATAATGTTATAAAAATATATTTCATTCTATTTGGGAGAATCTATAGAATGATTCTACGTATAAATGATTCACACAGATTTTACGGTTGAAGCAAGAAAAATTCTTAAAGTTGCATCAAAGTCTACAAGAATCGTCTTGCTCGCTTTTTACGTTATTTAAATATGTTTAAATCTCTATAACGTTATAAAAATATATATCATTCTATTTGGGAGAGTCTATAGAATGCTTCTACGTATAAATGATTCACACAGATTTTACGGTTGAAGCAAGAGAAATTCTTAAAGTTGCATCAAAGTCTACAAGAATCGTCTACTGGTTATCATAACCCGAACTTAATGGTGGACAGTGTAATTAACCAAAATTAGCTACACTTTTATACTATTTTTACCGCAAGAAACATTGATAGCAATTTTTATCATGCTTCTGTAAAGTGGGGGAAATTAGCAGAATCGAAGACCTCGATGCAAAAATCAAGCGAATTCATTTTTCAGTAAAAATGTAGAGCTTTACATATTTTTATATATTGTTTATTAGTGCAATAGTGCAAAAAACTTCGAAAATCTGAACTTGCCACGTTTTCCTTCCAAAGTCTGCAATTTTTCTTCTACTTTGTCCACAAGAAATTTTCCAGTTAACCCTTATTTCTGTGATCCATGAAAATGAGAAATTGCATAAAGATCCGCAGAGCCGGTACTATTATTCTATCTTATTATTTCGTATCACAAGAAAGAAAAATAAACCCAATTACGTAGGTGATGCTAATTAAAATGCACAAAGGTAATGAAGAAAAGGGGTAATGCAAAGAAACGAAAGCCTAATAAATTAAATCAATCGAATGACGGGACCACGTAATGGGTAAAACACTTGCTAGGAATTTTATTTGGCTCGTATTAATACGGAGAACACGAACCCAATGATGCAAACACATTTGCATTACAGTAAGTAATATTGCAATGCGCGCAGCATTATTCATTGAATTGCTGCGCGGTTGATAATGCGGCCGGACTGAATATCAATACATATTAATTGAACATCTTGCGAACCTTGTGTGCTATTCATACTCCTCCATATTTAACACCATTTTCGCAAATTAATTCGTTCTTTCGCAATAAATCTGCGCGATGATAGCGAATTGAAGAAGATACAAATAAATTCGTGGATTTCTGCATCGGAAACGAACAATGCAATAAAACTTTATAAGGGAAACAAATTAATAGACTACGGATTTTATGTATTTACCGGAAGAAATGAGTAGAGTACAATATAAATCAGTCGAGAGAATAAAACAAGTTAAGGTTGTCGCTATATTATTTCCAGCTTTATAAAATGTGTAAATCAAAAAAGAAATTTGTCTCCTGTGACTTACAATTGACGAAGAAAATTTTTATTTTGAATAAACATCTGTAATCCAGTGATTAATTAATGCTTTATCGACTGGCTATATTTAACACTCTTCTAAAAAAATTTAAAATTTTTTAGAAAATTATTCAAGAGCAATAACAATTTTATTCTGGAAGCAACAGATTTGCTTGAGTAACACAATGTATAATCTTTTTTCTTTTTTGAGGATATTATTTAGCAGAGTATTGTTAAGTTTCTTTCAAGTATAGTGCATTGAAGAACCTTTTCTTTAACAGTTTCTACTAACACAAGTTTCAGTTTCGATCAACAATTGCTATCTTATCGCCGCGATTAACGTTAATTATTCAGTGAACGCGGCGCATAAACGGTGAAAATTTGCAGATTTTCGATCTAGGAAGCGGCGACCTCTTCTTGCCGCATTGCCCAATAAAATGAGGCTGGGGACAACATAGTCAGATTTCGGAGCAACTATTCCCGTATTTAGACGCTGCCGTATATCCGATGATCGCGGCGGCTCGCGTCATTTCGGCCAGCCGGTTGATCCGCAAATTGCGAATTACACCGTGCATATTAAATAGCTGCGGACGCGGCTGAGGGATCAATCGCAATTAGACCGGCAATTGCTTTCGCGTTTCCCGGCCAGAAATAAAATGATCTTCGGAATCTGTCGTTCGACCGAGATGTTTCTTGAACGAACGGCCAAGATGTGTGTTAACGGGCCAGTCTCGCGTAAACTGTTACAGAACTTAACAATTTTCATGACTTTTTTCTCAAACCGATGGTGCAGCTTACATCATAACTTTTTATAATCGAATTAGCCACTCTTGCGTCGTACAGAATAATTTTTTATTTTTAACTACTTGTTTCTTGATTCTAGCGTGCAATAAATACAGTGGATCAAAAATGTATTTGAACACAGAATTTCCGATTCTTAAGAAATTGGCAATATTTCAACTACGATAATTTCGTTAAAAATAGTAGTACAATAATACATTTGGGCTCGTTTTAAAGCTTGAAGCATCTAATTTCATAGACCACCGTTCAATTTTTTAGTAAAAAAGGATTTTTGTGCATGATATAATAGGTGAAAAACCGGGGACACGTTTCTGATCGAGAATTTTACAAATTAAATAATTTGTAAACGCTTAAAAAAATGTACGGCTACTTGAAACTTAAGGGGGGGGGGGGGGCACTTTAGAGCGCTCGAAAAATCGGTGATTTTTAGAAATTTTTTTTTTTAATAACTACAAAGCGGATCTTTTTCAAACTATCTTGGTGTCATGTTCTATATTTAAACAATACAAAAATTGGTCTACATTAACGATTAATATATTTGTTGTTCAAATATTTATTTAACATCACAGTTCCGCGCCGCCCGCATCGTCAGTTTGTGTACATTCTACAGCCTACAATATTCATCGGAAACAGAAAAATCAAAGTTTTTCTTAATCCTTCTTCTTAATCTATTTATACATTTTTTTCAAAGTTCGATGAATCAACTAGAATAAATCGAAGATCAAGTTTGAAGTGTTCGTTGTAAAGGACAAAGTTCCATCTGTAGATCTACGGTGATTTCAGTCACGAGAAAAATTTGTCGTTTCAATTTGTAACATTTTGGGCCAAAAAAAAATGTCTTCGGTTTCCCAGTCGTTGAATCGTGCAAAAGTATGTTAGCAAAAATGAACGACGAAAGACAAAAGTAGATGCTTCAAGCTCCACTGACGATTAGACTACGGATTTTACGCATTTATGATAAAAATTGATAAGTAAAATATAAAACAGTAAAAAGATTAAGAGAATCTAATAGTGTGAATATATTGTCATCAACTTATTGAAATTATTAAAGGAAGAAATAAGTTTTGATTTGGTTCCAGTACCTTGCAAATTGTAGCAGACAATTCTTATTTTGCATGAAGATTCGCAGTCCACTGATGATTGGATTGCGGATTTAATGAATTTATGGTAAAAATGGATAGGTAAAATATAAACCAGTAAAAAGATTAAGAGAATTTAATAGTGTCGATATATTATCGTCAACATATTGAAATTATTAAAGGAAGAAATAAGTTTTTATTTGGTTCCAGCACCTTGCAAATTGTAGCCGACAATTTTTATTTTGCATGAAGATTCGCAGTCCACTGATGATTAGATTACGGATTTAATGAATTTATGGTAAAAATGGATAGGTAAAATATAAAACAGTAAAAAGATTAAGAGAATTTAATAGTGTCGATATATTATCGTCAACATATTGAAATTATTAAAGGAAGAAATAAGTTTTTATTTGGTTCTAGTACCTTGCAAATTGTAACAGACAATTCTTATTTTGCATGAAGATTCGCAGTCCACTGATGATTGGATTGCGGATTTAATGAATTTATGGTAAAAATGGATAAGTAAAATATAAACCAGTAAAAAGATTAAGAGAATTTAATAGTGTCGATATATTATCGTCAACATATTGAAATTATTAAAGGAAGAAATAAGTTTTTATTTGGTTCCAGCACCTTGCAAATGGTAGCCGACAATTTTTATTTTGCATGAAGATTCGCAGTCCACTGATGATTAGATTACGGATTTAATGAATTTATGGTAAAAATGGATAGGTAAAATATAAAACAGTAAAAAGATTAAGAGAATTTAATAGTGTCGATATATTATCATCAACTTATTGTAATTATTAAAGGAAGAAATAAGTTTTGATTTGGTTCCAGTACCTTGCAAATTGATACAGACAATTTGTATTTTGCATATAGATTCGCAGTTCACTGATGATCGTTTGCTAACATATGGTTGTTTCTGTTGCAGATAGTATACCCGAAGAGCGACGAGCAGCGTCAGAGGCTGAGCGACAGCGTGAAGAATATTTTTCTGTTTCGGGCACTAGACTGCGTAAGTTTAAACATAGTACAACCCGACATAGTCCTCGCTGCGCGCCGGTGCTGCTCGTAATTAAAACGGGAATACGGATAGTCGGCGAGAGTTCGCGCCAACTCGTGGAAATGCCAATGAGTACGTGTAATCTGCTCAACTGGGATTTTGAATCGGAGGGAAGCTTATCCGAGGGAAAACCAAGAGCCACACGGATACAAATATAAACCTCTAATGATCGGCATCGGGGACTCTACTCTAGCCTCTCTTCACTTACGTTACATTCGAACGTGCACTTGTGTTGCAACGCAACGACGCCAACCCCTGAAAGCATCAATTTTCCCCGTGGAGCATGGATATTATTCGATTAGCCGATCAATTAACGAAGCAATTCGCTGCCACCCGGCCTCGTTCGAGGAACTCGACGAACCGCCGGTTTATTCTTAAACCGTTCAAGACCCGGCCGTTCACGGGTTCGCATGCTATGTATTTACACAATTTTAACCGTTTTAGAGATAAACCTACTCGCAAAGATCCGATCGGAAATCGCCGAGATCGCGCTTCTTTTGCTTTTAAGTAGGTACTCTTATTTCCAAGTTTTCACACGAATTTGTAGGAATTTTTCTCAGAAAAACTATTGAACCGTTTGCATTCGAATTTGGCACACACATTCGTAGGTATTCGAGGTGCGTTCGAGATTTTTTAAAAGTAAAAACAATAAAAATGCACGAGTTGAATATATTTTTATAGTGGATGTTTTAAAGGGGTATTTTGGCTTTGACTGCCAATTTTACCAATTTTTGGGAATTTTTTTCAGGAGAATTATTGAATCTTGTGCATTGGGATTTCGCACACATATTTACAGGTGCTTGAATCACACGTGTAGTTTTTTCAAGTAAAAATAATCAAAATTACATGAGTTACGTATTTTTTTGTTCATTACGTATGTTTTGAAGAACATTAAACCGTTCAAGATCGGACGTTCGCGGGTTCGCACGCTATTTATATAGATGTAATCTGAAATTCTGTTCCGCCGTTCTAGAATTCGCGCGATTGCAATTAGAAACGCAATTTAACCCTTTCGCCAGGAACAGGATAGATGTGGCCCAGTTTTTCATCCGACAGAGATACGACGTCTTTAATTTTAACAAACATGCGACTGGACAGCGTATACTGTCGGGCATAATTTTTCGGAAACTGACTTGATTCGAAGGAAACGGAAGTCTTCGATTTTGACACATTCATTTCTTAAAGTTCTTTCAATTTTCTCAGTGATAATTTTTGCTATCATTCAGTGGCTTCAAGCCTAATTATTAAGGCAATCTATTCCAAAAGAAACGAGTTTGTTAATCAAGCGCTTTGACAAAACTCTCATAGCAAAGTCTGAAGTCAGACAAATTGTCCTTCCACAAGAAGAGTATTTTCAAAGTTAATTAAATGCGATCAAAAACTCTGCAAGCTTCTCAGCTTCAAATTCTTCAACTTCCAACTCAATTCGAGTGATCTACGGCTCATGGACAACAGTGTGCGACTAAAAGCAGAGTCTAAAATTAGAAAAATTGTCCTTTCAAAAGAAGTAGCACCTTTGAAGTTTACTATACGTAACAAGAAGCGTTCTAAGCTTCTATCAAATTTTTCAATTTTTGGCTCAATTCGACTGATTCATGCCTCACGAACAAGAGTGTGCGTCTAAAAGCAAACTCTAAGATGAGTCCTTCCACAAAAAGAGTATTTTTAAAGCAACCTAAATGTGACCCGGAGCGCCCTAAGTTTCTCACTATCAAATCAATAACAATAGTGTACGTCTAACCGCAAAGTCTAATGTCTAAACCAAGAAAAATCGTGCTTCCAAAAATCGAGCAACTCGAGCAGCTCCAAAGCAAATCCCTGTGCTGTCCAAGTGGCAATTATCGATCTCAAAGGAAGAGTCCGAGGAACAATGGAGTTGTTAAGCATAAAATCGAGTGTCCACAGGCGCCAAGCGGTGCTCCTTGGAATACGTAATTCCCTCGGCCGTCGAAGTGTGTTAAGGATACTCCTAAGACCCAGAAAGCCGCGCGTTGTTGCTTCTCGCGGAGCCATGAGACAGGCTTTAAATTTCGCTGGAATCGCGCGACGATCGTCAAGGCTTGTCCTTGTAGAAACGCTAGAAAAGAGCAGACAGAGCAGCGGGACGAATGGTATTCGCGGCACGCATACACACGCATCCCATGAATTCTTTTCACAGGAACAAATGGCCGACGTGTTGGACGCTATGTTCGAGAAAATCGTGCAGCCTGGGGAATTTATTATCCGGCAAGGAGAAGATGGTGACAATTTCTACGTCATCGAGAGGTAAATCTTTCTCCAGAGCCTCCTTTTCCTCGTATAGAAATTCGGCGAACTGTGAGGCCGATTGCACTGTCCAAAAGGTACAATACCAGTTCCGATAAGCAGTAGGCGATTGTTATACAAGGTGGTCCTTTTAAGTAAGGGCACCTAAATATCTCTTCAGCTTATTGGGGTGCAAAAAATATTTTTTACGTAATGTGCATGGTGTCAAAGGGCCAATATCTGGTGAGAATATTTTTTCCGCAAGGTAATTTTTTTCGGAGTTGTGAAGGTTATCACTATTTTTTTTGACACATAACTACATTTTTTTATTATTACATCGTATAGCTGATTGAAAAATACATTCAGATATGTATAAGAACATGACTTTGAAATCACTTTAATCGTCGAAAATTAAAATTTTACGTGTAACTGATGTCTATCGAGATCGCAGGCTTTGACCAAGAATCGACAATCAAGAGCGTGAATGTAAATAAACATGTTTACTATTGTAATACTGATGATACCTAATGCTTTGAAATGCTGATCAGTTTCAATTTATCAGTGAATCGACATACTGTTTGAACTGAATTAGAACTAGAATCAAATAGTTCATCATGAACGACCAACTATACCAGAGGACATGAAAAACTGATTAATTAGAGCTTGTGCTCATATTAATTCCGAAACAGCTGAAAGATCTGTAAAGTCGGTCATTGCACGTTTCAGGAAATGTATCACCGTAGAAGGACACCATTTTGAACATCTCCGAAGATGGTAACTTATGAGAAAGTGAGTGTTGTCTTAACACATCCGATGATCGATATTTTTAGTGTGATAAAAATTATTTTCTTCGCATTCACAGGTTCAAGAATCTTGGCCAAAGATATTCGACATAAGTTTCACGTTAAACTTTAATTTTCGAAGATCAAGGTCATTTCAAAGTCATGTTATTATACATATCTGAATGTATTTTTCGATCAGCTACACGATGCCCTTGATAACTCCGAAAAAATGACCTTGGAAAACCATGCACATTACGTAAAAAATATTTTTTGCATCCCAATAAGCTGAAGAGATATTTAGGTGGCCTTACTTAAAAGGACCACTCTGTAGATCATATACCGAACATGACTCAGAAAATCATTCTTCGTCATCTTTAGAGTTTGAGAAATATTATTTTTTTTAAACCTGTTTGCATCGTAAGGAAGAACGAAGAATAATGATCTTATCGTCAATTTCTTAATTACATTTGAACAGAAAAATTTCAAAAAGTAAAAGAATATTTCATTATATTTCAGTAATTTGTATGTATATTTGTTGTACAGATTGTTAAGTACAAAATTGCGCGTATACAGGGTGTCCTATTTTCATCAATAAATGTGATTATCTCTAGAACTGTTTGTTATTTGAAAAAATGTTTTATACGAAACTTTTTCTGTTTCAAGGGGGATGTAATCCAGTGTCGCTATTTTCTTTGTAAATGTACGCATAAAGGACACGTGAAGGTCATCTTGATCTTTTCTAATGGAATCATATAATTTGTTATGAACTATTCGATACATTTCAGTATTCCGAATAAAAATGTATTAACCTATTTAAGTCGAAAACCTGTTACTTTAGGAGAAATTTAAATGTTAATATTGCGAATTTTTATTATTAGTACATAAGTGTACATTCGCGCAGTATTCAACGAGACGTGGCATTTTTGTGTTTTGGATGTAGAGAATATTGATGTAATTGCAACATTTTATTAAAAAAAAAAACTTAAAACAGCCGAGCAGCAAACATTGAATACATATTAATGTTTCTAGAAATGTATCCAATGTTTACTACTCGATTGTTTTGTTTAGTTTTTTTTAATAAAATATTGCATGATATAAGTTGTTGCAATTATGTATATTGCAGTGTATTGTGAGTATACATTTATATATGTACTAATAATATGTGATTCATAATATTAAAAGTAACATATCCCTAAGGTAACGGCTTTTCGACATAAATAGGTTAATACATTCTTATTAGGAATACCGAGATGCATCGAATAGTGCATAACAAATTATATGATTCCAAAAAAAATAAAGATGACCATCATGTGTAGTTTATCCGTACGCTTACAAACAAAATAGTGACATTCGATTACATCCCCCTCGAAACAGGAAAGGTTTCGCATGAAACATTTTTGCAAATAACGAATAGTTTTGGAGATAATCACATTTACTGATTAATATGGATCACCTTGTATATACATATACGCTAACGATACAAGTGGATTAACACTTTACCTACCGGCAATAATTTAATAGTTTTTCACAAATCAAGGATTACCAATTCAAGGCATCTTGGTCAATATTTTCATGCTGACAACAATTTTTTTTGAAGAACGACTTGTTCTTCCAGACAAATACAGTTTATTCATTTTTTTAAAAGTGTTAATAAAGGGAGAATTATTAAGCTTCTTTTAGATAGGGCACAGTTATTAAAAAACTTTTTAATAGTAGGTAAGATTTTAATAGCGTCTTTTTAACTTTGATACTAGAACTAAACACTATTGATGTATAACAGACATTTTATGAATATATTCCGCACATTTTTCTGATTGAAACGACACTGAACACGACAAAGTTTGAATTGTATTTGCTCAATTAATACACGATATAATAGAATCTCGATTATTGATGTTAGTTGAACAGTGTTGTTGAAGCCTGACGTATTATTGCACATTGTCGATCGATTCAAGAGTCAAACAACTTTGATAACCTGGTAGCCTACAAAAGTCCCCAAAAATGGTACAGTATGTTGGACAGGAGTCAAACAAACCTGACAGCCTACTTCTGGTAGCCTACCAGAATCCAGTTGAATCTCCCTAAAAATGGTACAATCTATTGGACAGTTTAATTGAAGCCTGACATATCAATCGGTGCAGGGGTCAAACAACTTTCAAAATCTGGTAGCCTACTGGTAGCCTATGGAAGTCCTCGAAAATGGTTCAATTTGTTGGATAAAGTTGTTGAAGTCTGATATATTTTTAAATATTGTACTGTGCAAGATCCGTGCAGGAGTCAAATAAACTTGGTAGCCTACTGGTAGCCGATTGAAGCTCCCTAAAAATGGTGCAACCTGTTGAACAGTTTTATTGAGACCGGTCCAAACGTTTTCCAGGGGCCAGTACGAAGTGTACGTGAAGGACAGTGATTCCGGCGTCGAGTCTATGATCCACGTGTACGATAGTCGCGGAGCTTTCGGCGAGCTTGCGCTGCTGTACAAGATGCCAAGGGCAGCGACCATCAAGGCGATTTCGCCCGGCACGTTGTGGGCTATGGACAGGCAGACGTTCCGGCGTATCCTGCTCAAGTCCGCGTACAAGAAGCGCAAGATGTACGAGGACCTGATAAACAAGGTCCCGATGCTGAAATCGCTCGAGGCAAGTGGCACAGAATGGCAGGAAGGTATTATGTACTCAGTATAATCGGGGGAAACACTGGTCTCGCGCGATGGGAAGCTAATCGTTCAACCGGGCCACTTCACCGGGTCCGGGCGAGTTAGAGACAATTGGCGAAGGTGGGGTCGCGATGATCTAGCTTGGAAAACGTCGTGTTTGACTGTAGCTTATAAACCACCTGAAACTTTACCTAGCTGCCCTTTCGATGGTTACGGAAACCAAAGGGTCGCAGAAATTGGTAATCGTTAGGACGAATTTAATGCTTATCGGATCCGGTCAGAGGAACGTGTCTTCGATTGCCTCTTTGCTGGATTCGTGTTGACTCCACCCAGCCAGTTACGTAACTAGGATATCGCCCTTGCCTTTGAGGATAGAACGACTGATGTTTGCTTTGACTTCATTATTTTGATTGGCCCGTGGTCTGATAGCGGCATATTGTGCAGCGTTGTGTTCGATAGGTTGCGAGAAATGTGCCGGATTCGAGAAACTAGGAAAATCACGCTATTTTGCTTTTGTAATTGGTCTTGATAACGCTATACAGCATCTATTAGGCTCTATAGATGGCTCTTGTAGGCTTTTATGCGACGGGTGCGAACCCGAAATCGATTTTCTCCGGCGCCCTTGGTTTCTGAGAAATCTAATCTTGAAAGGAGAGGATACACAACGGTTAGGCTGAATTGACAACTCTTGTAGATTTTAGTGTAATGAAAGCGGCCATAAGAAATAATTTTCTACGCCATTCTCGGCTTCCGACGAATTTAATGTTGAAAGACGAGGATACATCTATTAGGTTCAATATATGACTCTTGTAGATTTCTGTACGATGTATGCAATCCTAAAAAACAATTTTCTACGTCATCCTTGGCTTCTGACAAATTTAATCTTCAAGGATGAGGATACATTAGGTGAATTAGGTTCAGTAGATGACTCTTGCAAATTTTTATGAACTGAATGCAACCCCAAAAATCGGTTTTTTTCTATCGTCGTCAGTTTCTGACGAATTTAATCTTGAAAGAAGAGGATACATCTATTAGATTCAATAGATGACTCTTGTAGCTTTCTGTACGATGTATGCAATCCTAAAAAACAATTTTGTACGTCATCCTTGGCTTCGGACGATTTTAATCTTCAAGGAAGAGACTACATTAGGTGCATTAGATTCAGTGGATGACTCTTGCAAATATTTATGAACTGAATGCAACCCTAAAAATCGGTTTTTTCTATCGTCGTCAGTTTCTGACGAATTTAATCTTGAAAGAAGAGGATACATCTATTAGATTCAATAGATGACTCTTGTAGATTTCTGTACAATGAATGCAATCCTAAAAAACAATTTTCTACGTCATCCTTGGGTTCTGACAAATTTAATTTTGAAAGACAAGGATGCATCTATTAGGCTCAATAGATGGTTCTTGTAAATTATTATCAACTCCACGCAACTCTAAAAATCGATTTCTTCTATCGTCATCAGTTTGTAACGAATTTAATCTTGAAAGAAGAAGGTACATTGCATTTAACAGACTGTTATAACGATGTTGTCGAAACAAATGAAGGCAGCAAACGTGTTAAACCCAGAGTCTCGCCAATTCTCTAATCTCGTTAGAGCGGAACCGTGTTGCGGGGACGCCATTGTTACGGAGCTTGCCTAACTCGAGTATACCAAGAATGGAGTTTCAAATCACTGGCATTTGAGGCGGTGTGGAACGGAATCATGCAAATGTTTAGCTATAATTGTGGATTTTGGATGAATGACAAGAACGTGTAATGTTTTAAGAACCTCTAAGCTTTGGGATTAAGAGCTGCCGATGAATGGGAACTTGGAAGATTGAGGAATCATTCAGTAAAGTTTCCGCGTATATTATGAGTGTATGGGATAGTGTAGCTGAATTTGACAATGGCAAGAAGGTGTAATATATTAAGACTCTCTGAGATTGTGGAGTTAAGGTTTTCTATTAAAATAGAGCTTAGAAATTTTGTCTGAACATTAATAACGAGCGTTTGAAACGGTATAGGAAAATTTGCTAATGGTAATTTAGCTTTGTACTTATAAACAAACATATGTACTGCGATCAGGACCCAAATTTGAGGATAAAATATGCAAATGAAGAATCCCAAAACTCGAGTATTAAAAATGACAAGTAAGTCTCTAAACACGAGTATTAGAAATTGCAAATGAACCAGAGCATTTGAGATACCGCAGAGAATTTTAACGTTGGCAACGGTAGATTTGAAGATTGTACGTATCAAGAACTTGTGATACATTAAACGCATCTAAGCCAGAGGATCAAGAATAGCAATCGAACCCGAGCTTAGAAGATTGACAAACTACTTACCGCAGTTAATGTAGACTTTTGCAAATCTCTGTTTCGATTATGGTATTAACAAAACCGTTTCGTTCCCATAGGCGTACGAGCGTATGAACCTGGCGGACGCGCTTGTACCAAAACAGTATTCAAATGACGAGAACATAATCAAGCAGGGCGACACTGCTGACGGGATGTACTTCGTCGAAGACGGTGTCGTTAAGATCACTATACTCGGCGACCATGGTCGGGAAATCGAGGTACGTTGACGACGATCCCATTAGGTGTGCAAATAAATTCGGTTCCTTTTTCAACGATATACAGGGTGAGTCACCTAACGTTTCCACCTCAAATATCTTTGTTCTTTCTAAAGATACGTAAAAAATATGGTAACGACAAAGTTGAATGGTACAATGGGGCCAACACGATGCCAAAAAAAATTTTGTTTTTGTCATTTTTTTAGAGATATCAAGGTCACCTTCACTTTTTTAAATGGAACCACCCTTTTTTAAGCACCTACAATCAAGCCAGTAAACGGGCTTTGAAGGAATGTTGAACTCGGCCCGTGACCTTGAATGACCTTGAGTAATTATAGTCACTGAATTCGTAATGAAAGGGACTGTCATTGTAGGGTGTGGCACTAACTATTGCCACCTCAAATGTCTTTGTTGTCTTTAAAGATACGTCAAATGTCTGAAGGACAAAGTTGAATGGTTCACTGTGGTTCACACGATCCAAGAAGATTTTGATTTTTATGTCATTTTTTTAAAGATTTTCAAGCTCACCTCTATTTTTTTAAGTGGAACCACCCTTTTTTAAATACGTACAATGATAGTCCATTTCATTACGAATTCAGTGACTATAATTAGTCAAGGTCATTCAAGGTCACAGACAGAGTTCAACATTCCTTCAAAGCCCGTTTACAGGCATGTATCGATGTTAAATCTTATACGTTATCTCCGTCCGCGACCTTGAATGACCTTGCGTAATTATAGTCACTGAATTCGTAATGAAAGGGACTATCATTGTAGATGTTTAAAAAAGGGTGGTTCCATTTAAAAAAGTCAAGGTGATCTTGATATCTCTAAAAAAATGACATAAAAACAAAATTACCATATTTTACGTATCTTTAGAAACAACAAAGATATTTGAGGTGCAAACGTTAGGTGACTCACCCCGTATAGTTTTTATCCGTAAAGGAAGTGTACAAGATTCTGTTTCGAAGTATTCACCATCATTTTATAGTACTTTTTGCCATCTGTAGTTGGTAGATTATAGATGCCTTTCCGGAAAAAGAATGGCGGTTTCCTAGCTACGAAGTCATCGACGCACTTTTTGACCTCTTCAATGGAATTGTAATGTTCCCCGGACAAACTGTTTTAGAGGGACTCAGGTGATAGTCTGTTGGGGCCATGTTTGGGAAATATGCCGCTTGTGGCATAACTTCTCATCTTAACGCACAAGGAGTGTCCCTCGTTCTTTGTGCAAAGTATGACCGAGCATTCTCGTGTCGCCGGATTGCGTGTCTACTCCCTTCCGCCGGTGAAAGATCGTTTTATCTCCAATTCAGCGTATGCATTCATTACTTGTTGCTGCTGGTAAGCTGCAGTAATTGCTTGTCCAGGTTGAAGCAGCCCATAACATACGACTCCCTTAAAATCCCACCGAAATGACAGTAAAATTTTTCTTGTCATGAATATTGGGCTATTCCGTGGACGCGGTAGGTTCTCCGGGACTAACCCACGATTTTCGTTTCGCGTTGTCATGTAGCACCCATTTTCATCGCACGTTAAGGTTTCGCGCAGGAAACTTTACCCTTTACACTGAGAAAACAAACGCGCCGCTGTATCAACTCCGCATCTCTTGATTTCTTCACTCGGTTCATGTGAGACCCAATGACCATGCTTTTGAATTGTACCTAGCTTTTTAAAGCGAAGAGTTCACGATTGCATGTAAGAGGGTGTTTTTGAAGCTGAAGATCAGCACTTCATAACGCCATCAAGAGCGGGAAGAAAGCATAATTGAAACTCATGTTACGACCGATTGAATGGAAAGGCGTCGAACTTATTTGCACATCTAATATATCGCTTATATCTTATTCGATATTTCTGCATCGTGTGTTGAGACGCAGGCTGGGACACGATCGGTGACCCAGATACCTCGAAATGGCGAGGCTGCGGTGGCTGGTATCGTGTGGCTGGCTGGCAGAACCACCATGCTAATTACACTGTCAATTGTATAGATGTCATTTGGTATTCTATTTGCCGGCACAGATTAATAGAGTTCCCGCTGGTGGGTACTTAGGCGAGCTGGCGCTCGTCACACATAAACCTCGCGCTGCTTCGGCCTACGCTGTAGGCGACGTAAAGCTGGCCTGTAAGTTCATTTTGAATACGTTCCTAAAACGGTGGCGTTGGATTCCTACAGTAGTGCACACTTAAGCATCCGCTCCCCCCCTCCCAATTCCAGAAAAATGGGATCGCGAACCGAGCGTTGAGCGGGCCACTTGAAATTCAATACTCGCGTCAACTAAAAATTCTTACTAGAATTTTGATTACCTTTACTCTTAAAAAATCACACGCGAATTTCAAACTTCAATAAACATGTACAAAAAAACCCGAAGCAAAAGGTTCGATAGTTTTTTGAGAAAAATTCATAAGAACCCGCGAACTCCCGATGTGGAACGGTTTAATGTTCTTCAAAACATACTGTGCAAAAAAAGACGTAACTCATGTAATTTTGAATATTTTCACTTGAAAAAAATCAGACGTGTGATTCAAACTCTAGTAAATCTGTGTGTAAAATCCCGATGCAAAAGGTTCAATAGTTTCTCTGAAAAACATTTCTAAGAATTCGGGCAAAAACGACCTCAAAAACCAGAATACCTCTTGAGCGTCGCGTTCGGTCCTGACTGCGGACACTTAACTGAGGGTCCGCTGCAAGAGAGAGCTATGCCACGGCACTCATTTTGTGAGGTATTAAGACTTTAGCGAATAATTTTATTTCAGTAGAAATTTCCCCCGTCGGGGCTATAATAGAAAAATAGTTCATTTTTAAACACCACGAGATTTTTAACGTTTATGGGACCACCGGACTGTCCATAATACTGACCCGGGACAAGCTTGGGAATATTGCGTAAAATGTTAGTCGTTTTTCCATAAAGGAAATTCAACTTTTCAATGGAAGAACGCTATTTTTCAACATTTTGTGACATAGCACCATCTTGCAGCTGACCGCTCAATTGTGCACTACTGTATCGTCGGTTTGACAGTGCGAGGGTCAACAGAATGATCACGAGAGAGTGCATGATGGCCTGTGTGATTATGCGTGGCTCGATGCGCGCGTGTTGTTTAAAAGGCGCACGAATTTTTCCAGTTTTGGACGTTGAAGCTTTCGAGCGCTTACTTGGGCCTTGTATGGAACTTATGAAGCGCAATATCGTCGATTATGAAGATCAGCTAGTAAAAATCTTTGGCAGCAAAGCCAACGTGACCGATATCCGATGAACTGTCCAGCAGCTGGTGATCATCGTCGCACTGCTGTACCAAAACGCAGCCCCCGGCCAACGGAAAACGACTTTGGTACAGTAATGTCGGACGAGCACAAACAAACAAACAAAAAAGCAAACAACAACAAAAAAAAAGAAACTCGTACCACACCCACTTCAAAAAAAAATTGAATCTCATCCGCGTGTTTGAAGTAATCATCTCAACAAAAAAACAAAGTCGACTTTCGTAATGACTGTTCACTTAGACGTGTACCAGTATAAGGATCGTCGTTTAATAGTTACCAAGTTTGTACCTATAACACACACGCACACACATATACAAACACGAACACACGTACACTCATCAAACGAACACCTGTACACAACGGAAACTGTACAAAAACACACGGGAAACGAACGGAACCGCGCACAAACGCGAAACATACGCAAACACACATAGTTGAACTTGAACATACATAAACATACATATGTATACATGCATGAACATACAGCAGGGAACGATAGGAAGGCTAACCGATCGCGTACACGGTTTTCTTCCGACACGATTTGTGTTACACGGTACCGATGGAACATGACACACACTCTCTCTTCCTCTCTCATCTCTCTCTCTCTCTCTCTCTCTCTCTCTCTCTCTCTCTCTCCTCTCTCTCTCTCTCTCTCTCTCCCTATCTATTTATCTATCTATCTATCTATCTATCTATCTATCTATCTATCTATCTATCTCTATGTCTAAAGACTGCATCAGATCAACAAGTATTACCGTATCTTGTCGTGTGCTAGATCATTCGATGCGCGTGCATCATCCGAGCATGGCTCGCGAACGAGATTGTTGTCCATTCGTTTGTTCTACGGGGTTTTCGAGGGTGGGCACGGGGTTTATAATTCTGGAACACTGATCAAACGACGTTGTATAATTTCATTTTCATGCTCTCTTAGTTCTTTCTACCTAGAGACGCCGTTTCAGGACGACGATCAGAAAATGACCGCTATCAATTAAATTATTTCGAGACCGCTCAAATCGTTCCTTTCTTCCCGAGGGGAACCGAGGCGGCTTACGATACTGTAGATCACAGTATCCATTATGTTTTTTCTTCGCATCGCAGAAGAACAGTTTTTATTGATATATGTATAATATATGATTACATATATACATATGTATATTATAGCTTATCGTGGAAATATTAGCTAAATTGTACGAGAGAGATGTGCACGCACGTTTCGAACGTTCGTCGGATACGCATTCGGTCGTGCGCGCCGTGTTTCTGCCATGATACGTTGCGCGTATCATATACGACAACGCTGCGATTAGGCGAATTCAATGGTGCATTAGGAGCAGGGAGCACGGCAAGCAAGCTAGAGCAATTACTAGTGTTATCTATGTTACTAATTTTTAAACAGAGAAAGAGAACCGTAACTATTTTCTACGATGAACCGTGGCATTTGAGTTAGAATTTAGAGAAAAATAAATAAATAAACCACGGATAAGAAAATAATATAACCGAGAAGACAACAAAAAGAAGAGAAAAATATAGAATCACGGGGGAGGGGGAGGGGTAGAAGGTGGATATATTATGTTCGGTATGCCCACGGTAGAAAACCACCAACATCTCTGTAATTATATTTAAACACAGGACGATTCTCCTAACAACTATTCCCATGTTCCTAAGTTAACGAAGTTGCTCTTTGCTAAGTTAACGCGAAAGTATTAAAACGAGAAATATATAAATATGTCGTACGTGTATCAGCAACAAAAGAGAATTGTACGTGTACGTGTTATACATAATAAGTATAAAATATCTCCGTAGCGCACAATTACGACAAACCGTTTTTCGCTTAATCTGTTTATAGACGCGCACAACATGCTGGCTGCGCCAAACCGTTACGGACAGTTCTTTTTATTATTTCTATTCGATGTTATTAGTCTTTATTGCCTACCGATCGATTGTTACGAAGTGACATATTGGAGAAAAAAAAACACGCTTGATGTGCCGCGCGCATCGTTACACTCACATACATACACGCACACGCACGCACACACACACACACACACACACATTCATACATATATATACATAAAACATATACATATATACATACAAACATACATACATACATAAAGCATGCATAAATGCATACAAACATACTTACAGTATACGTATGTATAGACATACATATGTATGTATATTTTCGATCCGCGGATCAGTACTCTGTCACCACGGTTTGTTATACCGATCGTTCCGAACTATAGTATCGTTGACCACACCATTTTCACAGTTATTCGCCGAGTTACGTTACTATCATGAAAACCCGAAAAAAATGAATTCATAAACTTTTCGCTACGCATAATCGATCCGTACTGCCATGCTTTCTCGCCCGAACATTAGTATCTTTCTGATGTTCGTGTCTTCGACCTCTTCGCCTTTGTGAATCTCTGCACTATGACCGGACTGCGGATTTTATGCATTTACGACGAAACTGATTGACTGACTTTAATGCAGTGGACAGATGAAAAGAATTTGAAAAATCAGTGTTCTTCTATTTGACTCCTGCTTTGTACAATTTTTATTTTGCATGAAGATCCGCAGTCTAACTACCCTTTCGTTCCTTGAAAATATTGGAGGACGTACCGGTTGCTTCAAGCATTCTGTTAATCGTGTAGCAATTATTTACTATATTTTATAATTTTTATAATCGTTCGAAAAATTGTAGTTACCTTCTGGCGTCTACAATTGCAGCTAGATTCGTTTGTGCATTGAAAGAGTGTTTCTTGTACGATGAAATTAAAAGAGAACGATCCTGGTGTCACTAACAGGTTCCCAATTACCAGATGGACCAGCCAATATAAATAAATGATTCTGTTTTATTGGCGAAATCAAGCAGAGTCGTTAACGAGTGCGCGGGGGTAGCTAATGCTGACTGTAGGATGCAATCAGCGCTCTGTATATTTGGTAACTATAGTCTTCTGACTGAACGTCAGATGGCCGTGATGACCTTTAAAGTGCAATGAGAGATTACGTCGAGTGACTGCAATCACTAAACTGCGGATTTTCTGCAGTCACAACAAAAATGTGCAGATGTACTACGGAGCAGTGAGAACATCAGAAGATTAATTTTATTACTCTAATAAAATTATTAGAGGAAGAGACGCATTTTTATTTGCCTTCGTCAGCCTCGTAGGAACGACGTGCAAAATTTTTCAGAAATATCCGCAGTCTGAATAATCATCAGCACTACGGTTCTTTATGCAAAATAAAAATTGTCTGCATCAATTGTAAGAAACAGTATCTGAATGAAATTGTTATTCTTTCTTTAATAGTTTCAACAAGATAACAATAATACATCGATATTCTTAAGTTCTGTCTATTCTGCTACTATTTTCAATTACGTCTACTCAGTTTTGTTACAAATGCATACAACCCGCAGTCTTAATAATCACTTTCGCGACAAGCGTTTAATGTTCTGTGACAATTAGAATGCAGCAAAGCTGAGGACGTTACGCGACTATAGTTACCTGTGGGATGCGGTGAACCATAGTGAGCTATAGCGATCTGTAGAACGAAAGGGTTAGAATCGATGTCCTGCGAGAAAGGATGGCTGGACGATCGTGTCTTCGGCACGTTCATGTGTGTCTTATCGGTGACTCCTGGTAACAGACTCGACCAAAAAAGAACCTATGGAACCTATTTTTGTTACACGTGTATCGTGATACACGTTATACACGCGCGATTACGCGTCTTTAGCATCGTGATAAATGCGAGGTGGAAGTAGGCGGTGGGACGGATATAATCGAAAAAAAGAGCAGAGAAGTCGAAAATGTTGCGCGAAAACTGAACGCGCAATGCTAGTCAACTAAACTCTTCGATGGTCGCCGCAGGGAAACCGTGTTTCCCATGTTTCTGGCCCCAAAACGTAATTTTTATTACTACGAGAAACTATGTATTCACTGTGTGATTGAACCACTTAATTATATACAAACGTAAGCTTTTTAAATAATATCACAATCACGGGGAAGGAGGAGGAGACTAGTGTGTGGGATTTACGAGAAAACGGGCGAGAGAAACACTGTCGGAGACGTTGTCCGCTGCAAAATTATTTAGGGGCTGTTCGTTCGAGGCTGCAATCTTGTCATCTTAATTAATCAATATTCTGACTGCTGCAAAATGACCGAAAACAAGCCTCGTGTTTCGTAGCAAGACAAAATTCTGATAATTGATAGGTTTCGGATCTTGCCTTTGATCGTTGCAAAATTATTTAGAGGCTATTTGTTCGAAATTGCAATTTTGTCGTCTTATTTGATCAATTTTTAATTTTGCTATAAAATGAGAAAAGACCGACCTTGCGTTTTATAGTGAGACAAAATTCTAACGATTGATAGGTTTCGGATCTTGCCTTTGATCATTGCAAAATTATTTAGAGACCATTCGTTCGAGGTTGAAATTTCTTTGATAAATTTTATTCTTTTTGTTATGAAATAAAACAAATGACAGACCTCATGTTGAATATTAATACAAAGGTTGTTTATGAAAAAGGAGAGTGAAAAATTGTTTTGTTTTAAGAAACTCATTTTGTCCATTAAAATGTAAGTGAAACGTAAAACTCTATTAACATTTTTGCTTTCATATATTTACAAAAAAAAAAATACAAGCACCTTCAACGATCGCCTTAACATTGTAATTTTGGAATCCGACAAAATGGCGGGTTAAAGAGAAGTTATTCAATAAATTTGTTTTTTTAGCTACAAGAACCGATTAAAATTTGAGCAAGTAGATTTATATTATTTTCCAAAATTACCAGACCAAAACAGTTGCACAATTGCGATAGTATTAACACTAAACCTACCAAGCATTAAAACTACTAGCCAATGTTACCTTATAAAAATGGCAACAATAGATTTATTCAGATTGTCCGTAATTTCCAATATAATAGATGCTTGGACAAGGAAGTTTATTCCATTATTTCTCATAAACGAATTTTTATAATTTCAATAATTGAAAAATATAAAATCGGTCATTTGACCGTGGTAGGTTTAGTGTTAAAAAAGTGGTAACATGAATGGCTCAAAATAAACACTAGGAGCAGAACAGGATTGCAATCCCCATTTTACTATGTTTAAAGCATTAAAAAACAATGTTGAAAGCACAAACATCCGCAATCTAGTGCGAACGCGGCTCTAAGACTTTCGCAGACGTTCTTTGTTTCCATTTGTCATAATCAAACGATTTTGAGTCACTCAAATCGCCGAGAGTTTAGTACGGACACAGCTTAGAAACATGTCTAAACGTTCTTTCTTTCTATTTGCCATAATCAAACGCTTTCGAGCCACCTAACTCGCCGACAGCGTTTGTCTCGCTCACCGATCGCAGGGCGCTAACGATTCGTGGTATTGATCAGCGAAGGTTGCGTTGCCGATCATTTTCCGAGGACACCGTCATCGCCACGTAACGAATCCATTCTCGCTGATTTTCTTCTTCAAACTCGGATGAACTAGCCGAACAGTGCTGCATCCGTGGAATTGTTCAGTCAGAATTCCAACGACCGTGCCATGTTTCATTTTACCTTTTTCACTTTTTCTCTCTCTCTCTCTCTCTCTCTCTCTCTCTCTATGTTTTTTCCTTTAAACGTTTACGAATTCTGCGAAGCTATAGCCGCGGTTTCTTAGTCTTCCACCGTGTCTCCAGGCTGTGATATTATTTTCGGCAGAGCGTTTCATTCCTTTCATGCACGCGCGCAAAGTGACGCGTGTTGTCTCTCATCACGAGCAGCTTCCAAACGCAGAAGAAACCAGTAAAACGAGATAAACATTAATGATTTTCGTGGAATTGAGGTATCCCGGAGGCGCAAGAGATCCATTGATCCATCGTTAATCACAGCCTCCGATTAGATCGTGAACGTCTCTGATTAAGAGAGAAGGAGAACAGGAAATCTGGTTATCAGGAGAGAGATGGATACGCGACGTATCTATGCAATTTATCATACATATGTATATATATATATGTGTATATATAATATATATATGTATGTATAGATACACACACGGAGTGTCTCTGGTTTTAATGGCCAAACGTTGTTTGAGATATTCTGTGCGTCTAAATGAGAAAATTGTTTAACAAACTTCGTAAGTCTTTTGAAGCGTTGTTTCAAATGTTAAAATGTTCTGACAAGAATATTTTAAAGGAAAGGTATGTCAAAGAAGAATTAATACAAAACATTGACGATCTTTTCATCAAAATAGAATAATAATGAGCTTTGTAATGAATTCTGTCTTTGCTTGATGCCAATCTTGAAGAACAAGATCATGTATTGGACATTTTGAGATGGAATCGTAATTGTTCGTTGCTGATCTGTTTCTCTATTAGATCACTGTAATCTTCACTCTGCTATTGTTTCTTTTGTATTTCATATTTTTGTTATAATATTTTACGATTATGAAGGCTGCTAAGGTAATAAAAACATTTGTCGAACAAGATTAAAATCATATGATGAAGCCAGAACGGATCGACACAACAGATCAATAATGCTATTGACTGATATAAGACGAAATCAAAATGAGTCTGTTTTCACTGTCAGTTTTGTACGATCAAGGAGAAGATATTGTCTATCTTATATACCTCTATCTAGTGTTGACCATTTTGTTTGTCAAGTAAAAGGTATTGTCCATCTTCTGTGCCTCTGTACAATATTATGAATCTTGTATTACCAAGAACAAGGTCTTGTATTGGACAGTAATGAATCAGATCTGAGACGTACTAGCAAGTTCTCCTTGCATAAATAGAGTAAACATAAAT
Organism: Sphecodes monilicornis; assembly: GCA_913789915.3. Taxonomy (NCBI): domain Eukaryota; kingdom Metazoa; phylum Arthropoda; class Insecta; order Hymenoptera; family Halictidae; genus Sphecodes; species Sphecodes monilicornis. The sequence continues at coordinate 12,114,510 of OU565286.1, read as the reverse complement.
ATCGCCGGTCTGTCTCTGTATTAGATCGCACAATATATTTAGTGATATAACATAAAATCAAAGTGAGTTTATTACGAAATGAGTTATTGTGAAATTCTGTTTTCGATCGCTGTCAGTCTTGTATTACCAAATAGAAGATATTGTGTATGTGATATACCTCTATCAATCTACTATTGTCAATTTCGTATTGCCAAGCAGAAGGTATTGTCCATCTCGTGTGCCTCTATCCAATATTATCAATCCTGCATTGCCAAGAACAAGATCTTGCCACGAATCAGATCTGAGACGAACTAGTAATTTCTCCTCCCATAAACAGAGTAAACATAAATATCGCCGATCTGTCCCCGTATTACAGCAACTATGCGCCCACCAGAATTGCCTCTATATCCACATTTTCATCAGAACTTTTTAACAAATCTTCAAAATGCAAATCAATAATACAAAATTCCCTCTCATTTAAGCCCACAGAAATCGGCCAGTTAAATCCCGCGGCAGGCTGTTCATAAAATAGAAAACTATTCTCGCACACCGAATTGAAAAGATATATTTAGACGGAGTACTTATTTGTGAGCCAACAACATTCGATAAATTAAGTGTAAACGCTTAAGTAGATTTGACCCAGTTCAAGTTGTACTGTATGTCTCTCAAACCAAGTGTGCGGTTCCTCCTACATGTGTCGCGTGTCGCCCATTCGTCTGTGTACACGTATGCACGCGTGTTTCTGTATGTATGTATGCGTGTGCAAGCATCCCCGGAGCGATTTTGCGTGTGTGCCTCGTTATTGCGAATGCGTGCCTGTTTGTGTGTGCGTGAGTGTATGTACACGTATTTAGTTAGCTGTTGTTGCGCGCGCGTGTATGTACGAGTGAGACGACCGAGCCACAGTAATTTATTACTTGATTTGCATACGCGCGGTCGTCGGCGAATTTTCATCCTAGAGCGGTTCGTACCGATTCGCGTCATCTTCATTGAAAGTAATCAGCGGCGAAATCAAGCCGAACCCTTTCGTTTCCCAAGAGGAGAATGAATCTCGCATAATCGTGGCCACGCACACACGCAGAGAGGGAGACTCAAACGCGGACGGACGTCAAACTATGCGTCACGGGTTCCAACGTGTCGGGCAGACGGGTTCCTGAAGCCTCAGAGAACTTCCGGTTCATGTTCCCACGAACCTCTCTATCTAGTCCAGAATTATGCGACTGACCTCATGGTGTCCCAATTTTCTTCTTCAACAATTTTTACCAGCACATTTTCTAAACAAATAAGGAAAAATTTGGTGCGCTCTTGTAGGCTTTATTTTAGAATTTCGATGTAATTGACGGTGCCATTTATTATTTAACTTAGCATTTCTTCTTAGCATATTAGTGCATTCAGTTTCATCATGAATGCACAAAATCCACAGTCTGGTTAATAACAGAGATGAGAAATAATACTGCTTTCTTGTTCAACGCAGCGTCCAAACAAATTCTCAATTCATAATGTTTGCTATTACGAATGCAGAGTTGGCACTTGCGCAAATAGAGTTTGCAGATGTCCGCAATATGTCTTCGTGCAGCGTGAACGACACTATTCGATTGACCAACAGTCCATAAATAATTTGTTTGAAGAGGCTATAATTTACGGAATATATTTGTCCTTATTTATAGAGTGTCTTGGTAGAATTTTGCAAAAATATAGGACACTCTGTATTTTCAGCTCCCGTTTGAACTGCACCGGGGTCAACCCGACGAGTTTCACCGGCGATCGCGTGCTTCGAAAGCATTGGCCACCACTGGTTTGCCTGCCATTCCGTGCAAATCATTCGAGTCAGTTTCCAATCCGAAGGCCTCAACCGATCGTTGATCGATGGTTAGCCTCGGTTCCCTCAAGAGACCCGTACACTACCGTCCATAAATGCTCCGCAGTGATGACAAGTTGGCTCAGCCTTTCTTCCGTCGTCACGCAACCCGATTTGGCACCGTTTAGGCCAATAACGGAGGTACTCGTGACAGGAGGCTGAGCTAGTGACCCGACAGCCGTGGAGGGGGTTTCTAGAAACCAATCGAACGATGCCAGACTTTCTATCTAACCTACGGGGTACCGTGGTTGCTTGATAAGCAGTGAACTTTCGGGCTCCACTCAACTGTTCACTCAGTTTTCGATAAATATGTGGCTTATTTACATTCAGAAACATATAGTGACTAGACTGCGGATTTTTATGCAAAATAAAAATTGTCTGCATCGATTGCAAGAGACAGTAGTCATCTAAAAGTTTATTTCTTTAATAATCTTAACAAATTGAAAGTACTACGTCAACGCTTTTCAACTTTCTTGATATTTCTACTTTCTATATTGCACCAACTCGTTTTTAGTATAAATGCATGAAATCCGCACTCCAATAATGATTGATGTTGGATGAATTTAAATGTTCTTCAACGATCAGACACTGCTAGACAATTTTTTTAGATCTGGGACAGTAAACAAAAGTTTGTTCGATAAGTAACGAAACTTGGAATTTCACTCAGCTTTACAAGTTCTCAATGACTAAATAGTGATTAACATCCATAACAATATAATAATTGATATTGATGAGAAACAGACATTCTTAACATGAAATGAATTAGCTCTTTTCTCACTGGAAGCCGAACGAATAATTTTGTCGTTCAACGATATTATTGTTAAAAAGATATTGTGCAATAAACAAAATTGTTCTCTTTATCTATTGAGAAAAATATTTTACCTTTCAATGAAACAGGCTAAATAATATTACAAAGTCGTCATATTTAGTATTAAATTTATTAATTGAAACATCTGATTCGAATGTTCGAACGATCGTTATTTTTACGAAAGATTAGTTATCTGGGATTAATGAAAACAATGAATGATTGTACATCATCGGAGAAGGATCTTAAAGAACTTGAATTTAGAAAACGAATAGATTATATTACTAAAAAGAATCACAAAACACTCAAACTTAAAAAATGATCATATCACATTACTAAAAAACACTTATTAATTCGCAATGATAAATATTATTGCCACTAAAAAAGTTCTTGAACAAATCTTCCATCGACGAATTGCACTATGAACTAACTGCAACAAACACTGATGGGTCGTAGAACCCCACCGAAACAATACTAACAAAAGAATTCTTGTTAAATAACACATAGCAACGCGCAGCACAGTGACACCAGTACTGTCTGGTTATATACAGTCTGTCGCTACTTATGGACGCCAGTGTAGGTTCATTTGGCAAGCGTCGTGCGTTTCGTAGACAGCTGCAAGAGCAGAAAGATAAGACCGTATGATAACGCCGGGAATCATAATGATGCAGTCGCGCCACCCTGAGACGAGATGTCTATAGGACGCGTGCATAATTTATCGCTGCAACTCACCTCGTTCGTTGTACGCCGTTTCCGGTCTTCGAGTGCACCAATATCGACGTCCGTTTTCACGGAACGTCTAGTAGAACCAACGCGCGTTACAATTGATCATGTGACTTTGTCTAGCGAGATTGCTCGATTAAATGCAACTCGTGCCCCGCTGTTGCCGGAAATCCATGGAATTAACGTGTTTCTTCCTTTTTCGTTGCTTTCATTCGTGTTACCGAGAATGAAAAATACTATCGATAACAATTGGATTGTGGATGGTTGATTATTTGAAGTTGTAAGACACTGAAGATCGTTGCAAGTTCGTTTCTTCATAATTCGAATAAGTCAGTGGTGGGCACGGATGGAGCCCCTCAAACGCCTGGTTCTCCCACCAACCTCTCTTTTATGCAGCGTGCACGTTCGTTGCGTACGCTGATGTCTCGTGTCTCCGTTGCCCCATTGTACCGCGCTTGCTGGAAGGGGACAGAGGGCGCTACGGAGTGGGCGGTTTTACCTCAATTGAGGCAAAATTGCCCATCGCTGGAATAAGTAGACTGTGGACGTTTATGAAAAATAAAAATTGTTAGGATTAATAGCAAGAAACAGTAACCATAGTGATGTATATTTTCTTCTTTTACAAACATAACAGGTTGAAAACAATATATCGACGTTCTTAAATTCTTTTGATGTTTCTACTGTTTTAAATTGCATCAACTTGTTTTTGTTATAAAGTCCACAGTTTACTAGTTAATTCAAGAGAGTATAATTCTTGAATCCATCAGCAATTTTGACCGTTTTATGTTGCATGCATCTTTGTCGTAGAATCCACGATCCAATAACAATTTATTTGACACTAGAACTACGGAATCAGTCAAAATGGCACGTTTCAAATCCGTTCTTTTACAATTCTTGAAACAATAGAAATATTGTAATATGCTTCGTTTATAAACTACATATTGCGATACAAGTCGTAGGAAATCTGAACAAATTCAATCCTGTCATTGTTACAAACGAATATAGTTCAATCATGTGTTTAGGGCTCGGTAGTTATAGTGTTAATCCAGGAGAAATTAACAATAGTTAAAAGGACGGTCTCCCGAGGACAGACACGGGGAAAAGTAATGAAAATGAAGGATAGGATCATAAAAAGTAAGAACGCGTTGCTCATCGAGGCTGTAGTTACATTTCAGCCATCGACGTGCCATAAATGGTGCTTTCTATCGCAGCGACCGTGACTCAATAGTCAAACTTTCAAACTATCAGCAAAATAAAACTATTATTGTAACGCCGGAGTTAACACTAGGTTTACGGGACTCGTCGAAATGGCGAATTCTATTATTTTTCATTTAAGATTATCAAAATCGTACAGATGTATCTGTGAAGAATTATTCAGCAAATTCATTTCTTTGGATATTATACAAGAAATGGCTAAAAATGTTGATAGCCACATTCTTGTTATTTTTATTAACACTTTACCTATCGGAATCCTATTAATAAGATTTTCAGTAGCTGTACCACGCCAAAAGGAAGCTTAGAAATCTTATTTTACATTATAATCTGAAACGAAATTCTTAGATGACGTTTCCGGATGTAATTAATTGGTTCACAATTTAAATTATTGTTGCTGTTGAAAAATATCTACTAAAGAATCACAAGCCACGGACTGTGAACTTTTAAAAATTCTGAAATATTCGCCGGTGGGTAAAGTATTAACATTAAACTTACACAGCATTCAAAGTATATGTTAAATAATGCCTTATAAAAATGGCAACTCAAAATTTATCAAGATTATTCGTAATTTTTAATAGACGCTTGGTCAAGGAGATTTATTCCATTATTTTCCATAAATGAATTTTTATATTTTCGGTAATTGTAAATATAAAACCGGTTATTTGACCGTGATAGGTTTGGTGTTAACACTAACCATATCACGACCAGTCAAGTAGCCGGTTTCACATATGTTATTTCATAATTATTGAAATTACAAAGATGCTTCCATTAGAGATAATTATATAAATTTGTTACTTCAAGAGGCACACACTGTTATAAATATTGCGAGAGATCTAAATACATTCAGTCTTCTAATTTTTATAAAACAGTGTATAGCAGTCGCACTTTGTGCACGGTGTGGTGAATGTTAAGTAATGTAAAATGGTAAATTTTAATGTTCCGAAGCCTAGTGTTAATGATCTGATCGGTATAACGCGACGCATCAGGAACTCGTCTGTGATTCGGAAGAATAAAACCTGGACCAGAACAATTGCAACAGGTGCTCCTTTTCATATTATCCTTGTTCCGTAGAACCTGTTCGGAACCGGAAGTGTACGCCGAGAGAGTCGTTCCTTGCTCGTCTAATGGATGTTTAGAGGATACACACTTGTGCGGGGGCGAAGCGTTCGTGGACCGTGCCATTTGCTTTCTCGACCACTGTCCGATTTTCACCTACCGATATCTTAATTAGAGCCAAGAGACTGTGGTGCACGCGCGCTCCGTTCCCCCACGCCAATTAAATAATTTGTTGTAAGTCTGAGAAGAATAAAGCGACGGTGACCGCCGTGCGAGTTCGACGTCCTCGTACTCCGAGAGAAGACAAGGGGAAGAAGAGGAACACGAGGAAGACTGGCTTATATACGTAGCTATCGTTTAAAAAAAAAAGAAAAAACAGCCACTGTTCGTCCTTCATCGACGGGGCTTCGATGTCGCGGCGATATGTAACTTTGTAAGCGAGTGTTCATGCGGGAAAACTGTTGTATGCCGTCGACGATTGTCTCTCGAATAGAATTCGAAAATGTTCGATGCAAGAATCTTTGGGTCGAGTCGAGAACGATCGCCGAATGAAACAAAGCAATTACGCTACCGTAATACTATCAGGGTATCGAGGTTGATGAGACACGGCCGCGTTCGCGACAGTCTTAATACTTTATCTACCGGAAGCCTATTGATAGGCTTTTCAATAATTGTGTTGTACCAAATGGAAGCTTAAAAATCTTCTTATACACAATAATCCTGAACGAAATGATTAAATTACGTTATAGAGGCTGAGTTGTTCGTTTATGATTGAAGTTCCTGTTGCTGTTGAAGGATCGACTAACACTTCATTTACGAAATATTCGAACAATTTAACAGAAGAAAGTCATGTAGTTTCTGAATACTATGACTTTAAATAACAATGTGTATCAAATTGATTTGACTACTCTTTAGTAAATTGCGAGGTTGTAAACGCCACGTATGCGTGACTATGGTAGGCGAAGGTATTAAATCGAAACTTCGGTGAGGCTTTGGATGGTTTAGAGTATTTGCAAACATCTTGAAGAGGCTTTCGCGAGCGCGATCCCGTTCTTTCTACGTATAGTGGATCATTCGAGTGTTCTGTGTGTTCTGCGAGAGGAAGTTAGTGAAGCCAGTTAGCAGTGGTCGTAGACTGTCTCGCGTTGCACGATCGACTCAAAAGACCAAGTGCAATTTTCCTTACACAATTGGTAACGGGAACATGTGTTTCCTCCATACGGTCATGCAACCTAAAGAAGTGGCGGGTTTTTTGAGCAATTTCAGAGGATTCTGTACCATTTTCTGGAAGATTATGGTTGTCGATTCGGATCGTGCGACTGCGAGGCGAGCCGCGGATTTTCGATATCAAATCATTCAGTGTTGTAAATGTAATGACTTTTGCGCGTCTACTGGCCAAACCGGCCTTACATTTGCATAACAGTAACTTCAATCGGAATCGTCGCGGTTTTCTTCTGTCAATGTTCCGATCCGCGACGGTTTCCCAAAAAAATACCGCATCAATTTCGCACGTACGAGTACGAGCGAGCTGGTGATATCGCTCTCCGGTGCGCGGTCCACAAGAAATGTGTGTACGTTTTAAGCTGGTTAGATTTTATACATGTATACGCTTGTAAAAATGTCCTCTCTTCATCTCTCTCTCTCTCTCTCTCCCTCTCTCACTCACTCACACACAAAAGCATACATACTGACTCACTCACTCTCGCTCTCTTTCTCTCTCTCTCTCTCTCTCTCTCTCTCTCTCTAGTTACAGAAGAAAAAACAAAAAAACACGTGTTGTAAACTATAAAAAAATGGAGCAAAGAAGAAACCGCGAGACAAACAAAGAAACGACAAAAAAAGAAGAAGATGAAGAAGATAATGAAGATAGTAATTATTCTAACGTACTTAAACGTTTTTTCCGTTTCACGATGTGTTGTAGCGTAAAAAAAAACAAGACGTGCACATACGTATATATACATATAGATATATTATATATACACAGAATTATATATTAGATATGTCGATATACATATATATGTCGAAACTCGTTTCCAGCTGGTCTGATCGGGTATTACTTTAATAATTATAAATTGCGTTAACCTGGCAGCGATGCGATTGCGAGATGATAAAACAGATTATTAAAAATAAAATGCGATGGAGTGGCGCGTGTGCTATCACGATATAGTTTATTGTATAGCGTACACTGTCATGTCGACGACAGTTTAGTGAATCCGTAGTACAGTTTGGCAGTGGAAGAGGTATTAATGACCGACAAAATACAGACAGGAAAAAAAAAGGAAAGAGAAACGTATAGCGGTTGATGCTTCTCGTTGGTCGATTTATTAGCACGATTATGCAAACGGTCACGCGAGAAAACGGAAAACGGGATGAATGAGCATCGGGAAATCTTTGATTGGACCATTCTCTGGAATGCGAACACGAGAATCGAGATTCAATTGTTCTACTTTAAAGAGTTGCTTTCCGTTTTTCTATACCACGAATTATGAGGCTTCAATCGGACTGTGTCTCGGGTCGCCATATCAAATAGATGCTGAAAATGAAAAAAAAGTATCGTTGCTTAAGTTGTTCTTAGTTTATAACTGAAAAGAGTACACGGCCCCGTTGCTACCGATTCCTATGTGTCTACCTTACAGACTGCTGATTTTATGCATTTATGGTAAAACGTATAACACTAACGCACTGACGGCTGCTTATTTAACGCGAACGATACGCCGTTGTCCTCATTGCACAGTTGTTGATGGAAAACATGGTCCTATGATTTATCATAATAAAATATTATATCATGATGCCGGCTGATAAGCACTGTGAGTGTCGTCTTATTTGAACCCTTGACAACAAGAGGAATAAATTTGTTCAATCTTCTAATGGATTACAACTTTGGTCTTCGGTTCACAAATATCGGCAGTCTAGAGTTACACATATGTTAGACTAATTGGCTGAGTCGAGTGGTGTAGCGGAGGACTGCACCAACGATACTAACTTCTCCTTGGTTCCCGTTCGAACATATTGCCACGTGCAACTGCTGTGTCGATGTGCAAAGAAAAGAAAAGAAGAAGGGCGAAATGTCGGCGAAGAACCACGCGGTGTGCTTGACCTGTGCTCGATTAGACGACGATACGTAGCTACAAAGCTTCTTATACAGCATCACTGCCGGATTAAGTAGCGGCGTTTACTTTTCTTTTCGTCTTTTCCGACAAGCTTCACCTTGATTTGACGATTTATCCAGTTTTGGCGCGGAGATATCGTGCGAGGACCGTACTTTTAGTTGATCGTACAAATTCGTTAACTATATGTTCACGAAACAGTCACTAACTCTGACATCTTGCTCTCGTATACTTACTCAAATATGGTGTCCATACGATGGTGCGTGCAAACATTATATATATATATATATATACATAAATATTTGGCGGACCCGCGATTTTATTCACCGCCTAACATTGCGACGAAAACGTTACTTGTCTGTTTATTTGCCCGAGGCGAGTTCGTATTCGAGAAGCGAGAAACATTAGACGTACAGTGTACTATGAATAGATAGCATATTGAAAATTAATATATAATAAATGAATGGACCTGTACACCCATCACGTGTTACTCTGTACGCAAGCTCTCCTAGGTTCTCCGTCTCGATCCTTGGCAAGACTGGCCACCGCTTCCCGAGTCAATCTTAGGAATCGCTTTCGTTTATCTGATTCTTTTAACGAAACTGTTGTTTTTGTAAATGATGTTTCATTAAATACAATGTCAATCAGTTATTCTTATTTTTAATAGTTACATAATCGCCTATATTTACAGTAACAACATACGATATTGGAAAAATACTAGAGTTCATTCGATCACTCCTGCCTTTTCTATCTTTTAGTCTCGGTATTTTTAGCTAAACGTAAAAACAATAGAGCCTTCAACAAGGACCAATTAATTTGTTCTCGTTCATCCACTTCCGCCTTCATATACTTGTCCAGAAGCTCCGTGTTCACGGATGCATATAGTTTATCGGTTTGTGGTATGTTCTTGCTGAACAGTGTTTTCATAACATAATCCGTTGATATTATTTCACTTCCGACGAACAGATTGTACCAATGTGCTGTCGAGTGAGTATGCAACACGTATATATTGTTCGACTTCAGTGGCAGTGATGGTGACGATTGCCCTACAATGGTAAATATGGTATATGATTATTAGACTGCGGATTTTTATGCAAAATAAAAAATGATTAGTCCACATTTAGTTCTCTTTTTAATAATTTTAAAGAGTTGAAAATAGTGTTTTTCTAGACTCTTTAAATGTCTGTGATGTTTTGCATTTGATCTACCCATTTTTATCATAATTGCATAAAACCCGCAGTCTAATAATTAATGTTCTACTGTTGGCACAAAATCAATGTTATTTTCAAAGCGTAAACGTACTGTCTCTAAATAAGACGCACGACAATATTGAAGCAGCCAGTTGTTGTTGAATAAGTAATTTCTGGATGTTTTTGTTTCCCTTGTGAGGAATCTGAACTTCTTCCATCACATATGCACCAGCTTGAGGCAAAGTTGGAACTATACTCAGTACCTACTACAAAATAAGGAATTAAATAATTATATTCGGCTGTATTTTTAAAGAGCCATTGGCAAAATACTCACTAAATTAATTAAATCGAACGAACGAATTTTGGCTTTCTCACGACACCAAACATGCCAGTTCCAATCCAACACATTAAAATCGTGGTCTACGAACGCCCAACTTAATATACTAGGACCAACGTGAACTGCTAGCGTTGTTATTACCATCTGAAGTAATTAATAAAATTACACAACAATCGTAATCCTAATTGATCGTATTATCAGCGGCTTGTTCAACTTAGATTAGAATATGCCTCGAGATTACACTGCATTAGGAAATTTGGTAAGAATTAATGTGAACAACCAAGAATTGATTAATGACAAAAACAAATTTAAATCCAGGTAAATCCACAGAGTATGAATTCTGAATATCATCAGTCAATATACTTTTTACCTCCAGGTTTTTTATCTTAGGTGTTACTCTAACTTTGCATCGCTCTGACTTCTTTTTTTTTGTAACTGTTTTGGTAGGTGAACTTGTTGTATCAACTTTAGTATTATTTGTTGCTAACAACTCCTCTGTAGGCTTGAAGGATTCATTTTTACTGATGTGGGATATTACTGTTTTGATTTGTGATTCTTCAAAATACCTGTACAATATGAAAGTTGATTATCATACAATCATTAGAAATTATATCGGATAAACAGGCTTCTTGTAAAAAAAAGAAGCCAACAGTAATTATACTCACTTCTTCAAATCTATTTCGTTTGTTTCATTTTCTGCTACTAGCAATTCATCTTCTTTTTTACAAAGATTACCTTTTTCATTGACGTCTTTCACCGTTTCTTGTGTTAACAATTCGGAGTATGAATTCAATGGATAAACCCATGGGTGCTATAACCATAAATACATTATTATTATGTTATTATGTATTGTCATTGTGAAATACAAAGATCAATCTCACCTTTTGCAGCTTAGCCCTGCAGAACGAGGTACACAACGTTTTTAACATTTTTCCTTTGAGATTTTATTACTGTTATGATTAATAACGATTGGTTATGCTTTCAAGTGCGCAACGTGCCATTCACACGAACTTCGTCATTTTATAGTAAACTGAGTAATACAATGGAAGAATTTCAAATGCATAACGTTTTCTGATGTAATTTATAATCAAGTCATGTTATTTACATACACCGATTATTTAACATGTTGCAACACTATATAACCTAAAACTAAACTTGCACAATTAAGATGCATTCTTATGGGTTACACTTTCAGGAGGCTTTCAGGCATGAATATAGGAATATAGGGATGGAACTTAGAACCTGTTAGAACCACTGATATATAGATCAGTGTTACTACTTGCAGATTTTATCCGTTTTCTTGATTGATTTATCAGTTTCGTCACAAGATGGCGCCGTTGTTTGTTTTTCTCGCCCAATTCTTCATTCGCTGAATTTTCGTTCAACGTGCAATTTCCGCCAGTATTGCGTTGTCAAAACAATTTAATAAACAATGTGCTTAAAGCGAAATGTATTTTTGTCCAGATTCGTTTGATTGTTTGCTATTTTACGTGCGTTGTGTATTTACTATACATAAGGCACCCATCTTGTTTACACTTTTGTGTCAACAACAGTTAACAACGAAATTCAAATTGTTTGCCGGTAGCGGTCCATGATTGCGAAATTTCAAACATTGAAATCGCGTAAATATTTGAACATTTATTGAGTAAAGGTGTAAGCTTACTTCATCGAAAATGCGAAACAATTCGGTGGATCGTAGGTCATCCACGAATCCAGTGAGAATATCCACATTAGACAGAGACGAGAGAGGTATGACGCGAAGCGACACAAGAAGGACGCAAACATCGAAATCGGAGGTTTCCATGTCCTCCGCAGGAAGTTCTCTTATTCCCAGGGCTCGACAAAAATCATGCGATAGAACAAGCATTAGAGCATCGATTCTGAAACCGGCGGGTAAATATTTGTTACCCCTTCCATTACATTTGATTAACCCCTTTTAGGGGTAGAAAAATAAACTTTAAAATTCTAACATTGTTTTCCTAGGTAAAACACCACTTCGTCATGGACCAGCAGCTCCAACAACACCAGGCACGAACGCTGGAAAACATTCTGCGCTCCTCATGGTTGGGTACTCTAATAAAATTCACTCCGCTCTTCCAACCGGACGCAGATCCTTATCTGCTGATCGTATCAGCAGCCTAGGAGCCAAAGGTTCCAAGAAGGACACAAGACTTTTAACAGACAAAATTTATCAGGCTTACATGCTCAACAAAATAGATACATACTTCACGGCGAATCAGCTTACTCATATGCTTAATGGCTATGGTAGTATAAAGCCTATTACTCTGAAAATGTTTGTAGAAATTTCTGCATACCTAGTTAAAATGCTGGACATTAAATCGATTCTAACAATTACCAATTATCTGGAGGAGTTACCAAAAATTGCCAAGAAGCTTCATTATCCTGGTACTATCACTAAATCTTGGTTGAAGACTGCTAACGCCATGCACTCCTGGCCAAATGTTTTGCGCTGGATCTGCTGGTTGGTGGAAATCTCCGAAGTCAGAGAAATAGCTTTGGAAAATTACAATTTAGATAATTTACCTTTCGTGGGAGATGAAAAAGAGGCTGATATTCATAAGAATACTTTCGTCTCTATGCTCGAGTTCTACAATGCTTGGAACGACGTGAAACTCGACGAGGAAGAAGCAATGATTGCGAAATACTTGGAAAAGCTTGGGCACCTGCATGCAGTCACTGACAAAGACTTGAGCAGTGCTCAGTTTGAGCTAGAGGAGAATGAGGAGAAATTGCAGGCAGTAGAAAAAAGGGCTCAGAAGGTTGGCGAAGATCTGGAACGTTTACAGGAAACCCTAAGAAACTTACAAAACGATGAAGAGAAACAGCTAAGCGATATAAAAGCGAAAGAGGATTACATAAAAACGATGACTTTCGACACAGAACAAATAAATGCCGACTGCAAGATTCTGAGTGAACAGATTCATGTGCAAACGAAATGTCATGAAAATTTACTTTCTCAAATCAAGCAGCAGCCAATGTCCAAAGCCGAGCAAGAGAAGATACTGGAGAAATGTAAAAAGATTCAGGATTACATGCAACAATTTGAGGAGCATTTGCAGGATATACAGAAAGAGATCTTTACAATGGATATTACATTAGCGTCGATCAATAACAGTGTAACGAAAGTGATCCTAACATATAATAAGGAAATTTTTATGCACCTTAACAACGACATGGGCATCGACTTGGAGGAATTAAAAATGCCGGAAACGGGTATCTTACGTCCTCAGATTATGGATATATTACATACTAAAGTTGGCTTGATGAACGATTTTAAAGAATTGATGAAGAAACAGATCGTTGAAAAAGAACGTTTCATAGAATTGAATTCCAACGAGTTGGAAGATCTTCAAGAGAGAATGAGAATCTTGAAAGATGAGAGCAGCGATGTTGCCGATGCAATCAAGGAGAAGAAGAATCTCATCAATAAGATAAAGACAGATGTCAAGAGCGAAGAGGCAAAATTAAAGGAACAAATAAAAGCGTTACAAAATGATATTAAGGAGATACAAGATTCCATGCCAGACAGACAAAAAATTCTGGAGGAACTTGAAGAAACGGTAGATAAATTAGATGCAGTACGCAGAAGGAAGATATACATTGAAGAATCTGCAAAACTATTTTTCGATAAGTTTTATGAAATCTTGGGCGAGCACAGAAACGATGTTTATAATATACTGTCAAAGCTCAATAAGTAATATAGTACATGTAATTGTATAGATACTGTAATGGCAATACACACTGTATCATTTTAACAAAAAGCAGAATTCTATATACATATGTATAATAATTAATAATTAGGTTTTGTACATGAAGTTATTTGATTAATGCAGAATAAAAATGGAATTTCTGTACCTGCATAAGATTAATGTCTAATTACTGTTTTATAATTTATAAATATAATTTTAACATGACATGAAAATGTTCGGATTTATATCGACAGGAAAATGCCACGTGTACCACTTGAATTCGAAAAAAGGTCCGTTCTCGCCAGCGGAAAAATACTGGGGATTTGCTAATTTTATTACTCGGTGCGAAGACCTACTATAGCCGGACTTGCACCGAGTCTTGGAGAAAACCTAGGAAAGGTACAATTTACACGGCCTTAAATATTTAGGACAATAAAATACTAGAAACATGTAAAAGTTTCTATAAGAGCAGTATTGTTTACTAATCACAAATAGCTCAAACTGAAACGAACAACTTGGTCGTTACAAACATTTATTTATTTCAATAATAATAATAATAAATAATAAAAAAAAATGTGAAATACATATGATTTATTAATCCTTTACGTATAAAAAAATATTTTTTTATGTAACATAAATTATTGTTATTGCGTTCATTGAACCACTGTCAGAAAAATGCCTGTTGCATTTTTTGCGACAATGATGTAGTGAACCAAAACTTATTTAACATAAAAAAATTGTTATTAAATATCTTTTTATGATTTTCTGCCGCTTCTTGGCCACGGTGCGGAGCCTCGCGGCTTCGCCGCTCGAAGTTTTTACGTGACAAAACTATATTTTATATATAATAGCTGATAACAGAGAGGATTATGTGCCTCTGCTGATAATGGAAAGACATATATTAAATCCTAGAACGTACGAAATTTAAGTCCCACAGACGTCCGAAATTTAAGTCCCAGGAACATCCCACGAACGACGACGTACGGTACGACAGGGCTGGTTAGATTGGTTGGAACTGTTGGAACTGCCTGCTATACGGCTATAAAGTTGATAGTATCAACGGCTATACCTCGACTGTGGTGATACCACAGCTCGTCTGTGGTGGGGTAACGCTTGAAAATCGATTCCGATCGAGCAAATTCTGTGTATGCCTCATTTAAACTTTCCGCCTCCATATCCTCTCAGTGATGCCCGTGATGCCAGAAATGTCAGCTTTTGCGCATGCGTATTCGCGCGTGACATCAGTGGTGTACTAATTTCAAATTTTGGAGAGTTCTTTAAGGCCCTGTTTTACAAATAATGTTTTTCATTCAACATTCATAAAACTTTCTTTACCTAAAAAAGTTCAGATTATACAGGGTAATAAGGTGAAGTTTGGAAATAAGTAAACATAGATTTAACATATTATAAAATTTTATTTTATTTGGCATAATCTATAAAGAATACCAACATTTGTTGCAAAACAAAGGAAGACTGCCAAAAACATTTCCAGTATCAAAAATAACAAAAATATATTTTCTACTTATATAAATAAAGAAGTAAATAAAAAATAACGTCCGTTATCTTCAAGTTCGTCTATGGCAGTGCTATACAGCAGACTCTGCTGAGCAGAGCCTCTCTGGTGCTATATAGGTCCCGTCACGCCACCTAGATGTTTGTCTTTTTTAGCGCGTATATATTACTGGATTTCGCGCGCGCCGCAGTACACATGCGCGAAATCTGACATTTCTGACGTCACTGTATCCTCTCTGTTATGCTCCAAGTGTAAGGTATATAAATATACATTTAACAAATAACAACCCTGTTTCTGACAGTGAAGAAACACGTTAGATCTCGCTGTAGACTGTGGATATAAGGATAAGAAATTGATGGATAAACGTATATTACGCAATTTAACTGCTGCAGTTCGTAATGGGCACTTAGAAAAGGTAAGAACGATAGTGCATAAATGTGGTTTCTCGGATTCATGTCCATGGTCAGAAGGATACGATTTACTGTGTACATCTATTGGAAATCAGCATACAGAGATTGCTAAACTACTTTTATCAAGTGGTTCCAAAGTTAACGATGAATGCGAAAAACCTTCTAATACTCCACTACATTTGGCTGTCATGAATGATGACATAGAAATGGTTGAACTACTCCTAGATAGAGGTGCTAATATTCATGCTAAAAATGAATATGATTCTAATGTGCTGCACGATGCGATTAAAAGGGGAAAGATGAAAATTGCTGAATTGCTTTTGCATCATGGAGCTAATGTTTCTACTGCAAATCAGAAGGGTTTTACACCGCTTCATTATGCTGTTCGATGGTGTCATGAAGATATCGTTAAGTTACTTCTCAAGAATAATGCTTGTGTTAATACCAAAACAACATGTGAAATAGCCCCACTACATATTGCTGCTTGGAAAGGATATGTACAGATTGCTAAAGACCTTCTAAATCATGGCGCTGATACTGAGTCTAAATGTACTTCAACGCAGAGTTTGAATTTAGACATACCATATACCACTCTTAATCGTCGTAGGGCTAAATCAATTAATTTAGCCCATTATTTTACCCCACTTCATATTGCAATTAAAGGAAGACATGAAACAGTTGTAAAACTGCTCCTGGAACATGGGGCTAAAGTTGATGCTAATTATGACAATGGCAAAACCATGGTGCATCTTGCTGCTCTTGGTGGTTATTCAGAAATTGTTGAAATTCTTTTACAACATGATGCTAATATTAATGGTAGCGATGAGGATGGAAGAACAGCATTACATTGCACCGTCGATGCTCCTCCTCAAGAGTTAAATTCTGAAAACCATAATATACATATTAGAGGAAAAATGACTGATTTACTTCTAAGTAAGGGGGCTAATGTTAATGCTAAAACTAAAAATGGTGAAACACCACTTCATGTTGCTGCTAAAAATGATTGTTCAGAAATCATTGAGAGTCTTTTACAACATGATGCTGATATTAACCCTTTCAGCGCTATGAACCCATATATGGGTTCTCACACAACCATTCGTTTTTGGCTATGAACCCACATATGCGTTCTCGCGCAACCATTCAGTTTAGGTTATGAACCCACATATGCGTTCTCGCGCAACCATTCAATCGAAAAGGAAATCGATAAACAGATATATGTGACTGGGGCCTATGAGCCTTTACAGATATAACAAACATCTTCGAATATTTAGCACATCTTCTGAAGAGGACGAAGGTCTACAGGAAAATGTTAATTCGATATCTAATTATACGGCAGAAAAGTGTTCATGGTCTAAGAAACATTTTGTACCAAAATTATATGATTTTGATGAATCAAATTCGGGGATAAGGGGTCACTTATCGGAAATATCCACTGCTTTGGATGCGTTTAAAATATTTTTCTCAGAAGAATTAATTACTGGAATTTGCGAGAAAACAAATAATTTCCATAAAAATCTGGCGCAAACTAAAATTCATGCAGTTCATTCACGCGTAAATAACTGGACAGATACTTCACCTTCGGAAATATATTTATTTATCGCTATTACTATGCTAATGTCCAGAATGAAAAAAACATCTATAAGAGAATATTGGTCTACTGATAAAGTTACAAAAACTGAAATTTTTTCAAAACTAATGAGCAGAGTTAGGTATGAATCATTGCTGAAAATGCTACATTTTAATGATGACAATAATATGAGCTCGAATGATCCGTTGATAAAAATAAGACCAGTGGTTACTAAACTTAGAAACTCATTTTCTAAATCATTTTATCCGTATGAATATTTATGCATAGACGAAAGTCTTTTGCTTTATAAAGGAAGACTGTTCTTTAAACAGTATATTCCAACAAAGAGGAGTAGATTTGGCATTAAGTCATTCATTATTTGTGATTGTAAAACCGGCTATATACTAGACTTCATAATTTATTCTGGAAAAAATAGTGATGTCACTGAGGAAGTTCCATCAATTGGACAATCTGGAAACATTACTTTGACACTTATGAAATCATACCTAGGAAAAGGGCATACACTTATCACTGACAATTGGTACACGAGTCCGCACTTATACAATCTATTACACGAAAAGGAAAAAACCAATGCCTTTGGAACTGTGCGACAAAATAGGAAAGATATGCCAAAAATGGAAGAAAAATTAAAAGGCGGAGAATGTGTAAGTCGATCGACACACAATCTATTAGCGTTAAAATGGCGGGATAAAAAAGATGTATGGTTGCTATCCACCTCACATTCTGATGATTTCGTGGAAACGAAAAAAAATAATTATCAAACTGGCGAACCAAAGCGAAAACCAAAGTGTGTAGCAGACTACAATGCCTTGATGGGCGCAGTTGATAAAATCGATATGACATTGAGTTCGCTTCACTGCGTTCTCAAAAGCACAAGGTGGTATAAAAAATATTTCTTCCATCTCTTAGACCTCGCCATATATAATGCGTATATTCTCCATAAAGATACTAATGAAAAAATTGTAACATTTGAAAAATTCCACCTGCGACTTATAAAAGATATTTTGAGAGAATACCCACCAGATAAAGTAGAGACTAAAGGAGGAAGAAGTCATTCGGACGACCTCCCATTCAGATTAACAGAGAGGCATTTCCTTAGTTCCTGCGTAACTAATGAAAATGGAAAACATTCTTCACGACGCAGATGCGTTGTTTGTACAAAAAATAATCGAAGAACTGACTCGCGTTACGAGTGCAAGAAATGTAACGTTGGCTTGTGCATTGAACCATGTTTTGAGAGTTATCACACAATACAAAATTATTAAATTTAAAAATTTAAAAGGTGCAATTTACTACTATTATATTGTTCGTGTTATGAAATAAATGATTATTAAGGGTTTGAGGTCACCACGTAATTTATTTTAATTATTTTTTCGTACGGAGTGGACAGTCCACTGCTCACGCTTAACGCCGACAACGTCTGCTCTTTCGTAAAAAGTACGCAGTCCACGGCGCACGCTTAACTTCTGGCAACTCAGCGCTCAAAGGGTTAATGCTAACGATGAGAGTGGAAGAACAGCATTACATTTTACTGTTGGTCCTCCTTTTCGGATGTTTCCTCCTCAGAACCATAATATGCATGTTAAGAGAAAAATTACTGAACTACTTCTAAGTAAGGGAGCTAATGTTAATGCTGAAGCTAAAGGTGGTGAAACACCACTTCATCTTGCTGCTGGAAGTGGTTATTCAGAAATTGTCGAAATTCTTTTACAACATCATGCTGATATTGACACTCGCGATACCTATGGAAGAACAGCATTACATGTTACTGTTTATCCTCCATCTGAAATATTTCCTTACAAACACCAGAATATGGATATTAAGAGAAAAATTACTGAACTACTTCTAAGTAAGGGGGCTAATGTTAATGCCAAAACTAAAGATGGTGAAACCCCACTTCATCTTGCTGCTCTTAGTGGTTATTTGGAAATTGTTGAGATTCTTTTACAACATGATGCCAATAGTAACGCTACCGATTCGGGTGGAAGAACAGTATTAAATTTTATTGTTGATCCTCCTTCTCGAATGTATAATTCTAAAAATAATAATATGTTTATAAAAAGAAAAATTACTGAATTACTTCTAAGTAAGGGGGCTAATGTTAATGCCGAAACTAAAAAGCACAGAACACCACTTCGTGTTGCTGCTGAAAATGGTTATGCGGAAATTGTTAAGATTCTTTTACAATGTGAGGTCGATATTAACGCTAGCGATGAGGATGGAAGAACAGCATTACATTTTTCTGTTGATGCTCCTTCTCAACTGTATGATTCTAAAAACATTAATGTGTTTAT
The DNA here is from genome assembly GCA_913789915.3 of Sphecodes monilicornis. NCBI lineage: Eukaryota > Metazoa > Arthropoda > Insecta > Hymenoptera > Halictidae > Sphecodes > Sphecodes monilicornis. The sequence goes on along the minus strand of OU565286.1, from coordinate 12,094,725 downwards.
TAAGAGAGAAATGACTGAATTACTTCTAAGTAAGGGGGCTAATGTTGATGCCAAAACTAAATATGGTGAAACACCACTTCATGTTGCTGCTAAAAATGATTGTTCAGAAATTGTTGAGATTCTTTTACAACATCATGCTGATATTAATGCTAGCGATGAGAGTGGAAGAACACCACTTTATTATGCTATCAACTTTTCCCCAGGAAAAAAAGTTGCTGAGCTACTCGTAGAGCACATAGCTGAGAGAAAAGCTGCAGGTTCATGCATAAGTGAAAAGAATTTGTTGTTGATTAGTAATAATAACAAACCAAATAACTTTCTAACTGATGTGAAGTAAAAGTAGAAATCATGAAGGATTTGAATCTTGGTACTAGCTGTGTTTCTTTTGGGATATTTTGACAATAAATACAATTCAATTTGCAATGTATGCAAGAAATACAGTAATAGGACAGGCCTTGAAAACACAAAATTTCCAATATAAGCTGGTATGAAATGTAAGAATGGAGGAGCTTCAGCGCTTCCAATGCCCTCGACTCTCAAGTCATTTTTAGGATCAAGAAATTTATATAAAGCCATAAGAGAAACCCTTGGAAAGCATTAATAATCATATTCAAGTCTGAAGAAATATTCAAGTTTATGTTTTGTCCACAACATTTTTTTTTAAACTTTTAGTACGTTAAAGAAAAAACGACTGTCAGCGGTGGCCTTAGTATAGTATTTTAAGTTTTGGATCTGCTTTTGGTGATCTTGTTCATGAATTTGATAACTATTAAAGGCCACAAAAATGCCCATTGTTTTGGCATTAAGAAAATAGACCATGGTTCTCTAGGGCCTAGAGACGTATATAGAGTCTAAGCCATTTCAAATGACTTAAAAGTGAAGTATTACTGTTGGTCAGACAAGGGACACTTTATCATTTCTACCATTTATATTCTCCAATAATGAACTCCAACGAAGAAGTTATACCAAAAAAATAAATTCGGTGTAAGGAATATTTCTACATGAATCTGTTCACAAGATTACTCCGTGCAGCAGCAGGAGAACAACATTATGTATGCATAAATGTTTATTATGTTGAACAAGTATTTTCTGTTAATTTTATGTCATTTTATGTTAACTTGTGTTTCAGTATTATTCCATGTGCGCAATAAAATATTTCGCTCGAAGTAATAACTTTAGAGTAGTCATTTTTTTGTTAAAGTAGTTTAAGAAAACAAAGGCTCGTTCGATAGCTTACAAAGAAAAATCCCTTTCCACGAAGTTTCAGCCCTAGCTTCTTCTAACGTTGTCCGTAACCAACAAGAGAAGGATGAAGAACCCAAATCGACACAAAATCGAAAACCGACACCAAATCGAGCGCAAATCTAATGATTTGTAGACGCAACGACCTATAGGCAATTCGGGTGCCCCCGGGGACGCGAGTCCCCGTACCCACTCACGGGATCGTTTTAACTCGATCATGGGAGCGTGAAAAGTCGAAACACTCGAAAGCAAACGCGAACTTTTGGTGTGCAACGCTAATTCAACGAACAGAGATCCAAAAAAGATTACTCTACAGTTTGTGCAAACCGAATCGCGACTATTTATTTCGCAACGCTATACTTTAAAGAAGCTATATCGCTGATAGAAACTGCGATAATAATTGGAAGGAAGACTAACTTTGATCTCTGTTCAAAATCGACTAAATACAACGCGAGGTTTTCTAGCAACGCTAGAGCAAATCGCGGAAGTTCCCATCTTTGAGGGATCTTCTGATCGTTGGGGCGGCGAGGCCTGCCCATGCATGCAACTAACTACTTTTACACTCTATTTCTACAGACAAGTATAGTGACAAAGTAGTGACGTAATGACTCACTCGAAGATGCGAATATATTGCAATGACTGCCTCCTTAAGTAACAGTTTGTTAGGCATCTTTGGCATAAAGCCTCTTCTTTCCCTTCGGCCCCGTTCCGACAATTTGTTTCGCAACACTACTCGAAATGGCGGATGTGCCCATCCTACAGTTGATCGTTGCAGCTCGAGCATTGGAACCTGAAAAGTCGAAACACTCTAAAGCAAACGCGAACTTTTGCTGCGCAACGCTAATTCAACGAGCAGAGATTCAACAAAAATTACTCTACAGTTTCTGCAAAACGAATCGCGACTACTTGTTTCGCAACGCTATACTTTAAACAATCTATATCGTAATGTTAACTTTAATCTCTGTCCAAATTCGACTAATGCAACGCGTGGTTTTGTCGCAACGCTAGTGCAAATCGCGGACGTTCCCACCTCGGCTGATCGTTGGGGCGGCGAGGCCTGCCCATGCATGCAACTAACTACTTTTACACTTTACTACTACTGTATACTACTACTTCTACAGACGAATATAGTGACAAGGTAGTAATGAAATGACTCACTCAAAGATGCGAAGCCATTGCAATGATTGCCCTCTCTGAACCGATCAGCACGGTACTTACATCATGCCGGATACTGAAACTGGACCGGTTCAGAACCCGAGGTAAACGAAGACAGCATTGAAGAGACCATCCCCCCCCCCCCCGCGCTAGCTTAAAGTAGGCCAAGGAAGTTTTAAATAACCCTTGGACTACCCTAAGCTAGCTAAAGGTAGACCATGATAAAAAATGGTAGGCCATTGGTGGAGGACCCTTGGTCAAGCTTAAGCCAGCTGATGGTTGACAATGGTAGGCCAGGATAGCTCTGGAGGACCACTGGTGCAGGACCCTTGGTCAACCCGAAGCCGGCTGAAGGTAGGCCTCGGTAGCTCTGGGGTTCCACTGGTCATCTCCAAGGTAGGCAGGATAGGCCAGGGCAGTGATGGGAACTCTGTGGGTTCTGGACGAAAATACTACCACCACTCTGATGTACCGTCTTCCCCTACTTTACTTCTATCGCGCACGCGCTACACACAAGCGTACCCCTACTCTACACGGATAGTGTAGTAGCGCGTGCGCGGTAGAAGCAGAGTAGGGGAAGACGGTACGTCAGAGTGGTGGTAATATTTTCGCCCAGCGCCCACGGAGTTCCCGTTCCCATCACTGCTGAGCGCGCTCTGCGGGCTTAGGTAAGCAATGATGCGCAGCGCGCAGCGAAGTGCAACGCTCCCCACCCCAACTAATTTTGGTAGATCTCGATCGCCGTGATAATAATTATTGATAAACTTATTATTTCTGGTTGTATAATATTTATAACAATTCCTTTTGCCAATAATGTCGACAAGCATCCTCTTGACTATCTACCATCTTATTTTTAAGTAAAAATTGCTAATAGTACTCGAGATACAGAGTAACTTTTAACACATGAATATTACCAAACAATATTATATCAAGCAAATGTAATTAATAAATTTATTTTCTCTGGCTGTTTAATGTTTATAACAATTCCTTTTGCCAATTATGTCGACATGCACTCCCTCGACTATCCGACCATCTCATTTTTCAGTAAAAATATGTAATGGAACTCGAGATATTGAATATCTTCTAACACATGAATATTCGCGGAGAGTCGCAGTCGCTTTTACACGCGCTGTCCTTCTCTACGTTCGGCTCGGTCTTTGTAGCTCGAAAAATAGCTATCCGTAACGGATAAACGCATAGCTATCCCCCCGAGGTTTATGCGTTTATAGAGGATTTACTGTATTACTAAGCATAAATCAATCGAGAAAATGTAATTAATGAATTTATTATTTCTGTTTGTTTAACGATTAGAACCCGCCTGTCCAGACGGTGTCGAATGCTTTCTCCAGGTCTACCAGACAGGCGCCCACGCAGGAACCTCTACTCAGGGCTAGATTGACGTCGGATGTTAATTTATTGATAGTGTCTTCAAAAACCATATTGGTTTTCGGGGATTATATTATTAGTATCGCAGAAATCTAGAATCCTATCATTGATGACGGGAACGCTACACTCGAACCCATCGGCGATGTTGGAAATAGATTCGTAACATTTGGTTGTAATAGTTGTACCGATGTTTATCGGAAAAATTAGATTTTATCTTTCATTATTAGTAACAGAGATATCTACTTTGTTAATAATAATCGTAGCTAACAAAGTGGAAAATTGCAGATATTGTTGACGATGACAATACCACAGACGATACCCATAAGTAGGTTTTGATTGGTTTTGATCCCGACTAAAAGTTAGCTCCGATTCGGGCGTTAGAGAGTGTCAAAAGTGGAGACAAGAGCTGATCCAGGCTAGATTTAGACTAGGGAGCAGCAGTATACCGAGCACGGGAAAAATCCGGGCGTGAGCACCATAGCAGAGAGTACTGAGAGTGCTCACGCCCGGGGTTTGGCCATGCCAACTTTTTACTTTTAAGTCTAGACAAGAACCCAACTCCACTTTTTACCCCCTCTAACGACCGAATCGGCACTAACTTTGTTAGCCTGGACCAGAACCCAACTCCACTTTTTACCCCCTCTAACGACCGAATCGGAACTAACTTTTAGTCGGGATCAAAACCTACTTATGGGTATTGTCATCGTCAACAATATGTCCAATTTTTCACATTTTCAGCTACGGTTACTATTGACAAAATGGATATCTCTGTTACTAATAATGAAAGATAAAATCTAATTTTTCCGATGAACATTGGTACACCTATTATAACCAAATGTTACAAATCTATTTCCAACATCGCCGATGGGTTCGCGCGTAGCGTCCCTGACTACGGAACCGATGAAAACTTTCTTGACATGGTTGGAGACTATTGGGAGGGACAGATATTTTTTATTTCATGAATAAAATTTGTTTTCACCTTTTCTGGTTAGCACAACCATAGTATTTTTACTACATAATTTTAACAATATTTTTCAACTATTCTGAAATAGTTTTACGCGAAAATATTGTAGCTTACTCTTCATTAGATCCTTCTTTATGGGACTGCATCACATAATATTTCTTGTACATGTATACAATATTCAGATCCAATATTTTTTTCATATGAAAAAGTGTGGCTTAAAAAATATTTTTTCAATATTTGAAAAAGATATTTATTCAATATTTTTGTGCTACTAGGGATAATTTACGCTATTCGTGTATGGACTAAACAATGCTTAAAACTGAATTGAATATTTGAAATGTATATAAAAACAACATTAAAATTTGTTTTCTGATATTCTATGATTGAAATCTAAAACGTTTCATTTTACTTCGAATTTTCTGGCTTTGTCTTTGGAACGCTGTATCTCATCACAGAATTATCTGAAATGAGTAATATTTTGGATTTGGAAATTTCGAAGGGTTGTTCCTTTATAGAGAAACAAATTTTTTCAATATATTAAAGTTGAATAATTGAATTTTGGCCACGAAAACGTGGTCTGCCGACCACTGTGCGTCACGTCGTTGTGATGCCCAGCAGATCTAGCTGTGTCCTATATGCAAATATATTTTTATGGTACTCTACGCTTTCAGAGGTATCATAGAATTCTCCTTAAAATTCTATTGAATCATTCCGGGACGCCCCGAGTTTGCTACCAGGGCAGGCCAGCGAAAGGCACAGAGTCCAATTATTTAGGTAATTGGTTAAATTGTCCTTCTTCGGCAGACTTGGGAAAACTAATGTTCTTTACACCAGAGATAGTATTCATTGAGTTGTAAAACATTGTAACCTGCGAAATGGGACTGTAGCAGTGTCCCTATGACTACGACGATTTTGTTGGTCGCCAGCCTCGAGCACGCTGACCGAGCTCCAATCGGCATCGGCTCGTCGATGAGCCAATACTAATGCAATTCCAAATTCGTTGAATTCAACCTTGCAATAGAACGAGCGAATCCAAAATCATCTCCTGGTCCTGATGGGTTAGATTACCAAATGATCAAACAACTATCCACCAAATCCAGACTATACCTGCTGGATATCTTTAACGATATCTTCCAAAACAAACGCATACCTGAAGAATGGAACAGAACCCAGATCCTGCTCATAAAAAAGGCAGACAGCAACAGCTTTAGGCCTATTTCTTTGACTTCCTGTATGTGCAAAATCATGGAGAGAATGATCAATAACAGGCTGCTATGGTGGTGTGAATCTACCGGTCAAATACCAAATACCCAATCAGGATTTAGGAAAGGACGATCCGCCACAGATAACATCCTCAACCTCACTGCTCACATAAGGACAGGATTTGCTCGCAACCAAATTACAGCTGCTGCATTCTTGGATGTCAGTGCGGCTTAGGACAACGTGCAATGGAACATCCTAATGAACAAACTGGCGAAATTAGGTGTACCAATCAACACTCTAAGTTTCATATCAAATTGGTCCTACTGTCGATTCGCCAGCTCTCCAAGCTTCGAAGGAATAAGAGCAATCTATAAAGGACAACCACAAGGCGGAGTACTAAGCCCCCTGCTATACAACCTTTATGTGGCCAACATATTTAAAAGGGTTCCAAAGGAAGTCCACATTTCTCAGTATGCCGATGACATCGCCCTATTCTCAAGAAATTCTGCTCTATCGGTCGCCAAAAGCTCCATTGAAAAGGCTCTAAAAGAGGTAAATCGCAATCTAACAGAAATAGGCCTTGAACTCTCCTTAGAGAAAACCAACCTCATAGTATTCAACAATAGAAATCTGCCAAGTGGTTGTACCCTCTTTCGAGTAGGCCAGCTTTTGATTCCAGATTCTGATAGCACCAGGTTTCTGGGGGTTCACCTAGATCACAGGTTATCCTTCGGAACCCATATTATCTCACTTTACAAAAAATGTTCCTCCACACTCAACATAATCAAATTTCTAAGAGGCGTCTGGTGGGGAGCCCATCCTGACACTCTTATCCTCCTATATAAGGCTCTTATCAGATCTCGACTTGATTATGCAGCTCATGTCTACTTCCCAAGTAACCAAACGCTGATCACCAAGCTGGAATCAATTCAGGCTCGTGCCATCAAACTATCTCTTGGTCTTAGAATGTCCTCTCCAACAAATGTGGTTCTTGCAGAATCTGGAATCCCATATCTTGAAAACAGAGCTTTATACCTAGGAAAATCACACTTAACAAAAATCATATCCAATGCCAATCACATCTCCAATAAATACATCAAAGAACTCTCTGATACCATTGCCTCGCTCCCTAGTACTATAGCCAATGGGAAGGCCAAGCTCCTCATAAACTGCCTCATAGAAACTCAAAAAGTAAATGATATTTGTTATATCTCTGACAATTTCCCATGTATATCCCGATCCTATAACACCACAACTTTCCAAGCAGCATGTGACCTTGACATAGGTTACAGTCTACAAGCTTCCCTGGCTCCTAACATAGAATTTACTGATTTTATAAGAAACCATTATAGCAACCACCTATGCATTTTTACGGATGGGACCAAAGTGGAGGATGGACTATCCATAGGTGCAGCGGTTGTCTGTCCGGAGAAACAGATGTATATTCCCCTCAGTATAAATCTCTCAGCCTCAGTTTTCACAGCGGAATACGCAGCCATATCACAGGCCATTAACATCTTTCATGATAGCGATAAGCCATTAGTCATTTGCTCTGACTCCCTCAGTGCTATAATGAGCCTCGACAATCCCTGTATTAATACTAAAACAAACTTCCACATAGTAGACATTAAACAGAAGAGTATTGAGTTAGCCTCCTTACACCAAAACGACAAATTTGTAGTTTTTGTCTGGATTCCCTCCCATTGTGGGATCCGTGGAAATGAAATAGCCGACCAACTTGCTAAAGAAGCCACCCAAATAACCCACTCTCCTCTCCACAAGATTCCCTATACCGATTTCAGAGAGAGATATAAGGAAGAAATGTGGAAAGATTTCACGGAAAAACTAATATCCATATTTTATAGCAAAGGAACACTATACTGGCAGAAATTTTATAAATCCCAGAAAAAACCCTGGTACAGCGGATTAGACCTTTCCAGAGAATTAATAGTTAGATTTGGCAGGATGAGAACCAACCACGTCAACACGCGGGAATCACTTGCCAGGTTAAAAATAGTTCCAGACTCCACATGTGAGTGCTCTCACCTGATACAAAATATCGACCACCTTTTATGGGAGTGCCCCCTGCGCTCCGAAGGAAGACGGGAAATGAACCAAAAGCTACAAAGAACCTGCAACATCCTCCCGGGAGAGATTGACACTATCTTGAAAAACTTAAACATTAAAGCCCTTAATATTATTAGCCTTTTTTGTAACAACAACAAAATTTATGTGTAAATAGTAGTTATAAGTACATGTAACCACAAGACTGATGTCAGCACCACTGACACTCGATGTTCGAACCAAAAAACACTTCGTCTGTGATAACAATTTGTTACCTTAAGTCGGTGCAATAGCAATAGGAAAGCAATAAGATATAGCTATAATATTATTAGTAAATAATGTCATACCAAAGCGAAATGTAATTAGATATAGTTATAATAGTAATCGTAAACTATGTTATATCAAGACGAAATACTTTGTTAAACTATGTATGACTGCTTATGGCCCAGATCTGGCTTAAAGCTTATTTTTAATAAAAAAAAAATAATGTGTGGACATTTGGCAGTGCCATCTAGTCTAATTCCCTCATGCCTGAACTAAAACCCATATATATAGCTATACGATTCTATACACATACACATACTCATATACCTACTGTATAGTACGATATTTAAACTTAGAAGTAAACTTATAATATATTTTGTAACAATAGTTTATTTTGACAATATTTTATTGCAATGTAAGTATATAATAATACATACTAATACAAAATAATACATAATAATATAATATAATGATATAATAATGAATAATTATGACACTGTATTAATACATAATAGTAAAAATAATAATATATTCAGAGACGTTCGCTCGCACGCGGCTTCCCGTCCCCGCGGCCCCCGCAAGGCTCAAGCTACTCCATCCACCTGAGGATCACTGAGGATCTCGCAGGATTGGCGGTTTACGGTATAGCCAACCATGTTCAAAGATGCATTTAAATTATAGTGATTGGACCTAGCTCTATTAATCCATGTTATAAAATGCCTGGGGAGTTTCCTGTTGTGATACCAGGGTTTCTGACTGGTTTCATAGAAGTTATTAAAATACTGAAGTCCTTTTGTTGTTCCAGAGATAAGTCAATGTTTGTCCTGTTGATCTTGTATTATTTCTCGAATATGTTGAGAGATGTCTGTGTATGGAATATTATCTATATGGTAATTAATGTTTTCTTCTGAGTCCGTTGTAGGTTCCTTTGCTGCTTTGTCTGCCATTTCGTTGCCCCAAATACCACAATGACAAGGGATCCACAAGAGAATTTAAGGAATGGTCTTTTTAAAGAGAGCAGAAGACTAAGAGAGTCTGTACAAATGATGTACGATAGAGTAGTATTTTCGTTTGCTAGTGCTACTGCCTGTTCTACAGCTTCACATTCCGCAGTGAACACTGACGCTTCTTTAGGTAATGTGATTTTGAATGAGGAGCCTAGTTGTGGAGAAACGCATGCAGCACCCACCTTTGGGTTGTTCTGCATTTTGGATCCGTCTGTAAATATCCTAATATGGTTTGGGTAGGTTGCATGTACGTAGTCCTCGAATAAGTTATTATTTTCTACATTGTGCATGTTTGTGTCCATCCAGTTTGTGTCTATAGAGGGCTTCTCATTTTGTACTGCATAGTCTGTCGTTATGCTTGCTGAGTTGGAAGTAATGTGCATTACATCAATGAATGAGTACACATAGTCGTAGGCTCTGATAATGGGTCTGTCCAAATCTGTTGACGGATTTGCAAAATGACTTTGTAGTCTGTAGGCTGCTATGAGTTCTGTAAAAATGTTGAAGTAGGGGTGCGAGCTTTTAGAGATGATATTAAGTAGGTAATTCGAACTGAGTCTATTAATTCTGAAGATAAGAGGAGGTATTTCGGCTTCTGCTGTAATGACATTTGTAGGTGTGGATTTACGGTATCCCATTGCCAATCTTACTGCTGCATTTTGTATTCGCTCCAATTTTAGCCTGAGGGTTGTGGTGGTTGGATAATACCATATGCTGGCATATTCGATTTTTGATCTTATTAATCCTTTGTAAATGGTGAGTAGAGTCTGTGGATCACTACCCCACCATGTTCCTCTGAGAAATTTGATAACATTGATGAGATTATGACAAGTACTGACAATGTGTTCTGTGTGAGTATTGAAGCGTAGATTGGAGTCTATGTTGACGCCTAAGAATTTTGTGGAATTTTTTGAATGTATGTGTTCATTGCCTATTGTAATGAGTGTTGGCTTGGAGTTCCTTGGAGAGTTCCCAAATGATAGAAGCTCTGTTTTCGTCGTGGTTAGATCCAGTCCTAGAATGAAGAGGTTGTGGCGAATGATTCTAACTGCGTCTTCGAGAGTTTTCCTAGCTTTCTCGAAGTTGACATCTTGTGAGATAATTGCTATGTCGTCTGCATACATGGTGGTTGTGATATTTTCCGGTATGTTATCCATTATGTTTTTGGTGTATATATTGAACAATAGAGGACTGAGCACGCCTCCTTGAGGAACGCCTTTGTGGATTCTGAGGTTTTGGTGGTTCGTCTCCAAGTTGTCACTTCCAATGAAGAATGCAGATCTATCATACATCCACTGGGATATGAAGTGGAGGGTGTTACCGGTTATTCCTGCTGCAGAGAGAATTCTTAACATGATATTTCTCTGTACATTATCAAAAGCACCATTTATATCTAGAAAAGCAGCTAGGGTGTGTTTTTTGGTTCTATATCCAATGTCTGCTATGGTTACTAGAGTGCCTATGTTATCAGTGCATGATCTACCTTGTCTGTAACCAGCTTGAGAGTTTGGAAAAATGCAGTTGTGTTCACGCCACCATTGTACTCTGTTTTTAATGAGCCTTTCAAATAATTTGTTATACTTGGGAAGAAGTATAATGTTTGTAGTTTTCTACTCCATTGGTACACTGTAAGTTGCATATAGTTCGTTGAAAATGTTAAGGAGAATGAGCTGCATTTTCGCAGACAGATGTAATATCATGAGATAGTCCATACCGTCCGGGCCTGGTGTTGAGGTACGGTTGCTTTGCTCTATTGCCGCTAAGAATTCTGTGTAATTGAAATATTGGTCCAGAAATTTATTTGCAGGTGTGTCTTGTATGAAGTGGGGTTTCATTGGAACCCAAGGGGGACAGATTTTGGAAACTACAAGGTTTTCCTTTTCCATTGAGTTTGAATTAGTTTGGTTGGTGTTCGTAACATTAGCCCATCTAGTTTTAAATGACTTGACGGTGTTCCAAAGTAGAGTTGGATTTGTTCTGCTATTGAGGCTGCTTGCAAATTCTCTAAAGTTTTGTTTTTTTTTAATTTCAGTATTTTTCTTGTAATGGCCGTTTGTTTTTTGTAACTGATCCAGTCAGTCAAAGCGAGTGTGTGTGTCCATTTCTTGAGACAGGCTTTTCTTTTTCTGACTTCTCTGCTGCAATCCTCATCCCACCAGTAAGTAGCATTTCTAGTTCCGGTAACCTTTGTTTTAGTTGGAGTAGATTTACGAACAGTTTCAATGATGAGATTTGTAAAAAAGGTGTATTTATCTGCTGGTGATTTGTTATTAAATTCTTCTTGGAGGAAGACGTTGAAATGAGAATCGAGAACCATTTGGTACCTATTCCAATCTGTATTTTTGGAGGAGATTTTATTGGACTTCTTGGTGGAAATGGTGGTTTTTGAGTTGAAATGGCAAATAATTGGATAGTGATCTGAGCCATAGGTATCTTCTAGTTGTGTAGTTTGGAATAGGTGCAGTAGGTTGACATTTGAAATATAGAGATCTAGGTTATTGCCAGAATGCTGAGTATTTCCTATATAGGAGTGGGTATTCTGATTTAGAACTGTAAGATCATAATCTTCTAAGATGTTAAATAGTCTTTCACCAGCTGGATCACTTTTGCCACAGTTCCACATAGGATGTAGCGCATTAAAGTCTCCTGCTAATATAAAGTTGCCAAGATTATTGAGCTGACTGACAAAGTTTTCCCATTCGTCTTGCTTAAATGGATTTCCTGGAGGTCTATATCCGATTACTATATGTAGGTTATGTTGGTTATTTAGGATCCTTATGCAAAGAGCGTCTGTGTGTTTATCATTACAGATAAGATTCAGGGTTTGATGTGGAATAGACTTGTGAAGAAGTATGGCTACTCCTCCTCCTTTCCTGTGTCCATCTCGGTCTTTCCTAATTGTAATATAGTTCTTAATGTGTAGCGAGTGTATGTTTTTGAGCCATGTTTCGGATAGCAGTATTACATCGTAGTTATGACTAATTCTATTTAGTTCTTCCTTTTTGTTAATTGCACTTCGACAGTTCCACATAAGCAATCTAAGTTTGTTCATGTTTTGGTTTTATTGGCTTTTTTGTATTGTTTTAAATTAGGTTGGGAGGTATTAGTCTTTGGAGACTTGAGGTCTAACAGCTTGTTCTTGAGAAAATCTGCGCTGATGTTGGCATGTTGAAGTACTGAAACTTTAGTTAAACCTTTTTGTGTGGGCTTTTGAGTGTTATGTCCTGTCTCATGGTCTGATACTGATGGAGAAACCTCAGAGGTACTGTTTTCTTCTCTCGTCTTAGAAATATCTATTGTCGCCTTTTGATTTATTTTTTCAGATATATGTTTGGAAGTGTTCCAAGCATTTGAGGCTGGTAAAGGTTTCATATGACCACCTATGTTTTTCAACGCTAATTGTTTATGCATAGAGGTTTGTGGTAAATTTGGATGAGTTTTAGTGGTAAGAATGCTATGTTGTTGTATATTGTGTGTAAGAGCAGTTGATGAACCAGTTACTCTGGTCCTAGCTTCAAAAAATGATTTATTTTCGTATGCCATAATTTCTCTGATTTTCTTATTGGTGCAATATTCTGGGCAGTCCTTGGAAAAAGTCTTATGCTCTTGTTTGCAGTGTAAACACTCCCTCTTGTTACTCTGGCAGATATGATTTAAGTCCTCTTTGAGCCCACAATTTTCGCAAACTTTTGCGCTTTTGCAAAACTTTGTTGAATGCCCGTACCTGTAGCAGTTGAAACATATTCTGACAGGTTCCACATAAACTCCAACCGGTATATTGAGTAATCCAAAAATCTTGATGTAGTCTGGCAAGGTGTTACCCTCGAAAGTAACCAAGAGAGTTTCACTTGGTATCCACTCCCAGCTATTTGAGATATCGTTATAGGCTTTTTTATTTTGTCTCTTAGCAAATTTGATTTTTGTAGGCGTAACTGTTTGATTAATGAATTCATCTATACTTAGGTCTAGAGGCCTTATGACTCCAGCTTTTTGGGTTTTATAATTTGGAATGAAGCATCTGATATTTGAGTTTTTCCATGTATCGGAGAGGATAAATTTGTTTGCCAGGTCTTTGTTTGGGAAATTAATTTCGGCTTTACCAAAGCCTCTTGGCTTTAAGTCTATTGCTCCAGTGTTGAGTTTGCTTAATTGTCTTGCGATATACATTAAATTTTGTTTGTTTGATTTGAATAGGTTTTCTTGATTTATGACCACATCCACAGATGCAGTTCCAGTGTGTATGTCCGAATAGTAAATTGTTTCCCATTTTGTATTGTCTAGTGTTACCTTTTTTGAGGCCGTTTCATTTTTGAAAAAGGAAAGGCTTTTCCTTTTAAGATTAAATTGCGATTCGTCTAATTCTCCCTTATCCGATTTGGTGGGTCCATATTGTTTGTTTGACTCCATAATTATGTACGCGTCGGTCCCTAACCCCAAGGGGTTGGGGGTTACCGAATCATTGTAAGCAAAAACGCGATCCACTTCCCCTAGTTTTTAGATCTTATATTAAAACAATAACTATTGGAAATATTCCGCCTTGAAAAACTAAAAAAGTAATTTGAAGACTGCTTAAAAACTAAAAGAAAGCACCATGTAAAAAAATACTCCTAAATACTTAGCCGAAGGGGTATCCAATCACGTGATGTGCTGTGATGGAATGAAATAGTGGTCTAATTCCCTCTGAAGGGAACTAAAATTCTAGAGTGTCCAAGGTCATACATATGAGTTTTCTCCCCCTGTACCGAGTACAGAGTGGTGACGCTGTGTCAATGAGTGGCGCTGCATACATAATGACGTACTGCGCTTGCGCCGCACACACCAATGAAAATTAGGCGTAAATCTACCTCGTCTCCACGGACTTGAAGGACTGTGCCACAGCCGACTCTAGTACTAGCCGTGCTGAACAACTTGGCAACACTGTCGAAGTGGCGATTGAGAGTCCGATTTTCAATAATGGGAGTCTTGGACTTCGGATTATAATTAACGCTTTTTTCATTGAAAATAATGTTAAAATGCACGATTCTTTATTAATTATGTATAAGCAATCTTTAAATATTATAACTATGGTAAGTAGAAGTGATATTAAAGTACAGGGTGGCCCACATAACTCTGAACAGCTCAATATCTCGAAAACTATGCCATCGATTTTAAAGTTCTTAGTCTTAAATTGCATGGAACTGAAGGGCCTTTCTGAATACATAAACGTGAAGTGGCCTGCCTTCCCCTTTAACGGGGGAGGGGAGGTACCTTTGTAATTTTAAATGGAACCCCCTATAAAATGTTACATATTTAGATTCTACCGGAAAAAAACAAGTCAATTTTATCTGAAACATTTTTTTGTCAGATACTTCCATGATGAGATATAACAGTTTGAAGTTTCGAGTTGTAGGTACTTGGAGCTCTCGGAAATAGCGTTATGGAATTATACGCGTTTGAGTCCATTGCTTATTCATGAAGAAACACAAACAATAATATTTACAATTCTTGAGTTTGACTCCCTTATCTATGAAAACGTTTTCAGTTTAGAGCTGTTATTCAAGCAGCAACATTGCGATTATGGCTACTTTTGACACAGAAGTGAATATGTTATTAACGTTAGGTGAATGCCAAAAAAATTATCGGCGTGCAGCAGTGATGTTTTTTGAACGTTATGGGATCAAAAAATGTCATGCAACATTTCATAATTTAGAAAAGCTGCTTCGCGAGCACGGTGAATTGTGTAAAAAAAACTCGCAATAAACCTAAAGCTGTCACTAATGAAAATAATAGTGCCAGTATTCTTGCTGCAATTACATTAAATCCTCATATTAGTCAACGTACACTTGCACAAACATCACATATTAGTCGTTCATCGATTCAACGAATTTTGAAACGGCAAAAGTATCATCCATATCACATGGTTTTATCATAAGAGCTTTCGATAGCAGATTACGATCACCGCGTAAGATTTTGTGAGTGGCTGCAGGGTGTTGTGGAAAACGACTTTTTGTGCAAAATACTTTTTTCCGATGAGGCCACTTTTATGAATTCAAGGGAATGTAAATAGACATAATCTGCATTATTGGGCCGTGGAAAACCCAAATTGGATGCGATGTGTTCCCTTTCAACATCGATGGTCTTTAAATGTTTGGTGTGGCCTAATAGGAGATTTTGTGATTGGACCTTATTTTTTTCAAGAAACTGTAACATCTGCAAGTTATTGTGATTTATTAAAAAATCATTTGCCTGCGCTTTTGGAAGATGTGCCACTGCACGTTAGAAGAGAAATGTGGTTCCAACAAGACGGCGCTCCTCCACAATCATCACCAGGCAATTTTTGAACGAAAAATTTAGGAACAAATGGATAGGTCGTGGGGGACCTCGTCAATGGCCTCCTCGATCCCCCGATCTAACACCACTAGATTTTTTCTTATGGGGATATGTAAAGGACAAAGTTATGTTTGAACCACCGACGACAAAAGAGGATATGAAACAAAGAATACGTGACGCTTGCGCTTCATTGACTTCCAAAATGTTAAAAAATGTTAGAATAACTTTCATGTTTCGAGTAAATAAATGTTTACAAGCCCGTGGTGGACATTTTGAACATTTAATTTAAAGTACATTTTATTTCTTCACGAATAAGCAAAGGACTCAAGCGCGTATAATTCCATAACGCTATTTCCGAGCGCTTCAAGTACCTACAACTCGAAATTTCAAACTGTTATATCTCATCATGGAAGTATCTGACAAAAAAATGTTTCAGACAAAATTGACTTGTTTTTTCCTGTAGAATCTAAATATGTAACATTTTATAGGGGGTTCCATTTAAAATTACAAAGGTACCTCCCCTCCCCCGTTAAAGGGGAAGGGAGGTCACTTCACGTTTATGTAGTCAGAAAGGCCCTTCAGTTCCATGCAATTTAAGACTAAGAACTTTAAAATCGATGGCACAGTTTTCAAGATATTGAGCTGTTCAGAGTTATGTGGGCCACCCTGTATTCTAATATTTATAAATGTGGTATACATTTTGTGGACTCTCGGAAGAGTTTGGTGTTGTGGTACATAAAAGTTGAAATATTTTGCAGTGGTTTCAAAAAAATACACGTATGAAGCAAAAAGAAATCATCTTTGGAATATTATGCAACATTTGAAAATGAATAAAGTGATATATAAGTTAATAGAAACCTGAAATAGACCAATTATTGGAACCGAGTCAAAAAGGTTAGGTGAACACGTCGGAAAGAGGTTAGACAATGAATTTCTGAAGGGAAGAGTTGTGCAGGTAATTATAAAATCGTCTTAATAAATAATATTTTAATTGTTGTAAATTTCCTCACCACCCTAGGGGTATTACTATGGCGCGTTACCTTTTTTTTATCATAATGGTTGGTTCGCCATTAGCCATATCATCCCATTTAGGAAAACAAAATTAATTTTTTAAAATAAAGCATGAAAAAAGCATTGCTTAAAATTCACATGTGTATTCTCAATAAAAAAAATACATTATATATATATTAGTAAAAATACATTATATATATACATTATATATACAAAAAAAAAAAATATATATATATATATATATGTAAAATGTACTGTTTTTTTTATTTCAAAGTACATATATATATATATATATATATATATATATATATATATGTGTGCGTATATATATATATATATATATATATATATATATATATATATATATATATATGTGTGTGTGTGTATATATATATATATATATATATATATATATATATATATGTGTGTGTGTATATATATATATATATATATATATATATATATATATATATATATGTACTTTGAAATAAAAAAAACAGTACATTTTACATATATATATATATGTACTTTGAAATAAAAAAAACAGTACATTTTATAATACATAACAATAAATAAAATAATCTTGACTAATAATTAAAATAAAACAACAGGAACATAACTATGTTCAGTTTAAGACAAAAAATATAATAGATAATTTGTGTTTTGTTTCGGCGCACAGGTTCGATCAGTGTTACAAAAAAGCAAATTTACAGATTAGAAACCTCTTTTGAAACTCAACGTTTCGACCCTGATGTGGATCTTTTTCAATGAGTTGAATGTCAATTTTTCAGTACCATAACATTTGGTTAGGTACAATTGGATTGTGTATTGTGTGGAAAACAATTTAAATAACATTTGAATTTACCGCCTATTATCGACCCAGAATCCATGAATCACTTGGTTCTAATTGGCTCATTTTGAATGTGTCGTTCCTATGCACGTTCTGTTTACATTACAACCTTCAAAAGTTCCAGTTCAGTTTCTGCCGGCATGTAGGCAGTTTCTTGCTCAATTAAATTTCACGTATAATTTTTCTGTTATAGCAAACGCAATTAAATCCCAGCTCTTGAGAAAGACCCACATCAGAGTCGAAACGTTGAGTTTCAAAAGAGGTTTCTAATCTGCAAATTTGCTTTTTTGTGACACTAATCGAACCTGTGCGCCGAAACAGAACACAAATTATCAAAATTTTCAATCGATGAACACATTCAAAATATAATAGATATTTTTACAAATCGAAAAAATAAATCTTTCATATAAACAGAAGAATGAAATATTAAAATTTGTAACAAAAATAAATAATCTTTAATAATATTATTAATAAAAACCAAATGGTCAAATAAAAAACTCTGTTAATATAATAAAACATTTTGGAAAGAATATGGAAAAAAAGTTAAATAGAAAATTTAATTTGTACTGAATGTTTTTAGTTTACGTTGTGGTAACGGCTGTGGTACTGATTACGTCAAAATGATTACGTCAAAACTATAAACAATAGTTAATTAGAAATGCATGCAGATATTGTTCATAAAAATCGTAAACTAAAAACATTCAGTACAAATTAAATTTTCTATTTAACTTTTTTTCCATATTCTTTCCAAAATGTTTTATTATATTAACAGAGTTTTTTATTTGACCATTTGGTTTTTATTATTAATATTATTAAAGATTATTTATTTTTGTTACAAATTTTAATATTTCATTCTTCTGTTTATATGAAAGATTTATTTTTTCGATTTGTAAAAATATCTATTATATTTTGAATGTGTTCATCGATTGAAAATTTTGATAATTTGTGTTCTGTTTCGGCGCACAGGTTCGATTAGTGTCACAAAAAAGCAAATTTGCAGATTAGAAACCTCTTTTGAAACTCAACGTTTCGACTCTGATGTGGGTCTTTCTCAAGAGCTGGGATTTAATTGCGTTTGCTATAACAGAAAAATTATACGTGAAATTTAATTGAGCAAGAAACTGCCTACATGCCGGCAGAAACTGAACTGGAACTTTTGAAGGTTGTAATGTAAACAGAACGTGCATAGGAACGACACATTCAAAATGAGCCAATTAGAACCAAGTGATTCATGGATTCTGGGTCGATAATAGGCGGTAAATTCAAATGTTATTTAAATTGTTTTCCACACAATACACAATCCAATTGTACCTAACCAAATGTTATGGTACTGAAAAATTGACATTCAACTCATTGAAAAAGACCCACATCAGGGTCGAAACGTTGAGTTTCAAAAGAGGTTTCTAATCTGTAAATTTGCTTTTTTGTAACACTGATCGAACCTGTGCGCCGAAACAGAACACAAATTATCTATTATATTTTTTGTCTTAAACTGAACATAGTTATGTTCCTGTTGTTTTATTTTAATTATTATATTAAATAAAATTTACTGTTTTTTTTATTTCAAAGTACATATATATATATATGTATTTTTTTTATTGAGAATACACATGTGAATTTTAAGCAATGCTTTTTTCATGCTTTATTTTAAAAAATTAATTTTGTTTTCCTAAATGGGATGATATGGCTAATGGCGAACCACCCATTATGATAAAAAAAGGTAACACGCCATAGTAATACCCCTAGGGTGGTGAGGAAATTTACAACAAATAAAATATTATTTATTAAGACGATTTTATAATTACCTGCACAACTCTTCCCTTCAGAAATTGATTGTCTAACCTTTTTCCGACGTGTTCGCCTAACCTCTTTGACTCGGTTCCAATAATTGGTCTATTTCAGGTTTCTATTAACTTATATATCACTTTATTCATTTTCAAATGTTGCATAATATTCCAAAGATGATTTCTTTTTGCTTCATACGTGTATTTTTTTGAAACCACTGCAAAATATTTCAACTTTTATGTACCACAACACCGAACTTTTCCAAAGAGTCCACAAAATGTATACCACATTTATAAATATTAGAATACTTTAATATCACTTCTACTTACCATAGTTATAATATTTAAAGATTGCTTATACATAAATAATAAAGAATCGTGCATTTTAACATTATTTTCAATGAAAAAAGCGTTAATTATAATCCGAAGTCCAAGACTCCCATTATTGAAAATCGGACTCTCAATCGCCACTTCGACAGTGTTGCCAAGTTGTTTAGCACGGCTAGTACTAGAGTCGGCTGTGCTAGTACTAGAGTCGGCTGTGACTGTGCATAAGTCTGCGGGGTGTTCCAAAAGACGGAAGGGGGATCAACTTGTCGGCCATCTTGGTAGGCCAAATCGGTGGTGAGCTCTATAGGCAACTGTAAATACTAATGTAACCCACGCTACGGACCCACGCTCGGCCACTGATCACTCTGTACCAAGTGGTACCAAGCGTCACATAACCTTTCCAAGCGTCTGTGAGCATCAGTGAGCATGAGTTCATCCCATCTCTAATCACGTTTGCAATAAAATTGATTTGGAAAGACGCCGCGCGATTGTTTGAATCGTAACTGATCGTAACGTAGAAATAGAAAATTTCTAAGCGCACCTTTATACGATTTCGATTGACAGTACGCCTGATAATTTGATAAGTTGAAAATAGAAATTCTAAATTTAACATTGAATTTGCACTAAAAACTACGAAGTATACAATGCCGTAAACAATTACGAAGTTCAACGGTGCACACTATATGTGTGCGTGTTGGTTTATGCTACTCGCGAATTAACAATTTATCATACAATACTTACACAAAACGATAATGTTAAATTATGTAACACGTACGATAGCATATATATTATAACGCCAGGGTAAATATGCTGGTAAACACCATAGCACATTACGGTGAGTTTTCTGATTTATGATGGATGTGAATTGAACCGAGTGTCAGGTTAGATGGATCATAACGGTCAAAAATTCGTCGATTTTCGGACTGATTGCGGCTAGATAAATATGTTTTTTTGAAAAATTTTTCAGAATAATGAGCAGTAAGGCAAACGCTGCATGCAAAACTGTCGCCACTAGGTCCGACAAAAGTATCGCTGAGAGCAAGCAACTTTCGGTAACGCATATTTTGGATATACGGTCGTATGTATTGGGTTGTTGCATATGAAATTTCCGATTTTAGAATGCAAGTGTTATAAAGCCTTTCGATCAAGAAATACTATTACTTATAGTCTACAGGTTTATTATAGATTACTTTGAGTTATAAAGCTGATCCTTAAAATCCTATCTTCAATCTTAGTTTATATGTTTAATTTGACTTGTCAATCAAGGTGGATGGCCATAGCATTATGTGAATTTTGGTAAAAATGTGATGATTAATCAATGTACTATTCGATGATGGTAAAAGAAACTACAAAATGGAGATGACAATGTTGAAAATACAAAACATGAATGTCCAAAACATTAAATTTCTACCATAATACAACCAAGAACCTTGCAATTTGTTGACGGAATACGTTGATTACAATGGTGCTTACTTTTATCGATAAATCTATTTAGATAAAAGTTGCATTTGTGTAACGTTACTGTTCAAAATCGGACATTTCATATACAACAACCTAATAAAAGTGAATATTCTATAAATATTAATTATGTTCATGTGTTTGTAGCCCACATCCAAGGTGCCTTCAGACAGTTTGGTTGAGTGCGATAATTGTAATACTTTGATTGAAGTCACTGTGAAAACAAAGGGACGTAAACGTACATCTACAATGGTCAGCAGCAGTCCGACTAGTTACAAGTGTGTAGAGGAAAAAAGGAAACCTGGCACTAGCGGTGATTCTCATTCAAGCTGGGGTAGGGTTCTAAGGGAGCAGAATCGAGCAACCGTGAAACAGACCCTGCAACATGTTGCAGTAAGAGCACTGGTTCCAAGACCGACGAAGAACAGATCCGATGCTAAAGACACCAAGAAGCTGTTTGGAAGTAATCAAAGGCACGATGTTAGTGTTCACACTTTTTCATGTATTTAAATTACAGAAATCATTGGATGATTAATTTATCCGTTTCACGCAGCATAAACATTTGGACGAGATCCCTGTTAAACAATCACTTTCACAAAAGAAACTGGAAGAGCAGCCGAAAGGCATACCGTGTATTTCACATCCGTCGACTACATCATTGCCAAGCTCTGCCAAATCTGTTTTAGTCGTTGATAGAGGCGTACAATGCAGCGGAATATTTGATTCTACCAACGACAGATATGGTGCGTTCAATCCAGTCCGTACCTTAGGGTTCTTAATGAAGGAATTAGAGGACTTGGTAAAAGATGACAAAGCCAGTAAGATTTTAACTGATATGGAGGGAGTATTGCTTAGACTATCCGCAGACTCTGGGAAGTCATTTACCATGGTGTGTTTATGGAAGTTAACTGAAAAATTGTACTCGTTTACTATATATTCAAAACAATATTAACTTGTAGGATGCAGAAGCTATAGCGCTCCGTTTGAAATTGGAAGCGACCACGCTTCAATTGGAAAAGACAACCAGAGAAATGAATACCATGTGCGAAACGTGGCGAGAAGAGCGTGACTCTTTAGAACGGTATATTCGAAAAATGTCTAGTGTCCACTCGTTTTATCATTGAACATAAAATTTGAGAAATATCTTATTTTGAATAGGCAAGTTATGAATCAAAATGCACGATTAAATGAAGCTCGAAAAAAGCAGTTAAATGCAGAAGAGACTACTGAAGCATTGAGGAATGATCTGGAGGAGGCGATAAAGATAGCACAGTCTAGGGAGATGACAGTAACCGAATTACAAGAAGGGATGAGGAACCAAGAATTTTCACAAAAGGTAATAGCGGATTTGAGAACGAGCCTTGCCGAACAATCGGAGCTTGCGAGGCAGAGGCACTTGGAGGTGCAATATTTGACCCTTGAAAAGGACAAGCTGTCGGTGTTGTGTTCGTACAAGGATTCACTGCTAGCCGAACTGAGGAATGCGATTAAGTTAGTTGAACTCTATTAGAGCTGCAAGCTACAATGTGTAGTTTCGAGTGAAAAATAATCTTTAAACATTTTTAGGGAGTTGCAAAGTCATATTGCGGATCAGGTGAGCAACTTAAATATATACGTTCAAGAAGAAAGCACCAATTCTCAAATGTCATTGGTACGTGGAGGTCTCGCGTGTTCCTCGCCAACGTCTTCATTTTCCCAAGAGTCAAACATGCCTACTTCTTGGCACGACATTTCCGACGTGTCTTTGTCCACAGTGGATCATTCACCATCCAAGAATATGAATTACCGGAAATTCATGCGAAAATCAGAGAAGATCGCTGCCTCGGAGAGTCATATAGGGAATTTAGAAAGAAAGCGGACGAAGGCCAACAAGGAATATCAGGCTAAGGATTCTGCTAATTTGGAGTTTATTAGCTTACCTTGCGGGGAATCCTCGCTCACATTGTTGCCCTCTTATAAGGATCTTGGTTGTACGGAAAATAGTCAATCAGGTACAATAATCGGTCAAGCTGCTCTAGGAGAAAAGAGATAAAACTGAGAAGGTCGCCTTCATTTTCGCGCATTTCAATAAGGTATCATAATGTAAATATTTTTTCAGCTAACAAAGGAAAAGAGGACTCGACATTGGTTCAGAGAAGGAGCGAGAACTTGCGGAGTTTGAAGAACCTTAGCTCGCCTCCGGAGAAGCTTTCCGAGATGAAATCACGAGCAGAAGATATACCGAAAGCTCAAAAGTCTTTGGAACTGCAGAGAAAGCAAAGTCTCGTGAAGAAGTCCAGCTTGACTGACACTTCCAGTCTATTGAAAAGTAATTTAGCTAATAATCTAATTGGTTCCAGTATATCGGAAGTGTTTAATAACATATTTCATGACATCAGAGTGCAAAGCAGGATGCCGGTGAAAATTCCAAGTCCTCCAAGAAATTTTCCCCATCCTGATTGGAGCGATAGCACCTTACCAAGTATAAGTACTGCTTCCGAACTGAATGTGATACCATCGAACGACACGTAAATTCGCGTCCCAATGTTTTCGTTCCAGGACAATGTTGATAATTGTCCTCATTAAATTATTATTTAGCTACAGAAACGCATTTGTCGGGAAACATAAAAATCGAGTGATATTTTCTGATCTCAATGATTTAACAATATAATTTTAAGTAATAATATACAGAAGACATATATGTACACAGTATAAATTGTATCAATGTTTTTTTTGGCTTAAAATGTATTTCTCTATTTAATATATCTGCCGTTTGATTTTTTTTTGTAAATGTGACTGAAGTTTGTACACAAGAACATATATAATTTAAAAAAATATCGTTTATAAATGTACGGAGTGTGTAATTGTTGACAACGGAATGGACCTATTAAACATTAATACCAAAGTACGTACACGGAAATGTATTGTATATAATATATAAATCTACATATCGGTGGATTTTTGTTGGCATAAATCAGGAAATCTCAGCGAGAGTGTGCGAACAATTGAATTCGACAATATAGCGAAATAAAGGTGGAATACATTTGATGTGTGTCCTTTTTTTTAATAAACAATATACATACTCATTGATTCGGCTACCTTCACATTAAGAAATAGCAAGGATACAATATAAATATGACATGAAAAACCAGGTGTATATATATATATTTTTTATCACATATGTATATATACAAGTAAAGTATAATACTTATATTTTGTAAGTCTTAATAGGATTAAAAGGGAACATTTTAGTACACGTAAAACATTCATCAATTTTGCATAAAGACGTCTTGAAATACATATACATGTTTCCCAGTAAGCGTGTACGATCGTGTACTCTTATTCTTTTTCTCTCCCTGCGCAAAAATTCGATCCTCCATGATTATTTTATTTTTCTGTTTCCAGCGACCGAGAAACTGTTCATCCGCTAATAACTATCGTAATACGAACACAGTCCTAGCATTCGATGCGCGATTAAAATAAGTAGTGTCAACTTCGAGACGAAAAAGACTGTCTTCGCATTGAAATGACTTCGATGAAAATTGCGATAAAACTTGAAGTATTAAAAACCCTTTATTTAAATTACGCGTCCTATTTCACGGGGGAACCTTCCTCGACCGATATCGAACGTGTTTCCGTTTGTTCTCGACGCGATCGCGTGGGTTTACAGCCGTGAAAAATATGAATTTCGACCCGTAGAATTTTGATTTTTGCGCCATTGCCCGCGTTCGTGCGCCACGTGACCGCAAAATCCGTGAAACCTTTCAGAGAATCGATTGCGCCCTCGAAGAAAATTCCCCCGATAATATATTCTCGCGCGATATATCGAAAGATTAAAGTTCCCTTGATCGGAGATACGTATACTTTCACGTACAGGTCTGTACGGTTTTCCTTACGACATAACTCGTGGCTGTCTTAAAAACATAAACTATCATTTGATTTGTTAATGCTCGTCGATGGTCTCCTTAATTAATTTTAGAAAACGTTCTTCCATTTCCTCTTTTTTTTCCCCATTTTCCACGGAATCATAATACAAAAGTCTTTGGTTACTCTCTACGAACAAGTTAGAATTCGAAGATCGATTATACAAGGTGTTTCAAAAATATTAAACCTCCTTGCAAGGTGTGATTCTTGAAGTCATTCGAAGTAGCTTTTTCCTTATCAAAAATGCTTTTTGCGGATTTGTTAAGAAGTTATTAACGAAAGAAAATCGGACCAATCAGAGCGCGGCTACAGCGAACGAAGACTAAATTTCGGCATACGGTGCCTCTGATTGATTCGTGTTTTTCTTTGAAATTCACGAAGAACATTATCGCAAAGGAAAAAGTTACTTCTAATGGCCTCAAGAATCACCCCTTTCAAGGAATTATAACATTTTGGAACATCCTGTATAGCAACGGTAATTATCGAATGGAGTCGCGCACGCGCGCGCGCAGAAAATCAGATAGATCGATGCCTATCGAATGTTTTGTGTTAATTGTAAGACAGAAGTTGTACAAAGGGGTAAAGAACGTAAGTTTTGTGGCGCTGCCGTGGCGCGAACATTTTTTTTCGTCGACGTACATAAATACTCGCGTTCGTATATATCTCATTATTTGTCGTATGAAATTACCACTGTCTCGGCAATAATCTACGATACACCGCGGATCACAAAATTCTTTCGTTAATTTACGTATCGTTATCGTAATGGCTCTGAGGTATTACGTACATTCATGGTTTTAAGAAACTCACGCAACTATTCGTACGTCATTCGAATCCGTCCCCGGGGGATAATAATAATCATCATCATCATCTAAACTTACCCGACAGATAGAAACGGAAATTTCTTTTTTTCTCCGGTGTAATTTACTGTTCATGATCCCCGTAACGGATCTTGGATTTCGATGACCAACATCGACCGCCAATTAAACAACTGCCATTTTCTTTTTTAAATCTAGATCCCGAACTGCGATTGGCGTTTCTCTAATTGGTCGCCGTTGCTGTTACACAGGTGGTTGTCATACGTGCTGTTCGAGTTCTATACACCAACGTAAAGGTATGCGAACTGTCATTTTCAAACGTAAAGAGTTGGGAACACGTTTGGTTCAAAATCGACACCCACGAATGGTGAACTTTTTTAACTATCGTTCCGATACTTAGATCATCTTGCATCCTATTTTATTTACTCTTTCGTGGATGTATTTTTATACTCTTGGAGACAGATTAATCTTTCCATTAAATACAATACTCAAGTCAGTCGTTCACAGAAAGTTTACAATTTGAAAATCGGATCCAGGTTATGGAACATAGTAAGGTGCGTCGGTTGTGTAAGCGTTCGATTGTTGCTGCATTTTTTTTTTAAACGGACACAGTTAACCAAACATAGTAAAGTGCGTCTATAACGTAAGTGGTCGAAATTGTTTTTCATAAAGTGTAACTGTGTAAAGAAGTTTATTCATTTTCTATGAAAG
Organism: Sphecodes monilicornis; assembly: GCA_913789915.3. Taxonomy (NCBI): domain Eukaryota; kingdom Metazoa; phylum Arthropoda; class Insecta; order Hymenoptera; family Halictidae; genus Sphecodes; species Sphecodes monilicornis. The sequence continues at coordinate 12,068,269 of OU565286.1, read as the reverse complement.
TGTGCTTACTATTTGAATAATTGTAAAGAGAACGTTAAGTTGACTATCGCGCGTTTTCAGGCGCGCAGTTTGAATTTGAAAATGTGGTTCCAGATTCGCTAAACCTATCGAGCATTCAAAATGGTTGCTATTTTAGAAAAATGAGCAGATCTAATTTATCTTGTACATTTTAATCACAAAATGTCTCCGACTAATTAAATTTAATAATTCTTCTTTAAACTATTCTTATGATCGAAACAATTGTAAAGAAATCGACGTGAAACCAGCAAGGTAGATCAAACTATCAACACCGTAGGCTATTGTGTACTTTTGCGCGCGCGATTTGAATACTGAAAAATGTCGTTGTACGGGCAGCAATAAATTGCGCGATTGTTTTTCGCGAATTCGGAGTGACGAAGGGCCAGGTAGAACGGTGTTTCGCCATTATTTACGAGTGCCGACGGGAACCAACCATGTAAGTGAAGGGTACAATAAATAACAGTCTGAAAACGGTTAGAATTTTGACTGTTCGAGACAGCACGTTGAGAACATTCCTGCGTTTTTTTTGTTACGTCTATAAGTATACTCGTGTGTCGCGCGTGTGTGATGTGTGTACGCGTGTGTATATTTATATACAGCTATCTTAAATACATATGTACAATGTTTCCTTACGAAGTAAACGGATCAGTATTCGAGACTCGTGTTCTTCTTTTTTCTTTTTGGTACCGATCGGTGTTTCACGTTTCTTTTGATTCTCATCAATGAATTCGATCACGCGAAAGAAATAATCGTACGACAGACGGGAGCGCAGTGACACATTGTAGCATCCGGACAGACTTATGAGTCGCGATACACTTCGCTTTTGACTATTTCTCCGCCATCTTGGCCGTTCGAAATCGTTTGATTTTTTTCTAGGGGCGTGCGGGTACATGAGCGTCGGGCCGTGTCGGAATCCCGAAAGTTTACGATGTTTGGGTGCCCGAAAAGTTCAAATGTAAAATTAGAAGATAATGGAAAAACGTTATACTCGTGTGATTACAAGTTTTTGGGATCCTCGAACTTTATAAACTTTCGGGAACCGGAACCCAAAATTTTAGTTACCCGCGCACCCCTAATGTTTTCATCTTTCTCCATTCTCTCTCTCTCTCTCTCTCCCTCTCTCTCTCTCTCCCTCCCTCTCTCGCTCTTTATTTTTGCGTTTTTGTCCACATATCAGCGACTCGCGAAACGAATGACAGCGAAAAATTATGATACTTATCACCAGCGAACTGTCGTGTCGTTATTAATACAACTGCGTGTGTTGATTGAGTTTGATTGATCGGAATCGGAAATAGAAATATTGTGTAATCGGTAAAATCGGTGGTTTGGTGAGTCGATTGAAAAATGAATCTCTAGCCGACATTTTGTTCTCTCTCTCCCTCTCTCTCTCTCTCTCTCTTTAAATATTCTACTTAGATAGTTCTCAAACTATTTACGAGATACGCTCGAGTATAGCTCAGATATCGGAAGTGATAGTGGGCTGTTGTTGTAAAAATAAAAATTTAACATTTGTCTTCATTCTTGAGGTTGCGTATGGAAGGACATTGTTGTTTATTGTTTATTGTACGTTATTATACTGCTTCTGTTTCGGTGTAAAAATATAAAGCATTTCGATTACAGACTTCGTATGTACGGGCGTCGCCATTGTTACCGAGGAATCCGCAGTTAGTTACGATAATCTCTCTCTCTCTCTCTTTCTCTCTCTCTCCCTCTCTCTCCCCCTCTCTCTCTCTCTGTTTCTCCCGATAACTTTCTCGACGCAGGGTTGCACGAATGATAAATTGTCTGTGTGTGGAAGATTAGGAGAAAACCATAACGGAAAGCGAGACTTCGATCTGTTAACCGGGCGCGTAAAATCTGCGTCGCCTCGCGGCGATTTGTTCCATTTATTTATCTAATTAATCTTGTAGTCAACTGTAACATATAATATCTGTAATAGTATAAACTATATATTGTATCGGCGCTCATCGGCAGCGTAATATTCATCTGATTGATTTTATTCGTCAATAATTACGTCTATACAGGCGCTTATGGTCGAATAATTGCCCGGTTAACAGGCTCGACGATACATCGCATCGAAAATGCATCCTCGCGAATCATTTCGCGATCAACCATTAATCCGAAGTTTTACAGAGTAGAACCGTTGTCTTTTTTCTGCTAACAAAGTTCCTCCACCATGGAGGAATCCCTGTAAATGTAGCATTTGCCGGAAGAAGCAACAGCATCTTATAAATTGAGACAATACAATGCGATTCGCTAGCGGATCGCTGTCATATTTTTTGCAGCTGGTAATTCCAAAATCTCCATAGATACTGTCAATTAGGAATTGGGAGGAATTGATTTCTAACGCGAAGTAAAATGGTGATAGGTTCTAATAAGAAATAGGGAAAAGTTAACAGGATCACAACTAACCTTAGCACCATCGACATGTTCTATTGTTTCAGATTCTTGGATAGAAATGCTTAAAAAATAATTATTCGATCTGAAAGGAATAAACGATGAACTTCGACGAAACCTTAAGCACGTCCAGAAAAGTGATCGTATGCTGTGAATTATAATAATGTTAATAAGACTACAAAGAAGATTTAATAGTTTCATCTTTCTGCTGCAGAAAATTTTCTTATCGATGCGTCTTTTGCATTTTTACCATAACTGTCTAGGTCATTTAAGAACTTTAAAATAACTTTACAATCTTCCCAATCTATGAAAAATTTCTCTAACGCCAATACATTCGTTCCTGTATACCAAAATCTCATCTTTCTCTTCGCCGCTTCGTTGTTTCCAATGGGCCATTGACTATAATCAAAATTGTAGTGAAATGAAAATATTAAAATACGTTTGAAGACCTCGGGCACTCGAATAACACGAAGACGTTACAAGCTTGTTTATATATTGCTGCCACAGTTGCGCAACAATAAAAAAATCGCACAATTTCAACAAGGTTTCACTGAAGTTCAGTGATGATTATTTTTTAGCTCGCGATAATGGTTTTTCTGTACCCTTTACCCGAAGGTCCAAAACATTTGACAGTTTAGAAAATGCTAAAGTTATTGCTCAGTATATGCTCAAGTACATAATTTCGCATCACCAGCTGCAAAGACAGTAGATTTCCGATCCTTCGTTACCATCTGCCAGGGAAGATCCACTCGGCTGGAAACACTGGGAGCCATTACACCCGATTAATCCACTTATTCTACCAATCGGAAATTAGGGGCGTGATCATTAGCGATCACTGGTTAAATCTCCTGTATCTCCAATTTGTGAAATCGAGTAGTCTTGAAGCAGCACCACGGGGGAGACTGTCGCAGGTAGAAATCTTCTTGAATCCCAGATTAAACAGGCCGATGGTGCTGCTTCTAATACCGATCTTTTTACCATATGGTATTACATATATGTATATTCTAGGGCGTAGATTCAACACTCATTGTGATAATCGTCTTGCTAAAACCCTGTCGCCCAGAGCTCGGATAAACGTAGTTCTACGGTCATGTAATCTCATACTTCGGTTTAAAGGTTCCAAAGGTCTAACGGTTAACCGTTTCGCTGGGAAAAAGCCCTTATGAGCTGTTGGCTACAGGAGTGGACCATTATGGAGTTGGGTCAATTATTGTTACATGTTCTGTGGAATAGAACATATTTTAAATGAATTTATAGAGCGGGTTCTGCTAACGAAGTCTTTCAATAGTGACATTTAGCATTGATATCGTTTCTGGTGGTTGAAAATTATTTCTGTGAGGTAAAACTGTAGACTAACTCATAAGGAACAGTACTTCAAATTAGCATAGTAATTTTAATGGTGTGGGATATAGTGTTATTTACTTGCAATGGTTTATGTTTAGGGGGTGGAAACAACCCTTGCAGCTAGGGGTAAGAAATATTTGAGATATTTTAAAAATTAGAGGGTGCAGGATAGTAAAATTGTTTTTGACGAACTAGTGGATGAATGATTCATAAGAAAAATTGTAGAAGAATTTAGATGTGTTAGTTACTGTTTCAACAAATGATTTTTGCTGATACCATCTTATACAAATAAATGTCTCGTTCGAGAATGTGCCATCTAAACAGAATTCGATTGTTCTACACCCTCTTGTTTCCAAGGCATCTTAAAGATTATGTACTCGGTTTTAACCCTTTGCGCTCGGAAGTATTTTAACTCCATAACCAAACTTTTTTTTTTCGTTCAAGAATATTTCCATTCTATATGACTTTTTCATTTTGAAGAAATGGAACTGATATAATACCTCATAGAATACTTAAATGTTTGATAACTAACTTATTCAATATCAATTTAATAATGTAAACAATATTTTGAATAATGGTATAGCAACTTTTAGTGGTGCCTCAGAGCCACCACTCGAGTGCTAAGGGTTAAAGGTTGCTTTCACCCCTAATTTCATACATGTATCACAACTAGACTGCGGGTTTTATGTATACACGATAAAAATGAATGGGTCAAATATGAAACTGTAAAGACAAACGAGTTTCACGCTAAAACTACCGAGTAATAAATTGATGTATGTTGCTTCGTATAATAACAATGACAAGACTGCATCTATTCAGACTACGCATAATTTTTATTGTAATATGTGCCTCAATAAAATTCATTCGAAAATGTCTGGTGAAAACATTTTTATAATTTCACTAATTGCGAAAGAGAAAATTAAGAGCCAGTTTATATAACTATGGTTTCTCATAATTGACTTGGACAATTCTTATTTTCCTCGAAAACTCGCAGCCTAGTCGTAACAGAAAGAAGAAGATACTTGTTCACCAAACTATATCCCGTTGTCAATATTAAATTCTAAATCGACACGGATAGCTTCTGTCCAAACTATTGCACTAAAAATCATCGTTAGTTTGAAAGTAACAATAGATGAATCCTTCTTTGGTAGACACTGGGGAAAATTCGTTAAAATCATTCATGGCAGGACACACCGGAGATGTGGATCATGGTAAATAATCTCGACGAATTTTTCAAGCATGAGAAATGGCCCACGCCTCTCGAGAGTCCCAAGATTAATGTCTCGGACACGTCGTTAGCACGCTTCTCCACAGCGGAAAGGTTAAACGCATCTTCCGACCGGCAAATTAGACGCACGCGACTCGCGAAATACGGAGTTGAAATCGCGATAGCGTTGCGCATTACGCGGAATTGCTAGAGAGCGGTTCGCGTCGGTGAAAAGCGCACGAGCGCGTGGGTGTATGCGTGTGTGTACGTGTGCATTTTGTTCGTGCGTATAGGGGGTGCAACCCAACTTCAAGAAACAGTCTCTGGCTCTCTCGTTCAACTAACAATGGCCCAGGCTATGGAGTTAATAATTGCTTTTACGTGGCAATGATAACAATATGCGTGTATAACAAATGTACTTAGTAAACGGTTTCACTTGTGCTATTTACTGCTCCCCGGCGATAAAAATCAGATATCATTGTTCAACTGCTGGCTCGTATAACAAGGGCTGAGGGTAGAGTTGTTTGGCTGATTTCTGCGAGTTTTAAACACTATACACTTCCTGCCTGCGCGGCCAGAAAACATTTTGTTGGTGGCCCGCGAACAGCACGGACCCAGTCGTCCGTCAGATTCAACTATGCCGGTGGCCTTCAAATTTTATTGAACAACCTACGAACCCTTCTGTGCAAAACCCCCCTTGCATTCAAGAAAAAACTGGCAACCCTCGCACGTCTCTCAGAAATATATTTAACAAAGAAACACAACTGCTTAAAACTGCTGCGAGCTATTCTTGTTCATTTTCTGCGGTCAAACCCATTCCGAGTCATGATCATATTCAATTATTTACCAATTGGTCGACAAAGAAGTCGGACAATGGAAAGCATATTCTATTGATTCGTTTAAATATGCGGAAGAAACACAGAAAATTATTTGACGAATTTTGTACATACAGGGTGAGTCACCTAACGTTTGCACCTCAAATATCTTTATTGTTTCTAAAGATACGTAAAATATGGTAAGGACAAAGTTAAGTGGTACAATGGGGCTGACACGATGGCAAACAAAAAATTTTGTTCAGTTTTTTTAGAGATATCAAGGTTACCTTGACTTTTTAAATGGAATCACCCTTTTTTAAACACCTACAATGATAGTCCCTTTCATTACGAATTCAGTGACTATAATTACTCAAGATAATTCAATAATTCTAACATTGATACATGCCTGTAAACGGGCTTTGAAGGAATGTTGAACTCTGTCCGTGACCTTGAATGACCTTGTGTAATTATAGTCACTGAATTCGTAATGAAAGGGACTATCATTGTACGTGTTTAAAAAAGGGTGGTTCCACTTAAAAAAATGAAGGTGACCTTGAAAATCTCTAAAAAAATGACGTAAAAACAAAAATTTTCTTGGTATCGTGTGAGCCCAACTGAACCATTCAACTGTGTCCTTCAGACATTTGACGTATCTTTAAAGACAACAAAGATATTTGAGCTGGCAATAGTTAGTGCCTCACCCTATAATGATAATCGCTTTCATTACGAATTCAGTGACTAGAATTACTCAAGGTCATTCAAGGTCATGGACAGAGTTCAACATTCCTTCAAAGCCCGTTTACAGGCATGTATCGATGTCAAATCTTATACGTTATCTCTGTCCGCGACCTTGAATGACCTTGAATAATTATAGTCACTGAATTTGTAATGAAAGGGACTATCATCGTAGGTGTTTATAAAAGGGTGGTTCCATTTAAAAAAGTCAAGGTGACCTTGATATCTCTAAAAAAATGACAAAAACAAAATTTTTTTTTGGCATCGTGTCAGCCCCATTGTACCATTTAACTTTGTCCTTACCATATTTTACGTATCTTTAGAAACAACAAAGATATTTGCGGTGCAAACGTTAGGTGACTCGCCCTGTATATAGTTGATTACATTATATTGTACACTCGCTTGTTTGGATTGTCGATCTTGTGAAACGAAATACAAATTGAAAACGGCGAATCGAATCCTCTTCAATTTCCTATCACATTCGTGATAGTACTTGCTTTAATAATTTCAATAGGTTGAAAATAATGAATTCTTTAATAAGTCTTTAAATTTGTTTAACATACCCGCAATTTAAAATTTCGTAATAATTTTCTTATCATAATTTCATCATAAATGCATGAAATCCGTAGTCTACTAATAATTATGAAAAGAAATCGTTCCTCATAACTATTTTAGGAATCGAAATCAATAATTGTAACAATACCCAAGTCCTGAGAAATGACACAAAATGAAGTGCAATATTCCACTCAATTTTGCTTCACAAATTATGTTTCATATTCGTCATATTTTAAAGAAGTACGTCTCAGAAATGGGAAGGAAGCACACGAGGGTCAGAAAATGATCGAAAAGACGTCAGTTTTACGTTTCCGCTCTCTAATAATTCTTTTGGATTTAGATTTCGAATTTTCCAAAGAGATCGCAGAGAGCTTCCGGGTTCGTTGGTGCGCATTTTGAAGACCACCGAACTATATTCACCTAAATCGCGAGGCGAGGGGACCGAGTCGATCCCCGCGAGCCCTGCTGTTTATTTTATTCATTTATTTATTTTCATTCGCCTACCGTAAAATTAACGAACCTGTGGTCCTGGTATGTACACACTAGTGATTCCCATTTTTTTAGCTCGTTTTTCCAGCTTTTTCGGTTTTCTTCGTCGTCTTCCGCCGTTTTTGCGTATACCAAGAGAGATGTCCGCGCGACGGAGTATCGTGATCATTCGCTGGCAGGCATGTAGACCCTTTCCTCAGCCACGGAGATTCCCATTTTTCCGAATACAAAATTTCCAGGTCTCGGTCACGTTTTCTTTAATTGGAAAAATTGTCTTGAGACGACCGTTGCGTTTCGTATCTTCGGAATCGTTGTGAAATTAAAATCTTCTAAGTTTGATCAATAGAACACCTGGATGATCTGTTGTACAATGTTTTCTCTTGTTTTCTATTTTCCATGATTCCAGAAAGCGTCTCGAACAAACTTTTCATTTCTTTCAAGAACAATACGCATTTTCTTTGCCGGCCGACGGATCCCAATACTCGGTCGCGGTGGCGCGTGTTTACAGAAATATTTTGTTCGTGCATCCTAGAAATCGATTAACCGTAAATCGAAACACGGTGTGAAGACGGGATTGGTGTGTCCACGAAAAGTTCCGTTTTATAGAATTTTTGTGGACGAGATCCTTGGGAAAGAAAGTGGACAAAAAGCTCGCGTAAGTCTCGGAATGGACGGCCAAACGAAAATTAGCAGTGCTCCTGCGCGCACGAGCGTTAAACAATGGCGTTTATCTAATCAGAAATATTCCTCTATAGTCCGACAATAAAATTCGTCGCTAATCTTCGTTCCAGCGATCCATCCTTAACGATAATCAGTCGATGTGTATATTTAAAGCGCGCTCGCTCGATCTTTTCACTCTTTCACACACACACACACACAATCTCTCTCTCTCTCTCTCTCTCTCTCTCTCTCTCTCTCTCTTTATTCGCATTTTTTCTCCTCCTCTTATCGTACTAGTATTACAATAACATTTTGATTAAATGACGCGTGTAGTAACGCGCGCAATCTCACGAGGGAAACCGTGTCTTAATTATCGAAAAAAGATGATGAACAGTGCGCAGCGAGGGAAACCCGATCGATCCATCGAGAGCCAGGGATCGATCCGAGGCCGGAAATGGATACGGTTCTTCCTTTTGCAAAATCGATCATTTCTCCCCTCTCCTCGTCTATCCTCAGTAATTAACGCTTCGATCTCACGTGTGCTGTGGGTTCGGTGAAGTTAGTCTCAAGTTTTTGTTCTTAGAAAATTCTCTATTTTTCCTGCTCGTTCCTTCTGTACGCACGGGATGATTAATTAGCGGGTTTCTTTCGTTTTTTTTTCGAACGTGGCCTCGATCCGCGACCTAGAATCGGCGGAACAGCGTGCTTCGATCGTTCGAATGATCTTTGAGATTTTTATTTGTTAGGTGTCCGCGAAAGTTTTAGTTTCTTTCCATCGTTCGTAATTACTAACAGATTTTATGCATTTGCGGCAGGAAGTAACTTGAACGTGAAACAGAACATTAGAAGAGTGTAAGAACGTGATCACGTTATATTCAAACAATTAAAATTATTGGCAGAAGAAAAACGGTTCTCTTCAACTCACTTTTCTTATCAATGATACATGAATATTTTGCATAAAGACCCGCAGGCTAATAATGATTTGTAATCACGGATTTTTAAGCAGAACGAAAACTTTTTGTACCGATTTCTATAAAACAGTTGCTAAATAAAATGTATTTCTTCTCTTAGTAGTTTCAATAAAGCGAGAATAACGTAACAATATTCTCAAGATTTTTTTTATGTTTTCACTGCTATGTATTTCACTTGCACTTTTTGCCATAAATGCACTAATCCCGCAGTCTACTTACAATTAGTAGGTTACGGATTGTATACATTTGTGGCAAAAATGGATGAGTGAAAAACAAAAATGTAAAGATGTTCGAAGAATTTAACAATATCGTCACATTATTTTTGACTTGTTAACATTAATAATTAGACTGCAGATCGTTATGCAAAATAAAATTGTCTGTATCACTTGTATCAAGCCGGAGCTCCATACAGTTTTCTTCCTTCAATAATTTTAATAAAATGAAAATAATCGATATATATTTTTATATTCTTTCAATCTTTTCATTGTTTTAAAGTTCATCTACTAGTGTTTGTCATAAATGAATAAAATCCACAGTGTACTAACAATGTGTATATTAGGTGTACAGATGAAGTTGTGACTCTCATAGTTTAATAACCTTCGTAACTTTCGTGGCGGTAATTGTTTTAGAGAGTGGAATGCATTTCATCAAATGTTCCGGGTCGAATGAGTTTTCTAATAATCGATGAAATTCCAGATTCATTGAAACAGTTCCAAGTGCAAAGGGTTAATAGAGTCTGATCGATAACGAGTCAAAGATCGGAGTTGTTTCATCGCGGATCGGCCTTAAAACAAAAAAAAAATGAAAGGAAGAAAGATGCTCCTTTAATCAACATGCAGAAGTGAAACCGTTCCGGTGTCCCCAGGCGAGGCCTGATTATCTTTGCCCCGACGTCGACGTCGAATAATAATGATTACGCGAAATGATTATCCGAAACGTAGCGGCGGCAGCAGCAGCAGCCTGTCCACCCCCCCCCCCCACCCTCCACACACACCCCCCTCTGTTGCAGTCCCTCTCTGTCTCTCTCTCTCTTTCCTTCTCCCGTGTATGTATATATAATTCAACGTATCAAAAATATTCCGCGGATCTTTGAAAAGCAGGCTCCGTAATTAGTTACGCAGTGGCTAGCCGAAGCAACGGTTATTCTAATTAAAAATGTGGAAGCGTGGCGGCTCGGCGGGATGCCGGTTTCCGTCTCGCCTCGGAAACGAGGAAAACCCGGAGAGAGAACGAAAAAGAAAAATTAATTCTTCGTTGCCTCCCCCCTTCCATTTTACTCTTCTTCCTCATCCTCTGCCTCCGCTCCCCTCTCCCCGTTTCAATTCGCGAGGATCCTCGGGTTTCCCGCGCGAAATTGTCTTATCGATACTTGTCGGAACGAGCTTTGAAACAGTCATTAAAATCGTACATAGAATTATTCGTATGCATTCAATCTTTCTCTCTTGCACGTTGTGCACACACACACTCTCTCTCACTCTCTTTCACATTATTTTTTCTTCTCTATAAGTCACACTGAATTACGTATTCTTCGGTAGAGCGTGGAAGATGCTTGCAAAGTTCGGAGCACCCGTGATACGTCGCGTTTTTTTGCTACAGTGCTGCGCAAAATTATAGTAATTTGTTTCTATATTTCGTGTGTTTAACGGTGGGAAATGTACGCTTTGCACGCCCTGTATTTTGCTTATCATTCTCATAATAAACGCACAGCATTTAAACTATGTCGACACCGAAGTTAGGTCGGGCAACTTTTTGTCACCTCTTGTTGCCATCTACTTTTTTTGACCGTGTCACGTGACAACACAGTTGAAGAAGGAATTGTAGAAATGAAATATTAGGTGTCCCGGTTAGTGTTTACTAGAGCCGTTTAATGCAAAAGTGGTGTAAGTCCATTTACCCTATTGGTTTTTGGTTTTCGTACGATGCTTGATTTATAAGTAAACTGTGGATTTTTATGCAAAATACAAATTGTCTGTATTCATTGTGAGACACACGAGTCAGCTATACATTGGTTGTTTAATAGATCATTTAATATTCATAGATCTTCCCACTGTATTAAATTTCCATCTACTCGTTTTTGTCATGAATGCATCAAATCCGCGCTATATAATCATAAGCATTTTTTGAAACCGGATTCAACTTACCCAATGCAGTGATGCCAGAACGGTTGAATCGAGGGGAATACAGTTTACCATCTCTCTGATGACCAGAGCAATATGTGATACGTTGCGCGGCACGTCACGTGACCAGTCTACGGTCTTAGTGGGGGACGTTGGAGTGTGCTCAGGTAGTGGAATGGGATAGTGGAAGGGGATAGTGGAAGGGGAAAAGAAGGAGAGGAAAATCAACCCAGTTTTGGGTGGATCTGGCATCACTGATCCAATGATGTCCTTACCCATTATCAGTCGATGTTCTCCGACTTTTTACTTATCGTTCATTTTTGCAATTCTTTCTATAACTGCTTTGGTATACATTGTAAAAATCTAAGACATTGTTTGCTTACTGTAGAGATGGCACAACAAATACAGTATTTATAAATCGTACATTTTCTAGCTTTAAATATGCGAAGTATATAAATACGTAAAATTTCTTATTATTTCGTGCAGCACTGTATGTATTCTATAATTTGTTGGTAACGAAAACCTGAACGGAACAATTTAGATCGTTTCTGCCATTTCTGTCATTGTTTCCCTCCCTCCCATCCTCGAATCGCTGTCGACGACCCTTAATAATACGTATATTTGATTTAGTGTCTTTTGTCTCATCACCCAAAAATCCCCTCGTATCGTTCTCACATTGACATCGTTTCGTCTTATAAAAATTGGACCTGGTTTTTTTGTTTCTCTCTCTTTCTCTCACTATTTTATATAACGTTTCTCTCTCTCTCTCTTTTTCTTATTTCTTTACCCGAGATCTCATCTCCGAAGTTTCTAACCTCATATTAATCGACCAATTAAATTTATTGACGCTTTTACCGCACCGATCACAATTTGTTTTCTATCACTAGACGATCAACAAAATCAACGCTTTAAGAAACGAACACCGACCGCGTCGCAGAGACAAATCAACGGCCCTTCAACCCTTTAACCCTTTAACCCTTCAACCCGATAGGACGGCGGCTAATCTGAGCATAGCGAGAGAAATTAAAAGGTTTCCGGCCGAGTCTGGCTCGATGTAGACGAAATTGCCGATACGCGATTAGGTCGGCTCGCTGTTTGTCCGATGGTGTATTGCTTCCTTCGTCTAATCTAAGCCTTTTCTTATTCGTTTACAGTGTCCACCGAAATGCTTCGAACGCGTTTACATCCAACAAAACTTTAATCATTATTTAGTGAAATTATTCAATTGTAATATAAACAAGTTCTGTTATATCCTTATTTTCTGTTTATTAGTTTAATTAGTCGCTTCTTTTTGTATTAAAATCGTATTTTTGATCAGAAAGTCTATAAGCTAAACTTGTTGGGCATGTAATTTCGTGAGTCAAATCATAAATCAATCTTTAAATTATGTTTGCGCTTGGTAATATCAGAGGTACCATTGTTGACAAACAGTGGTAAACACCGGGAAAAAACTCTTCTTTAATGAGAAATAACAAAGTACGTAATGTATGCAGAATGATTTTACTGAAAAGTTAGAAGAAAGTTTTATGACAAAGACAATCTCCTGTCCAGTTGTCACAGAAGGTTTTATGTTTTTATCCGATAGGACAGTAAAGATACAATTTTCAACCAACAGCGATACGCGACGACTTTAATAAAAAAATACAAAAAAGCTCCTTGCGCTAAATTTCCCTGTTTAGCATTACAGTTATCATCTGGTGACCATTTCGCTCCAAAGAACGTATATTTATACTTCCACTAGCAAACATCCAAAGAAATTACACATGCAATAATTCTCGCACTCGACCGAATTCATTTTGACAAAGACTGAAGTCATCCAAGAAAGTTTAAATCGTTCTATTAACAGATAATTAATTTCTACCGAATTTTTCCAGGATAAAGCCGCCGTTGCTGGCAACAGTGAACCGGAGCGAAAAGGGTTAAAGGTGAAAAGTTGCCGAAGGAACCGAGTTTGTCTGGCTCACGGACGCGAAAACAATTTACCGCTAATTAACAATCAGTTCCGTGGCGTTGACAGCCCGTTTTTCACGCGAGAGATCCCTTCTCTCTTTCTCTCTCTCTCTCTCTCTCTCTCTCTCTCTCTCTCTGTCTATGTGTGTGTTTCCCTCGACGAAGAATCAACGAGAAACGAACTCAGTCGACGGATCGTTGTCCATATAAAAATTCCCAACGAGGACCGGGCGCCGGTATAAAATGGACTTCATTAGGGTCCTATTAATTTACAATGCGCGTCCGCGTTTTCCATCCTTTTCGCGAGCATTCCGCGGTTTTTCGATGGCCACGCTCCCGCGTAATAATTATCCTGCCCGGGGTTTAATTGTTCGTTCATTCCGTGTCGGACCATGTCGAAACCGAAGACGTGCAGGTCGCCGCGAGTGAGAAACCTCTCGAGCCTCGGAAACAGACGGAGATTTAATTATCCGTCGATTGCTGATATTTGCACGTGCGGGTCTTTTTTCGGAAAAAAGAAAACATCAAATAAAAGAGAATATCGAACGCAGACGCTGCGCGTAGTTGCCGCTCGAACGCCAGCGAAATTGGACTCGTTAAACTTTGAATCGCCCGGTGTTTAAGTACACACAATTTTGGTACTAACAGTTCTCACCTGTTGCTTCCTCTTATTCGGTCCCTTCAGACCAGAATTAACTCCCTAAGTAGGGAAATGCATCGCCTCTGTTCGGAACTACCGGCGTTGCGACCTTCCATCGAACAAAGACCGATTTTGCGGAGGAGATAAACTGCTGGCGCAGCAACGCTGTTGCAAAATCAGATGCAAAAGTCGTGAGAATGCATTGATAAACGTACGACACCGTGATTGTTGTGTTTGTCGGATTTATATTGTGTGATACCGTGGGTGAAACAGATCCTCGACTGTTTGTACAATGTATAAATCAAATTTTTGTGCTCAGTAGAGTGGGTGAACGAATTTTTAGAGTTAAGTAGATATTAGGTCCGATTTTAGACAGTATCGTTGAACAAACATATAGAATTTTGGGGAATAAAACTGATGGATCAAAGTGAGTAACATATTCATTGTAATTAATTGATTGTTTTAAGGGGAAAGAAATTTTTGAAGTGAAACTTCTTTAAGCGCATTAGGTAGGCGTAAAACGCTGAAACGCTGAAACGCTCAAAAGCTGAAACGTATGAAACGATGAAACGATGAAACGATGAAACGATTTAGTAAAATCTCGACGCGGTAGGACTAAAACCAATCTGACGATGAAACGGTGAAACGCTGAAACTCTGAAACGTATGAAACGATGAAACGATTTAGTAAAATCTCGACACGGTAGGAGTAAAACCAATTTGACGATGAAACGGTGAAACGCTGAAACACTGAAACGTATGAAACGAAGAAACGTTGAAACGATGAAACGATTTAGTAAAAATCTCGACGCGGTAGGCGTAAAACTTTAACGCGGTAGGAGTAAAACCAATCTGACGATGAAACGGTGAAACGTATGAAACGAAGAAACGTTGAAACGATGAAACGATTTAGTAAAATCTCGACGCGGTAGGCGTAAAACCTTGACGCGGTAGGAGTAAAACCAATCTGACGATGAAACGGTGAAACGCTGAAACTCTGAAACGTATGAACCGCTGAAATGATGAAACGCTGAAACGCTGAAACGAAGAGACGTTGAAACGATGAAACGATTTAGTAAAATCTCGACGCGGTAGGAGTAAAACCAATTTGACGATGAAACGGTGAAACGCTGAAACGCTGAAACGTATGAAACGAAGGAACGTTGAAACGATGAAACGAATCAGTAAAATCTGGACCCTGTAGGCGTAAAACCTCGACGCGGCAAGAGTAAAACTGATCTGGCGATGAAACGATGAAACGATGAAACGATGAAATGAAATTCTATTCTATTAGCATATACGGTTGAGGGTTCGGCGTTGCTTAATAAAGATTATGATAAAATACCGATGATGTTAAGTGGAGATTTCAACGTGAACTTTGCATCGGAACAATCAGAATTATTAATAGAAGAAATGGTAAATAATCGTAATGAAGCGACAACAAGGTCAGGAACAACTCTCGATGCAGTATTTGCAATACATTTAGATGAAATTGATTCAAGAATATTTATATCATATTTTAGCTATCACAAGCCAATTGTTTCAATAATAGAATCATAGAAAATTAAATGTCATAAAGCGTTAATAAAAATTCGAAAAAAATTAATGAAAGAAGTTTCAGTTCAGCCACGTGGTCTAAGCACACATCAATTTTTTTGATTGTACGGATTAAATCTCACCTTTTCGGTAGAATAAGATAGAAACACGTTACTAATACTGATCATTTTGGTTCCTAGAGCAGCAGCGTTCAGAGCAAAAATTGCTAACACAGCAAAGAATCAGCAATCATATCTTCACTTATAAGTAGAACAAGATTTAAACTTAATGTTAACACAGACAGTTTTGATCTCTAGAGCAGCAGCGTTTAGAGCAAAAATATCCAAGTCTTACAAAGGGTTTAAAATCAAATCACAGCTTTTCAGGAGAACACGATTAGAACACAATGCAAATGCGGATAATTTTTGTTTCTCTTGTCTTTGGAGAAAAAATTGCTAAGACTGCAAATGGTTAGGAATCAAACTACAATTGTCAGTAAAACAAGATCCAAACACAACACTAACACAGACAACTTTGGCTTCTAGAGCCGCAGCGTTTAGACCAATAATTGCTATCAATAAGACTGCAAAGGGTTAAGAATCGAACCGTAACTTTTCAGTAGAATAAGATGTTAACGCAGATAATTTTTGTTACTAGAGCAGCAGAGTTTAAACGTTTGTTAATCCTCATACGTTCCTCAGAAATAGTCGCATAAAAATTCGTAGTATAACAATTCATCCATTTGTGCTTTGAAATTTAAACCAACAAATTCTGTTGCATTTATAATGACAGATTTTAACGAAATACATCTCACGATACAGACAAATAGAGGTCAATGATTTTACAGTATGTAAAAATAGTAAATGGGTGAATTTTCAACCTTGCGAACGTATGAGGGTTAAACCAAAACTATTCGGACGAATAAAATCAAAACACAATGTTAACGAAGATCATTATGTGTTCTAGAGTAGCAATGTTTAGAGCGATATTTACTAACCAAAAAGGCTGCACTGGATTTAGAAATCAAATCAGTGCTTTTCGGATGAATAAAGTCAAAACATAATGCTCGATCAGATTATTCTGTCCTCGAGGTAAGCAGCGTTTAGAGAAAATGAATCCCGAGCCTCGACTATCATTTTAAGGAATATTTTCACGTCTATCCGCGAGGCAAGTACGCACACCGTTTCATCTGGTCGATTGTGTGCGAACTAGCGGTCAGTTTTCGCGTCCCCCCATAAGTTCGCATGGTGAACGGCGTCGTTTAGATACCGTGCGCTCGAAAACCGTGGCCCGTGGTCCCGAGGAACGAAGCTACCGCCTTTGCCATGCACAAAAACGTCTGGCTGCCGATTCGAAGGTCGGCAGGCGTTTCATTGGCAGGTAGAGAGTTGCCAGAGAGGCGTACCTGTGAGCAAGAAGCGCAGAAGCATAACAACTTCGCATAAACAGAATCTAACAGATTCTGGGACTCGCAAATTCTCTCAGGACCCGAAAACAAAGCATACCGATCTGCGACAGTTGGCTAATCAGCAGTGATCCGCGTCAGTTCAGATAATAATCCTTCAAGGACACTATAGTCCGCAAGGATTGTTGTCGCGTGACGCGCACAATTCGCCGTGGTCTCCGCGTCTCGATTCGGGCCCCCTGTCTGGCCCCCCTTATCCCTCCCTTTGGGTCCCATCAGGCGAGAAATATCGACTCGTTCGACACGACGAGATGCGATTTTCGAATGCGTCGCACAATGGTCGGGAATCGCAAAAAGATCGAGAATTTCGTGCCTTTGTTGACCAGTTGCATCGGGATGCATCCTTTGCAATCGAATTGCAACGTTAAAAGTTGCGATAGAATTATTTAACGGGTAATCGCTTCCAGTTCCTTTTTAAAACTTCTTTAATATTTTTGTTGACGAACAACAAGATTATTGCAGATTTTTATGTCCCCCGATGTTTACAGATGAATTGATACAGCGACTCACATAAATATTCGGACACTCTTACAAAGACAACTTTTTTGATATTAGACCCTTTGATTTTGTTTTTTTTTAGAAGTGGGAACAATTTGTTTACTATGGAACAATTGCAGTTTTGCAATTTTCGGCCTCTGACTTTAACAAACCTAAAGACTCTTGCATCTTTCAATGCCCGTCGTTTTTTCCGGCATGAATCCATTTTCATGAAATTTTCAGAAAATACATAATTTACACAGATCTGCAAAAAGTTAAAAGTTTAATATAGGCCCACATAGAAAACCTGTAAAATACAACATTTCGTATTTTCTTTGCAATTCCGATCAATTGCAATTTTTAAACAATTTCTTTTTCACGGCGTGGGGTAAACTAATTGCTCTAACTTCGCAAAAAAAAAAATCCAAGTCGTAGGGTCCAATATTAAAAAAATGATCGTGTTTTTAACAGTGCCCGAATATTTATGTGAACTACTGTATGCGAGGCATAAAAGTAGTTAACACTAACCTACCGAGAGTTAAAACTCACTATTGTGGATTGGTTGACGACAGCAACGAGATCATTATAATGAAGAAATTGAAGAGAATTATCAATCGTTAGAAGATCAATCATTATCGAAGAAAAAATCAATCATTTCCCCCGCAAGAGCCTTTATAAATTCACATCTACTGTTTCTTTCTTTTAGGACGAGACGAAATTCTATTCTTTCGCAACCAATATTCAAGCATCGAAGCAAACAAAGGTAACAAATACAAATATTCTTTTTCATTTAGGAATTGATTAAATACAGAGAATTTATAATTCTAAAGGGAAGCATGAGTCTAAAAGTGAAAAAAATCTTCGTCAAATGTGTAATCAGTAGACTGCGCATCTTCTTGCAAAATAAAAATTGTATGCGTAATTGCAGGAGTCATCTTACAATACTTTAATAATTTCAGTACGCCGGAAATAATAGATTCGCGTTCTTCAATCATTTTGACACGTTAAACGATATGTTAATAAATGTAATATTTAAAAATGTTAAGTATTTAACACATTATATATAACATATACAGAGTGTCCCAACAATGTTGATAATCCTTGAAAACGGCGGTTCCTCAGGTTATTTAAAGTAACTTTTTTTTTAGCGAAAATTCTCACCTCGGCTTTGTTAAAGAGTTATTAACGAAAAACACGGACCAACCAAAGTGCGGCTATAGCGAACAGGTTCCGCTGAGCATGGCGTTGCCGTTGGCTATACAGGGTGCCCCAAAATGTTGTACTTCCTTAAAAGGAGTGATTCTTGAGATTATTTCAAGTAACTTTTTTCTTTGAGAAAATGTTCTCCGCGGCTTTGTTAAGGAGTTATTAAAGAAAAACACGGACCAATCGAAACACCGTTACAATGCACGGGTTCTAGCTCGGCGACAAGTCCAGCTGAGCGTGACGTTACCATTGGCCGAGCCGGAATCCGTCCGCTGTAACGGTGTTGTGATTGGTCCGTGTTTTTCATTAATAACTACTTAACCGAGCAGCGGAGAACATTTTCGCAAAGAAAAAGTTACTTGAAATGATCTCAGGAATCATCCCTTTTAAGGAAGTACTACATTTTTGGGACACCCTGTATACTATATATATATATATATATATATATATATATATATATATATATATATATATATATATATATATTTGACATATAGATGTCAAGTGCCTATTTTGTTTATGCACAGTCGTATTTTTGTATTCAAACTTAAATAAAAAGTGCAAGCGAGACAAAATTGCTCCGTGTTTAAATTGTCATCCTTTCTACCGTTTTAAGTTGCACCTACCCATTTCCACCATAAATGCATAAAATCCGCAGTCTATTAATCACCAGTAGAAGTCTGCTTTTTCGAAAGACAGATAATCAATCGAATAAAAATGTACCACTTAGACTAGATCATACCGAAGCTAATAAACTAGTGAAAACGAGTTAGAATAATTAGATCGCCCGGTCAGGAACAAATTTGAGCCAATAATCAAACTCGGTTAAAGAAGTTTCGCTATCGAATTAGCTGATCGAAAGCGCCGTAGAACAGAAAGAATTGCTCCCGGCGGCTTTGGGGATACGCGAAAACCATTTAGAAGGTTTAAAGGCGACGGGAGCCTGAGTCTCTTAGGATGATCTACTTATCCCAACGTTCAAGGTCGACGACTCGAGAATAAAAAAGAGAGAAGAAAACGTCAACTACTCGCGAAGTCTGCGAATAGACGACGACCCTGATCGGCCTAGTCCGTCGAACTTTCGATCCGTGGCGAAAATCATTCGGTAGATCGGATGAAAACGTTAAACAGGTCATTAGCAAGGTCGATGGTAGTTAATCAGTAGCCGGTGATAGCGTTTTCGAAGCGTAATCGGCGAGCAACGTCGAGCGTGGTTAACGAAATTGCATGAATAATTCAATCGTAATCGTCCGAACTACCGTTCTCGGCGATAAGGGGTTGGTTCTTGCGATTCGTGTGCAACGAGGGTGTAAACAGGGGGCAAGAGGATGGTTGGGGAGGAGCAGAGGACACAGTTCTTGCGATGGAACTTGTTACCTTCCTCCTCTCTCTCTCTCTCTCTCTCTCTCTCTCTCTCTCTCTCTCTCTCTCTCTCGGTGTATGTGTGTGTGTGTTCTCAGCCCCTCGGTTTCTCTCTATCACGGTCGATGGGAGTAACCGCAGAGCACAAAGAACCTTCGCATAATATTCGCCAGTCGCGCTTGTCGTCGGATTAAATCTATCGAGGTTCATATCAGCCATTCCGGAGCCCGAACAACCCTCTAACCACCCCAACCCCCAAAGCAACAGGTTAAATGGTGCTCGTAAATGAATTTGGAAACGTAGAATTATCATTCGCACAGCGACCGTTGACTGAGGGTAACCTAGCCCTGTGTATTCCTTGATTCGCGATTCTATGTTAGATTTGAGTCTGTGTTTATTGGTGGCTTGAACTATTTCTTTAACCCTTCTGAGACGTCTGTATACCGGACAGTAAAATGTGTGGTAAATATTTACATTAGGGGCTTCCTCACCGATTTTGATGACGTTGAAATATGTTGTCAAGGTCATCATTCTGAACAACTTTTTCCTATATATGTTACCGCCGCTCAGCTTTAGTTTCCGAGATATTCGCAAAAAAGTTTCAACATCTCGAAAAGTGATCGGAGTAGGTCTGGGTTAGGTTTGGGTTATTTATATATTATTTATATATTTATATACTGGGTTATTATATATTTTCTTGATTGTATAGTTGCATGCTTAACCCCTTGCCGTATTTTCACGAGTCAGTCTCGTGATGAAGATTTTAATCAGAATCAAACAAATATGAATATTATGCCTCTTTTTTAAGACGAAACAAAATTGTATTTTTGTACTCAATATGTAAGCATTGAAGCAAACGTAGCCATACGAAAAATATAGATTTTCTTTCATAATCTGTGAAATTTTAGGGGATAAAAGTGTTCTAATCACTGTAACTGTAAAGAAAATGGTACGGCAAGGGGTTAACACTCTGAATGCTAACACAGCTGACAATGAAATGAGTTCGCGTTCGACACGATTCATTTCACGTTTCAGTTCGTAAACATAAACAGATAAGACAGTGGGTCTCAACTGATTGAAGTCGTTTTAAGTTGTGACCGTGGCTGCGTTATCGGCGGCCACAATTTCAAATCCAACCCAGACCTACTCCGATTACTTTTCGAGATGTTGAAACTTTTTTGCGAATATCTCGGAAACTAAAGCTGAGCGGCGGAAACATGTATAGGAAAAAGTTGTTCAGAATGATGACCTTGGCAACATATTTCAACGTCATCCAAATTGGTGAGGAAGCCCCTAATGTAAATAATTACCATATGTGTTTCAAAACTGATTACTAGATTGCGAATCTCTATGCAAAATAAAATTTTTGTGCATCTGTTACGAGATACAGAAGGTAACTAAACATTTATTTCCCTTGTGAATAATTGAAATATGTTGACATTATTGAATTCGTTGAATCTCTTCACTGTTATACATTGCACCTACAAAGGTTTGCCATAAATGCACAGAATCCGCAGTCTATTAATTACACGTAGTCAGATTGTTGGGCACGATGCGTATGTATTGTTTATCCATGATTTCTACACTGCAGATTTGATGCGTTCATGACAAAAATGAGCGAATAAAACACAAAGTAATGAAAGTATGAGGCGATCATGTTGTTTGTGATTTCTAAAACTTTTTTCGAGAAGAAAAACATGTCAGTGCAGCTCCTTCCTCTTCCATAAAGATACGCAATCAAATCAGTGTTAATGTTTTCGGGTTATGAAATCGTTATTGAACATATCAGAATGTCTGAATGACTTATGGATTATGATTAACGTCTGTGACATCGTCAAAATCAACGATCTTGCAAAGAGTATATAACGAGACGAGTATATAACGATTTAAGTGGGCAAGAATTAAATGAACACTGAAGAAAAAGAACAATTACAAACATAAAGAACACTGTGTCTCGATGACATTAATTTGTCTTCTTCTTTTTATGGATACTAATAACTGTAACAGCTCAAAAAGAACTTTTGAAGATCAAGAAAAACAACCAACATAAAACAATACAACAATGTCAATTTTGCCTCCTCTCATTGAACACTACCTTATGGCACAGCTCAAGATGAATGTGTATTCTTTGTGCTATGAAAAATCATAGCTGGCACCGTTCAGAAAGAACTTGTGAAGATCAAGAACAATTATAATCCTAAACTAAGACAGTGTCTGAATGAGACTGTTCTCGTGTCTCCTTTGTCCGAACACAGACACATCCCAAAAAGTCCTTTTATAGATCAACAACAATGAAACCAGAATGTCCACATCTAAATTTCGCCTCCTTCGACCCCCTGATTGCCAGAACATCCGAAAAGCAACTTTCAGTTACCGGTACAGTTTACCCGGCAGCGGTCTCCGGACCGTATCATCTTGGTGTACAAGCTTTCGCCGTCGTTCCGACGACAGGATCGCGACGGTAACGTAGCCGTTAGTGCTGTTGACGGCGAAACTTGTGTTCTGGTCGGTGAAACCTGGCGCCGGTGATTCCGACGTAACCCTTTACCCGATGTCGCTCCACATCGTCGAAGTTCGAGGTCCAGGACGAGGCTGCTTAGAGCACTTTCTAATTGAGCAACGCTTAGAAAGCTTATGCGGACGCTCGTGTATGTATGTGTAACGCGATTCTCCTATGATCAAACGAGAAAGGGATCTGGTGTGTACGTCCCCCCCTCTCTCTCTCTCTCTCTCGCTCTCTCTCTCTCTCTCTTTCGCTCTTTCTCGCTGTGTGTGTGTGTCCGGTAATGGGCCGGCTTAACCCGTTTGAATTCGGTGCCTTGTTAATTTATGCAATTGGAACGATCGCGTTTCCAAACAAACTTATCCGGCCGGCCGAAGATCGAATTAAGGCTAACTTCGTTCGGGCGTCGGTCGGTTTAGCGCTTGGCCACTTTCGAAACGCAAATCCGACGAGGACGAGGAGATCGCGGGACGAAACGGGCGAACGGGATGGTATGGGATCGTGCCCGATCGTGTGGGATACGGGCTCGAATGGGAGAGGGGACGGTGAGGGCGTGCGCGAACCAGGGAGATGTTTAGCGCGACGCGAGACCTGCGAATATCCTGGCCCGCAACAGCGGACGATAACTTTGCAAAAATTAATGCGGCTGGATAAAAGGAAATGCGTTTCGAATACCTTTACGCTTTTATAGTGAATCATGAAACTTGGAAGCAAATGGATTTTTTTAAAGAAGAAAAACTTGAAACATCTTAGCAGTACACGGGAGAAAATCATTCTATCGACGTTCACAAATTTTGTTGGGTAATAAAATCATCGTGGATACGAAAATTAGTGTCTCTTCATTATAACGATCTAACTCAGACCTGCGAATATTCTGACTGGCAACAGCGGGCGATGGCTTTGCAAAAACTAATGTGGCTGGATAAAAGGAAACGCGTTTCGAATACCTTTACGCTTTTATAGTGAATCAAGAAACATGGAAGCAAATGGATTTTCTTAAAGAAGAAAAACTTGAAACATCTTAGCAGTACACGGGAGAAAATCATTCTATCGACGTTCACAAATTTTGTTGGGTAATAAAATCATCGTGGATACGAAAATTAGTGTCTCTTCATTATAACGATCTAACTCAGACCTGCGAATATTCTGACTGGCAACAGCGGGCGATAGCTTTGCAAAAATTAATGTGGTTCGTTAAAGGAAAACGTGTTTCGAATATGTATGCGGTTTTACAGTGAATCAAACAACCTGAAAGCAAATGGATTTTGTTAGAATACTTGAAACGTCTGAGCAGCTTACGAGAGAAAATCATTATGTTAACGTTAACAAATTCTGTTGAGTGATATCATTCTCATTGCAGATTTGAATATTGGGGTATCTTCTTTATAATGATGTTTGAAAATGTGAAGTACGATTTTTTGTTGCCGCTTTATCGAACTTTAAATGTCGTTTGTTAGAAAATGATCGATCGGAGAAGGTATCTTCACTTTTTCAATATTCTACAGGATTCAGGAAGGTCTTTGAGAAAACTAATTAAAGATTCTGAAAGTAGAATCTTTAAAACGCTTTGCCTTTTAGCATTTTACAAAGCTAGCCTCATGGGGTTTAAATAATAAATGGTATCGTTGGTCATATTTAGACTACAGATCTTTAAGCAAAATAAAAATCGTCTGCTTCAATTGCAAGAAATAGGAACCGAATAAAATTATCTTTCTCTCTTTAATAACTTCAACCAAATGAAGATAATATACCGACATTCTTCGATTTTTTTAATTCTTTTACTGTTTTAAATTTCATCTACTCATTTTTGTCATAACGGCACAAAAGTGGCAGTCTAGTCATATCAAATTTCATTTAATTATTGTGTCAAGGGGTTAATCGTAACTGCCAACAAATCGTCGTTCCTCTAATAATAGTCTCACCAATCACGCAGATCAATTCCCCCAAAAACATAGAACATACAAGCACCCTGTATAGCGACTTCAACATCGCCGGAACAGTTCTCTTCAGTGCACTGTACCGTCTACTACATCGTAATATAGTGTGTCTACACGGTCGATCAGGTTGGATTTGGTGGTCGTTTGCTTGTTTAGACGTTCGTCCGTTATGCGTTGCATAATCCCGGGGCTGCCCTCGGTCGTGCAACAACAAGAAAGTTAAAGAACGAAATGAAACGAAAGGAAACGAAAGGAAAGGAAAGTAAAGGGAAAGAAAGGAAGGAAGAAGAACGCGCGCGCAGGGGTACGACGGGGGCGAGGGACAAGAAAGAAAAACAAAGTTCGAGCAGGAAGTGGCTCGCGTAAAAAGAAAAGCCTCCGGTAGCTCGTCCGTGGCGAGCTGCTCCGTGGAGTGGAGTAGTAGGCCAAGTGGAAGTTCCTCTCCGAGTTGCTCCTCTCTTCCGTGAGAGAAGGATGCCCACCTTTTATTTCGTTCGAGGGAGTAACTGTCAGCCGGTATTTCGCGTCGAGGCAAAATAAAGTATAAAGGGTGTTCGGTGCGTCGTATATGTCCTCCCTCTATGGACCGACTCTTCTGGGTTCTCCCCCCCCCTCTCTCTCTGCTCTCTTGGTCTCGACGGAGATTATTCTCCTTCTTCTTCTTCCCCGTCTCTCGGAACATCTTTCTCCAAGGCGTACCCTCTCCCTCGGTCCATCTTTCTCGCCCCTCTCGTTCCTCTCGTTCCTCTCGTTTCAACGGTCCTCTTCTTCAGATTCGTCTCTCTCTCTCTCTCTCTCTCTCTCTCTCTCTCTCTCTCTCTCGCTTTTTCTTCAGTCTACGGCTCCTTTCGCGGCCAGTCCACTCTCCCTCTCGTCCTCTCTCGTTCTTCCACGGATACACGCTCTCCCGCTCCTTTAGCCTTGCAGACGCTTCTGGCAGACGAGCCGCGTTTTGTTCTCAACTTCCTTAATTTCACCTTCCGGGGACCGTCGACGTTCGTCTAATTTTTTCCTCCGATGACTGCCAGGATCATGTCCGTCGTCCAGAGGTGTTCTGGATGTTGACGAGCGAATGTTGTGGGCTGTTTGCCCCGGGAGCGCTATGGGTTGTCCTCGAGAGCAACTGACACAGGAACTAGAATGGAGAGGATTAAACTGAAAATAGTAGGCGTCGTTACGTTACTTTTGAATTTGAGGGAGCTGGAGTTGTGTTATTGGGAGTTATTTGTGTGTATGTTAGTCTTAGATTCTGCATCCACTAAAAATCTGGTTGCTAATGTAAACCCATTTTTGGTTCGATTTTATCAGGATTTCGTAGATGACTACGGGTCGATCCGATTCAGATATGAGTAAGGTGCACTGTTTGCTCTGGGAGCAATCTGGGCTATCTTGAAGAGCAACATTTCCGACGAGAAGGAACGAAACTGCCCCGAGTAGGCATGGCTTCCTCGTTCTCAATTTCTGCGATTGAATTCTGATTTCAAATTAGGATTCAGTGGATAGTTGAATCTATGCCAGACGTAAGTACCGAGAACTCTTTGTCCTCGAAGTGTACGAAATTGTTCTAAAAAGCAAATATTCGGATGAGAAGAAAGAAAGGGTCGAAGAAACTGCCTTGAGTAGGCGTGGCTTCAGTGCTCTTTGTATCTCCAGTTAAATTCTACAATTAGTATTCATTGGATATCCGAGCCTAAATTAAAGATGACTACCGAATGTACAAGATTGCCCTCAGGAGCAAAACGTTCAAACGGCAATGTGTGTCCTGAATGGGCGTGGTTTCTTAGCTCCAAAATTTAATTTAATTTGCTCCAAGGAGCAACGAACAATGCGAAAGAAAAACTGATATATAAAATCTCAATCCTGGGATAAGAGAGTATATCATTCTCTCTGTATGGAGACTCCAAACTGGGTGTGACTTCGTAGCTCTGGAATTCAATCTAGCTTGCTCCAAAGAGTAGCGGTCCAAATAATGTGAAATTAAGACTGCCATATAGATTCTATTGGGACAAAATACATTATATCCTTGTACCTGTATACAAAACCTTAAATGGGCGTGGCCTCATAGCTCTCGAACTCAACCTGTCTTGTCCCAGGGAGCAGATGTAAATGACACAACAGAAACACTGCCATACTCGACCTTGTCTCGACTCTTTATAGTTCTGGTTCAAAGTGGGCGTGGTTTTGCGGCTCTCGAATTCAACCTAGCTTGCCCCACGTAGTAGCGTCCAGAATAACGTGAAAGAAAGAATGCTGTATGGACTCTATCTGGATACAAAATCCTATATCGTTCTTCCTGTATGCAGAATACTAAATGATCTCGTAACCCTTGTATTCAATCATTCTCCCTATACACAAAACCCTAAATGGGTGTGACCTTGTAGCTCTCGAATTCACCGTGTTGCTCCCGGAAGCAAATTTGCAAATAACCTAAAAGAAACATTGCCATACTCGATCTTGTCTTGACTCCATCTACTTCTGGACCAAAGTGGGCGTAACCTCTTAGCTCCCGATTTCAATATTTCGGAGCTCGAGGATTGCCCTAGACAGCAACCCCCGGAAACAAGTTGCATCCGCTTCGGCCAAATGGTCTGTGCGCGTGTTGCGTGTCCAGTTTTTAAGCCGGCTGATTACAGTGATCATCCTGTGGGTACAGCTCTATTCTTCGTCAGGTATGATGGTCGATCTCTGTATTCGATGGAGCATACATTCGTACTTCGCCGGTTGAGATGGTCAAACGAACGAATCCAGGACAGAGCGAGCTGGCATCGGCGTGGTCTAATAACCGGCTGCGTTTGATCGGTTGGATCGTTGGATTCGGTGAGTCGCGATCATATCTGTCTGCCCGACATGACAGGAGTGGTAGTCGCGGGCCGCGTCTCCGTCGATAATCATGCGAAATGACAGGGATTCGGGGCCGGATTGCGAAAGCGAACGCGAAAAAGCGTTTTTGTCCGTCGGACGCACTGCGGGCCGGGCTCGACCCAGTTGTCGGCCGCGTGTAATTTTAAACTGTACGCCACCCGAAAAAGGAGTTATCCGCCTCCCGGCTCCGTCATTACGCCAATTACCCGCGACCGGCTCGATCAATCGTCGCGGGAACGCGTTGCTCGCGCAAGCCCGAACTTCTTTCTTTCTTTCCTTTTTTTCAGAGCTGGTGTAGGTATACGCTCGCTCGATTCTCGCCGTGTTTATGTTCCCTCCCGCGCGGAAGATTATGAATTATTTTTGCGTCGGAGAGGCGACGGCGGTTCCTTTCTCATTGCCGGTCCCTCGCCTCCTTCAAGGAGACTCGAGTAACCCGATTAGCACCTCTGCCGCCTCCCGATGCACCGGTAGATGCAATCAGCGCATCGGAATGTTTTTTTCGAGGTGGATGCTGTGCTCCCCACCCGGTTATCTTCTCTCTCTTTCTCTCTCTCTCTCTCTCACTCTCTCTCTCTTCTCTTCTCTCCCCTTTCGTCCACGGTCTGTTCCTCGTGTCGAAAAGGAATTTCGCGTCACGTGACCACGACACGAGAGAAACCAGTACGTAGACACACCGCGAGAGAAGAGAGGCTTCTCGTTACTCCTGAGCCAAGCTCGTAAGAGCCGTCGCGACGATCGTCGTGGCAAGTTCATGAACCTTGAACCCTCCTTTAGCCCGGCGCGACTCGTTTCGAGAGGCCCGCGTGACTGCCGATCCGAGCCGGGGATGATTAGCTTTTGGCTCCGGAGGCTTCTTCGATTCTTGCTGCCTTCACTCTCGCCAATTTTTAAAAACTTCTCCGCGCCTATCGATCGCATGGTGCACCAAACTGTGTCTGGATATCGCGTGGTTGCTTTGTGAGGCTGTCTGCATCGACGAGCGTCTTGATATTTGCCGAATAGAATGTATTTTTGGCGTTTACGTGGTTAGGACATGAGGCAACATGTGCCATCGGTTGAGATAACTTTGATGTTAAAAATGTTCCTGAGAGACTAAAGCTCATACAAATCCCCACCCGTCGCATGATTCAATCGCGAGGCTGTTTAAGATCATTTAGGTCAATTAATATCCTCAAACGCAGGGATCTTCACGTGTTCGCGAGGGTACCAGGTTTTTTAAAAAATCTTCTTCCGGCTTGGTTGAGCCATGAGCTTGTCTATGATTATCTGGGACCATCAAAGGATTCACTATTGAAGCCCTCAAACTAAGGGATCTTTAAGTTACCGTTTTCTTCTAGGGTTCAACCACGAGGTTATCCATGATCATCTAGGACAATCGAAGTTCTAAAATTCAAGGACCTTCGTACTACCAACGTATTCTTCGCAGAACCAGGCTTGAAAAAGTTCTAATCTCACAGAGTTAAACTGCGAGATTAGGACCATCAAAGGATTAAGGATCGAAGCTCATCGATTCAAGGATTTTCAAAGTACCAGTGGGTTCCTGAAGGAATTAGGTGTGCGAGAGTCCTCTTACAGAGTTAAACCGCGATACTGTCAGAGATCATCGAGAGATTCGTAATTAAAGCTACCAAGCTCAGGGATCTTTAAAATACCAACGTGTTCCTGGGAGAACTAGGCCTGTAAAGGTCTTTCTCTCGCAGGATTAAATAGCCAGGCTGTCAAAGCCCTTAAACTCAAGAATATTCAAGGTACCGACGTGCTCAGAAGAGAACTCAGTTTACAAAATCCTTGTTGTCGCAGAGTGTAACCACGATGTCGTCTATGATCATCGAGGGCCATCGAAGGATTCACAACTTAAACCCCTACACTCAGTGGTCTGTAAGATATTAATATATTCCTGGGAGAACCAGGCTTCCAGAGGTCCTCCACTCGCAAGACTAAATTGTGAGGCTGTCTAGGATCGTCAAAGCCCCGAAACTCAAGGATATTCAAGATACCAATGTGTTTCTGAGAGAACGAAGCTAGTGAAAACCTTGTTCTCGCAGAGTAGAGCCCTGAGGTTGTCTATGATCATCTTGAACAACCAAACGATTCACAATCGAAGTCGCCAGATGTAGAGATCTTTAAGATACCAGAAGGTTCCTGGGAGATCCAAGCTTGCAAATTGCCAAGCCCGCAATGCTCTCAGTCCCAAAAACTCCTTCTCCCGCAAGTGTCGATCTCAAATCCGCCCACTGTACCATCAAATCCCCAAACCCAAGGCTCCCCAAAATCATTGCCTCCATCACCAAACACGCGAGACTCCATCTCCAACCAGCCCGAGCCGCTGGCAGACGGATGACTCACGGGACTTGGAAAACAGAGATCACCGGTGCATGATCGATCCCCGCCGGCTCTTCGTCCGTAGTCGACAGACAGACAGAGAAAGGGAGAGAGAGACGTGACCGCGAAAACACGAATAGCATAGGAATGTCACGAAAACAATGTCGGCCACCTGACCCTACCATCGGGCTGCCAACGCACACAGATCGGCAGCGTGTCCCGTCGTTGTCGTCTTCGTCGTCGTCGGTCCAACTGTCTTCCTTTCTCTCCTTCTCTCCCTCTTTGTTCTTCGTCTACCTCTCTCTCTCCCTCTCTCTCTCTCTGTTACTCTCTCTCGCGCGTCAATTACATGTTTCCTCGAGCGTCACGGAGCCGGGGCAGACCCCCGACGAGACTGCGAGATTGAGAAACGCTGTCGAAGAACGAGACGGGCCGACTCAAGGCCGCGCCGTGGTCCCACTCCTCCCCCGCCAGCCGGAGAGTCCGAGTCAAGGGCGTTTCCCCCACCACCTGCCGAGTTATGAGTCGGGGAGACTCTCTCTCCCCATTCTCTCTCTCTCTCTCTCTCTCTCTCTCTCTCTCTCTCTCTCTCTCTCTCTCTCTCCATCCTTGTCGGTCCCACCGTCCTTGTCCCCCCGGGGGCCAGGAGAGCCCCTCCCCTGGCCCCGTCCCAGCCAGACCAGCCAGCCGAAGTCTTTCTCTCCAGGCTCTGATCCCCGGCCCGTCTCTTATTATCGGCTCCTCTTGTTTATCGTGAAATTTTTTTTCTTCGCAAATCGTTTCGCGGCACTCGTCTTCCTACCCACTTCGCAAACAGGGTCATGAAAGACAACTTTCCACGTTTTAGGGCATTGTTTTTCGCGAGCATAATCCTCCTCGGTCCACCTGGATCCATCCGTATATTTATCAGCCGGTTCTCTCCTCGTTACTCTTTCTCGGAAGAGCCTCCTTGTTTGGGACGTCTCCCGCACATCCCCTGGACCCCTCGTCACACGCCGGGCCCCATCTTGCTTCGGTTTTCAGCTCGGTTCAGGTTCTCTTCCTTCCTCTTGTCTGAGCTCTTTGCTGATCGTAAGTTTATCGGTGGATCGCGAAGAAGAAGATGCCTTCGGGACCTTTCCCTGTGTTTCTCGGGCGTCGGGGCGCCGACCACAGGGTTCAACGGGGTCGCGTGACTCGGGTTTTGGCCGTGGTCCGGCATCGGCTTTCCGGTTGAACTCGGAACGGCGTGGAATAGTCGCCTTTTGCAGATGAGATGCTAGATCTTTTGAAGTTGCTTTTGCTGGATGAGGAAAATTGAAGTTGCGAATGTTGAGAGTTTGTGTGGAGGATCGTGTTGTTCTGACGTGCTTAGGGAATCGATGAAACACTTCAGGGACCATAATCGAAACCTCGTTAAATATTGCTGGTGGTGCTATTGAAATTCAGGGGCTCAATTGCTACATGACTGTTGCGGAGGGCATTTTTGAGCATTCTATGTACAGTCCTCAGCTTAGTCTGACGATTAACACTTTGACTGCCACGTAGATCATATATTTGTGACGCAATTTGTTTGCCAAATGTCAATTTTTGGTTTCGAAATCAATTTTTATTGCAATCTATTAGGCAACCCAGGACCTGCAAAAAGGGCACAAATGTAACTTATATAATACATTTTCTGTTTCCTGTTCTTGTATCATTAATCTTCGCATGGTTTTGGGTCCATTTTAACCCACAGTTATAAATGTCCTACCTAAATTCTAATATTCTAGGATCCAGTTCAAAACGTTAGCTGCTAGCTATATGCAAAAGTTTTAGTCTTTTTCAACTGTTCTTGCATAAAGATTAAAACTGCGGATCATTATGCAAAATAAAAATTGTCTACCTCGATTGCAAGTAACAGGAATTGAATAGTCTTTTCTTGTTTAACAAGTCTGATAAGCTGAAGATTATATATTCACACTCTTAAATTTTTTTAAACTTGCTACTATTTTAAACTTCGTCGATTCACTTTTGTCACAAATGCGTAAATCCGCAGTATAATAATGACTTGAAAGAAAGCATTCATCAGCAGAATTTTATTGCGAACTGCAAATTGTCTGAGACTCCAACAAAGTTCTTTTTTCCACTTGATTCCTTTATGATCGCAATGTTTGTTGCGAATTGCAAATTTTCTGGGTCTCTAATAAAGTCCTTTCGTTTCTCATTTTATTCCTCTACTATCGCAATGTTTATTGCGAATTCCTATTTTATTTCCTCTGAGATCATTAGACTGTGGGTCTTTATGCAGAATAAAAATTGTTTGCGCGAATTACAGGCTACTGGAACCAAATCAAAATTGAATTTAATAAGTAATTGAATTTGTGACGATACATCTTTCTACTGTTGTAAGTTTTACCTACTCATTTTCGCCGGTAAACACATACAATCCGCAGTCTAACGATCATGGTGCGTCGGGCGGTTAGACGGTCGATTCTTACGAGATCGGGGGATCGTTCTATCGTCCATCGATCACCAAGACGACCTCGGAGAAAAACGTAGTTCGGTTGGCTCAATCAATCCGCTTTTCGAGCTGGCCCGATCGCCGATATCGTCGGCCGGCAGAGTCTGCTCTCCCGGTCCGCTGGATTCTTCTCGTCCCCGGGCAACATTCTTCATCTCGGCGGAGTCCCAACGGGTTTTCGGGCATGCATGATGATCCATCATTCTTCGCGCCGTTCCAATGCCCCGCGTCGTCCCGTTCTTGTCCTTCGGGGTCTTAAGTTTTGCGCCGAGCCGAGCCGAGCTCCGAGAGCGAAGCTCTGAAAGTTGAGAGCTGTGCTCTCGGAACCCGTGCAGCGAGTCCGGGCAAGCTAGCACTCTCCGCTGGGCCTTTTCGAGGCCTCCCGATATGAACCCCTCGTTTCTCGTTAACCTCTCGCTGCACGCTATTATAAAGGTACATGCGCCTTTTTTCCAACCGGAATATTATTTTATGCCGCTTGGTACCATTAACCCGTTAACCGGACGAAACGAGCTCACTCTTTGTGGTCCTCCACATCTTTCGACTCCTTGTCTTTTTGCTTAGACGATATTTCATTGTCTTTATTCAATGATACAGTTAAATGCTGCTTATGCGGCTCTGTTAGTGTAAATCAGATTAGGCTATGTATGCGTGCTTTGGAGGAGATTGTGTTATATTGCTGCTGCAGATTGTTGACAACTTTTCTTGTATCTTTTTTTTTCAAATCAGAAGATTATTTTATGCTGGCTTGGTGGTAATCATTCGTTCGCAAACGCCTTAGCATCTTTCGGCTCATTGTCTTTTCGCTTAGATGATAGAGCATCGTTTTTATTCAGTGATGTAGTGAGATGCAATTCTTGTTATGTGGCTTTGTTAGTGTAACTTAGATTAGACTATGCATGTGAACTATAGAGGAAATTGTATTACATCGTTGTTGACGATTGTTGCTCTAGCTTGTAACCATTTTTGTGCTAACTGGATTATGAGCTCACTCTTTGTGGTCCTCTGCATCTTTGGGCTTGTTGTCTGTTTGCTTAAATGACAAAGGGTCGTTTTTACCCAGTGATATATTGAGATGCACTTTTTGGTATGTGGCTCTGTTAGTGTAAATTAGATTAGACTATGTATGCGTGCTTTGGATGAGATTGTGTTACAGAGTGTTGACAACTTTTCTTGTATTTTTTTTTCAAATCAGAAGATTATTTTATGCTGTTTGCTTAAATGACAAGAGGTCGTTTTTACCCAGTGATATGTTGAGATGCACTTTTTGGTGTGTGGCTCTGTTAGTGTAAATTTGAATAGACTATGTATGTGTGCTTTGCAGGAGATTGTGTTAAGTTATTTTTACAGATTGTGGACAACGTGTTATGTACTGTTTTCTTGTCTTTTTGTTTAGAGGATAGGGGCTCGATTTATTTATTAATGTAATTAGATGCACTTTTTGGTATATTACTCTGTCAGTGTAAATTGAAATGGCCTATATACGTATACTTTGGAAGAAATTGTATCGAATTTTTGCTGCACATTGTTGACAACGTTCCATATACTGTTTTCAATACAGAAGATTATTTTATATTAGATTGGTACTAATCATTTATCAACTAGATGACGAATTTACTTGCTTTTTGTAGTCGTTTTTACAAGTTCAGGTTGCTCGTCGTTTTCTTTAAATACTAGAGAATGATGTTACACAATGACATTGCAAGTGACGATGCATTTTCTGAAATTGTGTGTAGCCCTATTATAAATTAGTACGTATACTGTATATTATGTACAACTGTGCAGTTAATTGCATTCAATTGTTACTCCACATTGTTAAAACGATCAATGTGTTGTTTGTAAAACGGGATTATATTATAATTTCTTGGTTCCACTAACTTGTAAGAAGATGGATGAACTCGCTTCTTTTATTCATTCTCATTCTTAAATTACTTTTTATTTTCTTGCTTATTTTCTAGAGAACTTTGATAATTTAATATTTGTAGAATGTCATCGGTAGCTTAAATTGTAATCTTTACGTATACTTTGAAGTAAATTGCATTATATTGTTGCTGCAGACTGTCGATAATATTCACGTGTTTTTCTTTAAACCAGCAGATCATTTTATGGTCGATTGCTACCATTAATCTGATAACTGGAAGACAAGTTCTCGCATTCCTTGTGTTTGTCGTATATGACGTTGCAGTTTTTCAACTTACGTTTGATACAACTTATGTGCAATAGCAGAAACTAGTACGTATACTGTGTTATTTTGTACGTATACTCTGGAATAAAATCTACACTGTCATTGCTCCCCATTATCAGAAACATCTATATGCTCTTTCAACCACGAGAGAATTTTATAGTTGCTCAGCGCTATTAATTTCTCAATCAGAAGATACATCAACTTGTTCCTTACATTCCTCTTCATTCTTACATTACTGTTTACGTTTTCCCATCGATTCGCTAGAGAAACTTTCCATAATGCCGCCAGCATGACAAATTAGCCTATATTACGTACACGTATTATCAAGAAAATGATGTATAATCATTTTTTCCCGTACCTAATCGTGCTTATAGTGGTATTATCATCGACCAGATGATTGTTCAAATCACCCATAAAATCAAACTGCCATATAAAACGATTATCATATCCACGTTAACATCAGTCAACATGTTATTTCTTATCATTGCAACAAATTTTCCGTTGAACTACCAATGTTTCCAAATCAATTTGACGTTCTCAGCAGCTCTCTACCGATCCTCCTAATCTCCTCCCACCATCCTCTTTTATACAGTTTACGTTATTAACACTTTGCGGACGGGAATTACTTATAGCATATGTTTTGGTAGATCGAATCAGCTTTAATTATGAATTTTTAAAACATATTTTCGAGATATTTCTTGTAAGCGTCCTAACATTCCTAATTTAACATTTTATTCATTCGATTCAATCGTTAGAAATTGATGATTAAATATTAATAGTCTCGGTCAAATAGACCCGGATTCCGCTGTCGAAGGGTTAAAGGTGTACTATTAACCCTTTGCCTGCGGCGCTCTCTAGCTTGAAGCCATAAGCGTTTTGCTGCGTGCTATTCGCATGGTGATCGTTATGGCTGACTAAAACAATTCACAATTAAATTATTGCTGCAATTAAAAGTAACAGTCGCATTGTTAACAGTTTACCCACCGGAATTCTATTAATAGGATCTTTAGTAGTAATGCTGTACCAACAGGAAGCTTAGAAATAGTCTGTTGTACTTGTTGGTTCACAATCGAGATTGATAGTCTTCAGTCATGGATCATGGGCAATTAAAAATTATGAACTAATCGCCAGTAGGTAATGCGTTAAGAATAAAAAAACATTTTAACATCTCCCTAAATATTTCGACGCTGAGTCATTTTAGTTTAATGGATGAGTTAGTGTGAGCACTGATCAACATTTCTTGAGCGTATATACAGGGTGAAGCATTTAAAACAGGCCACGTGAATAACTTGGTTGCTATTGGTGATAGAAAAAAATATGTCAGATAAAACTTCCTTGGTGTCGAGGTTGGCATAATCTCATATTACTAGTTTTTTCTGTAGGTGGACGCGTAGAGGACATACGAAGGTCAACTCCGTTTTTTTTTTAAATGTAACGATATATTTTTCTCTGAACTATCTGATACGGTGTTTTAAGACGCGTGCAGTGACCTACGACTCAAGGTCATTCAAAAACGTAGGAGGTCTCCATTTAAAAAAAAAAAAACGGAGTTGACCTTCATACGTCCTCAACGTGTCCACCTACAAAAAACCATTCCAATGAGATTATGCCACGTTCGAAATGAAGCAAGTTTCAGCTAAAACAGTTTTTCTATCACCAATAGCAACCAAGTTATTCAGTGAGCCTATTTTAAATGTCTCACTCTGTATATACAGTTCGTTTACAGGAATTATTTTCCCAATGATTTGCCAATGAACACTACACCCCGAAACATGGGATGGAAACATAGCTTAGTGTTGTGTTTATCTGGTTTGTGGTAGATTTTATGGTTTCTATTGGTTTTGTGTTATGAATTTGTGTACAAAGTGCCGTTGTCAAAGCTTAAATAAGCAATCGTCTGGGGTCCAGGAACGAATTAATCCTTTCTGTATTAATTTCTATGGGGAAAATATCAGGGCTGCGGAGTTGACAACCAAGATTCCGACTCCGACTCCAAATTTGTCAGCGTTTGACAAATACTGCTTACGCACCATAAAAGACAAAACATCGCGGTGTGGTATCGACATACCAAGAATGAACACGGTATCCTCCGAAATTTATGTAAGAATTTCTTCATTAATTCGAGATGTGAACATCGCTACAATTCTAGTACTTCTGTTCTTACAAAACAAACTGCAACGCGTATTTCGTTCTAACACGTTTCAAAATTCCCGCTAAATTGATCCCGCTCTAATGCGAAAGGAAAAACAGTGAAGTCCGAATTTACTTGTCCTTTGATAGAAATGTAGTGTATATAAGTATTTTTAATACGACTTTCAATTATTTCGAGCACATTTTTGTAAAAGTTACTAACACGGCGCCGGAGTTGGCATATTTTCTTCCAACTCCGACTCCAGTGATCAGAAATTCCTTTCGACTCCGACTACGACTCTACAGCCTTGGAAAATAGTTTCAGTTTACGAACGAGCTTCAGGAACGAATTAACACGTTCGGTATCAGCGACGCGTGTATGCATCGTCCCGAAACCGCTCGCAGAGCCCACCGACGCAGATATACGTCGCGTAGTCTTTATGAGTTTATGATAACGTATTGCAACAAATCTGGAAATGAACAGTATTGTTGAGCTAAAAAACACTGACATAGATATGTCAATGACAGATTATTTTGCTTATTTGGAATGTTAGAAATATATCCTGAAAAGGCCCATATCGATTAAGAATATATTCTAACAAAAAACAAGATGGACTGTAGTGCAAGATTTTCTTCTCAGACCGTGGTAGCGAATGTGTTCAGTCCGTGAACAGAGGTTTGTTACAAATATATCCTGAAAAGGCCCATGTCGATTAAGAATATATTCTAACAAAAAACAAGATGGACTGTAGTGCAAGATTTTCTTCTCAGACCGTGGTAGCGAATGTGTTCAGTCCGTGAACAGAGGTTTGTTAGAAATATATCCTGAAAAGGCCCATGTCGATTAAGAATATATTCTAACAAAAAACAAAATGGACTGTAGTGCAAGATTTTCTTCTCAGACCGTGATAGCGAATGTGTTCAGTCCGTGAACAGAGGTTTGACTATACACATTTCCTATAACAAACATCTCGCTTCCCGCAACTTCTATCTCCCGCGATCCTTCGAAAGTCCCAAAAATCCGTCGAGCAGAATTCGTCGACGGAGGATTCAATTAAAAACCTCAAGCGTGTAAGATAATCAAGACTTGGATCAGCAGCGTAACGAACCCACTGTTAATCGTCGCGAGCGAGCTTAGCAACGAAATCCGAGCGAAACATCGATAAAGGCCCGGCAATTACCGGCGATACGAGCATATTTCTTCTCGTCTACCGCCGGAGCCAAACTCCTCGAGAGCTTGGCCACTCGTCTCTCTATTTCTCTCTCTCTCGCGCGTGCGTTCTCTCTCTTTCTTTCTCTTTCTCTGTCTTTCCCGACCCGTAAATTTTGGTGCACTCGTTCTTGCATCACCTCGAGAGCCACACCGGGCCCCGAAGCCCCGGGACTCCATTCAAGGACACAATATTCAGAAACCGAAAGTGCGATCACGCGAAAATCTAACGTCTCGCCGAACCGGTCTAACCGGATTTGGTGTGCGGCGCTGGTTAAGACGGCACACGGCGGTATCGGTGAGCCGCGTAAACTCGTTCCTCGTCATTTTTGGCAATAACAACATTAACGCGACTGCAGCCACGACCCTGCGGAGCTGCGGCCGCGGCCCTAAGCCCGGCGAGCCTCATTGTTTCACCCTTAAACCATGTACACTGGCTCGCATAAATATTCAGACAATCTTAAAAAGACGATAACATTTTAAATATTGGACACTACGACTTGGATTTTTTGAGAAGTTAGAGCAATTAGTTTACTATATGACGTGGCAACAAGATTTTGAAGAAATTGCAATTCATCGGAATTATGGAGAAAATACTAAAGGTTGTATTTTACAACTTTTTTATGTGGGTTGTATTGAAAAATTTTAAAAATATGTTTTGTAGATCCGTAACACATTAAATAAATAAATAAATAAATAAATTACTACTAGATTTACGAGATGTCAAAATTTGTTTTGATTTATTTTTAAATTTACCTGTCAAAATGACGGGATCTAATATTTTTAATTTACGATTGTTGAGATTGTATAGATGTATTCGTGAGGTATTATCCATCAAGCTTATTTCTTTGCGTATATTATATTATTAAAAAGAATGGCTAAATATCTGAATAAAAATATTTTTGTTCTTCCAATGAAGTAATGCAAAATAGTCACTTTTAGAGCCCCATAAACCTAGTGTTAAGGTAATGGCGTCAGTAATTGACCTCGTATCAGTAGTTGACCATTTTTCAGGGTAACGTGAAAAATAGGGTTTTTAGAAGTAATAAATGTAATAATCTTTCGAAAATTGCGCGATAACTATGTTATAGCATCTAGCGGTCCAACTCCGAAATACTTTTACTTAAACTTAAATTTTTGTTGTAACAACAAACGATTGATTTAATTGATGTTATTTGTATGCCTCCGTATTGTATTGTAATTTCCTTAACGTTATTTCCTTAACCAAGCGTTTAACTTTTTCTGAGTGAAATTCTTTTTTTAAATAAAATAAGTTACGAAGAAATAAATTATCAATATTTGTGTTAGCACTATTCTAAAATGTAAAAATGAACAAGTAATAAAATAAAATATACATTACAGTCTGTTGCGTCTAACGCTTTAGCTTTACTGTGACTTTTCAACAGACTATAGCACTTTGCCCACAACTGTCATATCGTAGATGATTTAATCTTAGCTTTAGGGCAATTGTCCGAAACTGAGTCTATAAGTACATAGATATGGACTAAGGTTCCACCCAAAACACGCGACTCCTTTCGTATGTCGTCTTGTCTCGTCCCGTTTCGTCTCGTTTCATCTCGTTTCGTTATCGTCGCGATTCCATGCCGTCGCGATCGTCAGAGGTCACGGGTCGATTATCTTCTCGATCGTCATCGACCCTTATCTTCCACAAACTTCGCTCTTGCAACCGTGATCGCTCTTTTATTCCTCTCTTTGTATAATACGTTCCTACTAGGTTGCCACATGTGAAATGTCTGATTTTATTAGATCGTTGCACATCATTAGACTGCGGATCTTTATGCAAAATAGGAATTTTCGTCGTCAATTGTGATGCACAGGAGACAAATACAAATTTATTCTTTCCTTTAAAAATTGTACGAAGTTGAACATAATGTATGAATATTCTTAAACTGTCTTAATCTATCAGTTGTTTTAAATTTCATCTACCCATTTTCCCCATAATTTGTTGAAAATTAATGAATAGACTGCGAATCTTCATGCAAAATAAAAATTGTCTGTAACGATTGCATGAGATAGAAACCAAGTAGAATATTATTTCTTCCTTTAATAATTTTTATAGATGAGAAATAATATTTTGTTAATTCAGCTAAAATTTTAAATTTCATGGATTCAGTTTTGTCATAAATGCGTAAAATCCGCAGCCTAATTATAATCTACGTGTTTGTTATATCATTTGGAGGTACAAAGCTAATCATTTGAGTGCTATCTTCGGTTTCTATTTGCACATCCAATTTTACTTTTAGATCAAGTTATTTCAATATCGGTCGATGTGATCGTCATGTATTCTTTTTATACTGGATAACCAATTTTCTAGTGGGTAAGTTACGTAGTAATTTTTCTTGTTTAGTTAACACGCTCACCGTCACCGTCACAAATATGTTACGACCACAGTCTCGCAATGTTACTTCAAGATAGCAAAATTAATTTGATTCATATTGTTCTTTAACGTACGCGTAGACACTTTGTCCTAATATTTCATAAAGTAGGTACGTTGCATTTAATAAAACGTTTTAACAAAGAGGACAAACAGCGAAGCAAGTACTGGCGGTGAACGAGTTAAACAAGAAAATGATAATGTGAAGCGTAAACTGTACTAAAAATAAGAAGTAAGAAACAATCGTCATTAATACATAATGCTTGTATCTCGATTTGTAGCAGATTCTGCGAGATTTCAATTACAAACGACGCTCAAATGACCAAATCGATTCGACAACATCCAACAAAAGTATCTCGATAACTGCACTGACCGTAAACAAAAGTCCGAAGCCAATCATTTTGTTCCAGCGACAATTGCAGCGAAAAGAAACAATATTATTCTGCTCTTTTTGCCGAGCGTATTTTGTACTAATTATTGTGCGTCCGATGAACGCGAAAACACGACAATTCTCATTATTAACGGCACGCGTTATCGTCCGGAGTAAGCGAGGCTAGATTGAATTAATCGCGAGCATCCTATCTGCGCGATAAGACTAATTATACAATCCGGCTCTGATGAAGATTGAGTGGACCTCTGACGACGTTGCGAGCTTCATTTTTTTTTCTTTCGATCGTTCGATCATCTGCTTTTTGCGATCCACCAGGTGTACCGCTGCAAAAATTGTCTCGGAAAAATGGGGATCAAGCCCTAAGTAGTTGGGAATGTGTTCTGAACATGATCTGGGATTCTAGGGACATATTAAGTTGGGTCTTAGACTATAAACAAATGGGGAACATGTTGCAAATTTATACTTAATGTATTCCAAAGGCGATTTAGGGTTCTAGGGATATAACAGGTTGTGTCCGGGACTTTAAAAAATGGGGAACAAGTAGTAAATTGTTGTTAGCGGATTGAAGAGGTAATTTAGGGGCATTGCGGATTGGGTCTTGGACTGCGAAAAAATACAGAAGATCTCTTAAATTGTTTTTCATGCGTTCCAAAGGCGATTTAGGGATGTCACGACACGTTAGATGGAGTCTTGGTTTGTAAGAAATGAAGAGCAAGTTGTAAATTTTTAATAACGGATTGAGAAGTTAATTTAGGGATATAAAGACATATCAGATTGGGTTTCAGACTGTGTAAAATGGAGAACATGTTGTAACTTGTTGATAATAGGTTGAGAAGGTAATCTAGAGGTCTGAAGTCATCTCGACTTGGACTTGAAACTGTGAGAAATGAAAATCAAGTTGTAAATTGTTGATAGCGGGTTTTGAAGATGCTGTAAAGATTTAGGGATATTTTGGGTTATATCTGGAGCTGTATAAAAATGGAAACCATATTGTAACTTGTTGATAATAGGTTGAGAAGGTAATCTAGAGGTCTGAAGTCATCTCGACTTAGACCTGAATCTGTCAGAAATGAAAATCAAGTTGTAAATTGTTGATAGCGGGTTTTGAAGATGCTGTAAAGATTTAGGGAATTTTTGGGTCAGATCTGGTAATGTAAGAAATGGAGAACAAGTTGGAAATTGTTGATAACCAGTTTCGAGGATGCTGGAAGAATTTAGGGATGTTTGAGGTCTGGTCTGAGGCAGTGAAAACTGGAGAACAAATCGTAAATTGTTGATGGCAGATTCTAAGATTGATCTAAGGACATGGTGAGATTTCGGGTCGTGTCCTGGTCATCGGCGAGAATCACAGCCGGTTTCAATTTCCCTTTCCGACGCGAGAGCGAGAGCGAGAGCCGTTCGTTCCCAGCGCAGACTTCACGCAGACGGGATTCGGCTTTTGTAGCCGCGGCGGCGGTCGTGAAGTTGGAAAGTCAAGTGCAGTCGCATAGCTCCTCGCAGACGGCAGAGTTTCTCAAACTCGTTATGCCGCCACGCGGCCACGGAATCGCTCGAACTTTTCGATCGATCGACAGAGACGGCTTGCGCCGCGTGCGCGCTCCTCGTACTCGTTCCTGTTCCTGTTCTTCTTCTTGTTCGTCGGCGCTGTTCTCGGCGGGCATTCGTCGATTAAACTTTACTGCTCCTAGACGGAACCGATCGTCCTACTTGACGGTAATCGGTAGAATTTTATGGGCAACACTTCCGACGTCTTAGAACTTGAAAAATATTATGATCTCGCTCGATCACCGCGAGTCTAGTGATCGCGAACTGCTAATCATTTGAGCTACACCATTGCTCGGAGAATTTTTGTGGCTTCCGAATTGACTAACTGTTGCTTAGCTGAGAAGTCTTGTGCCTTTTTAGACGGCGAAAGTTTTCCAAAAGCTGTAGAAGATCAAGTCCAATTTTATTTAGTTAGACTATGATTGTTAGACTGTAGACCTTTATGCAAAATAAAAATAGGGTAATTATTTAGAAGTTTACTCTCCTCACCGATTTTGATGACCTTGAAATATGTTGTCAAGGTCATCATTCTGAACAACTTTTCCCTATACATATTACCGC
The DNA here is from genome assembly GCA_913789915.3 of Sphecodes monilicornis. Classification (NCBI taxonomy): domain Eukaryota; kingdom Metazoa; phylum Arthropoda; class Insecta; order Hymenoptera; family Halictidae; genus Sphecodes; species Sphecodes monilicornis. Next base: position 12,025,800 of record OU565286.1, on the reverse strand, counting down.
CGCTCGATCTTAATTATCGAGATATTTGAAAAAATATTTAATCAAATTTAGATTAGGAGTACACTTCATTTGATAATTAGTAGCCCTCTTCGCCCCTCCCACGACCTAACCACAACTCACTCTATTCGCATAATCTTTACATTGTAGCTGTCATCCAGAATTTTAACTAGTAACATGTACAAAAGACTGGATGACATCTGCAATGGAAAGATTATGCGAATAGAGTGAATTGTGGTTAGGTCGTGGGAGGGGCGGAGAGAGCCGGCCGCGGCCGGTCCCGACCACGCATACGAGAATCCAGGAGTAGTCTCTCAAAATTGAAAGCTCATCTTATATGTATATGTATGACCAGTGTGAAACCCTGTTTTATTTCTGATTTCCACAACGTGCGCGAATACGGAAAATTCAATTCAGTACTAGCAATAATTTTTTGCGATTATCTCGAAAACTAAACTTCTAAATAATTACCAAAAATAGTGTTTATATATTGTACAAAATAGCCGCCAAATAGAAATTTCATTCTTTTTTTTTAATGATTTTAATCAGCTCGAACTAACACATTGATATATTTAAATTCTTTTAATCTGTAGAATGAATTAAATTTCACTTAATCATTTTCGCCATAAATGCATAAAATTTGCAGTCTAGTAATCATATATAATCCTCTGGGCATCTTCATATTCTAAAAGCACGCTATAGTAAGTGATGTCGTCCAGAAACGGTGTCAGAAGTAAATGGCTATGAGTCTGCAATAGATTATGTCTGTGTCAGTATGTCTGATTCTCTTCATTCGAAAAAAAAGCTGTAGACATTATTTCTAAAAGGAAACACTCTCAGAAATAAATGCCAAAGAAGACAAATGAACTATTTAGTATTCAGACACAGCTTTCCAATCATTTTTCAAATCCAAAAGTGTGAGAAATATACAGCAATGTATGGATGAGTGTTCATCTCTCAGAAACAATCGACTGTGTTCCCAGATTGCAACTCTGGATCAGTGATGTCAGAACGGTTGAATCGAGGGGAATACAGTTTACCACTTCTCTGATGAACAGAGTAATATGTGATACGTTGCGCGGCACGTCACGTGACCAGTCTACGGTCTTAGTGGGGGACTTTGAAGTGTCCTCAGATAGTGGAATGGGATAGTGGAAGGGGAAAAGGTGGAGAGTAAAATCAACCCAGTTTTGAGTGGATCTGGCATCACTGCTCTGGACCACTTCATTCAAAGAAGAGACTGTTGCAAATGATATTTTCCAAAATATGGTATTTTAAATAAATTGTTGGGAACACAAACACAGTAACAATTTTCTTCATTCGAAGCATTGTCAGATGTAGTCTAGAACTAGACTTAGTCTCCAGTCTCAGTATCCCTATCATTCCTCAAAGGAAAACTCTGGGAGACAAACAGCAATATACTGACAAGTGTTCCCTTCATCCTCTTCATTCGAAGAACGAGCTATAACAAATAATGTCAAATAATATAAAATCTCGGAAACAAGTCTCTCAAAAGTCTTGCCTCTGAGAAACAAACGACTGTGGTCTTAATGCAACCATAAACGTTCCTCTGGTTCTCTACCTTAAAAGAAACCAGACAGTAACAGATGATATCTTCTAAGAAGCATTATCAGAAATAAATTGTTAGGAATCTAGATGATGCCCACAATATCTCCTCATTCCAAACACTGTCAGAAATAAATGCCAACGAACGCAGATGAATTATTTAGTTTCCAGACGCAGCATCCCTATCATTCCTCAAAGGTAAAATCTGAGAAACAAACAGCAATATACTGAAGACTGTTCCCTTCATACTCTTTCTTCAACAACAAAACACGCTATAACAAATAATGTTTCGCATAACATCTCGGCATCAAGTCTCTCAAAAAAGCCATGTCGCTCAAAAACAAAGGACTGTGCTCTTAGTGCAACCATAAACTATCCTACTGTGGACTTCTACCTTCAAAAAACAGACGGCATTAAATGATATCTTCAAAAAATGGTATCATAAATAAACCGTTGGGTACCAAAGAACACGAATGAACTATTTAATCTCCAGACTCATTCTGCAAAGAAAATCTTGTTTCTCAGAAACAAATGACTGTGTCCCTATATTGCAACCATAAACGATCATCCGAGCCTGTTCATGCAAGATAGAGACCGTAGCAAAATAAATTGAGACCCAAGATGATGCCCACAAAGACAAAACACTATTAAAAATCAATTCCAACAAACACAGATGCACCGCACACTGTCCAGACAATTTCTTCAAATGGAAAAATGTATAAAATAAATATCAGCGCATAGATAAATCGCTCAGTCATCAGACCTGTTCCAGACTAGAGTATGCAAGGATTAATTCGCAGTTAGAGTACACTTAAAATATTTTCCTATTGTTTTTCTCAAAACGGATGAATTCGAAGGAATCAAATGGTTTTCGTGTGACGGAACTGCATTGTCTCCTCTCCGTACAATATTGTATATTGTACATGACAGAATCGTGTGTGTATTAGATAGAACGAACGTGTGCCGCAAAATAATCCAAATCGAGACCGCGAAACCAGCGTTCTGACAACCGACAGTCCTGACGAGCAGAACTGGTTGTACGCGTCCATGGTTCCGCCACACGATATTCGTCGGGATATTTACGACGCTCGAAATCGTCTTCGTCGAGGTATCGAAGCGCATCGGAACCAGCTTCGATCGTTTCTCCTCTAATAACCATTATTTCAATCCTTAAACGGTTGCGACCGGGATCTGTTTCACCCAGAACTTCTCGAGACCGACGTCCCTCTCTGCTCGCCATTTTCTACGATGCTCGATCAGACCGCAGATGTATTTTATGATCCGACTTTTTGTTTTTACGTCGCGAATGTTAATTAATTTATACTTGCTCGGGTAAGTTGAAACGTAGACATAATATTGTTTGCTGCTTTTGAACCGGATTGTGTCAAACAGTTTAACACCAGAACTACCAATCAGATCGCAGTTGTATTTTATGGTCCGAGTCTTCATTTTTATACAGCGAATGTTAGTTAATTTGTACTTGCTCGGGAAAGTTGAAACGTAGACACGTAATGTTATTTGCTGTTTTTGAACCAGATCGTGTCAAAGAGTTTCATACCAGAACTATCGAACACTACACGCCACAATAATGTACATTGCTTTATATTAATGACAAATAGACTGAGGATTTTTATGCGAAATGAACATTGTTTCTGTAAAGTGCAAGTAACTGGTACCAAACAGGAATTTATTACTCTCTTGAATGGTTTTAACAAATTCCAGTTAACGTCTTGATATTCTGAAATTTCTTTAATTCTTGTATTGTTTGAAATTGTATCCACTTTTGTCGTAAATGAGTATAATCCGCAGTCTAACGATAAGATTGCATTCATTTTGATTTCGTGCAATTTTTATTATAATGGGTGCTTCAATGAAGCAGTTTATCCCTTCAATCTTTTACTTTAGGTGTTTGAATTAAAAAGATTAAAAACCAGTCATTTTGAACCGTTCGAGAGTTCTAGAGTTAAAGACAATTTGAATGTATTAAGTGCAAATACGAATTCTTTAAACAATTCGTGGTAAAATGTTCTGTTGTATAATGGTTAATGGAGCATTGTTTAATGTGGAAGTTACTCAATAGAAGATTTAATTTGCCCAATTCATTCGAACCTTTCCGTATCAATTTTCTTTTGCGTATCTTTGGAACTGATTTTGCGAGATCAACGTTGCTCCCCTTATTGGACTTGATGAACAGAGGACGATCGAATAATTATTAATGATTACTGATGAATATGACTCGTAAGTAGACTGCAGATTTTATGCACTTATGGTAACAAATACTGGATGCAAGTTAAAACAGTAGAAAGATTAAAATAATTTAAGAATGTCGATCTATTATTTTCAGCTTGTTAAAACTATTAACCAGTTAACTGTGTAGCTTAACTTTGTATGTGGCTACTAAAAATGTTTGAAAACTTTATTTATCACATATTGACCTCTCGTCAATTTCTTTGGTTCGTTTCTTTACTTCATCTTTGACTTGAAAAATTCTAAAATGTCGTCAAAGTAATAATATGTTTTAATTTTCACTACAAATTTTAACATAAATAGGAAGCAATTAATTTTATTCCATGACGAGTATACTCGGCAAAAACAGCTAACTGGTTAAAGTAAGAATGAAATATCTATCTAGCTCCAGCCTCTTGCAATTGACGCAGACAATTTTTATTTTGCATAAAGATCCGCGTTTTTCCATAAGGGCTGATTAATTTAGTAGATTGTGTCATAATCACGTAGTGATTTTGTTCAAAAAGAAATTCGTTCACAGTTCCACCGAATTCATATTAAACGTTACGCTTAGACTGTGGAGTTTTGTGCAAATTAAAAATTCCATGGCTTATTTAATAAAAACCAGGATGAGAAACCAGTTCGATTTATCAACTGTTACATTTATGGCAAAAATGAGTTGATGCAATTTAAAATAATAGAAAGATCGAAAAAATTTCAGAACTTTAACACAGCGATGTCCAAACTCGGCTTCGGGAACTGAAAGCCGACCCCACCACCGTTCGCCGTAACGCAGCGAACCGATTACCAATATGCTCGCTTCCCGCGTTAAAACGATCGTCGATTGTTTTATGTCACGCGGGTCGCTTACCCGGTTTCTTGATCGGCGGGGTGAGAACACACAGCGCCTGCGCAAACTCACTGTAAGAAGGGGAAGCAGGCGCGTGAGGGGCCCCTACGCTGGACACCGCTGCTTTAACATATTATTTTGAACTTTTGAGATCATCATAGAAGGAAATAAATTTTAATATGGCTACTGTTTCATGCAATTGACGCAGACAATTTTTATTTTGCATAAAGATCAGCTGCCTTGTTATTAGTGTTTGTTACTGCACATGTCTTGTATTTAAAAATGTGGGTGCACTATAAATACGTAAAGATCCGCAGTTTAGTTATTTTATATCTTGAGAACAAATTATAATCGAAGAAAAATATGAATCGATCTATTTACTATTGTATCCAAAAAGAAACTCTTTAGATAGAAATCCGAAGAAAGTAAGACAGATGTATCATAAACATAAAATATGTAACAGAGTGGAATGGAATTAAGAGCCGAGCGCTTTCCAGGGCCACTGAGGCTGAAACTAAACAAAACTAACCTAAACTAAATTAAGTCATTAGAAATCTGAAGAAGTTAAAACCGTACTGAGCGATATGTGTCCAATTCAATATAATGAAAAGGCCAAAGCGTGCAGAAACGGTGTCTCTAAGAACCCGCTCAAGAAAATTGCCGAACAAAGGTTCAGTTTGTGCAGTTGTTGGAAGGGTTGAAGTGGAGAAGTCCGAGTTGGTAGCTCGAAGAACCGTGTGTCCCAGATCGATCGAATAAATTCAGCCGGGTGGCAAATAAATCCGGGTTAAACGAAAATAATGAAAACAAGCGGGGGAATAGGGAAAAGGCCGGAAGGAACACCGTAGAAGCAAATGAGGTGTCGAGGAGTGTCTGCCGAGATTCCCATCGTTGTCTCCCACGGTTTGTTTCTGCAGGCCGAGTTTTATAATTAAATTCCAACGGATTGTGTGCTTCTCCGAGCTAATAAAAAATATTATAACGCGGACCGTGAAGAAAAGGTATTCCCGGATTCCGAAAGGAGATTTTGCCGATATCGGCGATCGTTTCGCAGTCGAGATGGAGCTTAAAGAACGATGAAAAAAAAGAGGAACAATCAATTGGAACTCAATTGGCAAACCTTCTCGTCCCGATCCCGGAAACAGCGAGTCGACCGAGGCTAGAACAAAAGGTAGAAAAGAAAGGATACGTCTGAAAACAATAAAATAAAAACGTCTTTCTCTATCTTTCTCTTGACGTCGAGCGTCTCAACTTTTATTTGCATGTTTTATCGTGTAAAAAGAAAAAGAAGGAAAAGAGAAAATGGTGAAAATGAGAAGCAGAACACGTTCTCGGGCTGCGTCGGGCCCGTGTCAGGCTCTCGGGCGCGCGAACGGTTGTTGCGGCTTCGATTAATTACGATCTACGCGTCTCGGTTTTTATTGTGTAAAAGGAAAAAGAAGGGGAGGAGAAAATGGTGAAAATGAGAAACAGAACACGCTCTCGGGCCGGGTCGGGCCTGCTCGGGCTCGCGAACGCTTGTCGCGGCTTCGATTAATTACGATCTATGCGTTCGATACATCGTCGAGTTGCTCGGCGGAGGATTAGAGAGAGGAACAGGATCGAAGCTGGACAAACGGGGGGCTATAGGGGGTACGTGGGCTATGGGGGAGCGAAACGGAGCAGGAATTCTGATAATATCTTCGGTAGAGCCCGAGACCCAGGCCCGAGAAGCTTGAATCCGGCCCGAGTGCTATCGAGTCTCGAAATGTTGGGTTCTTGTACGTAAAATGTCCGATTTTGGAGCTAGTATCTCATCAGTAGACTGCGGATTTTTGCATTTATGACAAAAATCGGTACGCACATATTAAAGTAGTGGACATATTTAAAATATTTGAGAATGTCAGTGTATTAGTTTCAGCTTAATAAGATTCTCAAAAGAAGAAAGCAATTTTTATTTGGCTCCTACATCTTGCAATCAATGCAAACATTTTTTATTTTGCTTAAAGATCCACAGTCTACTCAACAGTCACTTTTGTTAACACGTTGGGTGCGAAATAAAAATTTATTTAACGCTTTGACTGCCAGTCCAGCGACCACAAAAATTCCATAAAATCGAAGTGACTTATTTAATGAGATAAAAATTGAAAAAGCTGCATGTATGATAATGAGTAGTCCTTCAACCTTAATGCATTTTCTGGATTTTAATCAAATTTTTTACAATAAATTTATTAACATAAAAATTCATTTTGAAATCAGGATAATTAATTCCATCACCCATGTATGGGTGACATGGCAGCCAACGTGTTAATAAATACAAGACTAAAAAAGACGCAATTGCATCATGAAAATGATTTTTGTAGTAAATAAATAAATAGTAAATAAATACTGCCTGTATCGTATATGGCGTTCTCTTTTTAGCGGTTTGGGCTGTCGTTCTCGTTAACGTCGCGTTTCACCAAGTTCTTAAACAATGGGAAATAATATTTTCTATCTGGTACCGTGGCTTTTGCCACCGTTACGCTATTGCAAATTTTGATGTGAGTTTCATTTTTTTACTAATAAAGATGAATATGATAGACTGTAGTGGTGCACACGTCGATCAACAAAATTGATTTAAAAATAAAGTTACAGTTGTTTAAAATTGTTTTAAAAAATCGGACATTTTATACGCAGCAATCTGATGCGAAGTGAGTATGATTTGCTTGATTCCCGCTCTTTAATTGCAATTAGGAACTGTTTCTATCGTAAAATACGCGTTTGATCGAACAGCAACGAGAACTGGACTTAGAATCGACCGAAAAAATCGCAAAAAGGAAAACAGTGGGGAATATCTTCAAACAATAAATAAACGATTGCTAAATAAATTTGTTTAAATGATGGTTGGGTACCGCTTCGGCGACGATCTTAAAATTAAAAATCGAAAGAATTAAAATGAGGAGAGTGCATAAGAAAAATAAGATTTTATTCAAAATTTATTGCAATCTTGCGAGTTGTTTCTTCTTTTTTTACGTCTTTTCGTGTTCGTTTTTCTTAAATGCTTTCGTTACGTGTGTGTGTACTTTGTGTGTGTGTGTATGTATATATAAATTTATATATATATATTTTCTGTTTTTCGCTGTTCGTCACAGTACATTGAAGGCTGATTAAAGCGTCGAATTCATATTCCGGCTCGTAATTGGAATAGAGAAAAGGAACAAAATCAAAAGAAAAGGAACAGAAAACAGACAAAAATCCGGGGCATGACGAGGAAGAAGGAGTGGGTGGGCGGATGGGTTTCGGCGATTAGGTGAAAACGGCGAGTGCGTAGCTTTCCGCGAGTAGTACAAAAGCGAGGAAAAAAATGGTCGCTCGCGATTCAATAAAAGGAGTAAAAAAACACAGAGGTCAGTCTTGGCTCAATGATTCGCTGCTCTCGTGTATTAATATTTCTAATATCGTAAAAAAAACAAAAAAAGATCGCCGTTCAACTCGTTTCTGTTTTTTTGTTGTTGTTCGTTCCCACGCTAATCGTCCTTTCGCTCTTACCCTTCTACAATTACGATCGTGCGAGTTCGTGTGTGTGTATACATACATATTTAAATCATAAAATAAAAAAAAGATGAAGAAGAATCTATGTATATATATAATATTACATATATATATAAATAAAAAAGAGGAGAACGCGAACTACGCGTGCGTTGAAACGTCTAAGTACACGCGAAATCGAATTTCGCGAGGATCGAGGGGAACAAACAAGATGGCGGGTAGGGTGATTGATAACACACACGGAGAAAGGGGGATGAGCGAAGAAAACGAAAATAAAACGAAGCGAGACGTCGTTCGTCTCGTCGAGCGGGCGAACGTGCGAGACAATAACGGGTGGACGTGGAAGAACGCGACTTCCGGTTCCGGTATAGCGGTCGCTAGCTCGCATATTCGCCCCCTGGAGACTCGCATGGTTTTCAACGCACCGCGGCACGATCCTAAATGTACGCGCATCTGTAATGTATTGCACCTGCATCAGCGTTTGCGAAACGTTTTTCCCCTTTTCTCTCTTTCTCTCTCTCTCTCCTTTAAAGCTAAATTTTGAAAGCGAGGTGTCTCTCGCAAGGGTGGGAGGGTCTAATGCAGGCGTGGGCAGGGCTACTGGCCCCTACAAGCGCTCCGGGAGTAATACTCCGGGGCCATTGATCTCTGTGCAAGAGAAGATTGATAACAGACGATTCTTGCAGTTTTTCTCTTTACTAGGCAGGTATGTTCGACTGGTGGCTACCGGGGCCACTTCAGTGAAGCCGTGGCCCCGAGTTGGGGACCTTTAAAGCACGGTAAATGTATTGGCAGAGAAATGATGGAGCAAAATTGGTGACTGAGGATTATTATGCAGAGTAAAAGTTTTCTACCTGAGTTTCAAGGTTTACAAGATTAAAAATGGATATGTGGTCCATTTAAAAGTAGTTTTAATAAGCTGAAATTAATGTACCAGCATCTTTAAATTGTTCTAGTGTTTTTGCTATTTTGTGTTTCATTTACTGACGTTTGCCCTAAATGCATAAAATCTGCAATCTACTGATAACACACGGACGTGGTGGTTTTGGTTGTTGCTCTCTCATTTGTTCCGTGTTTGGGGGCGTGGTCAGCGAGGGAAATAGGAATGCTCTCGTGGGCTGTCCTACGCAATTCGATGTCTCTAGTTTAGTTCCGGTTTCTGTCTGGGAATCAACGGAGCTGTTTGATGCAAAAGGTTTGTGTATAAGAAAGAGCAGCGATTCTCTAAACAAAAAGACTGATGTTAAATTATCGCATAACATCCATATTCTACATAAGATTGCCTAAAAATCGATTATGTGAATGGACCTCTACCACTTTTGCATCGACCGGATCGCATTCGCCAGCGAATCGTAGCAACCGGAGACACAGTCGAACATCCCTGCCGCCCAGTACCGAAAGTAGGCGTGGTCTCGCGGCTGCCCGTTGCCCCAGAGGGCAGTATCCGCCCACACCGGCACGGTACGCTCCTCGAATGAGAAACCAGCCGGTGGATCGTCGTATAAATTAACAATAAAACGAAAGAACAGCATCACGAACGGTTTCTCGTTCTCTAGTAACAAACAAAACATGGGGGGGGGGGGAAGGGGTCGTAGAACGCGAACATGAAACAGAAGAACGTAACTAGAGAGTAATCAAGGGACAAAACTTCAGAAAGAGAGAGATCAATCCGGGTCGCGTCATCCAGTCGCGAGGCTTATTAAGCCCTGAGTCTTGTTGGGAAATCGGGGGGGGGGGGGGGGAAGAGAGAACGAAACTAATAAAAAAATGGGGGAGGAGCAGGAGGAACAATAATTTACATAAAATCGTTAGAACAATATAATAAAGACCTTAAACCTAATCTATGATTGAGCATTCGGTGGACGACACGGATGACGCAGCCCGCGCCGCGACTCTCTACGTCTGAAAGCACACAACCGAGTAGATTCCATAATAGTGGAAACGTGATAAAAATTACAAAATTACAAAATTACAAAATCATAATAATAATAATAATAATAATAATAAAATAAACTCGGAGAAACACAAGGTCGCCTCGCAAGAAACGAGTGTTCCTCCTCGTTCCGTTTACGTATACAAACGCACAAGGTGGGCGAATTCCGTCGCCGAGAAACGTTGCGAGCGATCGATCGACCGATCCTATCGATCAATCGAGCACACACACACACATACCGGGGGGATGCGTCCGCTTTCCCTCTCGATCGAGCGGTGCAACAAGCGATAAATAGAAAAACAAGAAGGATCGAGGAAAGAGAAAAAAAAATATATATAATATAATAGAATACGTGTATATATATATATTCTATTATATTATAATATATATGTATATAAATATGATAAATGCATCGGCAGTTCGTTGAACAAGAAAGAAGAGTCGGTTTAACAAGTTGGCCAACAACGAGGTCGGACGACGTCGGACAATCGCGAAATAGTTATTCGATCGACGCTGCTGAACGCACGACGGTGTCCGTCTCGACTTTTTTCCTATTTTTTGTCTGTCTTTCTTTCTGTCTCCGTTTTCTTTTTTGCAACCGTGTCTTCTGCACGTCGCGAGCTTCATCGTTCGCGAGAACTCCGTTTGTCTCGATCCCAATACATCGATCCGAGAAAGTTGAACGACCGGCGAGACCACGGGCCGCGAGACGATCCACGCGCCAGCTTAAATATTAATCGTTAATCTCTCTTCCTCTCTCGCTCTGGGTCTCTTTTTTCTCGTGCGCTGTACACAATTACGATAGAAAAGTCGCTTCTTATAAATAAAACGTATGAGAACATCGTATACATCCGACGCGGATCAGCTGGATTGACCCGCGACTCCTTCGCGATCTCTGCGATCTTTCACCCTCCTCATTTGATACTTCATTATTTTGTTTTTCATTTTTGAAGCCTCGTACGCTCCTTTGGAAAAAATTCATCCATTTCTCACTTTACCTACTGTAGAATTGTTTATTTCTTTATGATCGTAGTGCACTTTGACCATTTTAAAAATAGGACAATTCGGAACATTGGATGACGGGGAATTAAATGAAAGTTCTATAAAACACTTTTTGATCGTTTCTTTATGATCGTGACGCAGTTAACGAAGTTTGACCATTCTATGTAAGCTGTGGCTAGATCCAATGAAATTCTTACGCAGAAATATTTAATGTAAAAATGGCACCGATCAAAACAGTTAATAAATAATGGGGAATTAAGTAAAAGTTCTATAAAAAACAACAGTATCGAAGGAAGTTACGGTGGACTTGTGCAAGCCAACAATTTTGCAATTATTTGATTTAGTGATGATTAAACTTACTAGATTTTCGCATTAAATAGCTGAAAAGTTTCTGAACATTGTTTTAAAGTTGCTTTGTTGAGATTTACGTTTACACTGCGGATTTTGTGGATTTGTGTCAGATAACGGGTAGATGGAATTTGAAACAGTGGATCATTTTAAAAGAATTGAAGAATATTGGTGTATTAGTTTCAACATTTAGAGATCAACGTTTAGTTACGGATTCTGTGCGTTCATGACAGAAAACGTGTATGTTGAATTTAAAACAGTGAAAACTTATAATACAACTTAAAAATACATATATTTCAAATATTGCAGTTACTATTCATTAGACTGCCAATCTTTATACAAAATAAAAATATTCTGTATTAATTATAAGAAATAAGAGCCAAGTAAGAAGCTCTTTCAGTCTTTAATAAATTTATTAAAGTAATACTCTTAATCTCCTCACTTTTTTCAATTGAACTTATTATTTTTGTCATAAATGAATAAAATCCGCAGTTTATTAATCAACCCTTACACATTCCTCAGGGTAAACATTTACCCAATTTGTCTGTGTCATGAGATATAGTTCTTTAATCACTTAGCCGTGTGTGACGAGTATACTCGCCACAGAGTAAAATCAATCACTTCCTGATTGCATTAAAATTCTTATGTCAACAAAAACATATCCGTAATTTTTCAACATTTTAATATATTTAGACCCGTGGACCATACAAAAAAAAAACAAATAATGAAATTGAAGTGTGATCAGTGTGATCAATAAAACATTGAGAAGTTTGCGTGACCTCGATTAAAAAATCGAGCTACATGGCTGAGGTGTTAAAATGTGACCTTACAAATGAAACAATTTGTTCATTTTAAACCATAAAACAAAAATGGTTGATATATTGTCTCAGGCTCTTTTATGCAACTATTTCTGAGGAATGTACGAATGATTGATATGAAATTCACAATTGACTTTGACGATGTGAGAATACGAATGAAACATAGCTGATGCAGTGAATGTGTCGTGCAAAAACGGATGAATATCGATCGACGATCATTTTCGAGGAGCACGCGAGGTTTGATTCCTCAAATGGGACTTCTGAGACCGTTTAGCATGTTCTCTCCCGGTTTTACGGAGGCTTCCGCATGATTTTCGCCAGCGAATCGATATCACAGTGGGCGCGGTGGCTTTTCCCGTTTTTTGTGCGTGCGTTCCGTCGATCGAAATGGCACCACAGAAGGCTCTGACGTCGTCCGACCAACCGAAACCAGTTCTCGCAGCAGTTCGCAACGAGTTCTCTACACACACGGAACACAAACAGTAATTTATATTTATGTATACGTAAAACGAGCGCCCTTCTCGTAGTCCGGGCGAGATCAGCTAGCCAATCATCGCCGCCTCTTTCGCGAATCATTCTCGAATCATTCCCAAAATCTAATCAATATACATGTCCGCGTTCGGTTAAAAAATTACCCACGATGCACATTTCAAAATAGAGTAACTTTTTTAAATGTGGACCAAATGACTCGAGCCTCTTCAAGAACCTAGAATTAAATAGTTTACTGCGTGTAAATAAAGTTTTGTGAATATTGTATGATAGTTGTGACGCGGTATGAACAAAATAGTGAATATTGATTTTACAACTTTGTTACAGGAGCCTATGAATACGAAACACGTTTTATGTCGTATTAGATTGTCCCAAAAGTTTGTTTTGTTCTCGACTAATGTGCACAATGTGAATTCAGAATTTAGCGCACGATTAAATCACAAAAAAAGTTGCTTAACAATATCGAGAGTACACATTACGAATTTTCGGGATAGACTAATGCAAAGCGTGTTCATTCACCGGCTGACAAACTAGACCTTCTGATATTTCGAACAAAAATCGTTTGAACTCATTTTGGAAAAGTGATTCCGTTTCAAAGTGTGCACGGAGACATTTTTTCACCGACCGTATAGAAACGCATGTGTGTCCGATGTGTGCACGTATTTATATACATATAAAAAGAGAGGGTTAAACAAGTCCTAGAAATCAGATCCGACATTCGCTCTCGGGGGTTCGTCGTTTGCAACTATAAATAAAGTCTATCATAATCCATAGTATGCGTACGTATGTATATATCACACGGCCGATTTCGTCACTGCGAGATTAAGAGTATAACAAGCATATAAGCACTAGTATTCGATTAACGTTAAACATAGAGTAAACAATTACAAAAAAAAGAATAATGAAAGAACCGTAGTAGTCCGTTCAAACAAGAGAGGAGACAATAAAAACGGCTCCAAACAATGTCGGACATGCTGAAGCAGCGAGTGTACGTGTGTCTGTGTATGTGTGCACGTGAAAGAGTACCATTTCAATAAAAAAAAGGAAACATACAACAATAGATAAGAAACTCTATTAAAAAAAAGTAGGAAGAACTAACCACTGCACCGTATGCGAAAATCTCTTTCTCTCTCTGTGTCTTTCACGGAGAAACTTAAAAATAATAGATATAATACCTATCATAATAACTATAATAATAATAACTATAATATAATTTAATAATAATATATAAGATAATATATCGTTTGCGACGAGCTCGAACAATAAACAAGATTCGTATCTACAGGTTCGTCACAACAAAACTCAATCGTTGTTCCCTTTCTTCTTGCTTTCCCGTCGAACGAAAAGCGACACGGTGGTTCCAACAATCAGCAACAATAAAAATTCCGCGAATTGCTTGACAAAAGAGAAACTAGTCGTTTCCAATTACGCGTTTGATCTCCTACAGAAAATCGTTTCGGCCAGATACGTTGTAAAAATTAACTTTCGAGTCCGGAGGGAATAATTACGTCGCCCCGGGGTGCTTCGAGGAGCGTTTCAGTATCGAATTGGATTGCGAACGGTTCTGAAAAGACCGAGGACACTGCTCGCCGCGTGAACAGCCATTTTGCAAGTTTACCGATGCGAAATTTCGCGAACGGGAGCCACAGAACCCGCGGGTTTTACTTTGGGACTTCGATTATCCGAACTTCTGGTACCCGATGAGTTCATTATCCCATCGTCAACAACTCAATTTAAATTGAATCTGGCACCACGACTAAACAACTGTTCTAATGGTTTGTCGCATATGAAATGTCAGATTTTGAACAGTTGTTCAAAGTATTCTTCATTCTAATCAATATATTCAGTTAATGAATTATGTACAAGCCGCTTGATTGTGTTACGATAGAAATTGAATTTTTAGGTGGTTCACGTTCTTCATTTAAAAGATTGTCATCTCCCTTTCGTAGTCTTTTTTACCATCGACGAAGAGTGTGTTAATTAATCTCGTCAATATGTCATTTTTCCACTGGTACAAAAAGAATACTCGGTAATCGCATGCTTGACATTGAAATATACTTTATCTAAAAGAAAAATTGGATATCTAAATAAAGATTGTAGGTAGGACCATGAAGATCGGTTGTGTACCTTAAAATTATGTATAATGAATAGTCAGCGGATCTTTGTGCAAAATCAAAATTGTTTACATCAATCGCAAGAAATTGAAGCCAATTCGAATATTTTGTTTTTTCTTTCACCATTCCAAAAAGCTGAAAATAATACATCGATATTCTTAACCCTTTGCGGACGCGTGTCTGCTGACAGTCGCCCAAACAATTTTACCGTTCTGCGACTGTTAATAATTTTGAAAGCAATTAATACTCCCGAAAAATATGAAACAAATTTTTACTGAACACAACACGCTTCCCTTCATTTAATTCATACACTAAACTCCTCAGCAAACAATTTTGTTTCACAAAGAATATTCATTCGACCCATCAGAAAATATGCTAAAAATAATCCCCGTCCGCTAAGAGTTAAATTGCTTCAATTCGTGTACGCTTTCAAATTGCACCTCTCAATTTTGACATGATTAAAAGAGAAATCACTTTTTCATTTAACTTCAGTTTCTTACAAGTGATTTGGATAATTTTCATTGTGCGTGAAATCCACAGTCTAATAACGAACCTGTAGATTGTGATAGTATTTCTCGATCAAAACGCTTCACAACACTTGTATTCTAAGATCTGACATTTCATATGCGACAACCTAATATCATTCAAATACTCATGTTTCACCGTTCCGTTCGGATAATCGTTTTACCGCATTTCGTAAATTTTCCACACGTCCATCGCGGAAGATGTCCCCCATCGAATCTAATTTTTCCGTGTCACGCGAAAAATGGAGATTCTTCTCCGCCGATACACGAGTGCTTCCTCGCGAATTCAAGCGGAACGCAACGACAGAATCCTATTATGCTCGCCGATACCCACGGACGAACAATAAGTCGCGAGGGAAAAAACGACGGGCACGATTAAAGAAAAAGGAGCTTTGTTTCGGCCGCGCCGAAATTAAAAATTCCTCGCGTACCTGCTCAGGTGCGCGTCGCCGAGTCGAGTCGTGGGAAACTGGATCTTTTCGCGACGGGACCCCCGTTAAATTCTACGCGAATCGTATACGGTGCTCGAACTATTGCCGATTAAGGGATCAGGGAGGGGTTTCGTTTCGCGGGGACGCGCGAATTTTGATTGTCTCTGGAACGATTGTTGTCGATCGTCGTTTCCGCGGCGGTTAGGCTGGTTAGGGACGTGTTCTTATGTACGATTATTATCATTTGTGCAATATGCGCTTGACAATGGACGCACGAAAATTGAAATGCGGTAATTATTATTGTAACCGTGGCAGACGCTTAATTAGAACATGGAGGTAACGATAGAAATATTGTCTTGATCATTAAGGACTGATTGATTTCTTCAAAGTAACCAGTAAAGCTTGAGTACCGACGAGATTAGGGCAGATCAGAAACTAAAGAAGTGATAGTGATACGTTTCTTAGCCACTCGAGCATCGTGCAGCTTTGCAAAAATGGTACCAGGTATAGTTTACTAGTAATTCTCTGCTAAAGGAGCGTAAGAGTACAGGTCAGAATTGTTAGTTGTATATAGGGGCACATTTAACACTAGAATTACCGAGCACTAAACACGATTGAAATATAATATTCCTTTAGAACAATTACAGTTGCTATAGTTAATATAGTAACACGTACTCGAATAAAGTATATTAAACCATTTCTCAAGAAAACATTTCTATAGTTTCAATAATTGTACAAGAACAGCTCGGTAGTTACATTGTTAAAGTATTGGGTTGGCCATCAAGTTCATTCAATTTTGACGAGAAAATCGAATGAACTATTTGATCAACGCAATACATTGTAAATGATGATTATATATTATATATAATAATTATAAGATAATAACCTTGAGCACAATTTGTCTTGTACTTTTTCACTCGCTCACCAGAAAATTCGTGCTGCACCCCATAAGAGCGTGTTGTCCTTTCAAGCTTAGTCAATTGAGCATCATGGTCCTAGGAGTCAACACTTTCCTCAGCACATAGCATTTCCCTCTTTAGCGTAGCGTTCTATCCCCGCTTCATCAAAGCCCACACAAAACAGCATCCACTGCTTGATTACTAGACTGCTGATTTCATGGCCGTATTTATGACAAAAATCACTACGTTCAATTTAGAGCACTAGACGTATTAAAAAGGTTTAAGGACTTCAGCGTATTAGTCTTAGCTTAACAAGATAATGAAAAGAAGAGAGCAATTTTTATTTGCATCCGGTATCTTGCAATCAACGCCAACATTTTTAATTTTGCATGCAGATCCGCAGTCTATTGATAATATTCTCTTTGATCACAATCCCCTCAAATAACGCGACGTTAAAGAGGGAAAATCACATGAACGACGATCGTGTCCGAGTATTTAATCAGAGATCGTCAGAATAAATGTCTTTTAACCCTGATGTCTCCTATCAGCGAGACGTTCCGGAGCAGCGGAATTGATTTGCCCCCGCTGTGATTGGCTAACTATTCATTCCCACCTCTCCATCGATTATATCCCTAAATGGTGAAGATAATATCGCGACGCAACGGAGGCAAAGCGATATTAAACAACGATTCCAGCAGTGTCGACATCCGTAGAACGTGAACAACAATTTTCGTGCGGCAAAGAAAGAAGAAAAGGAACTTAAAAAATATAAAACGTCGACGAACGAATATCGGGCGACGATCACATCGTCGGTTTTCGGTCGTTCTCGCGGTTTCCGGCGCACCTGCACGTCTTCCACCTTGTTCCCCGCCCTCTTTTCTCCTTTATATTGATTTTTTTTCGTTCGCGGCATGATCCCGCGAACGTGATATAAGTAAAATCTCTGATTAATTAAATAATTAGTCGATTAACGTGACGCCTGACGACACGATCACCCCTGATTCCCCCCCCCCCTAACTTTTCGATCAAAATTTTTCTCCTTTTCTCCCCCACCCCCTGCTCCCTTCGGTTTCGTCTTATTTTCTAATCGTTTCTTTTTTCTTTTCCCTCCCCTCCCCGATGTTTGTCAGCCCTCTTCCTCGCTCGCCTCCTTATCTCACCGCGCGCATTTTCCCTTTCGTACTGTAATCAGAGTATCGATAATTGCAGTTCTGAATATAATTATTAATTAATATACCTTCCTAAAATACGATCAAATCACTGCCGCGAGCAGCAATTCCGAGGCACTACGAACAGGCCACAGAGAATATGGCCGCACAATTATTTCATCTTCAGATCATCTCTGTGTGTGTCTAATCATACGATAAAAGACTAACTGTAGAACGCCTAATATATGTATAATCGTAATTATCAATATGTATACATATATATATATATAATAATTGTTGGTGTATATATTTATATATATATATATGTGTATATATATACATATACATATATTTTATCCATCTCGTCTATAGGTATAGATCATCAATAATATTATATATATATACATAACATATGCACGTATATATACATTATACGTATTCTATATACATATACGTACAATGTATACATAGATACACAAATACATACATATATTTGTAATGTACAATAATTAGAGAGATCACACGTCTTAATATAGAAATTTAAAAGACTATTCTCTAGTACGTTGAAATTTCCTCGTATCATTTCCTCCTCGTCCCTCGTCTCGTTTAAGTATTGCCACGAAATATATAATCCTCCTCCCTCCCTCTCTCTCTCCTAATCCTTCGTCCGCAATGATAATGTTCAATTATAATTATTACTTGTTACCATTAAAGTTCCGAACGAGAGCGGACTTCGAAAAACGAGGCTCTTCCGATAAAGTCTTCGTATCTCCTCCCCCCGGCGCGGCGCTGCGTCTCGTGTTTCTCCACACCGTCTCGCACGCGCGTGTCTCCTAACCCCCACCCCCCTTTGCGTCGCGCGCAGCCAACCCCTTCTATATAACCCCGTTCGTTCCTCTCAGTTCCATTGAGCTACTATCTATCGACTATAACCCTACGTGTTTTAAACCGCTATACTCTCTATACGGTGTCTCAGCCTTCTTCCACGTTCCCTCCTTCGTTTTTCCTTTTTTTTCTCATCCTCGTGCGTCGTTCACGTGTTTTATCTCCGTTCTCTCTCTCTCTCTCTCTCACACTCTCTCTCTTTCTCGTCTACTCGCTCACACCTTATTTATAATATATATAGCATTTACGTATCAGCACCAATCTGATTTTAAAACCGATTCAAAATATCATCATTATAGTTAATAGAATAATATATATATATATAACCTGTCGTATAAATATACATTCAAATATTACTATAGTATACAAGAGTCGTAACCCCTCTTCCTCCCTTCGTATCGGCGTCGTCGTCGACTTGTCGTACAGAAAAGCTATGGCTCAGCACGCTGTAGCGGCCCTCGGCCTCGTAAATCCCCTACCTAATCTCTTCCCCTGCTCTCTCTTTCACTCTACTCCTCTCCACATCGTCCTCCTACCCGCTTCTTTTTCCCTTCATTTTTCTACTCCCGTACTGTCCCACTCGTCTCTCTACTTTTTTTCTCGTCTCTTCGTCCTCTCCGCTTCTTCTCGTTCCTCCACTTCTTTTTCTCCACACTTTCTCTCTCTTTCTTTCTTTACTACTCTCTCTCTCTCTCTCTCTCTCTCTCCCTCTCTCACTCTCGTATCCTTCAGCGATCCTGCCCACTAGCGATTCCTCTCTATCTTCCAAACCCTGTGTACTCGCTTCTTTCACACGCGCTCAAACACACTCGGATACACTCTATTTTTCTCTCTCTCTTTCTCGGACACACTCTCCACTTTTCTCTCTCTCTTTCTCGGACACACTCTCTCCGTTCGTCTGTCTTTCTCTCTCGGGCCGTTCTTTTCCACGGCGTCTCCGCTTTTTTGTTTCATTTGTCTGTTTGTTTGTCCGCCGGAGCGGACGGCTTTACATATTTACAGGCATTCTTCTCGTGGTCGTGTGTTCACCTCCCATCTCGAGGTGTCTTTCTACCATCGTCTTCTTCTTCATCGATTCCGTTCTATCGTCTTCCTCTTTTCGTCTTCGTTACCTACTCTCTCTTTCTCTCTCCCTCTCTCTCGCTCGCTTTCTCTCTTTCTTTCTCGCGGTTTCTTTAAACACAGGCAAGTGAAATTATCGTATCACAATCGTTTTTGCTCGCTCTCTCCTCCGTCTCGGACTCTTCTTTACTTCCGTTCTCTGCTCGCTCGATCGAACCCCTACAACCGGTGCGAACTAGTCCCGAACGAGCTCGGACGGGTGCGAACACTCAATGACACCCTCGGACGGCCTGCCTGACCGGAACCACCGAAACTTTCTCTCTCTCTCTTTCCTTCTTTCTTTCACTCACTCACTCACTCACTCACTCACTCACTCTCTCTCTCTCTCTCTCTCTCTCTCTCTCTCTCTCTCTCCTCTCTCTCTCTCTTTCTCTCGAGCTGCAGCAGACTCTATAACGCGATCAAAAGATTGCTTAACCCAGTGCACAAGTCAAAAGTATATTTCTTCTGAAAACTCAAAGCTTTTCTTACATAATGCTATTAACACCTTATACGATATAGCAACATGTAAGATGCTGCATAGAATTGCATACGATTGTACAAAATTGCATAAAATTGCTCACAGTAAAACAAGAATTCATTGAGAAATTCCAAGACAGCTTTGAGAACATTAAAACTTGGTGGTTAAAATGATGAATGGTTGAAAAAGACTTTATACATGTATCTTTTGTGGCAGTAAATCGTACAGTCTCTCTAAATCATTCTGTGTACATTCATTGTACATTTCCTGCCACATAAAATGTATCAGGTTTTCAACCCTTCAGTGCACTAGTTAAAACTTGACAGTTTTTCTAAAAACTTGGACCTTTTCGTACACAATTCTATTTAATCCATAATGAACTTCATTATTAACCCTCCGACGGCGAAGTTTGGATCTATTCTAACCCAGAGTCACACAATCATTATTCGATTAGTTTTTGTCGAATTAGATGAACGGTTACTGTATTGGGAATAACAGAAAGATGTGTCTACAAGAAGCACCTTGAAAAAAATGTTTTAAAAAATTGGTAATTAAAGCAGTGAATGCTTTTGATGTTTTAAACATCTTCGACTATATAGACTGCGGATTTTATGCATTTATGACACAAATCAATAAATGAAATATAAAACTGTAAAGACATTGGAAGAGTTTCTGAATAATGCTACACTACGTTCGGCTGATTGAAATTGTTAAAAGTGTACATACATTGTTATTTAACTTCTGTATTGTACAATTCACACAGAACATTTTTATTTCGCATTAATATCCGCAGTCTGGTTAGAAGAATGGTTCACCATCCGAGGGTGAAAGCCGTAAAAAATCCAAGTAAATTTCACGTTCTCATTTTTGTAATATTACAAAGATTAATTTTTAGTGTTGAATTAGTTCACTATGAATAATAATTGTTTGATCGCGTTATGGTCTGCAGTGGTCGCTTGTTCCACGGAAATAAACGCGATAAAGGTACAGGCGCCGCACCTCTATTGTAATCTATTGTTATTGTATATATAAAAAATAGGTGTATGGGAGAATAGACGAGACTCTTCGTTGGTTGATACGCACCTGTCCGGCGCCGGTCCACAGCTCGACGGCCAACCCCGTCGGCCACGGTCAAGGACACGCACACACCCCTGGCCTGACCTCGTTCATGCTCCCACCTCGCTGGATCATGCTCTCGTTAATCGTTTCTATTGCGAGTACTGGTTGGACGAAATTCCGTCGGTCGCTCGATCCGAGGGATGTCTCCACGAACTCGTATTGCTTCGCGATTATTCGCCTAAACCTGCAGGCTACATGGTCTACAGTTCTCTTAGGGGATGTTCTCTCAGATTTTTATGTAACGATGCGCAATTTTTTTTTTTTTTAATTTTTCGGCGAAACTTCGTTGGTATTCGAAATTGGTTCTAAAAATTCTGGTGTGTTTGGTCGGTTGTAGTTTAATAGAGAAACCATCCTTTTTGTTTTAGGAGAAATCATCCCTTATAGTGTTCAGTGTCTTTTCTGGAGAGGAATCTGTCCTTTGGATTGTTTTGATAATTTTCAAGGGAATGAAGGTTTGTAATGAATTTAATGCATTTACAGCTTGTTTGACGACGTTTGACGGTCAGTTACCCTTTTTAAAAAAATGCAGCGCCCGTATTTTAACCTGTTCTTTGAATAATTTCGATTCTTCCCAAATGAATGGAGGTTTCAACGAATTTAATGATGTTTTACTAGCAATAGTAACTAGACTGTATGTTCTGATGCATTCATAATCTGTTAAAATACGGTCCTTGTATTCTACATTTTTCATCAAAAACTTCTCTCAAAATGAATTTCGATTACTATTGCGCATTTTAATACATTCGTAGCTTGTCAAAGTCTCTACAATTATAATTGAATTTGAGTGAACAAGAAACAGATACCGTACCCCATGAACAGAGAAACCATTGAAAGGAACAATTTCTCAACAAAATGGACCATTTCACCTGAACCCGACAACTGAACCCACAAAACCAACAAAGTTACGCCAAATTCATCATATAAACTTACCAAATATCCTCTCCGATCGCGAAGTCCTATAACCTCATACACTGATCAACCTCGTTCCCTCGGATCGAGCAACCAACCCCATTCATCTCATAGTAACATATCAACTGTGACATAACACGAAGAGTATTAACCATCAGGTAACAATATCAATCTAAAACAGTGCGTATCTCTTTCCGAGCGTGATCCAGCGATCTCTTCTCTCCGCACGAACCAAGATCACCAGGGATCCTCTAAAACCGGTATCAACCATTTAACCAACCAAGTAACACCTTCCGGTTAATTATTGCACGTGGTCCGAGGCTGAAGGAAAGAACGAAACAGAGGCTCCCAAGTAGTAGTAGTAGTAGAAGAAGAAGAAGACGAAGACGAATCCGAAGAGGACAACCAGCGATGGCCGTCGAGCATGATCGGCGCCGACGAAGGTTTCTCGCAGGGTTCGAACCGGGGAACGAAAACTATGGGCCCTATCGTCGAATATTGGGCAACTGTCACGGGTAGTGTTGCTGGATGGGCTGGTGCGTGGCGGCGCATCGGTGGGCGGCAGCGGCGGCGATGGTGGCCGGCGGACCGGCGTCTGGTTGCAGCGGGTGACCGAAGCATCGCTGAAACCTCAGCGGTATTCCTGCTTGCTAGTAGGCGGCAGGATGGACGGTTAGTCACTGGGGCGGCAGTCCGGTCGGCGGTTTGAACTCGCCGGCGACGGACACTCCATTCGTCTGGCCGGGGAACTGTGCCGTCGACACCGGCGGTTGATGATTGAAGGCCGGCGCGTAGCATTGTGGGAAGTAGAGCTCGGGCTTGACGACGGTGGGCGTCAATCCGCGAGGGACCGGCACCGGTCCGAGGCCGGCAGGAGTGCCCGGCGGTTTGGTGTCGCTGCTCGAGTTCCGGCGTACCTTGGCCGCGTGCGGGTTCATATGGTTGTCGATGTGCTTTTTTACCTCGGGCTCGGTGGCGAACCTGCGCCTGCAGTTCGGCATCGGGCAACAGAACGGTCGGTCGCCCTGGTGGGTGCGTGTGTGCTGGTCCAGGATCGCCTTCTGCCGGAAATCCTTGCCGCACTGCTGGCATTTGTACGGCTTCTCGCCGGTGTGGATGCGCAGATGCTGGTTTAGGATCGTGCGCTGCCGAAAGTTACGGCCGCAGTACACACACCCGTACGGCTTCTCGTTCGTGTGAATGCGGAGGTGCTGGGTCAGGTGGGACTGCTGCCGGAACCTCTTGCCGCACTCTGGACAAGGGTACGGCCTCGATTCGATGTGGATGCAACCGTGCTGCAGCAACGTTGACTTCTGCTTGAACTCCTTCTGGCAGATCGGGCAACGCACGTACAGCGGCATCCCCGCCGAACGACCGTGCTGTATCACGTCCGGAAGACAGCTCTTGCTGCCACCTTGTTGCTTGATGTACTGGAGGGCACCGAAGCTACCCGTCCCACCCGCGCCGAACACCGCGTGGTTGCCGCCCTTCGGGTCCTTGAAGTACGCCGGGTACTGGATCGAGTTCGCGTCCGGCGCCGGGCTGAACGCACCCGATTGAGTGTCCGTATCACCGAACGTCGAGGCTACCTCCTCTTTGCCCTCTTCCGGCGGGAACGGCACGTCTTGCGGCCACAGGGTCGGCGTCATGCCGTTCTTGAAGATCAGGTGCGGGCTCACGTCTGAAACAGAGAACCCACGCACACGGTTCATCCTCACGGCTGATAGGACAACGCAGACGATTTTTGGAGGAGATCATTTGATTTTTGTTAGTCGGCCAGAGACTTCGCGGACTAGAGATTGCGGTCGCGGGGGGTGGCTGGCGCGAAGAGGCCGGGCTATGGATGACTGCTTTCGAGCGGGACTGTTTTGTTCATCTGCTTTACCAACTTATTGAGGTGCTCTTTGGTTTTGGCTCTTTGTGTTTGAAAAGTCTGAGGCTAAAGTTTGGCTCTAATAGATTCGTTCTTAAGGGTGTCCTGAGATTCAAGAATATTTTATTCGGTTTTTAAAAATGTGTTTTTACTGTGTTGAAATTGTGTGGTTCTTTCGTTAAAAGTCCTGTGCCTATGTTAATTCTCGTTCAACCTTCTGCAACCTTCTGATTTGTATTACAACACGGAAGAACTTAACCTAGTTACTGGAGGGCTGATTTTATAAAATGGTCGACTATGCACTGTTTTATGAAAATGATCAAACGAATTTGAGCAGACAGAGTCTACAGAATTAGACCTCTTTTTAAGATTTCAAATGGTGGAGATGAAAGGTAGAGATTGCCAAAGAAATTGCTTCGACGATTGGGGATGATTGAACTCATTCTTAAATCAATGTTAAGTGTCCTCATTATGTGTGTATCTTGTGCAAAAGTTAACTTAACCATTTTTCTATTGATCCTATTAGAAGGAATGGCAGCATATTGACAATATCAGGACTTGGCGTGTGATGTTTGAATTTTCTAACAAATAATTTAACCCTTTGCACCCAATTGTTTCCTCCAAGGCACCATTAAAAATGATTATATTGTAATTCAGAACAATTCCTTCATTCCTAAATGCCATTGTGTCCAATCAAATTGCTAAATGTTCATGTTTGGTGTGAGTGTATACACTCGATTTCATAGAGACAAAATGAAAAAGATTTGTGGCGGCTACCTCCTACGCTCGTCACCAGATGGGCAGACAGACAAAGATAACGCCTTTCCCGCTAGTACTTGATCCGTCGTCGATTCCTATATGTACCGTCCTAAGCTGTTCTTACGACATCTCTGTGTCTCAGGCAAGGCCCGCTAGATAGCCTTACTGATGAGTCCTCTAGCGGGCCCAGGACGAAACGCTTCCTTTCCTTTTCCTCCTCTAACACATTTCTAACAGCCGCCAAAGATTATACGTAATGAAAATATTCTAGATCGGACGAAATGTCCGAATTCTGAAGTGCACTTTCGAGTGCAAAGGGCTAAGGTGGTTGAGGGTTAAGATGTCGTTACACGATTTAAGTTCTCCGAGGAAAATATTCTCAATATTTTAATCCTTTACCCCTCGGATAGTTGGTGTTGAGTCCATTTTGACCCAGAGTTAATCCACTCTGCCACTTAACTAAGAGTATAATAATCCCCAAGTATCTAGCACTTCCTCTAGATCTTGAAGATCGTCGAAGACCTCGAAGACCATTTCGAAAGAGCACCTTGATGAACGTCATCGCACCGCACAACAGTCGTTGCGGAAAAAAGCGCATTCCACAGCACAGATCTCTGTCAGCCGGTGTGCCCGAAGTTATCCGCGTTCGTTTGCCGGTCCAGACCGGATGTTAATCAAGCAGGAGAGACCGCGAGAGACAGAGCAAATCGCGATCGCTAACGAGGTTTTTACGCGCGGTCTGGTTCATCATCACCGAGAGATCCACCTCCTCCACCTTCGCGAAAGGACGCGTTTAATGGCAAGATTACGAAGGAATTAGGTGACGTTAGCAGCGGCAGCCAGAATAGAGATTGTATATTAATATCGTGATGAGGTTCCGTATGCGACGAAGAGCGGACTGCTGGACTTTGGATCGTGGAGAATAACAGGAAACATGGGGGATGATGTTTGCAGAGCAGGGCAATTGATTCATTAATTGAGGACCACGTGCCCTAGAACTTTAGGCCTTTTTTGACTTATCTCGCGGACGAGAAAGAAAAAGACAGAGCTACTTCACTATGTCTGCCCTTCTCTAAGCCAGAGGTGACCAGGGATGCTAAAGTACAGCCCGTACGCGCTTTCCTCTCCACCATCAAATTCCCCTCCCGCAACTCTCTGTACCAGTTAGATGTCAATGGTACAAGTGAATACAGGATGCCATATTGTTTCTATTATAGTGTTAGAAGGGGAAGCATTTTAAGGGAAATACAAGCCCGTCTAGCATCCCTGGAAGTGACAAACCTGTGGCCTGTTCCCCTATTTCTTTGCTCCACAGCGATGCAGGGGAGCGATCCCCACCACATCGATCCCTTTGATCGGAGTTGACGTGCTTCTTTTTTGTCTGCTGATTCCCCCATTTAGTTGCTAAAGAAGGATGCATAGATGCATACTTTCCTTGGTGGGAGAAGCGGCAGAGTGAGGACCGCGGTGGAAAAGAAGTTTATCACCTCTGCTATAGGAAGAGAAGGACCCGGGATGGTCGTCTTCGATTTTAAAGTACTTTTGCACAGTGGTAGTACACATGTTTCTGACGATCTATATCAAATATTAGGTGTAGATACTTAAAAACATTAAAGATATAAACAGTTATAACTTACGTACCATCAGTACGCGGTGTAAGTATGAAATGGCAGAGTTCTGTTTCCAATGTAGTATTGGAATATAAGAATAAAATAAAAATTTATAAAAAAAGATGTATCTACACCTAATATTTTACACGTATAATTAGAAACATGTATACTATCACCGTGCAAAAGTACATCCCTTGTAAGCCATGCAGTTCAATAGAGTGATGGGATCAGTTACTCGCTCGTTGCACAAAACCATGCCCAGAATTCCAGGCAAGAACCGAGATTTCTACAAGGAACGAGTTATCCAATCGCATAACATTTCTCACCTGTAACTCCCTCATTATCGAATCAAAGCCGCGGCCAATGTATACATATCGTATATCAATATAAATAAACGGTCACGGTGCGGCTTGCATCATCTCAACGAAATTACACTTACCACGAAACTGCATTCCCCATCTCGCGTGAACAAAATGCAATGGTGCGAGGTTTGCGTGCGACGAGCGAGAACCTATTGTAGCACGAAAGTTATGGAAGGAATTGAATGTGGCCTGACCACAATTTGGACAGCCTTGTCACAGAGGATACTGGATTCTGATAAATCTTGGAGGATCGAGGGAAGACGAAGAGGGAGGCTCCTCTATCTCACAGCTCACCAGCACTCTCGCGTCCAGCTCAACCGTTCTGATACTTCGGTTGGCCTTGGCTCGTTGCTCTCTCCAACTACTGTCCTTCCACGAGAAGATGGCACCCGAAATGACAGAATGGGATCTCCTAGATCCCATTCTTAACGCTAACATAGCAGGACTTTATAGGTTCCAGAGGGGCAACGAGATATCGTCAATGCATTGCTCGATAGCTTCATTACTTCATGGCGAACAGAGTTGCCAGCGTAGAGTCTTTACGCTCCTGCTCCATCACCATTTCGCGACTCTTTGCACGGAAGAGACTGAAAGAGAATTCCTCATTGTGCAGAGAGTCGTCGCTATTGTCGCTAGAGGCAAATCGAGCCACATTTACTGAGAAAAGGGGAAGTATTTTGAAGGGAAACAAGCCCACCTGGCAATTTTGATTGCGAGACACTTGTAAGGGTACGAGTGCATCGGAGCTGCGATACTATCGAAGGGAGCGAAGCGTCGAAATGAAACGTATACTTTCTAGTGGAAGCGTTCACGTTGGAGCTGCAAGTAGAGCTACGCAGAGCAGTCTATCATCAAATGCGCCGCTCTGTCGACGATCTCTTCACTGGTATCGCAGCTCCGTTGTATAGTAATGCAGCGAGGAGTGTAACGGCTTCGGGTCCGAAACATTGCTTTCTACACGCGGGATACGATTCCTTGAGGTTCCTTTATCTTTTGTATATGTCACCAATATATCTGATTGAGTCGAGGAGTATACCTCGCAGTAGAAGGGATATTGGCATTGCACTTAGCGTAAGACGCTTTATTGCTTTCTTCGTGGCATTACTGTACTCGTACTCTAATGCGAAGGCAGTGTCACTAGATTATGACTTGCCTGCCCCACTTTATCTTACCCCTTCTATAACGCCATTCTCCCATTCGCCAGCGGCGAACATCCCCACGTTTCCGTCACAGACCGGTCACGTGACGTGATGCGCGTATTCGTAATGTAGAGTGGGAGACAAATCTTGATCGGGCGATACTGAGTAGTGGGGATACCTGCAAGATTCTCTGCGCCATCTTCTCGCGGGCGAACTATACGCGCTCTTTCTTTCTCAATCCTCGCAAAATCGCGAACCGTGCGAACGAGCGAAGTGCAGCGATCTATGAACTGCGGACGAGCACGTTGTCTGCGTGTTGCGGATCGAGGACAAAGCAGAAAACTGAAGTGGATCGACCAACAATGAGCCGCTTAATGCGGAAATGGTGCAAGTCGAAACAGTTAATCATTGGATAACGAGGACTTATGAAAAAGTTCAACAAAGCTAAATGATATGGAAGCGAATGGAATGATTCGCAAGCACCGCGGCTAGTTTAACCAATAGATTGAAGACACACTGATACTGGTTAATAGACAGGTAGACAGCGGATGTTTATGTATAATAAAAATATTCTAGCTGAATTGCAACAAACAGGAGTGCAATAGATATTTATTTTCTTTCTTAACACGCTGGCTGCCATGTCACCCATATATGGATGACGGAATTATCTCTCCAGATTTCAAAATAAATTCTTACGTTAATTACTCATTGTACCAAA
Organism: Sphecodes monilicornis; assembly: GCA_913789915.3. Lineage (NCBI taxonomy): Eukaryota > Metazoa > Arthropoda > Insecta > Hymenoptera > Halictidae > Sphecodes > Sphecodes monilicornis. The sequence goes on along the minus strand of OU565286.1, from coordinate 11,996,989 downwards.
TTTGATTAACATCCGAAAAATGCAAGAAGGTTGAAGAACTACTCAGTATCACACATTTAACTTTTTCAATTTTTATTTCATTAAATAAATTACTTCGATTTTATGGAATTTTTGAGATTGCTGGATTGGTAGTCAACATGTTTATCCCGCGCACTACAACAAGTCAGAATCGTGATAAAGATTTCGAACAGAATTTTCTAAATACGTATGTCATCAATTTTCTTTTTTGGAGAAATCTATGGACACGATGGCTACAAATTTTCTTGTTCTTCTAGGGAATTATGGACGACAAAGAAGATCTAATCACTGTAACTGTAAAATCGATCATAGTTCAAGGGATTATGTTTAATACGTTGAAAGTAATACAACAGTATTCGAAATTTTTCTAATGCTTTTGCTGTTTTAAATTACAAATACTCACTTTTGTCATGAATGCATAAAATTCGCTGTCTACCGATGATCTGTAATAGTTACGGATAATCTATGACCATTACCAACGCATCCGAGACTTGCTCTTAATATACCATGTAATTGTGGTGCCATTGATGAATGCAATATAAATCAGTAAAATTAATTCTTAAAAAATCACTGTCGAGTTTAGTTCGACGTAGAACAGCAAAGGGTTGAATCAGACAAACGTCGACTTACACCACTTTTGCGTTAAACTTCTCAGCTAGCAAGACAGATAGAATAGAAACTGAAAAGATGGGATGACGATTTGTTAGTACTGAAAGTCATGGACAAGTGGTGATGAATATAGACAGAGAGAAAGAGATAGATAGATAGATAGATAGATAGAGATAGATAGATAGAGATAGATAGATAGATAGAGATAGATAGATAGATAGATAGATAGATAGATAGAGATAGATAGAGATAGATAGAGATAGATAGAGATAGATAGAGATAGATAGAGATAGATAGAGATAGATAGAGATAGATAGAGATGGATAGAGATAGATAGAAATAGATAGATAGATAGATAGATAGATAGATAGATAGAGATAGATAGATAGATAGAGACAGAGAGAGATAGATAGATAGAGACAGAGAGAGAAAAAGCTATACGATGAGAGAACGGTGGCTGATGTACGAACGGCGAGTATCGCGTAATATAACGCGTCTATCGATGATCGACCGACGACGATGAGATGAGACGAGACACGCTGTCGATGGTGATCGTCGATGGCTGGGGGCGGGTGAAGCTCGAACAGACTATGCACGGTCGACAAGTAAAAGACAAAGATAGACGGATGAAGTGAACAAAAAGAAAAAGAAACAAACGTATAGAAACATAAAGAAAATGTAGAAGACGAAGAAGAAGAAAAAAAAAGAAAACCCCGGTGAATGGGTCAGTGTGGTTGTGGTGGACGCCCTCTGGGAGTCTGGGAGGCAGAGAGAAATGCTCGCCTTGGTGTGTGCGGACGTGCTGATTCAGGATCGCCTTCTGACGGAAGTGTTTTCCGCACTCCGGACATTGGTATGGCTTCTCACCCGAGTGGATGCGCAGATGCTGGTTGAGGATCGCACGCTGCCGGAACGTACGCTCGCAGTACACGCACGCGTACGGCTTCTCGTTCGCGTGTATGCGCAGATGCTGCGTTAGGTGCGATTGTTGACGGAACCGCTTCCCGCACTCCGGGCACCCGTATGGCCGGCTGTCCGTATGGATCCTCTCGTGTTGCAGCAGCGTCGACTTTTGCTTGAAGTCTTTGCCGCATGTCAAACACTTGAATAACCGTAGATCACTGTTCGCCCCTTTACCGGACTTGCCGCTCTGTTGGACGATGTCCGGTAGACCGGTGGCCATGTTCGGGGCCCCTGGACTCGCGTACTGGTGCCCGTCGAGGCCGGGCCCGCCGTCACCCTGCCCGAGGGACGTCAGCATCACGCCCGGTTGCTTCAGATAGTGCAACGCGGAGAAACCGCCGGGCGTGAGCATGTGTGGCGGCACGGACGGCGACGGATGCGGCCGGGCCTCTTTGAAATAGTGCTGGGGATACTGTTGCAGTTCCCCGGCACCGGGGAAACAGTCGCTGCGGTCCACCTCATGGGGCGTCAGCTGCTGCTGGGGCGAGTGGTCCTGCTGTTGCGTCTGCTGCTGTTGCTGTTGTTGTTGTTGCTGCTGTTGGACCTGCTGTTGTTGCTGTTGTTGCTGCTGCTGTTGAACTTGTTGTTGCGTCTGCTGTTGTTGCTGTTGTTGTTGCTGCTGCTGCTGAGAGGTGGCCTGACTCGATTGTATGTCGTCGTCGGGTGGGGTTAAGGCTTGAGGCTCAGGCGGGGCCGAGGGGTACGGCGAGGGCACAGGAGAGGCCAACGAAGGCGGGGGACCGCTTTCTCCCTCGACTGGTGGGCCACAGGCCTGCTGTGGACTGCCGGACGAGGAGGAGCCCTGCTGTTGCTGTTGTTGCTGTTGCTGCGGGTACAGTCCACCGTCCTGGAGAGATCCCGGCCCCGGGCCCCATTGCCCCTGGGGTCTCTCCATGTTGTCCTTGTACAGTACGTACGGCGCGCCAGTATCTGCAATCAGACAAGCCGAACGAACCTTTATCGATAACCGACCCCGTGCTCCAGAGGAAGAACGGCAACTCTGGCCGTCTGCCTTTTTCTTCGCGGTGCCAGAGAGGACGAGGGTTTGGAATTGAGTCAACTTGGGTACGAGATCGTGGAAATTTTTTGGGGGATAGGGACACCGGTCTGTATAATTGGATTACGGCTAGAATGAGCTGCGATATTTCATTATTGCCATCTTTGATATTGTTTGCTTTCGCCACCTAGGAGGGGGTGGGGGCTGTATTAAGAGTTTTCGATTCCTTGGACCATATATATTGTCGAAGTTCGATTCTAATGTTATGCTTATCACTGGTTCTTATTTCTCATATATGAAATTCGAAGAGTACTATCAATAGAAAATATTATAGAAAAATGTAAGCAAAAATTTATTATGTAATGTCGCACTGGTCAGCAAGGTTGATTGCCGTATACCGTATCCAGTTGTATGGATCAGTGGATTGGGATTTTGGTGGGTTGGATGGTACAGTGGGAGAAAACGATGTTGGAGGATGCAGTGTGCAGAATGGAGTAGGTGTGGTGAGACTTGTATATGGTAGATGAGTCATTTTCGGTAAAGTTGTTGGGGATTTTGTTAGTTGTTGGGGATCTTGAATTTGATTTTCAAATTAAATTAGTAGATTGTGGAATTGAATGTAAAGTAAACATTCTGTATCTCGATTGCGGCAAGCTGGAGCAAAGTTAAGATTGATTGTTTTTTTGAATCGGTTTAATGGGTTGGAAGTAATGTGACAATAGTCCCAAATTCTTGCAATGTTTTTACTGTTTTGTGTCATGAATGCGCGAAACCCGAAGTCTACTTATCAGTCTGACTGATACCGACATACAAATTGATTCACATAGTTAATCTTATGGGTCTGATTGTTTACGGACGATCTTTGGCTCCGTTTTTATTTAATCATCCAAAGACATCATTTAATTTAATTGTTTTTCACGGATGATTTTATAGCCAGATTTAGTATATTTTATCCTACTTATCAGTTTTTGACGTACAAGCTGAATCGCGTGATTTGCAAACATTGAAAATAACGGAATCATCAGTCTGCCTTCTGGGATCTAATAGAAAGACTGATTTACCTCTGTCGTAGAAAAATGGTTAAAAAAGGTTTTGATTAGTCCTTCAAGAATTATTGTAAATTCTGGCCTGCTCGCCAAGTTATTTTCCAAAAACTAATGTCTTTTTACACTAAAACTACCGAGTCCGTTAAAGTGACAGATTTCAGATATTTTCTTTTACAATTCCTGAAATTATAGAAATGTTTTCTAGAGAAATTGTTTTGAACATTTCTTGAGAAATCTTGTTATTATTATAAAGGAATATATAAATGCATGGATACCTCAGTAACAGTTGATGAATGCAAACAATCCATCTTATGCTCTGTCCGTCGACTTGTCAGACTTTCGATTAGGATCGCGCCTTCTCGGTTAAAAAATTGATACTACCCTCGAACTTTATTTCAAACATCATTCATTGAGAGTGAATCCAAGTAACACTGACTACAATTCGGCTGATACCACCGATTTAAAAATACGTAGTCCCAAGGATGACCAGACTCAAACGTCGCAGTAATCCACTCGGTGTTTCTTCTCGAAATCCCCACAGGACCATATCGCGATCCTTCGAACGTGTTCCGATCGGTCGTTCAACTTTCGTCGCCACAGGGCTACGGGGGAAGGAAAAGGAAAACGATAGACACTCGAGGGTGTCGTAAATTAGGCTATTCACAACCGTGCTTCTCTTGCAAACAGTCTCAACACTATTGCGAAACTGCGACGTTAGAACTATCCTTCTTTTCTAAATTCACACAGGATTCCCAGTCCATCAATTCCATCTAAGCTGATGAAGACGAGGCGTCAAATAAAAAACTTTATTCTATATTTTCCACTTATTTTCTCGCGTAGAATCATCCCTTACAGTATACGAAACTTTAAATTTGTTTTCTAAGAGAACGGTCGTCTTGGAGCCCACAGTACCTGCGAGACTTCTGTTCTCTGCGATGGGTAGGTACTATATGACGCAATAAAAAATTGTGACCTTGAAACAAAAAAAGGTAAAGGACACTTTTGCGGTCCATTTTGTTACCCCTTTGCACACGGAACTGTGGTAATTATTTACATTAGGGGCATTCTCACCGATTTTGATGACGTTGAAATATGTTGTTAAGGTCATCATTCTGAACAACTGTTTCCTATACATGTTACCGCCGCTCAGCTTTAGTTTCCAAGATATTCGCAAAAAAGTTTCAACATCTCAAAAAGTGATGGGAGTAGGTCTGGGTTAGATCTGGGTTATTTATATATTATTTATTATATATTTTCTTGATTGTTGCAGATATCCAAGAATTCGTATAGTTTCATGCTTAATACTCTGTATGCTAACACAACTGACAATGAACTGAGTTCGCGTTCGACACGATTCATTTCACGTTTCAGTTCGTAAACATAAACAGACAAGACAGTGGGTCTCAATTGATTGAAGTCGTTTTAAGTTGTGACCGTGGCCGCGTTATCGGTGGCCACAATTTCAAATCTAACGCAGACCTACACCGATCACTTTTCGAGATGTTGAAACTTTTTTGCGAATATCTTGGAAACTAAAGCTGAGCGGCGGTAACATGTATAGGAAAAAGTTGTTCAGAATGATGACCTTGACAACATATTTCAACGTCATCAAAATCATTGAGGAAGCCCCTAATGTAAATATTTACCGGAACTGTTTCAGCTCCAAAACCAAACATTTCTTTCAACCTACTATATTTTAATTCTATCCAATCCTTTCAAATTCATGCATATGAAACTGATGCAATTTACTCGCACGATGTTGAAATATTTAACAATTTATTAAAAACAAACAAATTCAACAATGTGAACAATATTTTGGATAGTGTATATAGTAATTGCTAATGGTGACTCAGAGTCACCACTCGAGTGCAAAGTGCTAACAGATCTCCACAGATCCAGAGGCATAGGATCACGCTATGGTAATCGTGACATATCATTTTTGTACACCCTGTACAATTATTTGAGAGGCTTGTTTTCGGAAGCGTTTCGAGTAATGATCACGATCCGTTCCTAATGGAACCACGAGACTAGAATGGGAGGATACCGCGGAGTCGGTTCCTGTTGATATTTGCTGGGCACTTCCGGAAGAAGGACAAACCTTCAGGATCGGTTTTAATCGGCTAATCGAGCCCCGTCGTCGACGAGCAACTTTCGAGCTGGTGAAACATTGTATCGGGGTCCCAGGTACACTTTCTACCGCGTCCGATCGACCACGTTCCTGGTCACGCATGGTCAGATACGTCCGGCTCCGAGCATTCGCAAGTTCAACGGCTGTTATGCAGGTCGGATGCACGCGGGGATACACGTTCGCGCGAATGATTTATGAAGTGTTCCACTGTATCTGCGATGTCGAATCTCTCTCTCTCTCTCCCTCTTTCTGTCTCTTTCCCTCTCTCTCTACCTGGCCTTCTCCACGGCCGAAAAAATTCGAGGCCTCTCCTCTCTCTCCCTCTCTCACTCTATTTCTCTCCCCCTCTTCTGCCCCCCTCTTCTGTCCCCCCTTCTCTTTTTCTCTCGGTCCTCATGGCTCGGCCGTGGGCGGCGACCGTGTTCAGGCATTAGAACGCCGCAGAAAAGTCTATCAACGGATCGCATACTTCGAACGTGCAGGAACTGCACTCGAAAATGCACCGTTGCGGTGTCTATTTCGCGGAATTAATTGCTGAAAATTTTCTAGCAAGAGGTGTGTGTCTCAACTCAGTAGGAACGGTTTGCAGTGGACAGACACGTTGACAGAGGACTTTTTGATAAGATACATAGAGTGGCTCACGAAAGTATTCGAACGCCCTTTAAGTCAGAGTAATTTGTTTAAAATTGCACCACTCAACTTGACATTTTCTTTCGCAATTACAAGCATTGATTTACTAAATGACGTACAAAAAAGATTTCGAAACATTTGCAATAGGTAGGCATTACATAAAAAAAATAACAATGGCACTTTTTAAAACTTTTATACTTCAGCCCGTAATGAAAATTTTAAATATGCGTCTTGTAGACTTATGTTAGTATTACACATGCTGAAAATTTCATCGAAATCGATTAATATATACACGACCTGCAAGCGGTTTAAATTGATAAAAATCGCAGTTTTTCACGGTTGGTCAGATTTTGCTTAAAAACCACAGATTCTTACATCTTTCGATGCATATTGTTTTTTTTCTGCGTCAACCGATTTCGATGAAATTTTCAGCATGTGCATAACTAACATAGATCTATAAAACGCATATCTTAAATTTTCATTGCGAACTGAAATAAAAAAGTTTTAAAAATTGCCATTTTTATTTTTTCATTTAATTCCTATCAATTGTAATTTTTTCAAAATTTTTTTTGCATCCCACTTAGTAAACCAATGCTTCCAGTTGCTAAAGAAAAAGGCAAATTATATGGTCCAATTTTAAAAAAGTGATTGCAATTGAAAGTGCGTTCGAATATTTTCGTGAGCTACCTTACATATGTTGCTTGATCGAAAATTTGCAGTAGGTTGTAAAATTTTAATTGAGTGGTAAACAGAGAGCGGATTTTATGCATTTATGGCAAAAATGAGCAGGTGAAACTTAACACAGTAAAAATATTAGAAACGTGTAAGACCATGAACGCGTTATTTTGAAACAATTAAATCAAATGTAAACTGAATTGTGAATTTAAATTATTTCATTTTCGAACAGGTGATTAAACAAGAATTAAATTTGTATTTAGCTTCTTTTGCTTGTGAATTATATATAAAAATTTAGCATTAGCTTATTTTCCTTGTGATTAATATATAAACATTTAGTATTAGCTTCTTTTCCTTGTGAATAACATAAACATTTAGTATTAGCTTCTTTTCCTTGTGAATAGCATAAACATTTAGTATTAGCTTCTTTTCCTTGTGAATAATATATAAACATGTAATATTAGCTTCTTTTCCTTGTGAATAATATATAAACATTTTGCATAAAAATCCGCAGTCTAGTGATGAAGAATGGATGTTGTCACGTAGTTTTCGATTTATTAAAATTATTGAATGGGGAAATGCATTTTCATTCAACTTCTGTTTCTTATAATTGTCTTAGACAATTTTTATTTTACATAGAGATCCACAGACTAGTTACGATCAACTGCGTCTTTTCTGTTCTTGTATTATTAAATAAGCTGTTTTGATTTTACGCGACTTGTATGTGCATTGGTGAGGCACCCAATGTGTTAAAATAATTTTTCAAGCGCCGTAAGTGTCAGAAAGATGATCACAAGATTGGGTCCTACGTATGAACTGATAGAGGCTTGATTTTAAAAAATTGCATTAATCCATTCGTTTATCTGTTGTTCCTAATATTAGGTTATTCCATAAATAATGTAAATTTTGTTTCGCATATTCTTAACGTGAAACACAGAGAACAGCTACAATGATTAATCTTCTGTATAGAATTCTATGGGTTGTGGAAACTGAAAAGAAGCATATATAGAATACGTGATTATTGGACCGCTAATTTTGATGTAACATAAAAATTGTTTTTATTAATCGCAAAACATAGGAACTAAATAGGAATTTCTTTTTTTCTTTCGTGGTTTCATTAAATTGTAAGAAATGTATTGACACTCTTAAAACTTGTAATCTTTTTGTTGTTTGAAATCACATCCACTCATGTTTGCCACAAATGCATAAAATCCGCAATTTAGTGATTATGGTTGTAATTATGTACTGGTATTTTGCCTTCAAACAATCCGAGATAATTCATACCCGTTCATTTAAAATTCAATTACCAAAAAATTGAGCAATTAAATTACAATTTTGAAATTCTGGATAAAAATGGACAATCGTCCGAACATCGGGTAGCTAAGAAAAGTAGAACGGATTGAAAGAAGATACTTTCATCAATCTAACAAGACCCGTCTAGTCAATCGCACGAACTATCCATGTTTCATTCTACAACTAGGGCCCCCAGCGATTGTTTCCACTGTCGTTAATAGAGAGATTAGTTATGATCGTTTTGATCGATAGCGCAAGTCACGTCAGGTACTATTAACGTCCTGGTCTCATCGTTTCCCAGACGATAGAGTCGATAGTCATCCAATAAAGGATTCCGATTCGCAGAGAAGCAATCCTAGCAAGCAGCTCTCGTGCTCGTTTCTGTTCTGCCACTTGAAATAGCAACCCCGCGAAGAAGGAATCTCTCGACAGGCCGAGTAATTGAATTGATAGAGCAGTCATCTAACAAACGATGAACCTCTGTTCGAGTGTCAGCAAATAGCCGAGCTATTACTCTCTTACCGACAGCCTCCAGAAGAGAGAGAGAGGGACTATACATCTGCATCGTTGTTCATCAGAGGTCGCATTCGTCACTATTGACGGTTGCCAATCCGAACTTGGTGGCTCTAGATTGACAATAGAGCCACGTAGAAATTACTATTAATCGATTCCTAAGAATCTACTTCGGAATCTTGAAAATTATTCTACAGAAAATCTCTAACAATGAAAGAACTTGGATACTTGGGGGACCTAAAGTATCCTGTAATTGTTTTAACAATGCCCTGACTATCCATTCTTAGGACTCTATTCCATCAATTTTAATACCATGTTTACGGAGTAGTGAAAGTGACCGTTTTACATTACTTTATAAAAATAACAAAAATGTACCTATCCAAATTTTTAGCCATTTTTTTTATAATTGATACCCAAATAAATAAATTTGTCGAATAATTCCTCATGGAAGCATCTTTACAATGTGAATGATCGTAAATTAAAAAAAAATATTAGAAGTCATCATTTTGACGGGTTTCGTAAACTGAGTGTTAAACATCATTTTGCAGTATTAATTATTTCCGAAGTAGTAGATCAATAAACTGAAGTGTACAATACTTCATTTCTTATATTCAATTATTTTAAACTAGTTAGATTTGTAATGGAACAATAGATGTCGCACAACAATCAAGAAGAGTGAAATCCATCGACTCCTGCAACGACTGTAATGTACTTCATCCCTTACATTCAAGGGCTGTTTCAACATCTTCACACTAGCATGATTTTTCGTAAAGTGAATATTCAAGAAATAGTTGACGTAGAGTGAATATTCAAGAAGTAGTTGACAAATTCATTGATTTCAGTAAGGTCAATTACTTTCGAAGGGCTTGATACAACAATTGTAATGGACTTCATCCCTTATGTTCAAGGCTGTTCCAACACTTCCAAACTAGCCTGACTTTCTTTCTAATGCAACAACAGAACGATCAATCAGGAAGAAAGATCAGAAACAAACGAAACAATAAACGATCATGGAGGAAAATCTGAAACGAACGAAAGAAGAAACCATCAGAAAGAAAAATTAGAAATAAAAGGGAGAATAAACGACCAGAAAGAAAGATCAGAAACAAACGAAGAAATAAACCATTAGGAAGAAAGAAGAGAAACAAACGAGAGAATAAACGATGATAAAGAAAGATCAGAAACAAACGAAAGAGTAAACCATTAAAAAGAAAAATCGGAAACGATAAAATAAGACATTAGGAAAAAAGAAGTCAAACATACGTTAGAATAAACGATCAGAAAAAAAGAAGAGAAACAAACCTGAGAATAAACGACCAGAAAGAAAGATCAGAAAAAAACGAAGAAATAAACCATTAGGAAGAAAGAAGAGAAACAAACGAGTGAATAAACGATCAAAAAATGAACCATAAGGAAGAAAGATCAAAATCAAACAAAATGATAAACGATCCTGGAGGAAAATCAGAAACAAACGAAAGAATAAGACCAGAAGAAGAAACATCAGAAACAAATTAAAAAATAAACCACCAGTGAGAAAGAAGAAAAACAACCGAGAGAATAAACGATGAGAAAGAAAGATTAGAAACAAACGACAAAATAAACCATCTGGAAGAAAGGTCAGGAACAACCCAAAAAAGAATGAACAACCAAGAGCAAGTGAAATCTAGCGTTCGGAAAAGCGATCGAGATCAGGATCATGGCTCGTTATGGCATCGTGGTAATCGCGTGGAGCCGCGACACGATGAAAACAAGGAGTACACTCGGGGCTCTGCTCGGATGAGCCGCGGCGCGCATTTCGTGATTACGGAGCTCGCATTATGCAACGTTACACAAAGTGTTCCGTTTTATCGGATTAATTACTCGCAGGCTCTTTATTCCGTTCTTTCGTTGATCCGCGGCCGGTCAGCGTCCACTCGCTCGCGTAAAACGCTCACTTCTTCTTCCAGGCTGGTTTTGTTTCTGCGTGCGGCGCGTGACGCATCAACGAATTATCTTCGTTCCTGGGTTTATTAATATCGAGCACGCTTTTTTGCGTAGCCGCCGCTTGCTACATGCTTTTCTCTCATCCTCCTCTTCTTTTTCTTCTTCTTCTTCTTCCTCTTCCTCTTTATCCTCTCGTGGGAGGACAATGTTGAACGATCGCTCTTTTGTTCCTCAAACTTTACAGTCAATGAACTTTACTGGTGATTTGTATAGTGATTTGAATAGTTGTTCTTGGTGGCTTTGGCTTTTTTGACGGTGTATTCGAGTCCATTTTTATTCACTTGTTCAAAAATATTATCTTAATCTGGTTTCAAAGATTTTGGCGAATGATTTATATACTATAGGATGTTCTATAACGAGTTTAACTCCCGATGTATGAATTAAATTTTACTATATTGTTATTAGTAGACTGCTTTGTAGAAGCTTCTCCTTTTTTTTTAATAATCTTAATAAGTTACAAATAATTCATTGACATTCTTAAATTCTTTTAATCTTTGGCCTATTTCAAATTGCACCAACTCATTTTTGTTATAATTGGTTGGTTATAGTTAACGATATTTGGAAGGCGATGTTCGAGTGCATTTTGACCCAGTTGTTCAAAACATTCATCTGTCTTCAAACATTTCGGTGAATGATTTATATACAGTAGGATTTTTTAATGACTTTAACATCTGACGTACAAATTGAATTTTATTATATTATTATTGGGTTTCACTTACTGACGGCGATATTTGGGTCGATTTTAACCCAATTCTTTAGAGATTTTAATTTAATCTATTTTGCTGGATAATTTATATCCTTTAGTAACTTTCAATTAGTTTCAAGCTTGAATTGTAAATTGAATCGTTCGTCTAGATTCTTGAAGATGAAATTGTACGTATGACAGTTTAAATTGGTAACCATAAATTCTTTCAATTCCGCAAATAAATATATTCTAATTATAAAGATTTAATCATGCTTCATAGGAAACGTAGATAAGTTACAGACGGTTACATAAAAACTCCTTAAAATAAATGATATAATTTGTCATAATACTCCGGTTTCTTAATAAATGAAAAGAAGTTATTGAAGATAATCAAACGAATTTATGTTAGGCTTCTTTAATAATGAACACCATAAATCCTAGCTTCTCGGTTTTTCTATAATCGAATAAATTGCTTCGATTTTACTAAATTTTTGCGGTCGACGAATTGCCAGTAAACGTGTTAAAGAGTATCGGAATAGTTAGGCGAGTCACTGTGGTAGTTGTCTCGCGACACGGCTGGTTGCTGAGTGATGCACAGCCGCACGTTCACGATTGTCGCTCGTAGATCGTTCGTAGATCGCTCGTAGATCGCCGGTTCGATTCTCATGCCACGGTATTCTGCGGCCGATGATACGCGCCGCGAAACAATCACCGTTTCTTCTGTCTAATTGGACACGAGATCGATCAATTTTACGGGCGTTCGGCAGATTCCGCTGAGAAATGACAGCGGGAAAAACGAAAGAACGTTTCTCTGACGAGCGTTGTAAACTATTAACCCTTTTACTGCCCTACGACGATATATCGTTGGCCGTGCTGCGAGAAGTGGTTGATCTATTCTAACGTATGGATTACTTTTGATTACACTGTGGATTTTATGCATTTATGACAAAAATTAGGTAATCGAATGCGGCACAGCAATATTTAAAAAATTGGAAACCAGACTGCGGATTTTCTGCATGCATCACAAAAATGAGTAAGTGCAACTTAAAACAGTGAGAATATTAAAAAATTCAAATACACTGTTGCGTTATTGTCAACTGATTGAAATTGTTAAGAAAAGAAATAAATCTTCACGTAACTCCTATGTATTACCATGGATAAGAACAAATTTTATTTTGCATAAAAATCTCCAGTCTACTAATAATATTAGAATTATAGAATATAGAATAATATTATTCTAACGAAGATTAAATGTAATGGAGTAAAAATATTCAAAAAATTCAAATACAGACTCCGGATTTTATACATTTATAACAAAAATGAGTAGGTGTAATTTAGTGAGAATATTAAAAAATTCAAATAGACTGTTGCATTATTGTCAACTGATTGAAATTGTTAAGAAAAGAAATAAATCTTCACGTAACTCCTATGTATTACCATGAATCCGAACAAATTTCATTTTGCATTAAAATCTCCAGTCTACTAATAATATTAGAATTATAGAATATAGAATAATGTTATTCTAATGAAGATTAAATGTAAGGGAGTAAAAACATTCAAAAAATTCAAACACAGACTCCGGATTTTATACATTTATAACAAAAATGAGTAGGTGTAATTTAAAACAGTGAGAATATTCAAAAAATTTAAGCATACTGTTGTATCATTTTCATACTGATTATTTTCAATTCATTGAAATGATTAAAAAATAAATAAATGTCTACGTAATTCCTGTATCTTACCCCATTAATGCAGACAATTTTTATTTTTGCATAAAATCTGCGGTCTACTAATAATATTAGAATTTTCTGTTATTCTAGTGTGAATTTGATGTGTTGTCATTCGTAATTGAAACTTATGCACTATAAAATTTGATCTGGCACACAAATATAAATATGTATTTGTAAATATGCGAATGTTAACCCATTCAATATTTGATATCATTATGAAACCATATTCTGGATAATTTGATAGGCTTTCGTTCCCATATAAAATACAATTAAACAAATTTATGAGACATACAAATATGAATTAAACGAAACGCAGAACACAAACGTTCACCCATTAACTCATTCAATATTTGAGATCAATATGAACATATTTCCTCAACAATTTGATGGGCTTTCGTTCTTGAGTGAAAAACATGTATTGATAGTTGATTAAAGAAACTTATGATACGTACAAATATAAATGGAAATCCAACACAATCAAATAGAGTATTTACTACCACGATTCTACATCCGAGATTGCTGTTTAAATATTTTCTAGACAGACTAACGTACAATGTTTTAAATGAAATATACTCAATTCAAAAAAATAATTAAATTGATGAATTTATTATTTTGAAATAAGCAACGATTTTTCACAGACAACAGAGAGACCCAAATACTTATCAAATCGTATTAAATCAAAAATCTTATTAAATCATTTAATTCCAGAAGTTAAAGAGTCAATAAACGAAACAATCACAAGTCTGACTCATACCAGACCAATCTATTAAATCCACACAATTCCAAAATTTTACGCGATATTACAACAATACAGCGAGCTATTGCAACTTTTTACTCATCGAATCCGAGTCATATTGTTTCCTGAGTAGGCCACGACAAGCAATTTGCTGGCGCACTGAACGTCAATTTAATTAACGCGCAGCGTCTCGTGCGCGTGGATCAGCGAATTTCAATAAACCCGACTACACGAAAGAAGTGCACCTCCACTGTACCTCCATTGTACTCCTCAAGATCTAGATCGTTTTGTGAATGATCGTTTCCACTGACTTCCTTCTCAAGCACATCAACAAAAATCATTTTCCCGAAAGCGATCGTTGATCCGTGGCTCGAGAGGCGAGCATCATTTCGTTTTTTCATCGGTTTCGTTTTTCTTCCACACTCCCCCACCACTTTTTGCTGCCTTATCGAGCGACTTCAGGATTAATCGGCCGCATCTACATAATATTATCGCTTATTTATTTTGCCGGCTGCCGCTGAAACGGGCTCCCGTATCATTAATTACACTGATGAGTTGTGCGGCGCGAGCGAGCTGGCGAATCGATGCATTGATGACGAGCTTCTGCGAGCCTCTCGCTCTCTCTCTCTCTTTATATTTTTCTCTTTCGTGAAGGAGCCGAAAACTGGAATCTTCCGCACGGGCCTAGTGGGTACGCGGCGAAGGTTTCGATAATCGACATGCTATTCGAGGATCGATCTTACATATTTTCATCTGAGATGATTTGGAGATTCGTAAGAAATGATTTGAAAAGATATAAAATATTGCTGAAACAGGTGAAAATGCTATACCCATATGGGATACAGCGGCCGAATAACATGTACAAACGGGCAGAGGATGATTTTACATGTTAAAATAAATCGAGAAGAAGGAATAACATTTTTTCGTTTGACGCCTCGTTTTCAAGAAAATCGAGTTTAAAGATCCGTTGGGTTCGCTTGCTTTCATATGGCCAAGCATACGAAAATCCACCTTTTCACCCGTTTCTGCAATATTTTATAATTTTTCAAGGTCATCGAGGTTCAACCATTGATGGTATATTGCACCTTTTTTCGCGCATGCGCGATCAAATCCAGGGACGTACGTACGTCCTATGTTTGTGGGGAAAGTAGGGGGGAACTGTTATTGGCGGGAAACCGGGCGGAAGAGTGCAAGACGACTCGACGAGTCGTCCGTGCTCCGAAGACAAATAAGATATTTTATTTTTTTATTATATATTTTGTTTATAAAGTTATTTTTGTACCCTTCCCTATCCCTAAAATAAAATAAAAGAGTGAGTATGTTCTACATATATACACAATTATAATATGTTTATATGTTATATGTATATACATATTAAATTTTAGTATAACACATGCATGTTAAACATTCATTTTTGAAAATCGAAAAAAAAAATTATGCGGAATTATGCGGGGTGACCAAAATACCCCATTTTAGCCCAATTTTGAGCTTTACTGGCGCTAGAAATCGTCGCGCATACGCGGAAAACAGGTGCAATATACCATCATTGGGTCCGACTGACAGTTGTTTTTATTGTTCCTATTGTGTATATGCATGAAAACAAAATGATTAAAAAAGTCCTGTTCAAATCTGAGGGGCGGACCCTAATCGACCAGTTCACCTAATTTCTTTACTAAACAAAATTGGTTTGTGCTTAGACCTCACGGCTGAAGTGAAACTTCTTCCTTTAATTTTTTTCCGATTTTTTATTAACACTTTATGACATTTAATTTTCTATGATTCTATTACTGAAACAATTGGCTTGTGATAGCTAAAATATGATACACATATTCTTGATTCAATTTTGTCTAAATGTCTTGCAAATACTGCATCGAGAGTTGTTCCTGATCTTGTTGTGTCTTCATTAGGATTATTTACCATTTCTTAGTATCATCGGAATTTTATCATAATTTTTATTAAGCAATGCCGAACCCTCAACCGTATATGCTAATAGAATAGAATTTCGTTTCATCGTTTCATCCTTTCATCGCCAGATCGGTTTTACTCCTACCGCGTCGAGGTTTTATGCCTACCGCGGCGAGGTTTTGTGCCAAACGTGCCTAAAGAAGTTTCACTTCAAAAATTTCTTTCCCCTTAAAAAAATCAATCAATTACAGTTTAGTTAGGTGTTTATGGAACGAGAGTGTGATTACATGTTTTCGTAAACCTTAAAGTATGTTTCAAATATTAATTTAAATAGTAGAACAGTGAACTGTTGGGGCGACCTAATACAAACAAAATGTCTTCACGTAATCGGACACTTTCTCACCCCCCAAACAATATAAAAGTGTCATTTCCCTCTCTCAAACATTGTCCCAGATCTAGAGGAGTGGAAATGCTAAAACTGGCCAAAATCTATAGTGCAATAATAATATTCGAATACGTCGAATCATTTACAACAGTTCAAAGTTTGTTCGATCGATAGGTGCGCCGGCGAAACTACGGACAGTGTAATAGTCGCTCGCATCTCCAGTGCAAATACCTTCGCGAATTTATTTTCGAGTCCACGGTTCTTTTTGTTTCAGGCGAACAGGTAGAATATCTAGTTCGTGCATCGGACTCGAGTGACCAGGCCGTGAAGGCTCGTTCTACTCACCTTGAGAACGGGATAAAAACTGCTCTGAGGATCGTGCGCGACCGGGAACACTTCCTTTCGGAGTGTGTGAACGGTTTTTCCGCGCGCAGGAGTTTCGCAACCTCGGTTCCGTTGGAGGCGTAAATATAAATATCACTCTCCGGACGGATGTATGTGACGTCGCGCGAAGCAAAGGTACGTGTAATATACTTCGGAACGTCCGAGTTTCGTGTACCACCCGCGGACTCGCATTGTTTGCCGTTCAAAACAGAAGCTGCACCGTTGCGCGTCAATACGACAGTTTTTCAAACGCGACGCAAGTGGCATAAGACTTTGGAAGTCTGTTTCCACGAATAAAAACTTCACCTAACTTCAGTCGACTTCAGCTTTATTCCTCGCCTTGGCACTTGCTCCCCAAACCCCATAACAGGGGCATCGATTAACCTCTTACTTTATGATCCACTCCATATCTGTATTATCTAATAATATACAGGGGGGTTCACGCAATTATTTCAGCCTATAACTTCGTTACAAGTATAGTCACAGAAAAACATCAAAGGAAAAGGGTGAATCGTTTGAAGAGTACTACATCCGTAGGACCATATATTTTTCGACACGTTAACACTAAACCTACCACGGTCAAATGACCGGTTCTCCATTTCACAATTATTGAAATTATGAAAGCGCTTTTATAAAAAAATATTCAACAGACTTCTGCATTCAAACACAGATTATAATGAAAATCGTAAAAAGTTAAAGTAAATTAGATCTTTTCACTTCTATGGGGCATTTCAATTTTATATGTTTTGTGCTTGGTAGGTTTAGTGTTAATTGCCACGCCAGCACGTACCAAAGTTCCAAGAAATGTAATCGATTTTTTAATTGAAACCGTAACTGATAAGTCAAGATTTATTGCAGTCACTGCTATTGTAACTTTCTTATACTTCTCAGGTCCTAACAGAATTTTGAATTACTCTACCTATCACCGTACGAATTAATGTTGAAATATAGTCAAACAAATGGTGTTAGTTATATATGACTGACGTGGCAGTTAACGTCTTAAATATGCAATGGTGCATTTGCAATCAACAAATGCATTATTTTTTTTAGATGGGAATGCATACTTTTTTACGTAGACAGATTCCTCTCGTCATTCTACGTAAAAAGTATTGGGGTAGAATGGTAAAACAATTACTAGCTATCGATATTTTAAAAAAGTATTCGACGTAATGGAGAAGCGTTTGAGCATCTTCTTCAGTGAAGATATTTTTTCAAAGTATCTAGAGATCGATAACTATCTTTATTATGCTTAGTCTGCGGATCTTTACGCAAAATTTTCTTCACCGACTGTAAGAAATAAAAGCAAAAACAAATATTATCCTTCTTTTAAACATTTTCTAGAGTTGAAAGTAATATTATCGACATCCTCAACTTTTTGTAATCTCTTCATTGTTTTAAATTGCATCCTCTTATTTTATGCCTAAATTCAGAAAATCCGCAGTCTAATTATAATACGTGTCCAAGGAACAAAATTGAATAATTTCCCATGAATGCATGCTAATCGAAAAATAAGAAACATGTAGTGATTTTTACGAGCCCAATTGTTTCATAATTTTTTACAAGAAAATGAAAAGTTTACCGTATGCCTAGGCTTACTGTAATGCTAAACATATTACTGTTCAGAAATACCGCAAGATCAGAATTTAATTTTGATTTGAATGAAACGGCCAACAAAGGATTAATCACAAGTCAACAGAGTAAGTAGAACGAATCGGCCAGGTCAGACATTTTTCCTTCGCAGATTCCACGCATGAACTCGGGGCTTTTAGAAATAATTCTCTCGTTAATTTTATTTAAAGTAGACCCTCAAGCAGTTATTCCTCGCAATCAAAGCACCGGGAATTAATTAATTATAAACGTTGGCCGGCTACGCTTTTTCCAGGATAAGTAAAATGGGCGTTCAAAGTCGGACGTTTCTCAGCGGGCAAGCGGAGCTCACACATATTAAAAAATAATTCTCCTTTTAATTTCAATTTAATTCCTCCTTGGCGCGGCCATTCTCCACACTCGAAATCAAGAGAACTAATTAATTATAATGAACAAGCACAAAATCAGGCGCTCTTTTATCTTCGAGATAAGTAGAACAAGCCCTCAAAGTCGTCTTAATCCCGCCGCGCGCTTCCGGATTCTACTTCTCCTTTCTTGGAGCTCCGTTTGCTCGCGTCTTTTTGATGCTTTTCTCGGAAAAAGGATTTCTTTTTCTAAACTGGATCAGTGTCTTTGTTTTTCGGAGAGTGGCAAATAAGAGGGAAGAGCTTTCCGTGGGCGATCATCTGTCGTTACTGTCATCGATCAGAGATCTGCTTGGTTGAACGCACTGACAAGGCTGTCTTGGGGAATTTTTTAAAAGAGAAGCCGTGGGTATTAAAATTTCAAATTTGGCATGGTCGTTGATTAACGTTTGAGGAATCTACTAAAATTTTTTCGAGCAATATTAGTTATTTTTTTTGGAGTTATAGTGGTATTACTGAGAGCATTCGAATGAAAACAGTTTGTAGAACAGGATTCTACTAGGTATTGCTCTGCGACTTCAACAATTTTCAATTTTCGCACAATTAATTTTTTTTAAGTACTTACTTCAATGTGTCCACTATTAGTCGACAAAAGTATTGGTACTTCCATCGATCCAATTCAGAAGAATTGATTAATTTTAGCTATCTTATCCCGTTGTAGTCCTTCAATCATGATGCGCGCAATGCTGTCATTATTTAGACATTATTTTAGACATTTGGTCAACTAATTTTTTATAAGTTACTCGTTAATGTATGCAAAATTAATTGAAAAACAGTATTAATACGGTCATTGATCCAATTCAGCAGAATACAATGAGTTTAGCCACCTAATACCGTAGTCATCCTTTAATCTCGGAACGCGTAATGCTATCTTAATCGCTCTTTCAACAATTTTCAAAATTCGGTCAATTACTGTTTTTAAAATTATTTGTCAGTGTCCACTATTAGCCTAAAAAGGTGTTAATAGATCTACCAATCCATTTCAGAAAAATCCACCGATTTCCGCCCACGTTAATATTTTAGGATTCTGCTCTGGTTTTTGCTCCTTCGCACGCTTTTCCCGGGTGTTTTTCCTGTTTTTCTCAATCCTGGGCGTATCTCCGTTTTCCGGGCGATGGAAAACGGGGTTGCGAGAGTTATCCCAGCAGGATCCTGGTCTGGTTCGCGACAGGGGCGTCCACGGACGGCGTCGATCGGGCATCATTCATGCGTGCACGGTCGCCTAACGGAAACGGGTTCTATTTTTCCCAATTTGCTGATAACCGAAACGAGTTTGCCGGCTTCCAGCCAGCCTGCTGGCCGTTCGAACGACGACCAGCGGTGGCCAGTGTCAGCTAGGCCCCGATAGATAGTCTTACTATTTAAATGACATTGGCAGCGGAGCACGGCCGTGCAATTTTAAACGGCTCGGCTACCAGCGCGAGCCTCTCTAGCAACGGCCGCGGCGAAGGTTGATATACAGATTTCGCGGTGAAGGTTGGTTTACAATATCCGGTATCCGAGGCTCGACGGTTATTCCGCGGTTCGACCGTGCGCGTTGTTATGTATCTATCTACACACAACCAGTGCTTTCTCTCGAGCCAGAGCCGCCTCTACTACCTATGCGATACGTCAGCCCAGCGCGAAAATAATTGCTCCCGTCCAACGGAAAGTACAAATTTATCGGTCCTCTTTTTCTCCTCACCTTTTCCCTACCCACCTCTCTCCCTTCCCTACGCGACTCTTTCCGCCCCTGTTCTCTCCCACCGTTCCATCGCGTCTCTCCCAACCCTCTCCCTCTATTGTCGCAGTCTACTTCCTTTTCCATCGGCGTTCGATAGCGTTGCCGACGGTGGAAGACATGGCGGTAATCGGCGGGCTGGAAGCGGAGACGGAATTCGGAATCGTTTAAACTTTGAACAGGCTCGAACTGGGCCTGTGAACACTGTCTCGGCTCTGCAGAGACTCTTTTTTCATGGGAATTGTTGCTGCGAACTGTACGAAGCGGTTTCGTGATCTTGTGCGGAGAAGGAATTTTAAACAGCTTGAACTGCGGCTGCAAATATTGTCTTGGGTATGGAGAGTCGTTCTTTTTCTTGAGTTCTTCTATTTTGAACTGTTCTAAGTCGTTCTATTATCATGTCTGTGAACGATGTTCGAACATTGAACAGTTCCTTCTTTAGAAATTCGAGTGACTTTATATTTGGTTTTAATTTTTATTCTATTTTTATTCCTACGAACAATTCAGATTTATTCTAAGAGCCTATTTCAACTGTGAACAGCTTTAAATGCGTCCGTGAATTAGATTTGAAGTTTGGACAGCATTTTTTGTACTAGGTTTGACTATTGTATATCAGACAAACTTTGAAACAGTTCTATCTAGTTTTACAAACTTATTAGTTCGGACATCTTGAACAATTTGATGTCAGGAATAGATCAAACATAGCAATTTCCAACTGAACCGATTCGAACATAATTGAATTGATTCGAACATAATTGAATTAATTCAAACATAACCGGATTGACGCAAACATGACTGAATTTATTAGAACTCAATTGAATTCATTCAAAAATAACTGAATTTATTCAAACACAATTGAATTTATTCGAATCTAATTGAACTGATTCAAACATATTTGAATTGATGTAAACATACTGGAATTTGTTCAAACACGCATGAATTGCTATAAACACAATTGAATTGATTCAAACATAATTGAATTGATCCAAACACAATTGAATTGATACAAACCCAATTGAATTGATTCAAACACAATTGAATTTATTCGAATCTAATTGAACTGATTCGAACATATTTGAATTGATGTAAACATACTGGAATTTGTTCAAACACACATGAATTACTATAAACACAATTGAATTGATCCAAACACAATTGAATTCATACAAACACAATTGAATTGATACAAACACAATTGAATTGCTTCAAACACAATTGAATTGATTCAAACATAGCCGGATTGACTCAAACATGATTGAATTTATTAAAACCCAATTGAATTGATTCAAACACAATTGGATTTATTCCAATCTAATTGAACTGATACAAAATATTTGAATTGATGTAAACACAACTGGATTTACTCCAATGTGACTGAATTTATTAAGATCCAATTGAATTTATGCAAAAATAACTGAATTTATTCAAACCCAATTGAATTGATTCAATCACAATTGGATTTATTCGAATCTAATTGCACTGATACAAAATATTTGAATTGATGTAAACATAACTGGATTTACTGAAACGTGACTGAATTTATTAAGATCCAATTGAATTCATGCAAAAATAACTGAATTTATTCAAACCCAATTGAATTGATTCAAACATAATTCAATTTATTCGAATCTAATTGAACTGATTTGAACATATTTGAATTGATGTAAACATACTAGAATTTGTTCAAACACAAATGAATTGCTATAAAGTCAATTGAATTGATTCAAACATAATTGAATTCATCTTAACATAATTTAATTGATCCAAACACAATTGAATTGATCCAAACACAATTGAATTGATACAAACACAATTGAATTGATTCAAACACAATTGAGTAGATTCCAACAGAATCTTGAATGAAACATACTTTCAAAAACAAAACTGGAAAATTACAATTAAGTACTCATGAGAAATATTAACAATAATGGCTTATGATCGATCAAGAACAAAGTTTTTTGAACAGTAGGAGCACTTGCATTCCTGTAAAGGATTTCTAGATCGCGAACAGTGACAAAAGTGGACATGCCTCGCCCCTCGTTCGTTTCCATTTCATTCCCGTTTTTACGGTTTGTTCTATAATTATTTAAACGGCTGTAAAAAGTTTAAGCAATTTAGCGGACACGAGCAAGTCGATTTACGGCTCGGTCGAGCGAATCTTAGTCCTGGAATTTCATCGAGACTGATCGCGAGGATGACACGAGTGTTGAAGCGTGTCCTCTCTCTCTCTCTCTCTCTCTCTCTCTCTCTCTCTCGCTCTCTTTCCCTCCCCTTTGTCAAAGTCGACAACGACATCCGGACGACGTCTTGGACGTTGCGCAAGAACTCGCGAAATCTTGATGATAAGATGAGAACGCGATCGGTTTTATGGCGGTTTACACGTCAGCAACCATGAATTCGCAGACGCGTAAAAATAACTTCTTGTGCGACACTCTTCGCACTTCGTGTATATTTAACCCTTTGCACCCGACGACACTTTAATGACAGAGATCTCGGCACTTCAGTCGATCTCTGAAAAAATCGTTTCGATGTCGTCCGATTTCATTAATTTGATTCGAAAGAATAATTTCTCTTCTCTTCTCTTCAGATTTTCGTGGAATTTAAAGGGACATCAATTCAGCAAAACAGATAGGAGAACAATTGCGGATACATATTTGTTGCGTTACTGATCGCGTAATTTAACTAATCATAAACGATCATAATACATGTACTATATTCAGTTTTATTAGCAACGCAAAGTAGCAATAAATTGCGTGTTAGGTTCAATCCACGAGTCATCAATTAAAAACGCAAATTAGAACTAAAGAAGAGGAATAGTACACAGTATCAAAATGGTACACTGAAGCACCAGACTGTCAGGACATCAGTTGTCGTCTTCAATAAAGAAACACAGACACACAGAAACACGGAGACAAAATCATATAATCAACTTCACAATAGCATTGCCACAAAGATAGTACCTCAGGGTACCTTCAACAGCTAAAGATAAATATTCCACAAACATTAAGGTGCAGACATTGGCAGTCACGCTTCGACCGAACAATACTAAAAGTGAAATAAAATAGGGAACAAAAATCTGGGCCCATTCAGTTAAAAACGATGGTCAGAAGTACTTTGAGGAGACGGACGATTACAGCAGTTTCGCACACATGTTTTTCGGGCCCGTTTCTCAGTCGAGTCGTTAAGACGCATTCCTTACGTGATCCTGAGGAGTCGCAGAAGACGATCGAGCCTGGTCGACACCCCGTGCCGGAACAGTACCTGTTGTGTGGAATTGCGTTTTTTCTGCGTCGGACAATCGAATCGCGAAAGAGCCGCGCGTTCAACGACGGGGGAATGCCCGCCCCCGCCCCCGCTCTTTCGCTCTCACTCTCTTTCTCTCTCATCCCCCCTTTTTCACCGATCGACCCCTCCCCCTCTCGATCCGCCAACTGAATGACGTTTTGGCGTGCAACCGGTTTGCCAGCGAAGGAATTTCTACGAAATTAAACGTCCCCGATAAAAATATGGCCGGGCTTCGGCTGTCTCACCGATAAATTAGAAGGCTTCGTTCTTGATCGTCGTATAAATAAATATCAGCCGGTCTCTCGCTCGCCGTAAATACAGGATGGAAAACGGGACCGGAGTCCAGCGTTGTCTACTGTCTCGCGAATCCACGGTGGAAATCGCGTGCCGAATGGAAACGGACAGCTTCCATTGGACGAGGATGCGGAAACCTTACAAGCCGAAAAAGCTTTGTCGGTTTGCGAGCTTTGTGGATGATTCTGCGATAACGCTTCCAAGCCAGATCACGGCGAATGTAGACGATTTTGAGGAATTTTTTGCGGGAGATCTAGACGGTCTGGAATTGTAAATCTTTTTGCTATTTGTTCAGGCATGATTCAGGATTATACAGGGTGTCCCGTAACTGGTGGTACAACCGAACAGGGGGTGATTCTACATGAAAAACTGAATCGAAAATATAGAATAAAATTTTTTGATACAAGGCTTTGTTTTACTGCTTACTTGCGGCTCAACGGATTCCATTGCCTTTGATTTTTATTTGTGGGGGCAGGTGAAATCGATTGTGTATCGTGATGACATAACGAGCATCGAACAATCACAACAAAAAATTGTGATAGCGTTTGAACACTTAAGGCAACATAATAATCGCACATTACAAGAGGTTCGAAGGAATTTAATAGGAAGAGCACAATTATGTCTACAACAACGTGGACAGCACTTCCAGCAATTTATGAATTAAACGAATTCCTCATAGGTAATTCTAACATTGTAACCTCGACCTTCGATTTATTCGATACAAACCTCGAAAACCTTTGCGAAAAAAGGTTGGGGTAACTCAGAATAAAATCCGTTGAGCCGCAAGTAAGCCGAGTGCACGCGCACTAAACAAATTTTCAAAGTCATTTTTCTCGAAAACAAAGCCTTGTATCAAAAAATTTTATTCTATATTTTCGACTCAGTTTTTCATTTAGAATTACCCCCTGCTCGGTTGTACCACCAGTCACGGGACACCCTGTATATAAATCTTTTTAAACTGATTCGGTGACAAACAGTTATTGAGAACGAAGAAAGCTTCCTTCCTAGAGCGCATTAGCCGTACTATCCAGATCGCAATCGCAATAGGCGATTTTTAGAAACTTTTATAGCAAAACTAGATGGTGTAGAGTTAAAAATGTATTTGTTATATATTCAGGCATGATTCAGGATTATGTAAAAATATTTGATAACTGAACGGTTTGCAAGCAAACATGTTAAACTAAGAAAGCTTCTTAGAATGCCGTTACCTCTTCCGTCAGATCGCAGGCAACGTAGGCGATTTTTGATGTAGAGACGATGTAGACCAGGGATGGGCATTTTTGTCTCAATTGAGACAAAACCGTTCCCACCATAGCGCCCACTGTCCCCCATCAGCATCTGCCACTACCATAGAGGAAAGAAGTGCTTCCTCCGTCGCGAACAGTGCGCATGCCTCGCGCATGAAAGAGAGGTTGGTGGGAGAAGCAGGCGTTTGAGGGGCTCCACCCGTGCTCATGCCTGATGTAGAGTTAAAAATGTTTTTGCTATACAGGGTGTCCCACACAACTGGAACAGGCTGTACCTTCTAAACGGTTGGGAGTAGAGGAAAATGTTATAAGAAAAAGTTGAATGGCATCAGACGATGCATAATACGCAACTAATTTTATGCACTTTTGTGCATCGGTGCATCAGAAAAATGCAACTGCACTTTTTTTTAAATGGAAACCTACATTTTTGACTGCACCAATCGATGCAGTTTGTTGTGCTCTACATAAAAGTAGTATACTTATGCCCTAAACTTATTCGTTAGGACGTTATCGTAACTAAAAGTTACAAACATTATAATGGAGCAGTACGTGATACTCCAGAACACTTGCCGACACAGCGAAATCATTCACAAATCTACAACAATCTTAGCTACGATAACTTCCGAACGAATAAGTGTAGGGCATAAGTATGTTAGTACTTTTATGTAGAGCACAACAAATTGCATCGATTGGTGCAGTAAAATATGTAGGTTTCCATTAAAAAAAAAAGTGCAGTTGCATTTTTCTGATGCACCGATGCACAAAAGTGCATAAAATTAGTTGCATATTATGCACCTTCTGATGCCATTAAACTTTTTCTTATAACATTTTCCTCTATTCCCAGCCGTTTAGGAGATACAGCCTGTTCCAGTTGCGTGGGACACCCTGTATATTCAGGCATGATCCAGGACTATATAGAAATTTTGGTTGGCAGACTAAAAAAGCTTCTTAGAGTGCGTTAACCCCCTTTTTAGAGCAGAACTGGATGTTGTGAAATTTAAAATCTTTTCCGTATTTGTTCGTGTTAATCATAGTACAAATTAAAAATTCCTCCTTAATATTCAATCATGCTCAAATACAATCCAAAAACCGTTTTACCTCTGCGCCTTTTGGTCCTTTCACAATAAATTCCTGAAAACAACCTATTCTTGTCCTTAACGAGGGAGTAAACTCGAGTACAAGGGATGCTACAGTCTAAACGCTATAACACAGCCAGTTAGGGACAGCGAACATATTAGTGAATGCATAAATAGCTGCATCTCCGTTCGTAGATCGCTGATCGAGGATCCCCGGTAGATCGGAGACATCAGCTTTTGAAAGGGACACTGTTCCGTCTATCAGATACGACTGTTTCTAGGGACTTAGGTCTTTTTCCTCTAGACAGAAGGGACCGCTAATTGGAAGACGCTATTTATGGAGGTACAAGGGGTCCAAGGATCGTTTCGCAGTAGAAAATTGAGGAATAGTCCCCCGTCGAACTCCGGACTTGAACTTCCAAAGAATTATTATTGGGAAAAATCTAATATGAGCTATGCATATTTTACTGTCAATTAAACCTTGACTTGTTAACCCTGGCTCGGTTAACACCGCTCGAACCGCCATTCTGATTCGTCGTAAATTTCCGGTGTTAAAAGCAGCGTCGTTAAAACGTCTCATTGCGAATCTCGTCCATTCATACCACCATTTTATCGGTTTATATTGTTCTTCTAGTTCTTCACATGTTTGCGATGAGCTCACGAGTTTTGCGAAGATGAGTTATTATTGTCGTTAGTCTGTCTTGACGATTGTGACTGTTGTGTGAGTGAGGAAGACGACCTGGTTTTGGATTTTCATTAAGAAATGCAGTGATTGTTTAGTGAAAAGTATTCTAAGTGTAAAGAATTCCTTGAAACGATGCAGCAGATAATATTATAAATTATTGACGTTATTCTGTATCAATGATTGAGATTTTTTTTTAGATGAGGAAGATGAAGTATTTTTGGTCTATTTTCATTAAAAAAGTGGCAGTGATTGCTCAGTGAAAAGTACTCGAGTTTGCTGAATTTCTTGAGAGGATGCAGTAGATAATATTATAAATTATTGTGGCTATTCTGTATCAATGGTTTGGATTCACTTCTTAGATGAGGAAGATGAAGTATTTCTGGTCTATTCTCATTAAAAGAGGCAGTGATTGTTCAATGGAAAGTACTGTGAGTGTGAAGAATTTCTTGGGAGGATGCAGTAAATAATATTATAAATTATTGTCGATATTCTGTATCAATGATTTTGACTCACTTCTTAGATGCGGCAGTGATTGTTCAGTGAAAAATATTTTGAGGCTACTGAATGTCTTGGGAGGATGCAGTAGTACTACTAAGTTCACAATACGTTCAATCTATCCCGTGTCATGCGTTATTCATTTCTGGTCGCCAAAAAAATCGATACTGATTTCACAAATAAAGAACACAGACCAGCTATTCGTGAACAATCAAAATCATCGTGGAACTGTGTATACACACGCTGTTCCGCTGACCGGAGTCAATATTTTAAAAACGATTCGAAAATAAAACGAAAATCAAGATCAAGAACATTGCAGCGTTGGCTTGGTTTCCAAGTTATTAGCGATTCAAGTCCACCTAATAGCGTCGCGTGACTCACATCTTCATCTTTATCTCTCGCAGAGTTCATCGATATCTGCTCTTGATCTGACCTAACTTATGCAGAGGAACTCTTGACACTTTGACTGTTGGTAATCACCGCGGAACGACACCATTAGAAATCGCTTAGAAATCGTTGCAAGATAACCAATAGCATCAAGTTGAAACATTTAAATGGTTACAATGGTAAAGGTGCAGCCAAATATCGACGCGTTAATCGCAAATAATCCAACCAAGGAGTTTCTATGGCAACTTTGTCTTATCTCAGCTGATAGGCCAACATCTTAAATGTCAGCGACACTTTAAGCAACTCATACTCACACTAATTAATAAAGAAAACAGTACCCTTACAAAAATCTCTGTAAAGATTCGGTCAAAAATCGGCGCGTCAATGGAGTACAATTCGACAGAGGAGCTTCTATCGCAACTCTGTGTTACTTCAGCCGATAGTAATACACCCTAAAATGTCAGCAACACTCCCAGAATCCCATACAAACAATCAGCAAAATTCTCTCACAAAAATCGTAAAAATTAGGCCACAAATCAGCGCGTTGATAGCAAATAATTCAACCAAGGAGCTTCGGCAGCAACGCTATCTTATCTCTGTTGATAGAAATATACCCTAAAATGTCAGCAATTCTCCCAGAATCCCATACAAACAATCAGCAAAATTCTCTCACAAAAATCGTAAAAATTAGGCCACAATCGGCGCGTTGATAGCAAATAATTCAACTAAGAAGCTTCAGCAGCAACG
This sequence comes from Sphecodes monilicornis, assembly GCA_913789915.3. Taxonomy (NCBI): domain Eukaryota; kingdom Metazoa; phylum Arthropoda; class Insecta; order Hymenoptera; family Halictidae; genus Sphecodes; species Sphecodes monilicornis. The sequence goes on along the minus strand of OU565286.1, from coordinate 11,968,361 downwards.
CTATCTTATCTCAGCTGGTAGTAATACACCTTAAAATGTCGGCAAAACTTCCAGCACGCCATACAATCACCAAAGCTCTCCCGCAAAAATCGTGAAAATTCGGCGAAAAATCTTCGCGTTAATCGCGAATAACTCGACGGAGGTGGTTCTGCCACAACTGTGTTATTTCAGCCGATAGTACGACGATAAACGTCAGTAGCACTTCGAGCAGCTCACACAGTCGATCAGAGGCTCGACGGGGCAATCTTTCACTGTGGAGCGCTCCTAAACCGATTTTATCTGTCCCGTGAGCGGCGGGCAGTAAAAATCAACGAGAAATCCGGAGTGCGGCAGGGTTAATAAAAGCGGAGTCGTTGAAACTTATCGGAATACGTAAGCGTCGATCGAGCAGAAGAACGCGTGGTGGAACAGCGGTTCTTTACGGCGTGGCCGTCAACATCGGCGTTCCAATAAACGCGGCCTAATGGCGTGTTACCGGCTTTTCTCGGCTATAAAATCGGCCCGTTGTTTTGTCTACGGGCTCGCGAGCACTGCAAAGACGAAGACGACGCAGAGGAAGGAAGATGGGGGACGGTTTTTTCCCGCGCCAAACTTGAAACGAGTGATTCGATTGTTGCGGGAACGGTGCTCGCGAAAAACGCAAGCCGAAAAAGAAGTGGAACGCGTTTCGCGCCGAATAACGAGCTGGAGGACTTTCACTTGTGGTCTGTGCCTCTCGGTCCAGATCAGCTGTCGATGTTTCTGGTTCATCCATGGACTACCATGGAATTCATGGGATTTTTTTCCGCGAGGAAACGTAAGCGATTTTTGGCGAGACAATATGTTTAGATGAAAATTGAAGAAAATTGTGCTTCCTTTGGGTTCGAACGATTTTCTATGGTGGTAGAAAAGGATGGTGGTACGATGTGTACGTTTAACACGTCGTTTATGTCTGTTTAAATGCTATGTCAGTACCTGGGGATTGACGACATCGAACATACAGAAGATAACAAAGATGTTATCAGTAAAAACTACGAGAAATCAAAATAAATTTAGACTTATTATTTTTATAAAACAACGTATACCAGTCACGCGTTGTGCTCGCTATGGTTATTGTTAACTACTAACTGTAGCACGACCAGTCAAATAATCAGTTTCACGTTTTTTATTTCACAATTATTGAAATAACGAAGAAATTTCCATTAAAAATTATTAAATGAATTTCTTCCTTCAAGCACACGTTGTTATACAAATTGCAAGAAATCAAAATAAATTCAGTACTATAATTTTTATAAAATACCGTATAACAGTCATACTCTGTGCTCGGTATGTTTAGCTTTAAGAGTCCTCCGGATGAAAAGAAGAACATTCTTTTAAAAAACGTCGGGAATCCGCCAATAAATATCAAAAGAAACGATCTTCGCGAAACGAGACGTCTCCGTAGCAGCATCATCGAGCAATATTGAACTTGATCCGCAGTTAGCATCATCACTAAATTTCCTACGATCGCTTGTTGCGATCTCAAGGCTCGCCTCGTTTCACTGTCCAATTCATCTCGTTAACCGCGCTCGTACCGTCGCCTATTCGCATTCGCCGAAAGATTGCGGCCAACTGCGGCCAGACCTTTGCCTTCCCGCGAAAACCGACGCGAATCGAACTCACGAAATCGCACAACTTCATTTTGCATCTCTCTTTCTCTCGCTCCCTCCCCTCCTCTCTGTCGCTGCCTCTTTTTATTGTTAGCGCTCCTTCGACAATGAGTTGGGTAAAATACGAGACTGCGGATTTTATGCATTTATGTTAGAAACGAGTCGGTATAAGTCATAATAGTAAACATATTATTAGACTGCACCATTCCAAGAAACAGAAGCAAAATGGAAGTATCATTCTTCTTTTTATAACTTTAATAAGATGAGTCTACTGCATTGAAGTTTATAAATTCTTTTAATTTGTCTACTGCTTTACATTGCACTTAAAATCAGCAGTCTATACATTATATAAATTTAAGAATATCAATATACTGCTTTCAATTTATTACAATCATTATGGATTTTAATAATTAAAGATCAACTTTAGTTAGTTAACACCTATTATATAATAATTTTAAGTATTTAACACCTATTATAAAATAATTTTAAGTAGATAACACCTATTATATAATTATTTTAAGTATTTAACACCTATTATATAATAATTTTAAGTATTTAACACCTATTATACAATAATTTTAAGTATTTAACACCTATTATAGAATAATTTCACGTATTTAACACCTATTATATAATAATTTTAAGTATTCAACACCTATTATATAATAATTTTAAGTATTTAACACTTATTATATAATAATTTTAATTATTTTACACCTACTTAACACCTGTTTCTTGCCATTGGTGCAGACAATTTTTATTTTGCATAAAGATCCGCAATCTAGTGAAATACTATTTCAAATTGTAAATAGTAGACAGTCGATTTTACTTGAAATCATACGTGGGCTTATAATAAAATAATTTTATTTGTTAGAAAACGTTTTGTCCACTTTGATCGCCATGTCGTCCATGTCTGGGTGACTGTTTATACAGAATTGAAAATTAATTTTCACGTTGGTAGATTGCGACTACCAAATTTGCTTGCGAGCTGCGAAATGGAAAATGTTTGAAACAGTAATTATTACCAGGAAACTAAAATTCTCACTTTTTGTTTTGCTAAATAAATTGCTTAGATTTTGTGCAATTCTTGTGATTGTTGACCGGGCAATCAATGTGTTGAAATAGTACTTTATTTCAAGGATTTTTTGAAATAGTGTGATTTTTAATTGAGGTAGTGATCCTACATGAGAAAACAAATAAAAAATATGCAATAAATTCTTTATCATTTGACGCCTCCTTTTCGAGAACATCGACTTAGAAAATATTATAGTTTCTTGCATTTTAATATTGCCAGTTTCCTCAAATGTTTTCACCATTGAAAACTACTTTAAGTACTATTCAACGGAGAATACAAATATTTTGTTTCAGTTTACCAGAATAAAAATATTCTACTCTAAGTTATAGATCAGGCCTGGCCAACACGCAGCCCATCGGGTGATTTCATATTTCTATTGAAACTTTTGTTGCTCGTTGAATGTATACAAAAGATATTAAATAAATGAAAAATTGCATATGTCATTGTTATAATACGCAAGAGCGACTACGAACTCCAGTTCTATATTTGATATCCACGAACGCCAAATGTTACTGAAAGCGAGTAACATTGTTTGTAAGAAACGAGTTGTAAGTGCTTTTGGATCCACATATATTTGTGAAATATTTTTTTCGAAGATGAAATTTACAAAGAGTACATCACGTGCTTCATTAACTGATGCCAATTTAGAAAACCAGCTAAGATTAATTAAGACTCGGGAGTTAATTATATTGAATCATAGTATAACAATAAAGTTTTATTCATTTTGTATTTGTATTACATTTTTTAAAAGCATGTTTACCTAAAGTGCGACCCGCTGTAACGTTACGCATCATCAAAGTGGCCCGTGAAACCATTTGGGTTGGCCAGGCCTTTTTTAGATGATCAAAATGAAAATATTTTATTTACAAAAATTTTACTGTTCATTTAAAATAGTATTTTACTTGAATTGTGGAACATCGACCGTTTAAAATAGTATTTGAAATATTTTCACTCCAAAATTTTATCCGGCTATGGTTCGACGCGGGTTCATTAGCGGTGATTTCGAATTTATAAGCCAACGTGGGACGATCGGCGGAATTTCGCGATGAAAAATTGGCGAGCCGCGACTCGATTAAACAGATACCGATCGACAAAGGGAAAACAGAGGCGAAAAACGATTGGGAAAATGGGGGACAGCTTCGGCCGTAATACGGCGTAGCAGGGGGCAATTTGCAAAATCAATGAAACGCCAGGAAATATTAATGCGGGAACCGGTCCCTCTCCCTCTCTCTCTCTCTCTCTCTCTCTCTCTCTCTCTCTCTCTCTCTCTCTCCATCCCCTGTTCGCAGACCTCGTTAAAGAATCAACCGGTTTGCGTTCGTCCGCGTAGAATCGGCCGCGACGATTTTCGAATCGCGATCAAATGATCGAAATAATGGACGACCGTAGACAAATAATCGGTGTTTCGTGTCGTCGACCAGTCGATGGGTGTACTCGAACCCTCGTGGACGGGTTGTTGACTTGCGGTGCGCGATCAACACCTTCTGAAAATTTCATTTACCCCGGGAGAAGCAAGCCGGGTGAACCCGCAAGAGAGCCGTGGCTCGAAACCCGATGTTTGAACGAGCTCGCAGAAATCGCGATCCTAACGCTCGCGATTTCCGGTCTTCTCGTTTTTCTAGGCACTCGCTGCACAGCGAGATTTATGAGGATATTTTGGTGTTTGCATCTTCAAAAAATCGACGTTTGTTCTGCATTTTCTTTAAGTATAGGTGTTGTAGGATATGCGTGATAAATGGTTTGTTCGAGTTCGTAAAATTAACGTGATTATAAATCACTCTCGAAATCACATTTTCATTCGGCTTCTGTCTCCTGCAAACCAAGATTTTAACACGTCGTTAGGTCTTGCTTATTTCATTCGTACAAACGATCGCGGAGTTTTATTACTACTAATTACTTATGAAGAAGTTTACAACTGAATTTAGTTCATTTCAGAATGAACAAAGTGATATTCAGGACTACTCATATTATGACAACACTACTAAAATACTAGATTTAAGTTTAATAATAATCCACGGTTTAACCTCGATGAAATTTGTTTTTGAAAAGCGGTAGAATATTCTGCAACTTTATTCGCAAAATATTGCAGTAACAATTACGGGGGTGACGCAGAGGGGCGAAACAAGATTTGGAGCGCGTAGCATCCGTCGGGAAAGCGGCGACACGGGACGCTCTGCGTCGCGTCGTCGTCGTCGCTGTGTAAAATATAACTGTTCCGTGCGGTGCTGGTGCGGAGGAATTTTCGAAAACTTCGTTGTGACGAAGTGGCGTCGGTGAAACGCGTTTAGTGCACTCTGCGGCGAGTAAACGGCTCTGGTGGATACGCGCGATTACCGGGGATCCAGGAGCTGGATAGAAGAAAAAACTTTATTGTCGCTCGCCGACTCGGTAGACCGGCGATAAATCAGCGAAGGGGTATCGTGCGTGAACGTAAACTCCTTCCAAGTGGCGAGATAGTGCTGCTGCCTTATCGCTCTGGCCGGTGTTTTCCACGGTAGGTTCTATTCGGTGCCATGGAAACGATCCGACTACTAACGTTGCCGAATAATCGGCGATTGTACATGGGGATCCGCCAAAATTCAATTTTTTTGCACGGTAAAACTCTTAGGAGTCTGCGGAAACAGGAATTGAATTGGTTAGAGGCACTCTTAGGTTGAAGTGGATCAAACAGGAACAAACATGGGCTTTTTAATGCTTGTACAGTACTAGATCGATAACATAGTACAGAATTCCGTTGCAACACCGTGAAAAAGGAAGACTGAGTGATTTTTTGCTCATTCTGCATTTTGTGTTCATTCAAACATGTAAGAACATGCGATTCTTTAATGTTTGTACAGCACTGGATCGAATTTATTTGACAACACAGCAGGGAATTCTTTTACAATACCGTGCAAAACGAAGATTGGGTGATTTCCTGCTCATTCTGCATTTTCTGTCTATTCAAACTGGATCAAACAGCTTCCAACGGCAGTTGTAGAATGTGCAATGTCGAATGGAATTCATACCGTAAAATTGCACAGAATCTTTGTCCTACTCTATACAAAAGAAACATTGGATGATATAAATTTGATGTGTTTTTCGATCGAAATTTTAGAACAAATGTGTGATGGTTTCGGCGCACAGGTTCGATCAGTGATACAAAAATAGCAGTTTTACAAATTAAAAACTCGACGTTTCGATCCAGATGTGGAACATTCTCAATAGTGAGATTTTTTTGCGTCTGTAACATAATTTAACTGTAATGAACATTCAATGTAACTTGTGATGTGGTAATTCCAAATAGAACGAACTTTAACATACTTGCTACAACAGGAGCAAAGGTTGCAATCTGACATACATAGGACAGACTTCTCGATATCTAGATACCTGTATAACTGAGCATAAACGTAATATTTTTCTGTCTCCCTCACAACACACAGCACTGGCGAAAATGCAATAGAGATGGACCATGCATTTGATTTTGAGAACGTTAAAGTTGTTGACAAAGAGTCCAATTTACAACGAAGATTATTACTAGAAACTATTCATATGATTAAACAACAAAGCGTAAATCTTAGGTATGAAACGCCCAAGATTCATGACTATTACGCTGCATTACTGAATCAGTAATGTCTTTATGATGAAGTTTTATAATTGATGGAATTTTTCCATAATTCGGATTCAGCTATAATTGCGTTTCTCGTTCAAATGATTTGAATGTCAATTTTTTAGTACCTTAACAGTGGTTAGGTACGATTGCATTGTGTGTGATGAGGAAAACAGATCTAGTAGCATTTGAATTTACCGCCTATTATCGACTCAGCGTCCATGAATCACTTGGTTCTGATTGGCCGATTTTGAATACGTCGTTCATATGTATGCTCTGTTTACTTTGCAACCTTCAAAAGGTTCAGTTCAGTTTCTGCCGGCATGGAGTTAGTTCGTTTTCAATAAATTTCATTTATATTGTTTCCTGTTGTAGCAAGTATGTAAAAGTTCGTTCTATTTCGAATTACCACATCACAAGTTACATTGAATGTTTATTACAGTTAAATTATGTTACAGACGCAAAAAAATCTCACTCTTGAGAATGATCCACATCTGGATCGAAACGTCGAGTTTTTAATTTGCAAAACTGCTATTTTTGTATCACTGATCGAACATGTGCGCCGAAACCATCACACATTTATTGGATGATATGGCGTTCATTCTGTACTTTGTGTCTATTCAAACTGGATCAAACAGATTCCAACAGCAGTTGTTGAATATTCGTACAGTGTTGAATCAAATTCATACCGTAAAATTGCAGAGAATCATTGCCCTACACTGTACAAAAGAAACATTGGATGATTTGGTGTTTATTCTGTGCTTCGTGTCCAATCAAACTGTGTTAAGCAGCCTCAAACTGTGGTTGTCGAATATATGTACAGTATCGATTTGAATTCATACTATCAATGCGCTATGGATTCGAATTAATTTTATGGTAAAGGGTTCACGAGATGCAAATGTCAAATTTGCCACCTCCTCAATGAAATGCCACATTTTATTCACTTTTGCACAGTAGCCACTCTACAAACAAATTTAATGAGCTACGGCGAGTGCTTCTTTCAAGTGCTTCAAGATGTCAACGCTCGCAAAACTATGCGACCATTGCACGCAGTCAACAACTATTAATTATAATACAATTATTGTACAAAAATAGAAGCTTCGTGTATGACTGTGGTCCGCACGGTAAATCGATCTCTAGGACGAACTATAAAATGGAAAACAGGGTTTTGCTTCTGGGTCGCGTTGCCTCGGACAACAAAGTTACCACTAAATTAATTTATAGCGTCTCTGTGAAAAAAAAATGTTGACCAAAAAGTTTGTCTTTTCGGTTGAATTGCTTCGGACGACGAAGTCGCCGCGGCTAAATGAATTGATGCGTCTTTGTAACGAAAGATGCAACTAAACAGCGAACTTTCGAGCATACTTGCTCGTTTTTGGGCCATTCGAGTGTGTTTTCGGGTCAAATTTACCAGATGGTGTGAGAGAGAGGGTCGGGAACGATCCCACTCCGTTCACCCCATAAATTTCAGAGTCACGGGGATTCCCGCAGAAAGCCTGACTCATTGTCAGCAGTTGAACGTTCACTATGCCTCGGGACGTCGACAGGCAAAGACGCGGAAGAAAAATTCAAAGAAAAATCAAATTCTTTTCTAAATTCGCGAAATTCTTTCCTAAATTCCACGGATTCTTTTATAAATTTTTCAAATTCCCTTGAATGCAAATGTAAACACGAAAAAACGGAAATTTTCTGCTCGGCCGATGGATTTGCGGATCTTCTCTTTGTATCGGGAAACACTTGAGCCAAACACTCGTGTCGACTTTACACGGAGAAGTTTGAGAGTCGGTGTTGAGATCACAATTCTCGCTGTTCTCCGGTAGAAGTGGGCCTAATTACTCGGTTAGAGTATCGTTGTGCCTCTGAGAAGGTTTTCTCATTTTTACACATTTTTCAAGTACGGAATGTACCGTGTTCCTTTATTCTTTTGTCTGTCTGGTTGAAATGTACGTATTCTACTTGCTGCCACTAGTTTTATCCTTTTGAGAACTTTTCTGATTATTTAATTTCACAGCATCTTATTTTTTCATTCATTCGACAATTTTTCTGATGATATATTTTTAATGTATTGTTTTATTTGATTTATTTGTCAATTTTTCTAATGATTTCATTTTAATGTATTGTGGTTAATGTAGTGTTGCTTCATTTATGTAACAAATTTTTCTGATAATTTAATTTTACGAAATCATTTTTTCTAGGTACTTTAAACGCTGTTGTGACTCTGAGAAAGTTTTCTTATTTCTCACGCATTTTTTAAATACAGGTTAGACTGTGTTTGAATTGACTACTTTTTTATCTGGCCTAGTTTTGAAAATTTTAAAAATATGTCTTATAAAATCAAATTAATTATATATGTGCTGAAAAGTTCATCGATATTGGTCAATTGATATATAACTTATAAACGATTAAAATTGGGAAAATTGCAGTTTTTCACGATTTTCGATTTATAACTACAATTTTGTCCACTTTTAATCGTTTATAACTTTTAAACCAATTGACCAATATCGATGAAATTTTCAGCAAATATATAATTTAATCGAGTCTATAAGACACATTTTTAAAATTTTCAGAACAGAGCCAGATAAAACAGTAGTAAAAATCAACTTTTACTATTTTTATCACGATTCCGACGAAATGAAATATTTTCAAAATTTTTGTACGCATCATGTAGTAAACTAATCCTTCTAACTTCTCAAGAGTGATTTGGTGTAATTTTTAAAAAAGTTATGCTGCTTCAAATGGTTTTGATACACTCTTGCTCATCACTGTGCTTATCTTTCAATAATTCAACAAGAAATATCACTTCTGGCCACAAAATAAAATTGAATGTCAGCATGCAAAAGGGATCCAATTTTTCGCAAAACAGATTCATCTACTTTCTAAATATCGGATAGATGCAAACACTACACTCAACTTGGAAAGCCATAGTTTCACCAAGCGGTTCATCTTAGCAACACCAAAGATTGAAATGGTCGATAGAATCGTGGATCCGTCGATAACGCAATTTTGCAATAACCTCGTTGTGAATACCGGTGGCCGGTTTCGATAATTCTCTGATATCCGATACAGTCGTTCGTCGTAAATCGGCGAAGCGGTCCCGAAGAAAACGACAACGACGACAGAGAGAGAAACAGGGGGAGACAGAGAGAGACAGAGAGAGACAGAGAGAGACAGAGAGAGACAGAGAGAGAGACAGAGAGAGAGAGAGAGAGACAGAGAGAGAGAGAGAGAGACAGAGAGAGGCAGTCGTTTATCAATGGGGTCCGAGAGTTACTTATCACTTTCATCGGGTGCGCTCGGCCCCGTCGCAGAACAATCGGCTTATGAATTATTCGCGACATAATTACGCCGGTGTTCAACGGTGTACACCTGCAGTTGTCGTCGTCGTCGCCGCCGCCGATTGAGAACGTTCTTGCCCTCTCGATGCCCTTTTCTCTTGCGCGCCCGGCCGATTACGTTACGGCCGTCAAGTTCATTGAATGGTAAACGCGTTGCGATAATTGCTCGACGAAGGCGGACCTCGGCCAGGATGGAATTCGAAGGATTAGAAAGCGACTGACGGGAACGAAAAATGCAACTTTGCAACGGGGAGGGGATGCAACTGGCACGGTTGCTCTCGCGGAAACTGCAAAAACGTTCGAAAGATGATTAAGAGTGTCTTTTGGTCTAGAATCTTGAACACATCAATTTTTCTTTGGCTTTTTCTTCACGTACCAGCTTTCTCGAATATTTTCGTTGAATTCGTAAAATTAATTTAGCTAGAGGCGTTTGAAGGAGTACAACTCTCAGTTGCAATTTGCAATTATATGATTGTTCGAGGAAGCAACACACAACAGATTATTAGCCCCTTGGCCTACAATAACGAGTGAGACTCGTGATAAGAAATTTGGGCCAAAAACAATAAGGACGAGCCTGACTCGTGATACTTCATTCGGACCAAACGTAAACAACACGAGCCTGGCTTGTTGTACTTCGTTCGGACCAAACGTGAACAATGCGAGCCTGGCTCGTGATACTTCATTCCTGACAAACGTAAACAACGCTAACACGGAGATTACTTATTTTCTACGAGTTTTCTCAAAACATTATTAATTTAAATTAAGTATTAATTTACAAACTGTTACTGATACATTATCCACTTTCAAATTATAAATCATTTTTGTTCATCGATGAAATGAGCATAATTACTTCCCAGACATCTTAAAAGTATTAGTTGTGCCCAAACGTGTTTATTATTTCACAATTCCTTTCGTTGCGCCGAAATATACATGTCATAAGACGCATACATTTTGCGCAAGTTCGAGCATACGGCTAAACAGCTAAATGGCTCGACGCGTGACCGACCTTCTTGTTTATTATAGCCCGAGCAATCGGGAGTTAGCGGGTACGACAAGGGGTTAAGAGGAATTTCTGGCCTAGAACCTTGAACACATCAATTTTTCTTTTGCTTTTTCCTTAAATACAAGCTTTTTTGAACATATGTACGAAAGGATTCGTTTGAATTTGTAAAATAGACTTACAAGGGAATATATTCATGCGACACAAGCCGATTTTGATGAAACCCATGTGACACACAGTTCTTCGAAAAATATTTCACACTTGTTTTTTTTCTCGGCAACCATCTACAGTGACTCCCAAAAATATTCGGACACTAGGTATAACTAACTTTAGGATTCGATAATTCGTTTGTTGATAAAGCAATCGCCCTGGGAGTTGTTTCTAGCAATAAAACATTTATTAATGTTCATAAACATACATAATTTATTTGGAAAGTATACATACGTTTAATAATAAAAATTATTAAAAGAAATAATGTACCATTTTTGCCTCACAAAAATATTCGGACAATATTAATTTTTCTATTTAGATAATGTAATTTAGCATTACACAATTTGTTTAATACTTCGTGGCATAACCATTTTGTTTAAGAACATGTCTTAACCTGTTTGGCATATTATTTGTAATTTTTTTTAAATATTCGACAGTTATATTCGACCAATCAGTTGCAAGTCTTTGTTTTAATTCGGCTATCGATGTAATTGGGGTTTTTCGAATTTTTCTGGATAATTCATCCCTCGATAGGATTAAGGTGATTGGGGCGGCGGATGAAGAATTTTGGGGCAGCGGTATAATAAAAATTCTTGCACAATACGTGACTTGTGCTTGAGGTCGTTGTTCTGGTAAAACTTGAAATTATTATTGAGCCTCATTTTTCGAGCACTTTGAACTAAATTATTTTTGAGTATATTTAAATAATGATTTTTGTCCATGATACCGTCAATAAACACTAGGTTACCCACTTCATATGACGAAATACAACCCCAAACCATTACGCTGCCTCCGCCGTGTATCACTGTACCTCTTGTATTTTCGAAATTAAACTCTTTATTCGCTTTCTGCCACATCATAGTCCTTCCGTCGGAATTGTACAGATTGAATTTGCTTTCATCAGCAAATATGACATCCTTCCACCATGTCTGATCCTTAGAAATTAGCTCTCTTGCAAAGCTTTTTCGTTTCTTCCTATTCTTTTCGTTGATAAATGTTTTCTTTATAGCTACTCTTCCATTGTAACCAGCTTGCATCAGCGTTCTCCGAACTGTTTCGGCTGACAAATTTTTGGAGCTTTCTTCTAATAGCTCACTAACTAAAGTTTCAGAGCACTTAAGCGTGGATTTCTTTTCACTTTCCGAATAATTTTGCTTTTCTCCCTCGTACATAAGAGACTTGATCTTCCAGTTTGTAGAATAGAATCAATGCGATTCTCAATATAAAATCTTCGACCGATATCTGCAACAGTGCTCTTACTTATACGCAGCATATCACTAATTTCACGATAAGTTTTTCCTTTTTCTCGATGGAAAATTATAAGCTGTCCCACATCGAAACTCGTATTCTTTCCTTTGCGACCCATTTTGAACGAATTCACGTTTACTACTGACAGTAGTAATGCGGAATGGACATCTAATGGTCTGCGAGATTCTGTTTGTAAACAAACGTTTTCGCGTTCTTGGAATAACGCGTTCCCAGAAGGTGATTGCTAGAGAAATATAATACATGTCCGAATATTTTTGTGAGCCACACATGGCCCATTACTTCGTTTAATAATTTTTATTATGAAACGTATGTATATTTTACAAATAAATTATCTATCTTTATGAATATTAATAAATGTTTTATTGCTAGAAACAATTCCCAGGGCAATTGCTTTATCAACAAACGAATTATCAAATCTTAAAGTTAGTTATACCTAGTGTCCGAATATTTTTGGGAGTCACTGTACATTGAAGGGGTGAAAACATATTTTCAAATATGGGCGGCCATTAAGTATGAAACTTGACAAATACATATAACACAAATGACATTGACATTTGTCAAGGTTCATACTTAACGACCTGATATCTCGGAAACCAGATGTCGAAAAAAATTATTTTCAATTAGCGTACTTTTAAATGAGAAATTCAGTCCTGCAAGAAAATTTTAACAAAACTTATTTGTTTAAACAATATATTAAAAATTCGATTTTTTTACAGTTTCACGTATTCATTGTTAACTCATTTTAATATAAACTCGGGTGCTTGATCTTTGATCTCAAAATAGGAGATACGTGTTTCGGTGTTTGTTTGCTTTGTTCCTATTTAACAATAATTATGCATAACGAACGATTGTCTTGCACCACGTGCGGAGGAAGATATGCTCGCTTGTTTTATAAGAGTATAAACATTCAGTACAAACGTTTAAAGTATTTTAAACGATGACACTGGGTTATATGTCGTGAATTGTTTTATTAGTAGTCTTTACGTCCTTTTAATTGGCCGTGCTCGATTAACTTCTTTCGGAATTTCGCCCGGGGATTAATCCTTTGAGAGATCGCTCGGCGATTTTGCTTCGCGATCCGAGTCGTTTAAAGAAATCGCGAGAGCAGCAGCGTCGGAAAAATCGTCGATCGTGGCGTTCACGGAGAACAAAGGGAAGGAACAGACACGACAATCTATTGTTTTGTCACTGGCTGCTGCTGCTGCTGCTGCATCGCTGCAACGCTCTCTGCCTTTCGCCGTATCTTTTCAGTTATGCGTATTAACGTTGATTATAGAGAAAAAAATCTCGAGCATCCATTCGCTCCTTCCTCGAGACAGGTTCATTGTTCGCGAGACAAGCGATCGGGCACTTTTAAACGGCAGAGCGGAGCGCCACTCGCAACAGTTAATTAATACCAATTCATTAATACAGATCCCGGTGGCCGATAGTTTCGGTTCTTGTATTCGGAATTCTCTGTACAGCCGAGATGTAAAGTCTGTTCGCGAAGTGAAACTCTCCGACTTCACACAGTATAAATTTCTTTCGACTAATTTGGACAAATTAATATGAACGAGAGGAACACCATTGTAAATATCGTTCGGGATACGCGAGATAAACGGAATTTTTGTTACGACTTTTTTAGACGTTTTCAACCGGACCGAATTCTATCTAATCGCCAACGTTATGAAAGCGTAAACATTCGTTGGCTTTTTTTTGCTTTGTTGTCTTATGCTCAGAACGATAACAGCGGTTTATTATTAACGAGTCGAGAAAGCACAAAAGTTTTAATGAATTAAATGCTCCCACGTTTTGCGAGAATTGTACCGAGATATGGAGGATCGAAGTGGGTAGTACTGAAAGTCGTTTACGTCGAGGAGAGAGATATGTAACGCTAGTTTATGATAGATCCATTGAGGATTGCAGGAAAGTTCGAGATCGTGTCGGGAAACGACAAATTTCGATCACAAGTACCCCATAAAAAATGAGGGGTTATTTTAAAACGATTTAAAGATGTATCCTTGTCGGAATTTTTAAACTTTTGAGGGCTCAAATTACAGCTGGAAAAACGTCCTTTACGACAGAATCTGTTAGATTCAAAAGAAAATTCGAAATCATGTTAGTAACTCGACAAATCTGCATCATGGGTAGCTCGAAGAAAAATGAGGAGACATTAAGGGTTTAGTTCGAGGCCACTTTAAAATATATTCCTGTACACATTTTTGGATTTCTTAGGGCTGAAATTACAGCTGGCAGAATATGCGCAATAGGATCATGCAGATTCAAGAGAAAATTCGAATTTCAGTTGAATAAATTAACAAAGACCGATCGGTTAAAATATATTCTCATGGGAATTTTGAAACTTGTGAGCGCTTAAATCAAACATGAAAGAATGTACTTTAGGGCGGGATCACTTAGCTCAAAAAGAAAATTCGTGTTCACGTTGAAAAATTCACAAATCACGATCGATAGTTCAGATAAGATCGGATGGATATTGAAGGGTTACTTATAGTTGATGTTTAAAATATGTTCCCGTGGGAATTTTTAAACTTTTGAGAGTTCAAATGAAATATAGAAAAACTCACTTTACGATAGGATTATTAAGATTCAGAAAAAGAAAATCGAATTCATGTTCAATAATTGACAAATTGCGAATGGTAGCTCGAACAAAATTGACTTCATTTTACGAGATCCTCCGAGTCGATTTTAAAATATGTTTCCATACGAATTTTTGAACTTTCAAGGGCTCAAATTACAGCTGAAAGAGCACACTTTACAAAAAAGTACGTAAACCAGCCCTTAAGTCCCATAAAAATTAGTTAATGGTTTTAAACTACGACCGAATCATCAAAGTTAAAAATAGCAGTGATTACCCTAAAACTCGTCAAAATTCCCCAAATTCTCATAAAATTCAATGGA
Source organism: Sphecodes monilicornis (assembly GCA_913789915.3). Classification (NCBI taxonomy): domain Eukaryota; kingdom Metazoa; phylum Arthropoda; class Insecta; order Hymenoptera; family Halictidae; genus Sphecodes; species Sphecodes monilicornis. Next base: position 11,953,360 of record OU565286.1, on the reverse strand, counting down.
ACGAAACACATTCCAATGAAAGTTAATAACTGGAAATAATCAGAATCTTAGATCTCTTACAATCCTTTCCCAAATTCAAAACAACCTCTCGACAAAACCGAGAGCCCATCTAATAGACTCACTCGAAAATCGTAAGACAAATTCCGGTCTTCCGACTGGAAAGTGGCTTGAAAAATGCGAGGATCATCGAATTCGATTTCGCGAACGGTTCACGTGGAGTCGTAGATCCTGGAGCAGTCTCGAATCTCGTCACGAGACAAGAATCGTTCGATTTGTCACAGTGAGGCCTGTGCAACGACATCACAGCGCCAAGACTAACAATGATTCCAAGAGAAACCAAACAAAGGTATAATCGAATGAAAATCTAGCGTAGTATACATTCTAGAAAAATTCTACATCAGGAAATGTGCAATGTCTAACGAAATAATAGTTGCATAAAAGCTCAATCACTTCCGAATTCCATTTTCCTCTGGACATTGATTGTGCCATGGATTTTTTGGAAATGGCTGACAGATTACGTGAGCCGGAGTCCGTCTTTACGATTTGTTTATTGCGAGATGCTTGTAAATGAGAAACGAAAGATTATATCACCTAAAATCGTTTCCTGAAGTCAATAAACATTTCCTCAATGAAACGGAGAAACTAATAGACTCCATCGAAAAATCGAACGATAGTTATTTACGAAACTATTAGGTTGTTGCGTATGAAATGTCCGATTCATAGTAGTAACTTTAAACAAATATACGTATTCTCCAATAAAACTTATTGATTAAGGAAGCACCATTGTCCACCTCCATAATTGTCATATTCTGTCAACAAATGACGTGTTTTTATGTTATTACATTACAGTAAAAATTAATTTATATGATAGTTCACCTCCTCCATTTATGGGACTGTCATCTCTATTTTTGAGTTTTCTTTTATCATTGACTACAAGTGGGTTTATTTACTACCACATTTTGACTAAACGTCACAAATGTTGTCGTCAATATGTTTATTTTGTTACTTATATAAAATACACGACGATCACATCGACTGATAGTGAAATCTACTTTATTTAAAATTAAAGTTAGATATGTAACAAAAAATTCAAGATAGGACTGAAAAGAGTAGCTTTGCACCTACAAACGATATACAATAAATCTATAGGTGATAATAGTATTTGTTTATCAAAACAGTTCATAATATATGCATCCTGAAATCGGACATTTCATATGCAACGACCTAATACAATGGTTCGACTGGACCCGGAGGTCTCTGCACCGATGTTGTTATGCCAAGAGCAACAAAGATTGCAAGAAAACCAAAAGGAAATATAATCGGAGGAAACGAAAAATGATATTACCTAAAATGCTTTCCTCAAGACAGGAAACATCTTTTCAACGAAACAGAAAGTCTGATAGACTCCATCGAAAAATCGAAAATGAGGATAGAATCGTTTGATTGCACACAGGGAGGCATTTGCAACGATGTTGTTGTGGAGCAGCAAAAATCGCAAGAAGATCAAGAAGAAACATAATCGAAGGAGACGAAAAAATTACATCACCTAAGATCCTTTCCCCAATCCTCTACAACAACGTCGCAGCGCTAAGAGTAACAAAGATCGCAAGAAAACCCTAAAGAAACATAATCAAAGGAAAATCTCGCAAAGCTCTAATTCTAGAAAAATTCTGCACCACTGTGAAACGAAAGAAGCAGCGAATCAGAGTTGCACATCATCTCGAGCACACTTCGAATTCGATTTTCCTCTGTTCGAGGGTAGTTTCGCCGGTGTCGCGAGGTTGTCATTGATTTTTCGGAAATGACTGGCCGATTACGCGAGCGGAGGCCGTCTTTACGATTTGTTTTGGCGGCGAGGTGCGCGTAAAAGAGAATCGAGGAGGAAAGAAAAAGAAAGCGGCCGCGAGAGAAGCAGCGAGGGTGGAAACCGTGGGGGATAGGAGAGGAGAGGAAACACCGTCGAGGGGAATACCGTGGAAGAGAGAGGAGAGAGAGGAGAGAATCGCCGAGAGACAGAGGAAGGGAAAGAGCACTGGATAGAGACAGAGATCGAGACAGAAAACGAGGGAAAGAGAGAGAAAGAAAGAGAAAAAGAGAGAGAGAGATGGATACGCAGAACCAGAACGCGCGCCGGAGAAAAAGATAGAAAGAGAGAGAGAGAGAGAATGAGAGAGAGAGAGAAAGTGACGGAGAGAAAGAGAGAGAAAGGAGGAAATGGCTGGTGGTTACGCATGCGCGCTTTTTTCGTCAGACAGCATTTTTAAAGATTTTTCCTCCCGTAGCAGCTTGCAGATTTAAGTCGCCAGGTCGATCCCGTCGATTCCCGAATGCCCCGAACCGCCTGCACTTCGTTACGACGCCGCGCCGCCCATTGCAACCGCCTCCAATATACGTTTTTCCCCCCTTTACCACCCCTCCTCACTCCTCCTTTTTTCTATTTAGTTGCATCTCTCTCTCTCTCTCTCTCTCTCTATATATATATATATATATATATATACATACATATATATATACATATACATATATCTCTCCCCCTCGTCGGCTATCTCTCTACCCCTTCGTCCCTTTAATTCCCTTATCAAAAATCGTTTCGAGCGTGGGAGTCCGGCGAACGTCGCTGGAAGATCGGCTCCAGTCGTACTCCTCCGCGTACCTAGCCCCCAAGTTGATTAATCTTTTGTAAACAGCAAGTATTTTTACACTTCGCTCACCGAAGATGACTGAACGTGTTTTCGGGAAATCAAGGATTCAACGTTTGAAGGATTTTTAATCGAACGGTTCGATTCAACGGTACGATTTTGTTCGGAAAAAAATAAGTTGGCTCTCGGTAATGGTGGTTGATGATTCTTTTGGTTATTGTTGTTTGACAGTACGGTTTTTGGAGGTTCAGTTAAACGATTGGTTGTTTCTGTTGGTATTAGTGGAATTGGAGAGACGCTTTCGGAAGAAATGATTGAATTCTTTGGTCAAGCAAGTTTTGTGACGGTAATTGTACAAGATTCACTAATAATTATTTTGCAGTTGATTGTAGTATACAGTTTAAAGTATTTTTCAATAGAATGGACAAAAGTGAATAGGTTGTAAGCGATTAATTTTAAAATGAATTCTCGTACGAATTTTTGAAGTTTCGAGGGTTTTAGGCTTAGAAGAAAATTCGAAATGGTGACGAAAAATTGAGAAATCATGATCGGTAGCTCGGACAAAATTGAATAGATTTGAAGGGGTTACTTGAAATCGATTTTAAAATGTATTCCCGTAGGAATTTTTCAACTTTTGAGGTCTCAAATTAGAGATAGAAGAACCCACTTTACGGTAGAATTGCCTAGATTTGAAATATAATTCGAAATCATGTCGAAAAATTTACAAATTGCGATGTATAGGTCGGGCAAACATAAGTGGTTTTTAAGAGGTTGCTTGAAGTACATTTTAAAGTGTATTCCAGTAAATTTTTTACCTTTGAGGTCTAAATTAAAGTTGGAAGAACGAACTTTAAGACGGGTCCACTTAGATTCAAAAGAAAATTCGAGATCATGTTCTGACAGTCGTATAAGTCCATCAGTCGCCAATGATTAAATTTTCGTGAAGATGCGATATGAGGTATTATTGCATCAGTACATTCAAATGATTAAGAAAATAAATTAATGTCTCCGTAGTCCTGAATCTTGCAATTAATTCAGACAATTTTTATTCCGCAATAAAAATCGGCAGTCTATACATCAGTTTCATATGCATAAAAAGAAAGATTATGTAAACTAAAACTTTTCCGGATCGGTAGAAATTTTCGGTTTTTGTGTGAAAATGGCTTCGATTGCAAAGGGTTAACTACACAAATCCTTTTGCGCAAAGATTCGCAATCTAGTGTGCAAACTAGGGTTGGGCGATTCTGAATCGATTTTGTCGAAGCCCTTTTCAATTTTTTGATCGTGGCTTTTCAATATTTACCCGTTGTAGAAACGTTTGTTCCATCTGAGAGATTATTCTCAAAAACCGGGAACATTATGGTTGAAGAACGCAATTATATATTATCGGACCTATTAGAAAATTTACTCTTCCTAAATGCATTGATTTTAAATGAATGGTTAATAAATGATGATTAATGAATACTTAAATTAATCTTAACACTTCTTTTTGTTTAAAGTTCTAAATAAATAAATATATATAAAGTTTGTCATCATGAGACACTATTGGTATCTCGATAGTGCTATAAAAGTTATACACTTAATATTGAGTTACTTCTTTATTGAATAACTTTCGTAAATTGATTCTAAAGTGCTATAAGAATTAAAGCATCCCATTTACATAATCGGATTCCGCGATATAGCAATATGCCATGCAGAATGCATATGGATATAATTAGTATTTTGATAGATCTTTTTTTAAATCGATTTTAGAAAAATCTATTTTTTTGTATACGTCGCGCATCCCTAGCGCCAACAGTATACATTGCGCTCCAACACTCAGTAACAATCGGCGTACGTGTCTCACATTGACAACAGTATTATGCGATATTTGATGAAAATGTAGTGGTAAATGAACGCACTATTTATTCATGTATGGGATAACTGAAAAGTGGAAGTGACAGTCTTGTAAATGAAGGACGCGAACAACCAGAAAATTCAATTTCCATCATAGTAGTCAACGTGTTAATAAATCACTAAACATTTTAATATTCTATATTACATAAGTAGATTGCGGATTTTACACATTTATGACAAAAATGTCTCGATCAAATGCAAAACAGTGAAAATATTTAAACCATTTCAAAATACTGTCCTAATTTTTCCATTATGTCTATGCAGCTCGTGTATCTTGTAATTAATAATTCCGACAATTTTTATTTCGCATAAAAGTCGGTAGTCATCGTACATCAGTTTCAAATGAATAAAATTATGTAGATTAAACATATTTTAGATCGGTAGAAATTTTTAGTTTTTGAGTGAAAATGGCTCCGATTGCAAAGGGTTAACTATACAAGCCGTTTGCGCAAAGATTCACAGTCTACTGTGCCAACAGTACACATTCTGGTCTAACACCGAGTAGTAAAAATCATCGGACGTCTCTCTTTTTCCCGTGTGCCTGGTTCGAGAGGGTTTTTCGATCGACGAAAGCTGTTCAAGCACGTGAACCGGTGATATGGGTGTACACACGGGAGAGCGTGTTCACGAGACGTTCGGCGACTCTAAGTTTCTCCGTCGTCGATTGATACGTCTGAGAGAGGCGGGAAGGTCACACGAACGAACGTTTCGGGAGCAGGTGTGGTCGCGAGAGCGTAATTCGGGACCCTGGTTGAATGACTTCTGTTTGAACAACTGCTCCGGTGTGTAGTGTACCTGTTGGCAGCTCGGTGAACGGCTTTCTTCCTGAACCAGGAAGTTCGAGGATCTTCGTGCATTATCTACCGGTGATAATCCCATAATTTTTTATAGCCCAGGGATATATGTATGCATTCTTTAGTACATCCTTCAACAAATGGAGTTGGAGGAATTTGTAAGAGAGGATGGAGCGGGAGTCGAGGCAATGAGAGGAATCCTGAGGAAAGGCAAAACAAGACTGGTAGGGTGACACAGCAAATCAACACTTAAAAATACCAAAGATTTCTACAAGTAAAGCTAAGCTAAGCTAATTTTTGTTCAAAATTAAGAAATTGTTGTAGTTAGAATAGTTTGCCAGAAAGCACGAGATTACATACGTATGTATTGTACTATGATATTTTGCACTGTATCGTATTGTATGATATCTGGACGATGAGAGGGGTGGGGAGGTGTGGATGACGAAGGTAGAAGAATGGAGAGAGGGTTTGAAATGAAAGAGTTAGGATGGACGACAAGCGACCGGAAGAGGGGGTCCAAGGAGTATGTTACCTGTGCTTATCTATAAAATCTGCGTGCCTAAATGTAAAAAGATCATTTGCGGAAAATGTATATGGACAACAGAATATGTCTGCAGAACATACGCGGAATAAATGTATGAATAGTAAAAATTTGTATATGTTTGTAATTATTTATGCAATCCTAACAGATTTAATTGTCTTTAAATTATTCGCTTTTTTTTTAAATACGTGGTTTCCTTTACCCGTCAATTTGACGAGTGTCCGTAATGATAGGTATACAAAAATCTCTGTAAACCTAGTGTTAAATATGGACAAGTAATTTCGACTCCCATATATGGGTGACACAGCAGTCAACGCGTTAAAGAATTTCCCGATGATAATATTTCTTACCATAAAAATTCGAAAGGAAAAGCTATTTTCCTAAAGGAAGCATATACAGTGAAGAGCAAGACTGAATCAGCACCATTTGAAACAGCATAACTTATTTAAAATTAGTACAGATGACTTGAGTGTTCTTGAGAAGATGGAAGGATTATTTTATTACAAGATGAGTAAAGAAACTTTTGAAAAAATTGCAATTAGTCGGAACCGAGGAAAAAATAGTAAAAGTTGACTTTTACGACTTTTTTATCAGGGCCTGTATTGAAAATTGATAATGAACACTCAAATAAAATATATATGTATATTCTGAAATTTTCATCGATATTGGTTAATTGGATTATGAGTTATAAACGATTGAAAGTGATAAAAATTGCAGTTTTTCACGATTTCCGACTTATAACTGCAATTATTACCATTTTCAATCGTTTATAACTCGTAAACCAATTAACCAATATCGATGAAATTTTCAGCATATATATATAATCTATTTGAGTGTACATTATCAATTTTTTAAATTTTCAATACAGGCCCTGATAAAAAAGTCATACAAAAGCCAACTTTTACTATTTTTTCCGCGGTTCCGACTAATTGCAATTTTTTCAAAAGTCTTTTACTCATCTTGTAATAAAATAATCCTTCCAACTTCTCAAGAACACTCAAATCATCTGTACTAATTTTAAAAAGTTATGCTGTTTCAAATGGTGCTGATTCAGTTTTGCTCTTCACTGTAAGTGCGAACAGAACATTTTTAGAAATAGGAGATAACTGTTTGTTTCGATCTCTGCTGGAAAGACAATGAAGTTCAACGACGGATCGGGACAGGATTAAGGAAGAGGGACGGCCATAACCAAGAGGGTAGGATTTCTCCCAGGCCCGAGAATCCGATCTTTCGTTTTCTGCCACGCAGATCGAGCCAACAGCGCCTTCACTTTGAGCGGACAAAGTCGCTTTCACCCGGTCAATTAAACGCCGCGCGCGGACTTTCGAAGCGAAGACAGGACACGGTTATGTCCGCGATCCGGTGCGGGACCTCGTAAATTTCGTCGGCCCTGCTGCTCCACCACTTCCTCCTATGCGTCCGGAACTTAATTGGACCTTCGTTAAACACGTCGGCGCCCGATAATTATCGAAAACCGGCCAGATTTCGCGCGCGACGACCGCTTTGATCCGGATTGTTCCTCCGCCCCGAGGCGAAAGCTTTAGCGAATCTTCGCGTCCTTGGTCTCTTCAACGATCGTTCTGAAGATTTTTACGCGCCTCAAGAACATCAGTGCGATTTTAAACTGTCCAGGATATTATTATTACTGATTTAAGTACTCGATGTACTATGCTTCCGCTTTGAAAGGAGTTTCGTGTGTGGAACGTGCTCTGCGCGGATTCTTGTGTTCGATAAGAAGAGTTTTTTTTGTTAACACTTTATCTACCGGTAGCCTATCGATAGGGTTTTCAATAATTGTGCTCAATCAAAGGGAAGTTTAAACATCTCCTCTTACTTAACAATTTCAATCGAAATTATTAGATTGCGCTACTGGAGATGATTGGTTGGTTTACGATTGCAATTCCAATTACTATTGAAAGATTTATTAAAAAATCCTTACTCTTGGGTCATAGACTTTCAAAAGTTATGAAGTAGTCGCCGTTAGATAATGTGCTAAGTTGTAGCTACGTCCATGCTTGGGGATTATCAAAATAAGTTATTCGAAAAGTGATTGTTATGATTATCGTATTTGCCTGCGTGCCATTTTACAGAATCATATGTTCGTTTATTTGAACAATGAAATAATTTTTTCAAGATTACTTTATTATTTGAATTTCAAATGAAGTTATTCTATGTCCCCTTTCTCAGGAACTATAAACGATATCTTCAAAAAACCTTTTTTGTTTGATTCCTCTTGTTCCTCTGCATACTTTAACAAGGCGGCATTTCAAAACATTGCTTTCCTCAACAATTATTTAGCTGTGGGTGCAATTTTTAATTTTCTTGGGATCGAACTTTGAATATTTGTCAAAAATATAATTAAAAAAATTTCTTGAAAACCCTAGCGTTAAAGTATGCAAGGAAACAAGAGGAATTAAATAAAAAAACATGTTTTGAAGATATCGCCTATAGTTCCTATAAGAAAGGGAACATTGAATATTGGGAAATTAACATGGGCGGGTGTACAATGTTCGAATCTCCTTAAAATAGCTAAATCATGCACTTGTTAGACAACTTATTCACGGAATAAAAAGCAACGAATTATACGAACAATCGTAGTCTATCGCACGTGTCTGGTTTTGAACAGTACTTTAAGTCAAACATAAATTTCACGCCAGAACTACAGAAAAATTCCTCATCTTAATAAGGAAATTTCTTATACAGCAATGCCACGAAGACAGCAATAAAGCGTGCGATCACAATATCCCTCCTACAGCGGGGTACACCCGTCGTGGGGAAGAGAAGCTTGACCGCTCGACTCGGCCGCAGTGTTGTTACAAGAGATGCTTTTTTCGCACATGCGCGTCCAAATGTAGGTACGTATTTAGGTCCAAAGCTTGTGGGGAAGGTAGTGGGTCAACTATTATTGTCGGGAAAGTACTGGAAGAGTCCAGGACAAGACGACAATAGGAGCTTGCTACGAATTTTTGGTAAGTTATTGTTAATATTTGATTGACGAACACATGCTATACATTCATATTTCATAATCGAATGAACAAAAATTTGCGAAATTATGCGGGGTCACCGAGGCACCCCATTTTACCCAAACTTTTACTTTACCGATGATAAAAATCGTCGAGCATGCGCGAAAAAGCGTCCCATATAACAACACTGCAAAGATAAAGGAACCTCGAGGAATCGTGTCCAGCTCATAAAAAGCAGTGCTTCGGAGCCGAAGTCGTCGCACACTTCGCGGAATTACTGTAGCAGGAATAAAAGAAGTATTCTATTAATTTTAGACAAGGTGCACACAGATTAAAAAGCATCGAATAATATGAACAATTTAGAATGGTCTATGGGACGTGTCTGATTTTGAATCTGACCTTAATTCAAACACAAATTGTAGATAAATAAATAAATGTCGTGAAATGTAGTCTAATATAGTGAAAATAATATATTAATACTGTTAATCCTTACATTGTTTTAACTTTTGACTAAACCATTTGCATCTTACCAATCGATATTACGAATATCAAGTTGCAATATCAATTTCGCACCAGAACAACAGTAAAATTCCTCATCTCAACAAAGAAGTTTCATATAGGAGGAATACAGAAAAGAAGCATCCTATTAACGTTAGACAACGTGCGCGCAGAATAAAAAGTATCGAATTCCAGGAACAATCTAGCGATCCAGAGAGAACGATCTATCTTGGCTTTCTTGAAATCCTGGACCGTGATAAACGCTGGAAGATCCAGAGCCAGCAAACGATCGGTGGATGATATTCACGGGTGCGAGGGATTTGCGAGCACCTGGACCGTTCCGAGCACGATCGCTATGGTACCGCGCAACACGTACTGGGATCGCGGCGATTTAATGTTCATGAAAACTTTATGAGCAGATTAAGGTCAGTTTATCTCGGTCCGATCCCGGGAACCTCAATTCCGTGGAATTTTTGGGCGTTGATCGGAAGCGGAACAGCACGCGCGAGTCCCGCGAGCGGGAAAAGGCGTTCTCTCTTCTCGCGTGAAGGAGAGGAGATCCTTTTCCTCGAGCAGATCGAGAGTGAAAGAGAGAGAGAGAGAACGGACCTAGGAAGAAGTTCATTGACGCGTCACTCGGCTGAGTGAAAGCATTGGTTTGTCCATTCAATTAGTCTCCTCCCAGTGGTAATGCTCGTACACGCTCACCGCCGCATTCCCAATAGAAATGAGTTATTGCGACGGGCAGCAGGCGATTCTGAATAATCGGTTGCGCTCATCCACGTGCGGATTTGACGGATAATTGCGCTCGTGGCGAGCTATCTTGTCGGTTCTGTCCGGGCTCCTCGGGTTAGCGAGAGTGGGAGGTTGCCGGCTTGGGAAATTTAATCCGAGGAGGTTGGAGGTCCTAGTGTACGTAGAAAAATTGTTTTGGATGATTGAGGTGTGGACAGACTGTCAGTGAGTTCCTCGGATTAGCCATGAAGAAGGGGCCAGTTGTGAAAGACCTACAGATATTAGACGCATTAGTTTACTAGGTAGCGTGTTAATAATTTTTTCTAAATATGCTATTGGTCGGAATTGCGACGAAAATAGTAAAGGTCACGATTTTTAAGTTTTTAATCTGTGCCTGTAACAAAAATTTAAAAGACCCGTTTGATAGGTCTAAGTAAGTTATGTACATCTAAAAAGTTTCATCGAAATCGGTTAACGTCGTTATGAGTTACAAACATTTAAAGGTGATTACATAAGGACAAAATTCCCTGGAAAGACCGAAAATCTGCGACTTTCACCCTTAAGCTCCCATCTTGCAATGTTCGTAGCTCATAGCAACATTAACCGACTTCGATGAAACTTTGCGCATGTATATAACCTATGGAGATCTACAAAAGGTATATTTTAAATTTTCATTACAGACGCGGATAAAAAAGTTAAAAATCATGACTTACTTTTTTCTTCACAATTTCGACCATTAGCAATTTGTATAAATAATTATTTACACGCTACCGAGTAAACTAATCCTTCTAACATCTCAAAAAAACTCAAGCCATTTGAACTAATTTTGAAAAAGTTATTCGTTTTTAAAGGGTGTCCGGATACTTTTGCACGCCACTGTAATTCAATTAATTGTAATTAAGAAGAAATCCTAATAAAACATTTGTGGACGAATATGAAGATATCGGTTAGACGATTTCGACAACAATTTGAACGTTTCTGTCGAACCTTCTGGGGTTTGCGAGAGAAAAATGAGCGTCTTGATTGTTTAAATAATGGAAGATGTTTCTATTCTCTCAAGAAAACAGAATTTGAGCAATTTAGATATACAGTACAGAATTACTTGTGCTTGAGCGTGATAATCGCGTCTTCAGATTAGCGAGGGAGCGAGGTTGCGGGCTTCGGAAATCGGAGGAGGTCGAGCTTCTAACTTTGAGACTACTAATCTAGAAAGATTGAACAGTTTCAATGCCAAATATAGATCAATATGAGGATTGGCATAAAAACGACACTGCACGGATTAGCGAGAGAAAAGTGGACGCTTGGGACGTGTAAACCGGGGTAGTTGAACTTTCTATTCTCCCCAAGAAGCCTAAATTCGATCAGTTTCAACACAGGTCTGAAGAATTACGCGATCTTGAACGTGAAAGTTACGTACTCGGATTAGCGAGAGAAAATTGGAAGCTTGGATCGTCTAAACTGGCGAGGTCAAAGTCTCTATTTCCTTAAAAAAATCTAAATTTGGTCAGTCTCAATTTAAAAAGAAGAATCTCATAAGCTTGTCCGTTCCCTGGATTAACACCAACCGTACCACCGATTATTATTTACGACCTCATTATTTATTCCACAATTATTGAAATTACAAAGACCCTTCCACTCGAAATTATTAAATCAATTTCAATTAAAAGTTGGGAGAAATCTAAATAAATTCAGGCTTGCAATTTTTATAAAATATAATAGTCACATATTTTGCTCGGTACGGTCAGTGTTAATGAAAAAGACGCAAGATCTTGAAATCATGGAAACGAAGGTGTTCGCTATTGGCATTGGCGTTTCGATTTTTATTCGCAGCCGGTCGCGCAGAAGGATAAGCCATTACAAACTCGAACAAAGTGTCGCCTTGGTTGTGTGCTTGCATAGTCCCATTGAGGCGTACGCGTAACACTTGTCCGACGTTCGCCTGGTTAACATACCGGACGCGGTTGCAACTCATTCCCATTCCGAATCGACGGAGGATCGGTTATTTTCTCGCGTCCTTGTCGCGGCCACGACGACCGTTCGCGCGCGCGCGCGTGCGTTTCGACTACACCTCTACGCGCTTAAGATTCTCCGGGAACGCGGCTGATTTAATCGTACGCGGATAACAATACCCGCGGCTGCACGCGACTGGGCATATTGAACTTTCGCGTCGTGAGAAGAAATAGAAATGGCCGTTTAGCCGATAACGTCTCCTCCTCGCGAGATACCCCCCTCCTCTCTCCCTCCCTCCCTCCCCCCCCCCTCTCTCTAATTCTCTCTATGCTTCTCCTTTTTCTCACCTCCTCCTTTTTTCCGCGGCAGGATCCGCCGCGCCGAGCTCGCTTAATCGTTCTATAACACCTGCGTGCCGATGAAATACCCGAACAACGGACCGCTTTCCTCCACGGTTTATTAATGTTTCGATAACTCTGCGGGGGCGTCAGCCGATTCGAAATTGGCTGCGGCCCTTTTTAATTCCCTCCCAGCCGTTCATTCTGCCCGAAAAAACGCCGAATCCCTTATTATTTCCTTCGTGGCTGTAATCGTTAGAACTTCTTTGTCCTTAATAATTCTCTAGTAGAAAGAGAATATTCTATATTTACTTTCAAATATAAAGATTCTTACATTGAAACGCTAAGAATGAACGATGAGATGAATTACACTGTGGTGGATAAAAGTATTCGCACACCCTTTAACCTTTTATCGTATTAGGTTTTTTTATAGATACGATCGTTAGAACTGTTTTGTCGTTAACAATGTCCCAGTAAAAAATCTGCATTTATAGTTGTCTATGATTACTTTACTGCTTCAAATTGTATAACGGAAAAATATTAGGTTGCTGTGAAATGAACAAGTATTATGAATCGTTTTCATCAAAAAACACTATTGTAGTCTGCAGGTTTATTATTAGATTATGTAAATATAGACATTGTAACAATTACAAGAAAGGGCTGTTTGATAAAAATTGATTTGTTCCTTTAATAGTTTGGCACGAGTACGATTTCCGCGGCCCTCGTGCGATTTCCGCCCCCCTCCACGACCTAACCACAACTCATTCTATTCCTATAATTCCTTCTATTCTTTCTATAACAGCTACAATGCAAAGATTATGAGAATAAAATTTCATTTTCTACAAAAAAGGTCTCTTGATATTTTACCATATTTCGCATAGTTACTGAGATATTTGCAAATTTATAAAAAACAGGAAATCTACTTTACCGGCTAAACCAGGCCAATTTGACACCATTTTGTGTGTGTTTTTTTCTTGAAATCACCCCAAGAACATAAATATAACCTCAAAACGAGGGGCCACGGAAATCGTACTCTCCCCAATAGTTTGAATAGGTTGAAAATAATGTGTCAGAGATATGAAACTCGCCTGAACTCGCCCCTCAAAGAGTTTTTGAGGCGGATCGAGCAATTCGTTTCTTCCCTACGTCCTTAAATTGTACAAGAGTGATTACTTAAAAAGGAAAATTGTCTCGCAGATATTCCTGAAAAGTTTGTGCTTTAACGGTCAAACGAATTTTTCATTCAAATGGCAACTCTAAGGCGCTACTAAAAATGGCCGCAATATTGTAAGCACGAGTAATAGTAAGAAACTTCGTATGCATAAACGGAAATAAATTGTGCACATTCTATATTCTAGTTTCGAAGAAATGTCCTAGTTTTTCAGTTAAAACAGCTCCGAGTGCAAATGGTTAATTCCTGTATTCCTAAAATGTACAGAGTATGATTAAGCAGAATCGATGCTTGTCTCTGTCTCTTTTAGCAATGCTCAATCTTCTTTTCTTATCTTGAATCGAATAAAACCGAAATGCATCGTTTTCGCTTCGAAAGAGGGGTATAGCAACACTGTCGTTCTAAATTGCACAGAATATGATTAATCAGTAGATTTTGTGCACTTATAGCAGTGAAACTTGAGACTGTCGAAAGATTAAAAGAGGTTAAGAACATCGACGTATCACATGCGACTGTTAGAAACGTCTGAAAATATTAAAAATTCGTGTATTTGGCTCCAGTATCCTGCAATCAACATAGCAAATTTTTGTTTGGCACAAAAACGCCGTATTAATCAGAAACGTTAACCATTCCCGTCAACCTCTGAAGAATTCACTCTTAAACGAAATGAAAAACCGAATGAAATGCTTGCCCTTCGAAAGAAGAATGCGCCAAATTAATAATTCCACTAACAGCGAAAGAAGCAAAGAATTTGATCTTCCCGGAACATTTCGCGAAACATCAAGCAAAGTGCAAAACTTCGAAGACCTTGCGCCGGAAGGGAAAGCATGATAACCGAGCTCGAAACTCGAAACCCCGATATATGTACATCGAAAGTGAAAGCGCGACGACTTACGCTCTTTTCTCGTCTTATCGAAGGGAAACAGAGGATTTTATGGTTCTCTTGTGCACCGTTGTTAAGGGTTCTGTGGTTATTAGGGCGGAACCTCGCGAGACGTTCGAGCGCGTTGCCGAGGCCTAATTAATGAGGGTTGCAGTACGAAAGACAACGGACTGGGCTCATTGACACGTCGACACCGAATTCTATACGATAGCTCTGAGCTTTTTTGGGGTCGTCGCCACCGGGTTGATATATATATATATATATATATATATATATATATATATATATATATATCTGGTATATTCCAGTATATTCTAGTATATTCTTGTACATTCCAGTATATTGTGGTATATTCTAGTATATTCTACTATATACTAGCATATTCTAGTATATTCTAGTGTATTCTAGTATATTTTAGTATATACTAGCATATTCTAGCATATTCTAGTGTATTCTAGTATATTTTAGTATATACTAGTACATATATATATATTGTATATATATATATATATATATATATATATATATTGTATATAAACCCGGTGGCGACGACCCCAGAAAAGCTCGGAGCTGTCGTATATATATATATATATATATATATATATATATATATATATATATAGGGTGCGCCGAATAACATGTACAAGCGGACAAGACCTGATTCCTTATGAAAAAATAAGGAAAAAGTATAGAATACAATTGTTTCATACGAAACTTAGTTTTCGCTAAAATCGGATGCAGTGAATACGCGTATTATTACATATGTAGCTAAGAATCGTCTGACGCGTCTGATCATCACCAACCAATTCTACTTCCTGCTTATATTAAGAACCTGACGGATCTTCAATTTTTTCGAAAATGAGGCTTCTGACAAAAAACTGTATTTTTTTAATTTCATTTTTACATGTAGAATCATCCTTTACCCGCTTGTACATGTTATTCGATCGCACCCTATATAATATCGAACTTTCGCGTTGCTCGAAGAAATAGAAAAGAAGGTTCATCGATAACGCCTTTTCCTCGACTGCACGGATGGCTGCCACTTTTTCGATGGAATCTACTCGATGGCTGATCTCTGCGAAAGGTTCCACTTTTTGAATTTTCAAGGTAGTTCCTTGTGTTGGCTTCAGCTCACGAATTTTTCTTCGACGAGATTCAGGTAGAAGAAGAAAAACGTACAACCATAAATTATTTACAGCTTAGATTAAATTGTAAATGATTTTTGTTCGCAGTAGTTAAATATTGAAGCTGGATAAATTTTTCTATCATTTTTTATTTTATGAATTGGTTCAGAACACAGATTATATACTTTTCAATTCTTAAGCAAGATTAATTTCATCTGAAACAATTATATACTAAAGTTAGATCACTCGTAAGATATTTAGAGATTATTTTCTGTTTAATTCTTAAAGACGATTAATTTCATCTGCAACAATTATATACTGAAGTTAGATCATCTGTTCTATCTATATATATATATATATCTATATATTATATTTTATAATTTGTATGAGAATATTTTGAAGTTAAAGTTATGATTAGACTCCGGATCTTTATGCATTTATGGCTTCTGAAAATTTTCGAAAGATGATAGAATATAAAATTCGACAGAGTTTCGTAAGATTTTTATTTATTTCGGATCTACAAAGACTACTTCCAGTGATAATAAGATCTTAATTGATTTCATTTTCTTAAAATTTGTCTACAAAAATGGCAAACTGCATAAACTTCGGCAGTCTAGTTATGATAGTAGATTGTTTTGGAACAGTATACTACATTGTATTAGACTGATTATTTTTTAAAAGTTTTCTGTTACATTGCACTATGCTGATTATTTTAGAACAGCTCCTTGTTTTATTGTAACCGAGCAGTTATACAGGAAGTGCACCTCGTTTTTCACTGTATTAGAACGCTTGCTTTGGAATAGTACCTTGTTACACTATATTAGGTGGATTGTATTGGAGCAATAACTTGTTCTGTTGAATTAGAACGATTATTTTGGAACAGAACACTGTTACATAGCACAATTAGTTGAGGTTTGTCTTTATCTGTACTCGCTCCGTCACTTCTACCTAATATTTTCACTTTGTAAATTTTGTAAGGGACATCTCAACGCGCGGCAAGCACACAGGAATTATAATTTTTCAGCCGACAGATTATTTGCGCTCTAAAGAACAGAGTTTATTACGTTCACAAACGGCGCGCAATGGAATTATATCACTTTCTCAGCCGCATCCACGTAATAATTCTCTCTCAAAAAATTTTTGCCTGTGATGTATACTCTCGCGAATTACTCACACTTTGGCGAACAGAGTTACTTTCGCTTGCAACGATTAAACAGCGCAGCTACATCGCGTTACCGATTATTTCCACTTAGTAATTCTCCCATAAAATTTTTGGCGAATCAAGAGAAGGAGAAAGACCAAAAGAAAGAAATCGTTTGTAGCCCCGGAAGCAGAATTTCTTTCGTCCCGTGAGGAAACTTCTGGCATGATTTCCTGCAAGCTTAGCTCGATAAAACGCAGTTCCACTTTATATAGTAATCACCTCTGCTTGATAACTCCCCCCGGAATTTTCGAAGGTCCAAGATAAAGAATAGGCTCACAAATCATTTACACTTTCAAGAACAGAATTCCTTCTGCTTCGTCGTGGGTAATGGTCCTGACCTAGAGTTATCATCTGCCAGGAAAGACCCGAGTCACTTTATAATCGCCCTTCCTTGACAAACCTATTCGAAAATTTCGGTGGCCTGAGCCGAAGAGTATAGTGAATCATCTACACTTTCCGGAACAGAGTTCTGTTCACTTGTATAACTCTTGCCACAAACTGCTTCGGCGTGGTCCATAATTAACGCATTACTTAGCGACGACTGTTTAATAGATTTTGAACGTTTACTTATTTTTATGCAAAATAAAAATTGCTTTCATCAATTGCAAGAAGCAGTAGCCAAATGTAATGATATTTCTTTCTTTTCTAATCTCGATAAGTTGCGAATGATTGCTTATTAGACTGCGGATTTTTATGCAAAATAAAAATTGCTTTCATCAATTGCAAGAAACAGTAGCCATATAGAAGTATTTTTTTTTTAATAATCTTAATAATTTTCAGGTAATTAGACTGCGCATTTTATGCAATTATGACAAAAATGAGTAGGTGCCATTGAAAACAGTAAAGACATTAGAAGAATTCGAAAATGCTGTTGTATTATTTTCAGCCTATTGAACATATTAAAAAAGGCAATAAATTTCTTTTTCACTTCAGTTGCACGCAATCCAGGTGGAGAATTTAAATTTTGCATAAAGATCAATCTACAAATGGTGTAATGTCATTCTAAAATTCTTTGTCATAAATCTATAAAATCTGCTGTCTATTTATGATTCACAGCTGAGTATTTCTTAGAGAATTATTCAGTAATCAAATTCTTTCTCCAGGGATTATTTTTCAAGAAAAGATTTTTGACAGCGTTCATATACAGTGAATTTCGTGGATTTATGAGGAAAATGAAACACAAAAAAGCAGAAACATCAGAAGAAGAAATATGATTGTTTCATTCTGAAATAATTGAAATGATCAACGAAAATAATAAACTTCTATACAATTCCTATCTTCTTCAGTCTCTGGAAAAAAATGTTTGCACAAAGATCCGGAGTTAAGTAATTAAACGCAGGCAATTCTCGAATAACAAGATCCTTGAATTACATCAAAATTTGAATAACTAAAATACCACGGTGCTTTAACTGGCTTTCAGGTTTCGGTATTTGCAGATTCTCAAGAATGATTTTTTGTTCGGGCTTTGACGCAACGAATGAATTTATTCGCAGAATAAATAAATAATGTAGTTCAGGGGGATTTCCTGTATTATAATTCCTGTCGCTATTTTTCTGTCGTTTTCGTTCCGTCCCCGAGGTTTTTGCAACTCTCCGTGAGAGTCTAGACAGCGATGACTCAATCCGAGAGAAAACAACACGGACGCTGACTTATCGGAGTTATGCGAGAAACTTCGATCCGAGCCAAGAAACACACGTTCGTGGCACGGGACAGCGATGCAACGGGACGATGGGCGGGCCGGGGCCGATTATTTACAAGGAATCATTCATAAGTCCCTTTTAATGTCGGAACGATCACGCGCCGGGGCTAAGTTTAGCGATAAAGCGGCGCCAGAATGCGTCCATTGTTCGCAGCTTTCGCGAAAGCTCGGGCGAAAACCACCGCCGTGACATTAGCACACTTCCAGCAACAGATAGATCGACATGGATGACTGTGTTCATAGCAGGCTTCGGCATTATCGAAATAAATTATTTAAAAAATAATCGTTAAGATAATATATTATTAGACAGGGCCTTTTATGCATTTATGACAAAAATGAGTAGGTGTAATTTAAAACAGTAGAAACATTAGAAGAATTTAAACACACTGTTATATTATTTTTAACCTATTAAACATATTAATTAAGAAAATAGATTTCACTCCATTTTTTTGTAATTTAAGTAGAACATTTTTATTTCCAAATAATTTTTTCAAAACTATTTCATTATTTTAATATCAAATGAAATTCAAATAATTTTTCATTTCAGCCTTCATTTGATCAAACAATTCGTACTATCTAAAATTTAATTTATATCGTGTGCTAGGGAACAATTTTTAAATCGAATGCTGTTAAACTTTAGTCGTTAAACTATAATAATTAGTATACCTAAATTTAATAATTAATTTAGTTGCTTCAATAACCTCTTCTTGAGATGATATTATTTATTATTTTAATTGAACGATATATTTGAAATAAAAAATTATTCAAATAAAATATTGTTTGATTTAAACGCCAAATGAAAATAAATTTGTTCTATTATTTGTAAACTACAAATAATAAAGTATTTAGAATAAATCATTACTTCGAATGATTATTTCTTGTCTTATTTCAAATGAAATGTTTCCAACCCTGATTCATAGTTCGCAAACTAAATCGTTTGTCTATCTATCTAAACTGTTTTGCTCATTTGATCATTGTTTCTAACATAAAATTCACTGGACCTGACCAACTATTAGTAGTCAGGAAAATTTCAACATACTTCGTGTGAATAATGAAGAAATTTATAGATTCTTATCAATAAACTGTGAATTTTAATGCAAAATAAAAACTGTTTGCAATAATTTCGAAACATTGAGGCCACATAGACATCATTTCTTTCTTAAAGAATTTTAGTGAGCTGAAAATTATAAAAGAATATTTTTTTTTTCTTCAAATGCTCTGTCACTTTTGTATATGATCTATTAATTTTTGTAATAAATGCATCACATCTGCAGACTGCTTATCAACAAGTCTTACTTAAATACTTTGACGAAAATTTTCTATAATTTCGGAATAGAGAATCGTAGGACAATCGTTTTCGGCTCGCTTTGAAGTGCAAATCCTCTACTTTCAGACACCTCATTTAGTTGTTTTTTTTTAAATTAAAAAGAAAATTTTTTAAAAACGTTCCCGAATCCTGTGGAATAGTCACAAACGAAGATACCATCTACGGAACAATTTCTGACAGCACTTGATTTGCAATTCAACGTTTAATGAAACGGTGTTAAAAAATCGTGTAACAAGTTTTAACCAGTTAGCTGTGTTTGTCGAGTATACGCGTCATGGAATACAATTAATTGCTTGCTATTTATGTTAAAATTTGCAGTGAAAATTAAAACGCATTATTAATTTAACGACATTTTAGAATATTTCGAGTCAAAGACGAAGTAAAGAAACGAAACAAAGAAATTAACGAGAGGGCAATATGTGATAAAGTTTTCAACAATTTTTAGTAGCCACATACAATGTCGAGCTACACAGTTAACTGGTAAAGAGATCGTTGTAAAGGAATAACTCTAATCTTCAAATCCATGATGCTTTTAGTAATCAAAAAAATTCTTTAAGATCTGCAGAATCGTTTGAATTTGAAGAATTTTCGAAAGAGTAAAGTATCTTTGCTTTTCTTCGTGCACTATATAATGCAGATGCTTCTTCGGAAAAAACTAAATAAGGTCTCTCAAAGCAGAGGCTTGAGAACGAGTCTAGAATGATTATTGTCAGATTTTTATCGCGAAGTTATAACAATTTAAATATCAGCAAAGTCACAACGAGAATTTAGTGATTCTTTAATTTGGTATGTTAGCATAATTTTGAATAACAAATGCATCGACTCCGATCGGAAAATTTCCCATCACAGGTTAGCTTTATTTTGTTCACCAAATATTAATATTAAGCGAGAGTTGTTTTGATGTGTTTTATATGGATAATGAAGAGAGTTACAGATTCTCGTATACGGAAATTTCAAGTGGTGATTATTTGTCGACAATGTTTCACTTTTGTATGAGCTTTAATTGCCTCTTTGGGCAAACAGGTGTGTATTGACAGGCTCGGATAAATGGTCTTCCGCTGGTTTTGTTGAACCAACGTGCGATTGAGTTGGCCGTGTCTATTCATTGCTCGCTCATTCTACTTAATCCACAATAATCGCGAGCGACACGTTTCCAGAATCGAGTTTTTCAAAATGCTATGATATGTAAGACTGTTCATTACACGCATCGAACTAATCTTCCAATTTACAGTCCGAGCCCTACCTATGCATTAATTAATTAATTGTATAGCACAATGGAGATTTTCAAAATGATAAAATACAAAATGTTCCAAATATAGTTCTCTAAATTTTTGCAATCTTCGATCAAAAGAAACGTAAACTAAAAGGCACGCAAGTATCAAACCATAGTAATTCAATGACATCATCTAGTAATTAGACAAGGATAAGTTTATTCCTTGTAAATTCGTACAGAAATAGAACGCTCAACATTAGGAACTACTAGAAATTTTTCTATTTACGATTATTAACGTTTTACCGAACTGTAATAGTTTACGTTTTATGGTTGTTGCCAAGGCATCCACGGCATCTTATAACAAAGAACATGCGGGTTTTACCTCGCAGACTGTAAACCGAACAATACGCAACTTGAATTTAATAAATTATATTTTTACAAAGGCAATGTTTTAATAGATTTTTTAAAACCAAAAAACAACAGTTGAGAATTTCTCAATAAATTATACAAAAGCGACACAGCAATTTAATTATACAGCGTGTCCCAAAAATGTTGTAAATCCTTGAAATGGGCGGTCACTAAGGTTATTTAAAGTAACATTTTCCTTTGTCAAAATGGCCGGCTCGGCTTTGTTACGGAGTTATTAACGAAAAACACGGACCAATCAGAACACCGTTACAGCGGACGGACTCCAGCTTGGCGAAAAGTCCCGCTGAGCGCGACGTTACCATTGGCAGAGCCGGAATCCGTCCGCCGTAACGGTGTTCTGATTGGTTCGTGTTTTTCGTTAATAACTCCGTAACAAAGCCGAGGCGACCATTTTTGCAAAGGAAAAAGTTACTTTAAATAACTTCAGAAACCCCCACTTCAAGGATTTACAACATTTTTCGATCACCCTGTATAGTATATAATGTAACAACTTCCTCTAAAGATTTCTCTAAAGTGTTAAGATTGCAAGGATCTTTTACTTCATCTAAAATTAATTCTTTAGATACATCTGATAATTTAATACTCTAAAAATTTGATACGCTAAAAATTTAAATAAGTATGTTTCTGTTACTTTTATAAACTAAGGTAGCCACTTTATCTACCAAAAACCTATTAATATGGGTTTCAGTAATTGTACCAGGAGGAAGCTTTATGCAAAATAAAAATTGTCTGCATCGATTGAACTTTAATAATTTTAACAAGTTAGAAATAATATATGTTCTTAAATCGTCAATAGTTTTAAATTACACCCTATCAAGATTACCACAAATGTATAAAATCCACAGTCTATAACCTTTGAAGAATCTGTTAAAAAATCTATCGTCATCGCACCGCCAAAAATTCCGAAACAATTGCCAGCAGACACGTTGATCTCGTGTATCCAAGCGTTTCTTCGTTCCCCCGAAAAAGTGTCGATTCTCTCGCAATTCCGAGGATCGATTATTCCTATCGCGGTTCTCGAAAGTATCTGTCCAAGGTGGGGGTGTCGAGAATCGCGAAAACCGTGCGGCCGGGTGTGTAGAATCGTATCGTCGGTACTCAGGAGTTAGAATCACTCGTTGCGCTCGCGGGAAACATTCATTTGCAAGAGCAAACATTCGTCGCTGTTTATCGAGTGTCAGAGGGAATAGCTGCGGCCCATTTTCGTATCGAGCGCCGAAGGGACCGACGCGGAATCGAGCAGAACGAAGCGGGCGCAGAGCAAAGCGGAGCAGATCCGCCTCGGAACTAAAAAGAGACGAAAAAACACGGATCGGGCGCAACAAAAACATAACTTTTCCGCGATGGCGGCGCACGAAGGGTGCTCGAGAAACGAGTGGGTCCTTCTCTAGTATTCCATCGGTGTTATATAGCTCGTCAGATCGAATGTTTGTTTTCAGAAAAATAGACAGAAACGAGACGCGGCCGCGCAGCGCCGCCTGTAACACGCATTCACGAAGCCGAAACGTCGCCGCCGCGCCACCCCCGTGTTTTGCGTATATTTTCTTCTTTCTTTTTTTATCCGTTTTGCTTTGTTGTTTGTCTCTTTTTGTTTATTGCTTCTCGGGCTCTGTCCCCCCCGTCCTTTATTATCCCGTACTATAGACACTTTGTTGTTTTTCAACACTTCGCGTGAGCGCGGGCGCGCGCGCCCTGTTGTTTCGCGGACAAACGGCGACGATGGATCGACGAGAAGATCCTTCGATCCTCTCCTCTCGGTGCTATCATTGTTTGCCGCGTCTACATTGTCCGCGGAAGCGTTGCGGGATTGCGCAGAATTACGCGGAATATATATGGCGAATAATTTCGCAGGGTCTCGCCGCCCGCAGACTGCCGGGAAATTCATAATGCGGTGAAATGAAATTTGGAAGCAACAAGTATGCGGCAAGAAAATTGATGTGAGGAAAGAATGATGGAGAACGGTAAATGGAATGGGAAAATTTTCATTTGTGGACGTGAGGATTCGATATCGTTCATAGTTACGCGAGCGATGCAATTCATATAAGAAAAATTAATTTCGTGCACGGTATAGTTGCTCGAACTGAACTTTATTCAGATTTGTACGATCTAAAAGATTTCAATATGCAGTCACAGTAATGAGTAAACTGCGGATTTTATGCGTTTATAGCAAAATTGTAAGAGTTTCGATACATTTCTTACCGACTTAATAAGACCACTAAAGAGAGAAATAAATATCTATTTGGTACTTACGACTGGCAATTAATGCAAACAAGGGCACGATTACAATTTCCGTGGCCCCTACTTTGAAGGTTAAATTTGTGTTCTTGGCCGGATTTAAATATATAACCTAACCTAACCTAACCTAACCTAACCCAACCCAACCTAACCCAACCTAACCTACCCAACCTACCTAACCTACCTAACCTACCTAACCTACCTAGCCAACCTAACCAACCTAACCAACCTAACCAACCTAACCAACCTAACCTAACCTAATACGTCAATAATATTCACTGCTAATTGAGTTTTGATACATAGACATTTCTTGAGTCTCGTATAAGCAGTTGTGAACGGAGCCTTTACGTTCCCCCGACCATCATTTCGGGAGGGAGGCAGTTGTTCTGCAGCTTCACCGAAATATAAATATACTCGGAAACTGCGCAGTTGATAAAAAAATGTCATACGACATAAATTGTTGGAAATTTAATTTTATACAAAAAAGGTCTCTTGATATTCTGCCATATTTCGCATAGTTGCCGAGATGTTTGCAGATTTACAAAAAACAGGAAATCTACTTTACCGGCTAAACCAGGCCCATTCGATACCTGTGACATATAAATTTTTTTCTTAAAATGACCCCAAAAACATAAATTTAACCTCTAAACAAGGGCCCACGGAAATCGTAATCTCCCCCAAACAAGTTTTATTTTGCGTAGAGATTCGCAGTCTAGTAGCGAGTTCTAAATCTATAGTTTCGACTACAATGATTAAACTATTTCGATTTTGTGGGACGATTCTTTGCCAGTAGACGTGTTAAACTATTTGGCGATAACAATATTCTTCTGCTGTTTGGTCGAATAAAATAGGCAGAACTTGTATTGCATAAAATTTAATGTACCCAGGTTGGTCTTGAGACCTTAAAATGCATAATTAGATTTCCCAGCTAGTTAGATAGTAATAAATAAATATGAACAACGAGTAGTAAAAAATGAATACTAAATGATAAACTAAAATCCATTGATTGATTTAGCATGACTCAGAAAATAAACAAATGTGGTGGACAGAGAGACAATACAGAAAGAAGACAGTGAATTAACACCACGAAGAAGAAGTTAACACTTGAGAATTAAAAGTCGTGGTACTCAAATATAAAGAGTAAGACAGTGTTGCTTATTCTAAAACTAACAACAAAAGTGGAACGAGATACGTATTACAATATTGCAAGGCAGAAGCGAGAAAAGTTACGGTGACAGTGAAAGAACTAAAGAAATGTTCTGCTGAAGATGAAAACAGCCTGACAACAGTATACAGTAACGCAAGAAGTTTCAACACACACTATCCTAGCCGTTACCAACGCAAAAGTTTAACTTGGAAGAAATGAATCATTGTAACTCTGTAAAGAGTTATGAAGTACTGTAGAAAAATAGTAAGATTAAATCGATACAGGTGATTGTTTATCACACTCACGCTTCGTCGAAGCTCGTCACATTTCAAGAAGAAACTGTACTTTCCGAGCACCATTGCACACGTACCCGTTGACATTCGCGGAACAACTGAACTGTCCTCAGATCGTATTATTACTTGGGTGACGGCCCATTTTCCAGGTAGATTCATGGGTGTGCAATCCCTACTCCTCGTTTCACGTTATAACGATCTTTTTTGGCGCGTTTCTTACCCTAACTCGATCATTCACTCGGCTCATTTGTTTCACCTTTCCTCTTTTTTAACCAAAGAATTCTCTGTAAACCAATTATACGTAAAATCACTGCATTTCCATGACAATTACCACAAATAAATATATATCGTCTGTAAGATCTAGCATAATTTGACATCACAGAAGATGAACATTATGAACACGATGAACAAGTTGAAAATTTGAAGAATAAGAACAACAGGAGTAAATCAAATAAATATGAAACCACAGCATTTCCATAACAATTACCAAAAATCAGAATAAATCATTTGTAAATCGACCTAGCATCGTTTTAGTTCAAAGAAAATGAAGAAAATGGAGAATATGAAGCGGCCGAGTGAATCAAGTTCACAAAAACTGTCCACAGTCATCACACACAGTGCACCGATTGCTCAACTGCATTTCCATAACGATTACCAAAAATCAGAATAAATTTTCCAGAAATCTGGCATGACTTTACTCCACAGAAGATGAAGAGGATGAAGAGAACGAGGGAATCAAATCCATAAATCTACAGAAGACTGTCCACAGCCTGTACACACAGAATACCACCGATTGCTCAACTGCATTTCCACAACGATTATCAAAAATCGGAATAAATCCTTCATAGATCTAACATCACAATAGACCAAAGAAGACGAAGAAGAATACAAGCGAATCAAATGCACAGAAGGTTGTCCACACACGCACACAGTACCGCGATTATCAGAGCTCATCAGCCGCTGAAATCTAAATTCGAGTATGCCGGGTCTCGGTTCGACAGTAGCCGGCATTCTTTTATCTGGCGGCGCACCGAAGTCGGAGCTCGTCGATCTCCAATTTGATCCTCCTCCTCCTTCTCCTCTCCCCCCCCCCTCCCCCTGGTACCCAAGAAGATCGTCCTTGTATCCGAGCAGCAGCGAGCGGCTTATCAGAATCGTTACGCGAAACGAACATACAAGAGCTCCGTGGCCAGGGGACTCTAACTTTCAATTCGGCGAGGTTAAACGAGATCGTGGAGAGGCGATACGGTCGTCCCGGCGATCTTGGCAGCGTCGCCGCGGCCAGATGATAAATCAACGATTCGTCGCTTCATTCGACTCGCATTGCCGCGGGGTCCCCGTAGATCATCGATCCTCCCTGAGATTCAGCGGCGTGAGAGAGAAAGAGGCGCGAGATGATTTAAGCACACGCAGATTTCTGAGCGCGAAAACACCGCGACGCTGATTTTTGTACAAGCTCGAGCTGGTACGGAGCGATGCTGTTATCGGCAGAAGTCACACGATAAACTCTGCGACAAGTTTATTCTCCAAATAATCGCGAGACTTCGCGATCTTCGTGGTTATTCAATAGACGGCAATCTTCACGGGACACGGCAGATGAGAACGAGATCGATCAGAGATATTCGTCGATGATTATGGAAAGTCTGTCGGAAAAAACAGCTAGAGAATCTATTTGGTCGGTTAACTGTTTGTTTGTGGAGCATTTCGTTTTTTAGAGCCGCTCGTAAAGGTTTGAAAAATTTGATTTTTATTGGTCTTTTGACGCTTTCCGTGAGAAGTAATTGTGTACGCGTGGTTACAGTGGCTCTCAATTTTCTAGTTGTACTTTCTTGTCACTGAATTGCATTTTATTTAGTTATGAATCTCTTGAAAAATTGACCTACACCGTATGATTTTTTCAGAGCGTATATTCATGTGGATTATGTTTATTTCATGTTGCATATCAATTAAGCAGATACATAGTCTATCATAATTTTCATATGAAATATAACAATTACCTGCAACTTTCTTGTTTAAAAATTGAGCTATATTTAATCGTAATTCTCTTAAAAAAATTCTCTTAGAACATGTAGGCATGAGAATGATGTTCATATTGATTGTAATCGATGCAACGATGCAGATACATATAGACGACTTCGTTCCACGACTTGCTTAAATATTTTTTGCAACGTCTGTGAGCACAGTGCTAATAGTTGCATGCAAATTACAGAGATGCCTTTCTCGCGCAACGCGACGCTGATAAGCCGAGGATACACCGGCAACCATAAGTCACAAGACACCTGGCTATACTCGAGATAGATTGCAATGCAGTGTATTTTTGATTCCCCCGTGTGTGCTACGTTTATTTGAGATCTTTTATAAATAGACGGCTGATATTTATGCATTTACAGCATCTGTAAATTTGTAGAATGTAGGAAAGTGATTACACGTTAATAAATATTTGGGACCAGCTCTGTCTTATTTTTACCCTGGGGACAATTACGGAGTCAAACAATGGAGGAGAAAATAATGCGTATTTTAAAATGCAGTGTTACAATGAATCATGGTTGAGTGTTCGCTATTCATGCCGAAGTTAAACTTGCGGAACAGTCCTGTTTTATTATATGAAGCATAATAAAAATCTTTGTTCATTCAATAATTAATGTATTCATAATGTGTCTGATTCGATGCTGCAATGTTAAAAATTAATGTCTAAACTATGACAAGCATTGTGGTTGTTTATTAGAGCACCTAGATCACTTTTTATAATTCCCAAAAGTTGAACAAACCTACTCATCACTACAATTAGTGTTTCAGGTAAATAACTGTGATAGAACCAATGTTCATAAGAATGATGAGAAGATGATGATGAAGATAGATGTTCAGACGAAGGAGAGGATACTGACTGTTTTATCTGCAAGAAAGATGTCCCCGAGCTGCAATTTTGTTAAATAAACACTGAGAAAATAGCTATATTGAACCTTAAGCGGATGCGACAAAAAGAGTAGCAATAATTGCGTTTCATTCTGAAAAACGAAGGCAGAGAGGTAAAAATCATGATTCCTAGAAAACCACAAACTCGTAAGCCTCTTCCATCTACAAGAAAATTGTTCTTTGGGTATCATTCTATTAAGCAAACATTAAAAAATTACCAGAATTAGAGTGTGAAGCACATACATAGTCAAAAAGAGCAATAAATCAATTTTACCCTTAAAAACCATGGCAACGAGATGAAAAACGCGATTCCAAGAAAATCCCTGACTCCTAGCCTTCTTCTACCCTCAATAAAACAATTCCTCGCCAGTAGTTCTGTTAAACAATCATTTAAAAAATCTCAAATTGAGCATAAAGCGCACGAGAGCCTCAAAAAGAGCAATATATGAATTTTACCCTGAAAAACGATGGCAACGAGATGGAAATCGCGATTCCAAGAAAATCCCTGACTCCTATCCTTCTTCTATCCCCAATAAATCAATTCCTCGACCATAGTTCTTTTAAACAATCATGTAAAAAATCCCAAATTGAGCATAAAGCGCACGAGAGCCTCAAGAAGAGCAATATATGAATTTTACCCTGAAAAACGATGGCAACCAGATGAAAATCGCGATGCCAAAAAAATCCTTGACTCCTAGCCTTCTACCATCCTCAATAAAACAATTTCTCGACCATACTTCTGTTAAACAAACATATAAAAGCCTCCAAATTGAGTACAAAGCGCACGGGAGCCTCAAGAAGAGCAATAAATCAAATTTACCCTGAAAAACGATGGCAACGAGACGAAAATCGCGATTCTAAGAAAATCCCTAATTCGTAGCCTTCTTCCATCCGCAATAAAATAATTCCTCGAGCACGATTCTGTTAAAGAAACATTTAAAAACACCCGAAATTGAGCGTAAAGCACACAAGAGCGTCGAAAATAGCATCAACCGGCGCCCGATCCTGGAAAACGAACGTCGGCAAGACGATTGTCGGAATGGAAGGGGTTTGAATTGTAGGAAAGTACCTCGGGAATAAGCAAAGTTCCACAGGCCGATCATCCGTGATTCCGTTGTTGGCCTCGGCGCAGCAGCCGGCTATAGTTCGACGTGGCTAAACGAAAACCAATCGTTCCACTGGTCCCGATTGACTCCGTGCTGTCCGATAACGATCCGGGATCACCAGCCGGCGCCGATATCATCCTCGTCATGTCAACCGGCGAGAGAATGATCCTGTTTCGATGACGACATCGAACAGGAATATCGCGATCAACTTCGCGGAGGCTCTGTGCCAGCGATAACGTTCGCTCTTGGCCGCTCGATCGTCCTTTTCTCTCTTTTTCTCTCTTTTTCTCGCTCTATGCCGCCTCTCTCTCTCTCTCTCTCTCTCTCTCTCTCTCTCTCTCTCTCTCTCTCTCTCCGTTCGTCCTTCTCTCTCCTATTTTGTTCTCCTCGCTCGTTTTTCCGCGAACTTTTTTTTGGTTCGTTCGTTTGAAACTAGATTACAATTCGACGCTTCATAGAACGGAAACAAGTGAATCACCGCGCGTTTTATACCGTTTCCGCGACGCTTTTCTCTCTCTCTCCGTTTCATGCTCGTCGCGCTCGTCGAACGCGTCGACGCTCCGTCATTACGACGAGAAGATCGTCGACGCGTGTTCGCTGTTCGCCGGCCTCGGGATCCGCGAAACAACCAGGCTGCCCCAACAGCAGCGGTTCGCTAACTTCACAATAGGCGGGCGTAATTGTTCGCCAGAGGCTGCCTCCAAATTTCCAACGAGGAAGACCTTGAACTCCAAGCGATACCCGGGATTATGCGAATTTGTTCGGGATATTTAACCTTTGCGTTAGGTTATGCTACAAAACCTCCATAGGCGATTCGGTCCATGCTTTCCTAGAATCGATTCTTAATTTGCTCAGAGACCGGTGATGAGGTGTGTGATTCATAGTGCGTTTGATGGTTGGACGCTTCTGGAGACACGTGGTCTTTCTTTGTCAACTGGAGATCGTTCTGAGGCTGTCTGGAAATCCTAATTATTTTATGTGTGTAGTGGGATGTGATTTCTTCGTTTTGGATCACTATATAGAAACAAAGATGTTCCTTATGGCCTGTGATTTTTGTTAAAACGTTTCATGGACAGTTTAACACTTGGTAGCTTCCAGGATGAAACATTTCTTCTTTGCAAAATAGGAATCTTTCGAAAGCGGTTGGGTTAATCGATTATTTTATGTATACAGTGGGATGCTTCAATTTGGACCACGATACAGAATGTTTCCTATGTACTGTGATTTTTGGTTACACGTTTGATGGACAGTTTCACACTTGGAGGTTTCTAGGACCAAACCTCTCTTTTCTTTGCAAAATGAAAATTATTCAGAGGCAATTAAATTAATTAATTCATGTATATATATACAGTAGGATGTGACTGCTTCAATTTGGACCACGGTATAGGGTGTTTCCTCTGCCCTGCGATTTTTTATAGCACTTTTAGCAGACACTTTAGCACTTACAAGCTTCTAGGATCAAATCTCCTGTATTTCCAATATTGAGACCACTCGAGAAAAAAAGACAGCGATTGTGTACAAATGTTCCCTTAAATGTTGTAATTTGAATCACAGCACAGAATGAAGTATGTTATTCACGTCTTCGTATCTTTGGTAACAGTTCATCATTTAGAATTTCCTGAGCTGTAACTTCTCTTGCATCCAAAATTAAAAACTTTCAGAACTGATTGTATCAATCGCTTAGTTCACGTTACACCTCTAACAAGGTCAAAATACAGGACCAAAGAGGTTGCTCATACCCTGCAGTCTTCGGTAGCATGTCTAAAAATAATTGTTCTAATCTCAAGCTTCTTCTGTCTCCAAAAGTCATCAACTACTTGCACTTGATTGATAACGAACATTGTATAAAACGTCCAACTTAGAGAATACTACTACATCGTTACCACGTGCAAAGTTCCACGTCCAAACCTCCTTTCGTAATTATTCAATCTCTAAACTGAGATATAACTCCTCCAATCTGGTCCACAATACGCCAATTAAAAAATGTACGTTGGATTGCAAAGTCTTTTATTACTTGCATTGCAGAGCCTCAAAGATTGTTCACCATTTACTGGTTCGCAATCCCAAATCTCTCTGTCCACCAACATTGAAATTACTCAAGAAAAACAATAGCGATATCAATAATTGAATATCTAAATCATGACATAACTCCTTTAAACAGATCCACAATACGCCCATCAAAAAACGTTTCTTGCATCCCAGAGCTTTCGACAGCCGATCTCAAAGATCGTTCACTACTTGTAGGCTCCTAATCCCAAAATCTTCTGTTCTCCAACACAAAAACCATTCGATAGCCAACAACAATATAAATAATCCCATATACAAACTCATAAATATCTTCACTCCGGTCCACAATTCTACAACGGAAAAAAAGTCCTTACACATCACACTCTCCAAAAATCATTCTTCAAAAATCGTCTCCGATAACCGGTCTCAAAACTGATCTACCACTCACACTCTGCCAACCCTAAGTCCCCCAAGCCCCCAACACCACCAAGTATCCAAAAATCCTCCGAACTCCTTCAACTCAAAAATCCAATCCGCACTATCCCAGCTACCATAAACCCAAGGTAGCAAGGGAGCGTTTAGTTCGCCGGTAGCTTCACGATCACTGGACGACCGATTTCTTTGGCGTTGTGTATCAGGCGCGGAAGACGGATCGAGCGGATCGAGAGGATGTTGGTTACGCGCGCGAGAGACAGGGTCGGGCCGTTGGGATCGAGGATCTACGATCCCGGCGCGGCAGTGTGCTCACGGCTCACGATCCCGCAAGGGCCGTTCTCTCTCTCGGTCAGGAGCGGCACGATCATCCGCGGCGCGAGTTCTCCGTCAGCGAAACGTTCACCTTGACCAGAGAGGCCGGGCTTTCTCGATCGGCGATTTACACGCGGCTAGGCTGGGCGTTAACACGATCCGAACGATCAGCATCCGAAGGACTTGCGAACGCGCGACGACGACCACGACCACGACCACGACCACGACCACGGCGACGACACAAACACAACGACGAAAAGAGAGAGAACCAACACTAGCCCGGCCTCTCTCTGCCACCATCGAAAACCTACTTGCTACCGAACGACGGACGGGAGAGCGCGTTTCGTCACTCTGCACTGGCGAGGCGATAATTTCAGAGGCGATTAGATGACCCAACACCGACGATAGCTAACGAGACCGTATTTTGCGGATCAGCATGGCAGAGTCACTCTTCCGTCTCTCTTCGGTTCGCCTACTCGGTCAGCTTCTCTTTCTTGCCGACTCTATCTACTTCCTCCCACTCTCCTATCTCTCTCTTTATTTCTTCTTCTTTCTCCGTCTTTCTCTTTGCTCCCCTCTATCTAGCACCGTCTCTCTCTTTTTCATCTCCCGAGCGTTTTGCAAATCGCCAACAACCAAGAACTCCGAAGCGACAATCTCTCTCATTCTTCGCCGAAGCTGCTACTACCGCCAGTCCTTTTTTCAGGCAAAGTGCTATCCTACGGCCCACCAGCGCCGGGTTAAACTGCGCCAAGGACACCGCAGAGACTCCCGATGAACGAGTCTCTCTTTTCGACTACCAGCGGATTTTTCACGACAGTTTGGCGCGGCATTCCTGGACCGTATACTCTTTTGTCAGACGCTACCGACGTCTGTGTACACCGGTTTTTGAGGGATCCTGATATCTGAGAATCTGTTAGCGTTGAATTATACCACCAAGGACGATGGAGGATTGAGGATAGAGCGATTCACTCCTTCTTTTAATAGCAACTGGTTTTGGGAATTTCGTCGGCCGTTGATGCACGCTTTTCAGCTTTGGGAGACGGGTTGATGGTGACTTTTTTCTGGAGATTTGTTATCTTGAGCCAGTTTTGCTATTTTTGGGTATTCGGATGACTCTGGGTGCTAGTTTTGGACTTACTGGGTTATTTTGGGACCAAGATTCAAACTATGTTATGTCAAGGACAGTGGAACAGTTCATATTAGAGTTCGATAATTCTGAATTGATTTTTTCGAAGCGATTTAAATTTTTGTTGAATCGATTCTTGGACATTCGATTTTGAAACAAATCGATTTCTTTTAGTTATGAATCGATCTTTGATTCATGGGGAGGCATAAGTTAATTTATCTATCACCGAGTGTCGTGGCTGCCCAATATTTACCCATTGTAAGAACGTCTGTTCCATTAGAGAGATTATTTTCAAAAGCCGGGAATATTATGGCTGAAGAACGGAATCGTATATCACCGGACCATTTACACCATTTGCTTTTCCAAAATTCATTGCCTTTAAATGAATGGTTAATAAATGATGATTAATGAATACTTAGATTATTGTTAATTCTTCCTTCTTGCAAGTCCTAAATAAACAAATAAATATATCAATCTAATTTAAAGGTTTATATACAACGTCTCCTCATGAGATATTATTGGTATCTCGATAGTGTGACCAAAGTTATTTCGATAGATTTTTTTTTAAATCGATTTTCGAAGAATCGATTTTCTATGGACCGATTCAAGAACCGATCTTTTTGCAAGAATTGCCCATCCCTAGTTCATACTACTCTTTTCCAGATTTTTTATTTTGATCTAGTTTTGCTATTTTTCGGTACTCGGATGATTCTTGATGTTAGTTTTGGATTTACTGGGTCATTTGGAACCGAGATTGAATTAAGCTATGCCAAGGATACAGGACCAAATGATTCACTGTATCTTTCTGCAGATCTTTGGTCTGTAGATCATTTTGCAATTATTTCAATATTCGGATGATTTTATACGCTAGTTTTGTATTTACAGTGCGATCGTGGAAGCGAGATTGAAATTGAGCTATGTCAAGGACGCAAAAGCAAGGCATTCACTATTTCTTACTACAGATTTTTGTTCTTTGTATCATTTTACAATTTTTTCCACACTCGGATGTTTTTGTACGCTAGTTTTTTTAGTCACTGTGTTATTCTGCAACCGAGAGTGAAATTGGGCTAAATCAAGGACGCAGGAGAGCACCTAATCATTTCCTTCTTTCTACAAACTTTTGATATTTCGGATGTAAACATTCTTGACCCCACGACTTTTGTTCTTTATTTACGCGGTCTCTGCCAACCAGCCTTTAGTATACCACGGTATCTTGGTAACGAGGTTTAAATTGAATTGAGTCAAGGACGCAGGAGAGTCTTGTGGACCACCTGATCCTCTTTGTTTCGCTTAGCAGACATTTCTTCGTTTATGTGTTCTGCGAATCACTGAATCAGATGATCGTAACGTGTTATAATTACAAATATCACTAGCTTTTCAACATAAAGTCCTTTGTTTATATTATCTATCCATTAATTTTATTTCTTGACAGAATACATCATTCGAAGAGACAATTTATATTGAGTTAAACAACGTTAATAACACAGGATAAACTCGGAATTCTTTGACAGATTTCGCTATCTTATGCGATTTTTACATTATCGGTGCAAAATGATGACAAGGGCAGTTCTAGACCTCCAGACAATCATGCTCTATTTATACTAACTCTAATAACATACCAATTACTTTGTTAACACACTGTAGAACTGTAGGGTTCACTAGGTTTGCATTAATACAGCATCAAAGGCACAGGACATAATAATAGACCATCTTATCCTCTTCCTTTCTTCAGAGTTCATTTTCCGCGCCTTTTACAAATCGTCTGTACCAATTCTTGCAACCTAATCTTCCATCCCCTGATCACGCTTTCTCTATATTATTTTTCAACCAGTCAAGTTTAAATTAAACAACATTTAGTAGAAGTTGATTACCCATGCAGTCTTTTCAAGCAGAGATTTGCTGTTTCGCGCATTTTGCAAATCGCCTCGCATGATTCTTGACCTCCTAACCTTCTAGCCTCTATTGATACTACTTCCACTTGCGTGTCAGCTGTCTTCCTCAACACATTGTTTTCTTCTACAACCTATCCACTTTTCATTACACTACATTCAGGAGAAATTAACTGTCCACTTTTCAGACGTTTCCACATTCGCGGGTTTCACTAATCACCTAAAACAATTCTAAACACCACAATCTTTAATACTCTATCCACAGTCTACATCTAGTTACCTATCAGCTGTTTTCCTCAACACATTTTTCTCTACAACCAATCAAATTCTACTTAACCAACATCCAGGAAAAACCGACAATGCACCCAATTTCTTCATACTTCCCACCTCCCCAAATCGCCTAAGTTAATTCTAGGCACCTATCAGCTGTTTTCCTCAACACGTTATTCTCTACAACCAATCAAATTCTACTTAACCAACATCCACGAAAAACCGACAATGCACCCAATTTCTTCATACTTCCCACCTCCCCAAATCGCCTAAGTTAATTCTAGGCACCTATCAGCTGTTTTCCTCAACACGTTATTCTCTACAACCAATCAAATTCTACTTAACCAACATCCACGAAAAACCGACAATGCACCCAATTTCTTCATACTTTCCACCTCCCCAAATCGCCTAATTCTAGGCACCCTCCATCCCCTACTCACCCTACTTATACCCTATCATTTTCTCAAAACACACTATAGTAGGTTCCCGCTCCTTGCACTCCTGATCAAATGTCCGTCCTTTACACGAACCTCGTTCGTTGCATTTTGTTCACGCAAGATGGGGAACAAAGCTTAGCAGAAATGTTCATTTCGTGGTGGTGCGTCGCGACTTTCTTTTTATACTATCAACACGTTCAGCGCCCACTCCACAATCATAAAAATTACGCAAAATCAAAGCAATATATTTAATCAAACAAAAACTAAGAAGTTTAGTTTTGTGATATTAATTACTGTTTCAAACCTCTTCTATTCCTCAGATCGTAAGGAAATTTTGTACACTCAATCTACCAACGTAAAAATTAATTTTCAATTCTGTTTAAATAATTCCGTCACCCAGATATGGGTGACATGGCGCTGAACGTGTTAAACTGGTCCCTCAATTTGCGTAGAGTATCTGTTCCACGTGATTCGTTTTACGCAAATGATAATCGCTTAAATAAAGTCAATACAAATATTGGAACTAAAAGCTAGGAAGAAAATAAAAACTTCTAGGAAAATATATTTTCTGACTGCGTTAATTAAGGTCGCTCGTGAAATCTACCGCGTAAATTGTGGTATATAATTTACCGCGTCATAGAGAAACTCGCGTAAAAAAATGTCGCGTAAATTGATGGACCAGTGTATACATATGTACGCTAGGGTGATCCTTATTTTTTGACTTTTAATTTCTCGTTGCCGTACCCCTTAAAATTACGACACCTAGTGAAAAATGATATTTGCAAAATTTCAGACTAATTGGACAAAAGTAACCCGTGCCGCATTTGAGTCAATGTTTAAAAATTTTAACGATTTCACGTTAATTTCGGACGTGTGCGTGTCCTCTTATTTTAGAAGTAAGACCGAATATTTTTTAATAAAAATATCATTTCTTATATGTAAAATAGTAGTATTTGTGTACTACCAATAACAACATACTAAAAATCATTGAATTTTACCGTCACAGCTTGTATGTAATGCATCTTCTGGGCCATAGTACGTGGTTATGTTGGCCACTGTCTGAGGTACGAAAACCAGTCGTCTATTCAGCGAGCCTTTCAGGTTTTGACCTGCAAAGGTCCTTTTACCATCGTGAAGGAAATCATTTAGCTAATCATGACCATCGGTAATAGCAGCAAGCGATTGCAAGGAGCATGTGTCATATTAGAGCAAATGATAGGGCGTGATTTATTATACCATCCCTGTCGTCATCATATATACGAAATAATATTAAGAGCTGCATTTGAAATCAAAATGTTAAAATTTTCTGCTCCTGAAATAACTATTATTAAAAACTTTCAACAGGCTTGGCCGAAAATAGATCATTCAAATTTTCAATCAAGTATTGAAGACGATTATGTTCGTGAGAAACTCCAGAAATAACAGTCATTATTAAATTTTTGTTTAAATAATGTAGAAGAGAAACAGCCGAGAGATGATTATAAAGAATTTCTTAAAATTATAATTGTGTTTCTTGGGGTATCTGCCCTCGTGGAAATTCTATCCTTACACCTGGATCTTTTCACAAAAAGTATTATAATTTTTAACTCCCATACCGATAGACGTACTATGACCCAGACGCTGCGTTCCATACAAAATTTAACGGTAAAATTCAATCGTTTTGAATATATTATTGAAAATCTACATAACTGCAGCTATTATACATATACGAAATTGTAAGATTATTAAAAAATATTCGCTAATACTTTCAAAATGAGAGGACACGATCATGCCCAAAAGTTAACGAGAAAACATTAAAATTTTTAAACTTTAACTCAAATGCGGCACGGGTTTCATTTGTCTAATAACACTAAAAATTGCAGTATCATTTTCTTAACAAGTTCCATAATTTTAGAAGTTCCAGCAATAAAAAAGTTGAACAAAAATGTTGACTCCAATATTTAAGGGCCACCTTAATGTACACATTGATCGTGGCTCCGATTCAATAGCGGAGCTGAGAAAGAGAAACAATAGTCGTAGGTAAGAAATCTTGTGCGATTGATCGGACACCTACAGTGTTGACACCAAATAAGAAGGAGCCTGTTTCGAGCATCTCAATGCGCGGTTGCCTTGTTGTAAAATCTCTGTCCCCCGATCTCGATCACTCAAACGTCATGAATTGTCATATACCAGGAGACAAGTGATTTGTGATTTGTATCGCCTTAAGCGCGAGTATGCGGTTTAGCCAATGAACGAGATCTGCTGTGTCATGTGCGCAAATAAAGCCTTAAACTTGTTATTTGTCAGGAACCTTCTTATTTGGTGTCAGGCTCAGTTCATTGTAAAAGGCCTCAAATCTTCTGAAACCCCGGTCCAGTTTCCATGCAACGAGCGAGTAGCTACTGCACCTCATCCTCCAATTCACCGACTCCAACTCAACGAACACGTGGACCGGTGTCGCACCAACGATTTTCTCAAGTAGATCCAGCGAGCCGAGCTCAGACCCGAGCGACCCGCTCGTCGCCAGTGTCCGTGCGGTTTCCACGACGGGTAAACGCGTCGTGCAGCAGCGTGCGTGGTGCGCGCACACGAGTTTAGAAGCGAGCGGGCACGTGTCTAGCCAGCGGCGTGTTTTAATCGGTGTCGGAAGAGCACTTCTGCTAGTAGATGCCGGCTCGGCTGTCTGTCTGGTAGCTCGGCGTGGAGCGCCGGTCTCTCTCTGTGTATATATCCACGCGTGTGTATACATTGTGTGTGTGTATGTGTGTGTAGGAGGAGGACGGCTTGGACACACACACACAAAGGCATACAGGCAGAAAGAGCGGGAACGTGAGAGATGGAAGAGAGACACTGTATACACCTAGACGGTGAAAAAGGGAGAAACAGAGGAAGAGAGCGCGGGAAAATTTGAAAGCGCGTGTACGGAGCGCGCGGGCTCCCGATGACGTCGCCGTTTTGGCAAAACGTGGACAGGATGCACAGGTGGCTGCGTGCGTGATTTCGGGATGATGACGGGTCGAGGGTGGGGGACCAGTCGTTTGGCGGGTAACTCTCGAACCGCGTGGTTTCGCGCGCTGATCCGCGACTGACGGCTATTGGTCCGATACCTTCTAGCAGACGGCGTGTGATCCTTTTACAGATGGATCGTGTTGAGAATGTACTCAAAATTTATGGTCTATTCTTTCAAGGATTGATTGTAGATAACGTATATAAAATTGAATGTCTCTCAAGGATTGATTGCAGATGGTTTACTTGCTCGAAATTGCCGATTTATTCTTTCAAGGATTGTTTGGAAATGGGACTTGACAGACTATCCTCTGAAAGATTGACTGGAGATGATGTACTCAACCTTGACAGTCTTTCCAAGACTGATTGGATATGGTGTGCCTACTCAAACTCGACAGACCATTCTTTGAAAGATAGACTGGAGATGATGTACTCAAACTTGACAGTATTTCATAGATCAATTGGAGATAGTGTGCCTGGTCAAACTCGCCGGTCAATTCTTTCAACGATTGACTGGAGATGATGCACTAAACTTGACAGTCTTTCAAGGATCGAGTGGAGATGGTGCACCTACTTAACCTCGACAGACCATTCTTTGAAAGATTGACTGTAGATGATGTACTCAACCTTGACAGGCTTTCAAGGATCGATTGGAGATGGTGTACCTACTCAAATTCGACAGACGATTCTTTGAAAGATTGACTGGAGATTATGTACTCAAAATTGACGGTCTTTCTAGGATTGCTTGTCACTCATGTACTGAAAACTGACGGCCTACCCTCTCTGTTTTTGAAAGATTAACATGGTACTCACCGGAGTTGTAATATTCCTTAAAGTATCGTGTCGCCGCCCGCTGGACGATCGAGTAATACAAGTTCACGTACGACGTCGACTGATTCTGTGCGGAGAGCGCCATTTACACTGATTTTTGGTCGCGCGTGTATCACCGTGTATATTATTACTCCTCCTTCCTCTTCTCCTTCCTCCTCCAGAGACTCCTTGTCGTCCTCTTCTTCCTCTTCTTCTTCTTCTTTCGGCTCGGTGTCCTCTCGAAGATCAGAACGCCGGCATGCGTGTGCACGCGTACACGCGCGGCGCGGCACACACGCACTGCGGCTAGGTGTCTCGTATCGAGAGCGTACGCGTAGATCGGACGCGGCGCGCGTTCCTCGTCGCGCGGCGATCACGAGCGGACGACGACGCAGCGACCAGCGACAAACGCGCGAAACGTGTTCCCGGTCCACGGCTGCTGCGTTTCCCGTTTCCCTCCGTCTCTCGTTTCTCTCTGTTTCTCTTTCCGTGCGTGTGTCGTCTTTGACTCTCTCTCCTCTCTTTCTCTCTTTCTCTCTCCCGACGTATCCTCTTCTGTGGTCCTTTGTCTCTCCCGTGGGTTCCTTGCCGCTTCCCGGCAACCCTTTCGGCGCGGAAATCTCCTCGGACAGAGAGACGATCCCGAATAGAACAGATCCTCTGGCAAATCGGCGACCGGCTTCTGGTCGTCGCGGCGGAGTTTCGTCGAAAAACACGTTTCCTCTTCTTCTGTTGCTCTTCCT
Source organism: Sphecodes monilicornis (assembly GCA_913789915.3). Lineage (NCBI taxonomy): Eukaryota > Metazoa > Arthropoda > Insecta > Hymenoptera > Halictidae > Sphecodes > Sphecodes monilicornis. The sequence goes on along the minus strand of OU565286.1, from coordinate 11,913,245 downwards.
CGAGAGCTGTCGATCCTCTTTTTCGAGCAGCGATGCGTGTACGCGTGGAACAGTACGTGTCCGGTGCGTGTCCGTGTGCGCGGATGTGTGCGGGGATCCTGTGTGCTCCGTTTTTCTTTTCTTTTCTTTTCTCTTTTTCCTCCGTTCGCCGCAAAAACAACCGTCGCGCGCCGGTGCAATGACAAGCTTTTTCGGAAACGAACCAGAAGTCTGTCTCTTCTGTCTGTTTTGTTTGTTTGTTTGTTTGTTTGTTGTGTGTCTCTTTGTAACGTGCGGGTACGTGCTGCGAGATTGTGTGTCGGTCCGTCTGTGTGTGTTTGTAGTTTGTGTGTACGTGTGTGTGTGTGTGTGTGTGTGCGTGTGTCGGTGTGTGTGGTCGATCGGTGCTGTTTTCCCGGTTTCGTATACGGCCTTCGAGCAGCGAGACGGTCTCGCGTGCCGGCAAGAGGCCCGCGACTTTAATCCTCGGCACACTCGCTTTCGGGTTACCCGCGCCGGTAGACACAAACTCGGTAGACTCGGCCTGAGCCCCCCCGAGTAACTTCGCCAAGACCGAGACACTGGCGAGCTGCAGCGTTGCCACACTTCCGTCGCCGCGGTGCGCGCCCGCGGAGTGGGGATTTCTGGACTGGTTCGTTCGTTCGTCCGCTCGTCCGCTCGTTCGTTCGTTCGTTCGTTCGCTCGCTCGCTCGCTCGCCCGTTCGTTCGTTCGTTCGTTCGTTCGTTCGTTCGTCCGTCCGTTCGTTCGTTCGTTCGTTCGTTCGTTCGTTCGTCCGTTCGTTCGTTCGTTCGTTCGTTCGTTCGTTCGGCTCGGGTTTGGGATGGTAGACACCGTCGTCGGGAGAGGACGAGCGGAGAAGGTGCCGGCGCGGCGACGGCCGAGTGGTGATGGCGGCAGGGGCGGATTCACGCGAGTCGAGGGCTCCTCTGTCGCGAAAGCGCGCCGCGACGACCAGCCGGACCCTCCAGACTCGCTCTTCTCTAACGAAGGATCATCGAGAGGGAGAACCGTCAGTAGCTACTGACGAGCTCTTCTCTCTCACACTCTGTCGTTCTCTGCCCCCATAGTTTCGGTGGGGTGTCCAGCAAATTAGGGTAGCGTGACGGGCAAAATTTTTGAGCGATTCGCATGCGGACGATTGCTAGTCAACGAGACCCCGATTCGCCGGTTAATTAGAACCCGTTGGATTTATAATTTGTTTCCAAGCCAATTACCTCGGATCCTCCAGGGAGCTTCTGTCTTAGGGTTATTCGTTGAGTTCTGGAGGTCTGCTGGTTATTTTCAAAAATTGCACCCAGTCTGTCACGTCTGTACGAAATGTAGGCAAATATCGAAAGGGGGCTGAGAGAGAGAAAGAGAGAGAAAGAGAGAGAAAGAGAGAGAAAGAGAGAGACCTAGGGGATGACCTAGACAACAGGAGTCATGAAATGATTCCCCGGCGGGGAGCCGGTCGGGACTGGTTACGGGGGGCCAGGCGGGTAGAAGATCGGCCGAGAAATCGGCGCTAAGATCCAGGGGCGGCAAAACTTCCGCCCCTGGCGGCCAGCAGCGGAGGGTGGTGGTGACTCTGTGCTAGTGGTGGTGGCACCGGTGGCGGCGGCGGTGACCGCGCCGGAGGGAGAATCGCGACGGAGAGGAGAGGACGAGAGAGAGAGAGAGAGAGAGAGTAAGTAGGAGAGGACGCGCACCGCGTGCATCGGCCAGTGGGAGGGAGCAGAGGCGGTTGAGTCGGCCCTGCCGGCGAGAGAGAGACGCAACGATGGCCGAGAGGACGAGGAGCGAGGATGTTGTGTCCGTAGGTCGCACTGTGGTGGGGTTTCGATACGGCGTAGAGAGGGGAGGGACGGGCTCCAGTGGGAGAACTTTTGGCGGAGAGGAGCCGTAGCAGTGGGGGTTTCTCCAGTCGCCTTTCCTGCCCCTCGCCCTTCCACTTCGGCACCGATCCCACCCCCGGTCTCTTCCCCGTCGTAGCCGCCGTCACCGTCTCTCTTGCTCTCTGTCCCGCTCGCCCCAGCGGCTGATGTGCCCCTCGATGCGCTCTGCGCCGTGATGCATCGCGCTGCCGGCCGCCTCTGCGAGTCACAAGGTATGCTCGTGCCACGAATACGAACTGCCTCTCCCAAATCAATATCAGTCGTCGAAAAAAAAAGCGACTCGGCACCTATAATTGCCGAACTTCCGCGATAACCGTCTCTTCTCTCTCGCCGGCCCTGTCCCCGCCGCCGCTTTTCTCCGCCTCTCTCCGCCTCTCCTCCAACTCGCTCTCTCTCTCTCTCTCTCTCTCTCTCTCTGTCACTCTCTCCCTCTGTCTCTGTGCCTCCGACATCGCCGTTGCCGCCGCCGCCACCACTACAACGCGGGACACGACGTCGACGACGACGACACGCCACCCCCTGGCCACGCCACGCCACGCCACGCTACATCGTCGTTGCGTTAGGTTGGGTTTACGCGCCTAGCATGATTAGGTCCTCCCCTCCCCCGGACCGGTCGCCGGCCCGCACACCCGTGTCACGCACGTTTCCCGCCACCCAATGTCCGCGCACGATGATTTTCACTGACTATGCCTCCTGGCCACGTGTACCGCTCGCGAGCTCGCGAGCTCCCTCGCACTCGATACCCGCGCCCGTACTCGTACCGCCAACCGTCCGAAGGTTAGGCGTCGAAATCAAAGTGCACGACGTCTAGGCACTCGGTTGTAGTCCTCGGAACGGAGAGGATAATGTTCTACGTCCAACGTAAAGGTAAACAAATGTATCCTTCCTCCGCGCGAAGGAGCAAAATTTGATGGGGAATCTCCGAGACCTCACTCTCAAATGACTGGATACTAATTTTTTCTTTAACGAATATTGAAATTATGAATATCCTTCGGCAGTATATTTTTTAGTGAACTACTCTATTGAAGTACATATTTGAACAAAAATTGTACGAAGTCTGAATAAATGAAATCTTGTCGTTATTTTATGGCAATATACGCCAGTCGCTTTTAGCGCTAGTGTCAATCGGCTTTTCAATCATTGCACTGTACTAAAGAAAAAACATTAAAAAACCTTGTTTTACATAATAATCCCAATCGAAATTATTAGATTATCTTACCGAGGGTGACTTGTTGATTCGTGATTTAAATTGCTATTGCTATTGAAAGATCGATTAAAAAGTCCTTAGCCATGGATCAAGACGTTTGGAAATTATGAAATAATCGTTGGTAAATATTGTGTTAACCCCTTGCACTGTAACATCGTATCGGGCTGGTGATGAAAATTCTGAACAGAGTCTAATAAATATGTATGTTATTAATGGACTGTGGATTTTATGTATTTATGACAAAACTGTTTTAAATTTGTATTACAGGCGTAGGTAAAAATCTTAAAAATGCTGACATTTGCTTTTTTTCTTCGTGATTGTGACCAATAACAATTAAAAAAGATGTTATTTATACATTATCTAGTAAAGTAATAATTTCATCGTCTCAAAGAAAGGTAATTATATAGAAAAGGTCTGCGTACTCCGATTTTGATGAAATTTTAATATATTATAGATTTCGACATTTCGAACAACTTTTTCCTTTTCCAATATAGGGTGGTCGCTTTTAGTTTTTGATATATTTGCAAAAAACTATCGTTAATACTGTATTAAATTTTACACTGGGTGCGTGTGTGTGGCATTGTCGCTTCTCATCTCCACATCGTTTTTACAAACAAAAAATAAACAGATGCGGCCCGACAATCCAGGAAATGTCTGTGAAAATTGAAAGCTCAGCCTATCTATGTATGATCAGAGTTATCTACAGGAGTTAATTCTGCTTGTTTCTTCCTGGATTTTCGGGCCGCATCTGTTTATTTATTGTCTGTAAATACGTTGTGGAGATGAGAAGCGACAATACCACACACACACACACCCAGTGTTTCATACGCACCCAGTGTTTCTAAAAAGAAGGTTTCCGTTACGAAATTAACATTACCGATAGTTTTTTGCAAATATCTCGAAAACTAAAAGCGACCCCCCCTATATTGGAAAAGGAAAAAGTTGTTCAGAATGTGTTGCTACATAACATATTAAAATTTCATCAAAATCGGAGTACGCAGACCTTTTCTATATAATTACCCAAAGAAATTCAAACTGTTTCGTCCAATTTCGAAAAGTTATTCGTTTTTTAAGTAGAAGGTATTCGTACACCCACTGTATTTATATTTGGAACGTGTGCAGATCATAAAGAATTCAGATATCAGAGGATCTACTGTACCTACAAGCTTCTCTGTGCCTTCTTCTTATCAACGGATAATAGTTGCCACTATTGTATGTGTTCAGCCTGACAAGAGCCGAATGAATTTCTGTTATTTCATTACGTATTACCTTCTCATCCGTCACCCACGACAGCCGCTTCATTCCTAGGAGACTCCTTGCACTACAAAACTCACCAAATACTTATCTAACTTATATTTATGATTATTGTCGCATCTGCTCAGCAGAAGAGCTTCGTATTCCGAGTTATTCAGTTTTTGCTTGCCATTATTTATAGTGAAGGGGCTTCTTAGATTTATTACCGGTTACGGTCAAGCCTCGACATCCGCGAACGCAAAGCTACGCGAAGGCCAAACTTAGCGCACCCGAAGATACTATCCCTACCTGCGAGCGATCAACGAAGGGCGGTTATCGAGGGCGGCCATTTTCACCATTTCCATAGATTTCATAGAGCCAATTAGAAAAAGCTTCATTTTCCGCCGCCATCTTCATCCAAATGATCATCAATGAATCAGCATACTTTCGCCGACACTTTTGCCACAGTTTTGACTTGTTGTACAATAGTGTTTAGAAAAATTGAATATCCTTAGAACCTGACCAGATCGTAGGGAATTCGTTTCACATTGCGTTGTCAGAAAAACCGAGTCGAGGATTTACGACCTCCGGCGACGTTGAACCTTCAATCGCGTCACAGAGCAATGCAAACGAATAGTATGACAGAGTCGAAGTTGCATTTCTCGGATAGTTAGCAAAGGATGAAGGATGACGCAACACTGACCGAATGAAGTGTGGGTAGGCCCTGTCCACCAGGTTCAAGGTGCAGGTTCAACCATTCTTTGGTTTAGAACGGCGTACAGTCGATAGACGGTAGACGGTGATCATCGCTGGCCGGTGATTAGCTCCCCGTTTGCTGTGAGCGATGGAGCTCCCGCTTAATGACCGGTGTTTAGCCGTTGTTTCGAGGAAGGAGTCGAAGCAGATGATTTATCGGTGATTTGCGCGGAGAGGGTTGATCTTGAGATGGGCGCCGCTCTTGACGCGATAGATGAGGGTTGAAATTGTTCTATTAGCGTCCGGTAGATTGAGTCTGCATAGTATGCAAAAATTTGGTGCTGCGTAGATCTGCAGTCTCACAGACATTGACAACTTTTATGGTCTGCTTCTCGTAAGAAGCAAGTTATTAAATATGGTGTACATTGATCTCTGTTGTCGAATAACAGGTTAGAATATCATACAATTGCTATTAGACTGCAAATCTTTATGCAGAATTTCTTATCACTACAAACTGTCTCATGAAAGGAAACTTCGTATGTAAAAATAGTGCAAATCAAAGTAATGAATCATTGCATAATGGGGAATTAAGCGAAAGCTCTAAATACACAATAATATCGAAGGATGTTGCGTTAGTTATGCAAACCAAAATTATATTGTAATTATTTTATTTACAGATGATTAAATCTTTAAGACGTGGTGTTAATCCAAACAGACAAACACTTACACCACTTCTGCAGTAAACGAATCGTATGTTAAGAATTTCTATCGTTCTCTGGAAGGTTTGTTCAGGTAAAAATAAAATAAATTTTGTAGAACATAGGCCATCCTTCGTATTTTGTAAATTTCTAATTACATGATTTAAATGTCTAATGGCATTGTTAAAACTGGGAAAAATTACAGTCTTTCACGATTTTTTACTTATAACTGTAATTTTTTCCACTTTTAATCGTTTACAACTAATAAACCAATTAACCAATATCGATGAAATTTTCAGCATGTATATGTTACGGTAAGTGTGATTAATCCGGTGATTATGTACAATTACCGGTTATTATATATAATTGTTTCGGGTAATGTAATGAATCGGAGATTATGCATAATTTTCGGTCTTAAGTTTGGTCTAGGTTAGGTAAAGAATTGGTAAATGTGATGAATTCGTGAATATTTAGGACCTAACCCAGACCAAACTTAGTGGTGATTATAACCGGTAATTGTACATAATCACCGGCAATTATACATAATCACCGGATTAATCACATTTACCGTAACATATATAATTTATTTGAGTCTATGAGACACATTTTTTATATTTTCAATACAGTCCCAGTGGAAAAAGTTGTAAACATCGATTTTGACTATTCTTTTCGTGATTCCGATGAAATGCAATTTTTTAAAACATTTATTACGCATCATCTCATAAACTAATTTCTGAAGAACACTCAAATAATTTGGTCTAACTTTAATAAAGTTATGCTGTCTCAAACGGTGTTGATACACTTTTGCTCTTCACTGTAATTGCCTAAGTTAATGTTTCTCTTTCTCCGTCAGTTGCAACGCGATAGGATCCACCCGAGCATCATTTCGTAAAAGACAATTCCCGACTCGTCGATTCGTCTCGATCGAACGTTTTCCTGTTTACACGCGTCCGCGTTTCGAGACGAACGATTATATCTGTAACGTTCCCCGGCGCTTGACAATGCACCGTTGTGCGGACCGCGAGTTATCGCTTGCGGTAACGGCCGGCCCGATAACACTAGGAGGATCGAGAACTCGATGCAACCCTGCTCGGTTCGATTCCCATCCGAGAAAGGATCGTGGCCGGTTGCAGTTGCAACTCAGTGCTACCAGATTAAAGGCTTGATCTTGAGCCTGGGGATCTCATATCGAGCCCTAATGACTCTAGATCGGGTTCTACTGTGGCTAGATTAGGCTCTAGTGACCCTAGATCGGGCTATGGTGATCCTAGATTAGGCACGGGTGGTATTAGTTTGTGTCCACGATATTTTCCTTCATTCTAACTTGTTTCTACCTTTTGCCTTGTTTATACCTTCTTCTGTTTATACCAGTCAATCTATCTTCCATTTTATTTTCACCTTCTTTCTGCTTTCTTTATACTCTCCATTTTCTTCTTACCTTCTTTCTACCTTCTACCGCCATCTTACTTTTTCATGCTACGTTTTTCCTATCTACTTTCGTGCACTAAAAATATTCTCGATCGGATGAAATGTTTGATTTTTGAGATAAAACAGCTCCGGTTGCAAAGTTAACACGTTAAAAGCGAAGCAATTTTGTTTCGTTTTCCAATTCTCTTTTTTTTTTAATTTCAATACAAATATAGGACAGTGCATAAGCAAAAGACTCGCTTACCCTATTTCTCTTTAATCAGTACCAATTATACAATATTATCAAATCTGTTCAGACAGTGTGAACATTTTTTCATATCATATTGTTGCGGAGGCTTCGGCTTCGCCTCGCCGATGAACACATTTTTATTAATGAACGTAAAACACAGAACACAACGGTTTATTTACAAACAGTTAAACAACGCGATTCCATATCGTCGTAACAATATGAATTATATACTCTATATATTGTTTTGTAAATTGGATACCGTCGGTTCCGAGGAACTGACACAGAGATTAACGTGTTAACACCGCTGAATGACAAGAATCGAGCGAACTCCACTTGAATGATCATCAAGAATAAATGTACAGTATTTCTTCAATTTCGATTTGATAAACAACTGTCTCACTAGCCAACCTCATGCCAGGGTCACCTACACCGGGTCAGCAGCGACCCAGCCGGTTCCCCGTCTCTTAGACGGAGTCTCACGAAGCATCATCAGAATCATCAGAATCCCCGGTCGGTTGGCATGGTGCCCCGTTCACCAAAGCGATTCCCCCATCGCGACCAGATATATTTCGGTGCGAAAGAAGGAGAGATCGCGCGGGGCTCTATGCGCGTCGAGCTACATAGAGCAGCCCGAAAAAAGACGAGGATGAAGAATGGAAAGCACCGGGGCAACGTGCCGGCCCGAAGTTCTCGGCCACGAAACGAATTTAACGATCGCTCTCGCACATGGGAGAGAGAACGAGCAAGCGGGACGAAGCCAGCAGGAGGGAGGCAGGGCGGTGTACCCAGAGAGAAAGAGAAAAAAATATATATAGAGAGAGGAAGGGGGAGGGAGAGGGAGAGAGAGAGAGAGAGAGAGAGAGAGAGAGAGAGAGAGAGAGAGAGAGAGAGAGAGTGAGAGAGCCCGCAGGAGGAATGCCGTCGGTGGCTAGAAGGCTGCCTCGTCCCAAAGACGAGCACCGGAGAGAAAAGTGCGCGGCGTGGCCTGTGCAGCCGTAGGCTGCCTATATTTATCCGAGGATGCAATATTTGGCTGCGTCTTCTAGAGACCCGACCGGCCACATTCGTCCCAACTTGCAGCACACGAACGGGCGCATGAACGAACGAACTGCCTCCGAGAGCAGCCTACACCTCTCTCCCTCACTCTCTCTGTCTTCCTCTTTCTCTCATTCTGTCCCCCGGCTTTTTTCCCCTCTTTCTCTCCGGGCCGCTACCTTGCTCTCTTCTTCGCTCGCTCCCCCCGCAGTTTCCTCCTCTTCGTCTTTATTTCCCCTCTCTCTGTCCCTCTCTTTCTCTGTCTCGCTGTCTGTCTCGTTCTCCCCCCCCCCCTCTCTCTCACCCGGTGGCTCTCCGCTCCTTCTTCAGCTTTATCACAATGAGCGACCGCGTGTGCGTGTCCGTGTCGTTAGGCAGTAGCTGTCGGTACAGGCGTGGTTGGTTCCTTGCCCTCTGTCGCGTATTTATATCTAGCGAGTAGAGCGAATGCATTGCGGCTCGCTTCTTGTTCGCCGGGACCCGCGCGCGCGCTTCTCTTTCTTCGTTTCTCCTGCCGGCGCTGAGTCGCGAGCAAGCAAGCGAGCGAGTACGTACTCGCCTCTCTGACGATCGCCCGTTCGTGGCTACATGTTCCGCTGCTGCTTGTGCTGCTGCTGCTCCCTCGAGAGATAGATAGATAGATAGATAGATAGATAGAGAGAGAGAGAGAGAGAGAGAGAGAGAGTGCTTTCCCTCTCGCACCAACGGCCGATCCCTCCAGCCCGAGACCAGATCGGCCCCGCCAAACCTGCTCCGAGAAGCGTTAACGCCTAGCGCCGGCTAATCACCGGGATACACCGATTTTACACCAGGCGAGACTTACCTGAGCGATTTTCGACCCCGGTCTACCGATCACGAGATCCGCCGAAGTTTGTGATCCTGAGAGACTTGGTGATAGGCCTAGTTCGATGATAGATGTAGTAGTCTGAATCTTGATTGTACAGAGAGTCGGAGAGTTGTCAGAGTCTGTGGACACTACGGGACTTGGTTCTAGGATTAATTTAGCGATAGGCGATAGCCTCAATCTTTCTTTTATGCTAAAGTCGTATCTGTTCTTCATGTGATTAGAACTTCCTCAAACTTTCGTGAACTAATGACTCTTTTCAACGATAGAGACTTACCTGTGCAATTTTCGATCCTGGTCTACCGACCACGAGATTTACTGATGTTTGCGATACTGAGAGAATTGGTAATAGACCTAGTTTGATGGTACAGGTAGTAGTCTGAATCTTGATTGTACACAGAACCTTCTCGATTTTCGATACCGTTCTACCGACTCCGAGTTTTGTCAGAGTCTGTGAACCATACGGGACTTGGTTCTAGGATTAATTTGGTGATATGGGATAGTCTGAACCTTTGTTGTATGGTAAAATCGTATCTGTGGTTTATTTGATTCTCATCTCGCAATTTGTCAGGAACTAATGACTCTTTTCAACGATATGCGCGATTTTCGACTGTTTGTATCTACTCCGAGATCTACCGATCTACCAGAGTCTCTGGTTCTGTGGATTGGATGGGATCTCAGGATGTCCGACCTTGTGGAAGGTCTAGGAGATCTAGGTTTAAATTTGTGATAGGTGATACCCTAATCCTTTACTGTATACCAATCTTATTTCTTTTGTTTATTCGATTCCAATTTTCTGAATCTTCCATTAACTAATAACTTGTTTGCACAATAGAGACTTCTGTGCTCAATTATCGTCACCAACGCTAGATCCACTGTGATCTTGTGGGACTTGCCTATAGTTGGGCCTAGTTTGATCGAACCTTGTTGTACATACGCCATCGTGATTCAATTTCTGTCTTCAACCCGATTCAAAAAATCTCTAAATCTTGCATAAACTGGAGACTTTTAAAATTTTAATTGTTATTCGTTTGAAAATTCTGTTGAAAGCATCAATCTCTGTCCTTGGCGGATCTAGTGGTGTACTGATCTCACTTCAGTATACCAGCGCTTATGAATCTTAAATTCCACCATTCAAGTTTAGAGCTTATTCACATATGTATATTGTCTTTCCTCATTTGGAAGATTTTTCCCGTTTCGCAAATTCTACGTGCACTCCTCATAACAAATCATTAACGCCTTCACCTCTACGTGTATTTAGAACGTCAGGCAATATGATACAGTATGTTTTAATCAGAAACCTTTTAATTCAATTGTAAAGCAAGGGGTTAACTGTCTTAGAACTATCTATTCAAGTTTCATTGTACTTTAATGATAAGGGCAAGTTAACAGAACAGAATACCTTAGTTGTCTTTCAACGTAGCTCAGAACTTTTTGTCTTTAGATAGCAACATTCGAACATTTCTGTGGCGGCTAACTCCTACGCTCGTCACCAGATGGACCAACAGACAAGACAACGCCTTTCCCGCTAGTACCTGATCCGTCGCCGATTCCTATATAAAGCGTGTTTTTTTAAGACCGATAGAACTTTAAAGTTAAAAAAATAACACAAACAGTTAACGTTTCATGAAAAAACTTTTATTGTTTGAAAGACAAATTCATGGCATTAATATTTTAAAATGACTTCGGGCATATGACCACCGCGACTACTCTTGACGAAGCGCATTCTGTCAGTCCAATTTTGGGTTATTTTTTCGAGCATTGTTGCCCGTGTGTCGCGAATGACAACAATGTTGGCCTCCAAGTTGTCAATTGTTGCGTAAGCGATGGTCTCGTGGCTTTAATTCTTGCACCAACTGGATTTTATACGCCTGTAAACCAAGATCTTCGCGAAAAATTTTCCACGTGGTGGACGGACAAGGCCCAATTGCTGCGACCGACGACGAATCGATTTTGGATCCTCTTGCACACTTTCGTTTACAGCGGCAATATTTGCTTCAGTACGCACAGTGTGATAACGTGTTAGTGTTTTTGCATCATTCAGAGAGTATGGGATACAAAATCTATCTACAGCTCGACGGATGGCTTGCTCCGATGGATGATTATGTGCACCATCAAAATCACGATGTCGTCTATAACTCTCACGAATCGGCAATCGATTTTCATAGTAAATTTAAATAATTCTCGACCGTTTCTCAAGCGTGAGTCTATTCATGATGATTTGCCAGACTACACTGAACATAAATATCAACAAGAGCGGTCAAAAGGACAGCTTTTATTGACAGTTATACCAATCGAAAGTTCTATCTAAGCTAAAAAAAACGAACATATACCGTCCTAAGCTGTCCTTACGATATCCTTTTTTTGAATTTTTTGAAAAAATATGTTTATTGGTTTCTTAATGTACATTGTCTTAACATAAGTAGATGGTACCTAACCATTCTCTCTTACATCTATTACGAAGTTGATTGCACGTGTACAACGCTCCTAAGTAAACTTTCTTTATATTTATTATATCAGTCTTAAAGTATTATTAACATATTTGGTTAGATCTTTGGTATAGTTAATACTAAGTGTGTTTTTCGGGAAAAACCTGTGCTGTGTGCACTGTGAGAAGAAAAAACCCGAAATTCAGTCTTTTTAACTTACTGACTAAAAAAATAAATTAGGGGGATTATACTATGGCTTATAATTAAAGGCTATGTACAATGGGCTTCGGCCGACGGCTCTTAATAGTAGAGTTAAGTTACGGGCGTTTTCTTTTTTTTTACTTAATATATATGTTTATTGCACTTAATTTATTAGATTGCTATCTATTGGAAGCTCTCCGATTGTGGAGTTCTAGTAGGTGTGTGCTGTTGTCGGATAACCACCAGTATTTTGTAAAATTTAGGCGTTCGTAATTTATCCAGTCTCGGTTCCTTACGATATCCCTGTGTCTATGGCAGGGCTCGCTGCATAGCCTTACTGACGAGTCCTCTAGCGGGTCCAGGACGAAACGCTCCCTCTCCTTTTCCTTCTCTCACACATTCTCAGTAGCCACCAAAATTTCAATAAAAACAGACCCTCTATTTCAATATGAAACGTATTAAAATACTATTTGATATCGGCGAAGCTTGTCTTTGTCAAAATTCGACAACCCTCCCAATTTTTATTTGACGCGACAGATTGCTTCGAGTTCATCCAATTCATCTAAACATCACAGAAAATCACACCATCCTATTTCTGTTTCGCGCCACAGACAGCTTCAATCTTACGAAATTCATCTAAAAATCACACGAAGTCAATCCTCATTGAATGATCGCGCTAAAACTACTTACTCCCAAAAATCGACAAAGCAGTCATCCTCCATCCTTCCAATTTCTATTTCACGCCACAGACATTTTCGATAATACGAAATTCGTGTAAACGTGGCACAAAGTCGATCCTCGTTAAATCATTTCACATTACCAATCACTCCGAAAAACGAACAAATCGGTTTCCCAGTTTTCCAATTTTTATTCAACGCAACAACTAGCTTCAATTTTAAGCTACGTCCACACTGAAGCAACATCGAGCAACATTTTCTCGTCTCTTGTTGCCGTTTTCATTTTTTAAAAGAAGAAGGAGGCAACAAGAAACGGTACAAAAAATTGTTCGTTGCTGCATCAGTGAAGACAAAGCTTTTGTAGAGGTTGGAAAGGGAGATCTCAATGAAGAACAAGCTTTAAAAATGCATAATAATTTATTTATAATGAAGCTTGTCATATCTGGATGGAAACGTCCTCTACATCAAAATCGGACATCAGCTCGAATGGTCTTTGTCTACGTGCGAATCATCGATCTTTCATTTGTCCAGGCCATGCCACGAAATTAGAAGAGACGATCGCACGTCATACAACCGGACACCATATGTTCTGCTGCTTACTTTCATCGTTAAAATGTTTCCTTCAAATAATGTATCAATATTACGAAATATTACAATACTTTAGCAAATGAAAGTCACGATCTCTCCTAATACATACACATTATATGTTATGATTGTAAATAATAATACGTGTACAATTAATTTAGCTAGTTTCACATAAACTACAAAATCATGGGCATCGCATACATGAGCGACTATGATCCCGAACGCGTTAGAACGCAATACGTTCATTCATACTTCGCGGAATCTGTCAAAAAACATCACAGAATCACAAAATCATCACAGTGCCAACCTCTCACCCAGAATTCAATCAGTTCTCCCTCCCGCTGTACCACCGTGAATCCCAAATTGGTCCTGTTGAAAGTCGCGGAAACAAAAGCCGTGGATCAGCCGCGAAGATCGGAGAAAACGGGCGGGATCCCAACGCGGTGATTCCGCCGCGAGTATCAAGCTCGTTATCGCGAGCGTAATTTCCCGGCGTGCGGAATTTCTATTAAAGCGAAAGAGCACGCTAGTTGCTCGCGCGCGCGATTCGGAGCGGGTCCGCTCGATATACGAGCGCGCAGCTGCGTCCGCAGGAAAAGCGTTATTAATCGGACCGACGGAAAAAGCGCGCGGCGTTTCCGCGATCGTCCGATGAAAGAGAGTGAGAGAAAAAGAGAGGGGGAGGGACAGAGAGAGAGAGAGAGAGAATCTGGCATCGAAGAAAGAGAGTATCGGTCGTAAACGCGCAATCACGCGATTACACGTTATTTTAATCGGGCCCCGATGATGCTCGACGACGCTGGAACGTTTCGAACGACGGGGCGGGCTCGATCGCGCGCCGCGCACGCCGGATGTCGTAAAATTACGGCGACCGGTGGCGTTAAAATCGAGAGATTCCGAACTCCGCCGGCTACACTGTTGGAAATTAGAACTCGTCACGCGAACCGCTAGCCAACAGCCCCGAAGAGAAACGGAGACGGAGAGAAAGTCTGAGAGAGAGAAGGGGGAAGAGAGAGAAAGTACTCCTTACGCTGTCGATCTTTTAGCATTCTTATAGGACTCTTTAGGCAGGGACCTCCAATTCTTAGTGATTTTACACTTCTATGTGGTTCTACCGATCATTATAGAGGGGTGGATTGAAATAATGAATACATTTTTGCCAGCTGAATATTGTTTATTGGTCGTGGAGCTGTGACGTGAGGTTGCTTGTAGATTTGTGGCGTGTTGAGGACCGCTACTGTGTTGCGAGATCATTCGTTCGCTGGCTGTTGATTTTTAGGGGTTGTTTGGCACCCCCTAATTCCTGTGGTTTGAAAAGCCTTCTTTGTCTTTCCCAAATCAGGGATTGATTGTAGTAATAGATACATTTTATGCGTTCTCAAAATTGTTTGTTCGTCGTCGAGTTATGATACGAGGTTGCTCGTGTTTGTGATGTGTTGAGGATTGTTACTGTGTTGCGAGATCCTTCTTTCGTTTGTTATTGATTGTTAGGTGTTGTTTGGCTCGCCTTAGTTCCCGTGGATTCAAAAGCTTTCTTTGTCTTTTCCCAAACCTTACAGATGTTGATTGTACTAATAGAAACATTTTATGCGTTCTCAAAATTGTTTGTTCGTCGTCGAATTATGATACGAGGTTGCTCGTGTTTGTGATGTGTTGAGGATTGTTACTGTGTTGCGAGATCCTTCTTTCGTTTGTTATTGATTGTTAGGTGTTGTTTGGCTCGCCTTAGTTCCCGTGGATTCAAAAACCTTCTTTGTCTTTTCCCAAACCTTACAGATGTTGATTGTACTAATAGAAACATTTTATGCGTTCTCAAAATTGTTTGTTCGTCGTCGAATTATGATACGAGATTGCTCGTGTTTGTGATGTGTTGAGGATTGTTACTGTGTTGCGAGATCATTCTTCCGTTTGCTGTTTGTTTTTAGGGGTTGTTTGGCACCCCCTAATTTCTGTGGTTTGAAAAGCCTTCTTTGTCTTTCCCAAACCTTACAGCGGTTGATTGTACTAATGGAAACATTTCATGTCTTCTCACAATTGTTTGTTCGTCGTCAAATTATGATACGAGGTTTCTTGTGTTTGTGATGTGTTGAGGATTGTCATTGTGTTGCGAGGTCATTCTTTCGGTTGTTGTTGATTGTTAGGGGTTGTTTGGCTCGCCTTAGTTCCCGTGGATGTAAAAGCCATCTTAGACTTATTCGTAACCTTACAGGGGTTGATTGTAATAATGTGAAACACTTATGCGTTCTCAAAATTGTTTATTGGTGGTGGAGTTGTGTTGCGAGATAATTTCTTGTTTCACTTTGTTATTGTTCTTTTATCATTACTGTCTTTGGCAGCGTTGTTCTTATTTTTTTACTATCCTTGTAAGGGTTGGATAAAATTGTGTGAATTCAGAAAATTCTTTGGTAAGGTAGAACATTTTTATTATGTACGAAATAAAATGGCGAAAAAGAGGAGGTTACTCGATTCGATCTGCGTTCATGTGCCTGTCAATGTTCATTATAGGTACCCAACACTTTGGATACATTTTAAAGAGATCTTTTCATTCGAGACAATAACGGTATGTTAATAATTAGTCTGCGAATTTTATGCATTGTGATTCCAAAATTAGTATATTAAATTTCAAACAGTGTGTGATTGAGAGCATTTGAAAATGTGGATACATTATTTTCACCTCACTGATATTGAAGACAAAATGACATATTTACCCGGCTTCTGTTTGTTTGCAATTAATGAAAAAAATGTTTGTTTTGTACGAAGGTCCACAGTGTAGCAATATCGGTTGATTACAATGGTGCCAACCTTGGTCGATAAGTCTTATTTAGAAAATAGTTGTGTTCGTTTGACGTTACTGTTAAAAAGCGGACATTTCACATGCGGCAACCTAATATTACAGTTATCTATTGCAACAAAGAGTTTTCCATAACGATGAATCGGATGTTTACGACCCGACGACGGTTTAAACAAGCCGTTGCCCCCTAGTTTTATCTGGTGATGGCCGCGACTGCTTAATTACCGGCTAATCTCCTGCTGGAACGCGTCGATCATCGAAGACGAGGAAGGAATCGGTCGCAGTGCGTCAGCGAGCCAATGCAAATCAACGGAAACGGAGGTTTCGCTCGTAAATAGCACCGCGAGGAGGTAAAAGTCGACTGGCTCGTTAATGCAGAATACACTGTGTTTCCGAGAAGCACCAGAAACGCCGGCGAGCACAAGAGAACGATGACAGAGCGCGACGATCACTATACCGGAGGGGCGGCGCGACGTGTTCGAGCCGATTTATCGTTAATTTATGCGGGGCTGATTCTTTAACCGTGACAACGACTACGTTTTCGGAAACTTCCAGTCGAATCTTGAAGAGCATATCTTGCTGCGAAAATCAGAAGAACACGCTTTTCAAAAAAACTGGACCAATCAAACTCTTTTACATTTTTATAATTAGATTGTCGAAAATATTCGTTTCGTTTTCAACTACCGACGATTACTTAATAGCCTCTCAAAAATCAACGATAATTAACTGCGAGTATTCTAATGAATTTTTTTTGAAGCAACAGCACTTTTAGTTTAAATTAGTGCATGCTATCTTGAATGATACGGTGTGACAACTTCTTTTAGAATTTTTAAAATGAAGAAGACGATTTAAGTTTCTGTTGGACATACTTATAGCGCATGTCGGTTACATTTATTGTTTGGTTTTATTTCATTATTAATATTTGTTATGTTTTACCGAATTGATTAGGAGAGTATAAACAGAAATCAATTGTTTCCTAGAAGTCGTCGATCATTATTCATTCATTATCTACAGCGCATTTTATTTATTGTATTTTAGACTAAGTCGTCTCCAGCCGAAATTCAATTTAACACATTTTTTAATGCTCTTAAGAAAGTACATTCTGTACATCGATTTATTTTGTTTTAACCTTGTCCCATAGTATCTTGCATCGATTCGACACCAAGAACTAATCAAGTTGTCTATTTATTTTTTCAATATCCAATTTCGCACTTCGCTTCGTTCTCCGTTTCACTTTATCGAACGAGTCTGTAACACTTTCAGTTCGATAAAACTGCCATAAAAACGCCGAACTCAATGATTGTACTTCACTGAATGGGCTCAGTAGGTCCCAATAATAACAAAGTTAACGAAGAAGTTCAGTATTACAAGACCTTGATCAACTGGGTCGCGATTATCCGTAATCTGAATCGCGCGAAATGTCTGTATGTCTGACAGATTCTTTCTGTAATACTAAAGCAAAAGAATAGATTAACACTAAATCTAACGTGTAAACGTTGACTTTAAAAAATGACAATATCGACTTCATTTAGATTTTCTGCGATTTTCAACTAAAATGCAGATCTTTATGCAGAGTAAAAATTTTCTGTGCAACAAACAGGAGGAACTTGGAAATTCATTTGTTTCTTTAATAATTTCAGTGGGTCCAATAATTCTATATTTACTTATGAAGCTATCTTATTCATACGATTTGTTCACCCTGTCCCATTCACGCTCTGTGTCCCTTCGCAAATTATTCATTCTACATACGACATTTTTTCATGGAATATATCGACACCCTTCAATGTTTTTTTAATTTTCCTACTGTTGCGATTTACAGCCTTCCGAAATAATATATAGACACTGTTCAATTTTTTAAGTTTCTCTAATGCTTCAATTTACAACCTACCAACGTAATATATCGTCACTCTGCAACTCTTTTAAATTTTCTACTATCTTAATTTGCAATCTTCCAAAGCAATATATCGACACTCTTCAATTTTAAACATTTGTCTAATATTTCAATTTACGACTATTCAATCTCGTCGTAAATGTATATAATCCAGGATCTAATGATTAGGTATAATGGATACGTCCGCAAAGAGGTGCATAAGTTGAATAATTCGTCACGTTCTCGTGCGTCAGTATTTGCAAGAAGTAGAATCAGCCGTTCGTGATCAGACACGCCAGCCTATTCCTCTTCAGAACACGCTAATGCTATCACACTAATCTTCAAATTCAATATTCAATATAACGAAACCACGGACAAGAAAATCCTCTTATACGTCTTCCTATTTTTACATCAAAATTCATATCTTTTTTAATCGCACCACTAAATAGGAAATTCTATCTAATCCACTAACAAGTAGAGAAGACGCGGTCATGGGGTCGCAGATTTTCTAGAAACTTTGCATATTGGTAGATTTCGTTCTCCTGTTTATGAAAATGTAGCATTATAGGCGTCGATACTCAACAACTTTTGAGATACGTTAAGATTGATGAAGTTAGTGTTTCTTTCATATTATGTTCCTTTTCAATAAAATTTTTATATTTTGTTTCCTATAGATATTATGAGTGTATTTTTCATGTGCAAAATACAATTAATTAAAATAGATAAACTGAACATAAAAAAAAAGAAAAAAATGGAAAAAAAGGAAAAAGGGATTTGAGCACTGGCCTTCCCGGTAATGAATCTAGTACGTTACCATCACGCCGTTTGGCACTTGACAAAAACTTCAACCAAAACTGTACTTAACAGCTTAACGGGTTTAATGAAATTTAAATTGTTAATATCTTAAAAATTATTGAATATCGACGCCTATAATTCTATATTTTCATAAACAGGAGAACGAAATCTACCAGTATGCAAAGTTTCGACAAAATCTAAGACCCGATGACCGCGTCTTCTCCTTGTAAGTGGGAAATCGGTACAAAATCGGTCATTTGGCGGACGACGGCTTCTTTACCGTCCAAATCTCCCGAAATCAGTCATTCCGGTTGCTCCGGACATCGTTAATGGAATCATTGTCTTTACAGCAGCTCTCCTCTCCCGTTTATTAGTATCTCCCGCCGTAGCCGAGGAAACACAGCGCATGGAAAGTAATATCGCGGTGCTGGCCGATAAGTCGTGACTCGGGACAATCGCCTTAACCGATGACGGAGAACAAAAAACAACTACAAACTCTTTCTCTCTCACTCTCTCTCCCCTTCCTCTTCAACAAAACACACCATGGAAACAAAGACAGAAGCGCGAAAACTTGAGTGGAAGAAAGAAACTCTAGAAGCGAGAAGACTAAGTTGACAGAACGAAGAGGAGAAAAGATTAAAAAAGAAGAAGAGGACGAGAGTGAGAGAGAGTAAGAAATGACAAGCTGTCGTATAAAAAGACGACGGAAGGGAATCGTGGATCTTTAAAGTATCGGGAGCAATCTCCCCCGGTTGCCACTGTTACAATTTCAAACAGTCCTGCGTTTCATTTATTTTTTATCGGGGAGAGAAGTTTGTTGACCTTGCAGTGCGAAACGCCAGGAATACATTGGAGGAGGTACGAAAGTGGGGTAGAGTAGACGACGATGCTGCTGGTAGTGGTGGAGGTGGTGGTGGTGGTGGCGATGCTTTTGCCATGGAGGAGGGGGTCAGGGGGTGATACGGGGTGATAAGGGGTGATAGGGGGCAAGAGAGACGACGTCAGGGCGCTATGTGTGTGTGTGTGTGTGTGCGAGGGTGAGGGTTGCTCGGCTCTTTGGAGTGGGACGAATCGGACGGCGAGCAAGTTATTTCGCGCGAAATCTGCATTGGCCGAATTCGGCCCTTGTGGAACCCCACCAACCCCCTGCCGCTAACACCCCTTGACACCCCCGTCGATATTCTTCGACTTTACTGCTACGCGACACAACTATCGCGGTGACAGCCCTCCTGGAGACATCTTATTAACCCCTTGGCCTATAATGTCGAGTTTGGACGCTCACTGTTTACCCCTTACCCCGCGATTTATTTGTTGGGAATTATATAGAGCGGTGGTTCTAATAGAGAGTTAGTGGTTTGTTGCTGAAACTGTTGATTATTGTTAAACGATTTTATTTCTGAATTATTCTTAACTCCTTGCACTACGATTTGTTGTACGGTGGCAGTGACTAGTACTTTGACGTTTATAATTTCTTGGAATTCTTATGTATTCTCCGATGGCTGCATATCGACAACAAAATAAATTTCTATTTGGGCTTCAGTAATGAAATAGAGTTTTATTTGGGATTCAACGGAATTAATAACATACATATTTAGTAGATTCTGTTCGAAATCTCCTTGCAATGCACGGGGTTAAGCATTGCGGCTCGTCATTTCAGTAAAATGGGCTGCATCTTACGATTTTATTTAAAGCCGAAACAAAATCGTAGTTTTCTCCTATTGATGTTTAGTCATTGGAAATTATATTGTTAAATATGAAAATGTCTCTGCGATGCTGAAGACGTTTAATTTCAACGTTGTCTAATATATACCCGTGCAATTTTGTTTTTAATTAGTTTTACGAAACAGTGATTCGTATAGAAACTTACTGTTGTGTAACTCAAACAGTTGGTTATTGTTGAACGATTCAGTCTTCAACACTAACAGTACCGAGCCAGAAATGTGATTTTTATACAACGTTTTGTAAATATTACAAGACTAAATTTGTTTAGATCTGTCGCCATTTTTAGAACAATGCGTTTAGATCAATTCTTGGATGCAGAGATTTGTTTAGTGAAATCTAAGGTTTCGGTAAGACTTTCAGACTATGTAATATAAAAATTTCGAGTTTGTCCGATTAAAAAATGAATTAAAGGGGTATTAGGAAGTGCACAGGAAATTAATAACACACGTTTGCACAACTGCGTGTACTTGTTCGACACGCGCAGCTTCAAAAGCAAAGACTGTTTTCATCCCGATACCCATCTTTTGCTTGAACGATAGCAAAAAGTGTGGCAGACTGCGGATCTTCCTGCATTTATGACTTTCCTCCCGCAGATCTTCTAAAAGGAATAAAACAAAGCTGTCCAATAAAATTTTATTCTTTCTCGCAGTGTTTCCTGCGCCTGCTGAAACGACTAACGCGAGAAAACAAATTCTATTTCGCCGAGAATTCGTGACGGCCGCTCGTAAAAATGTGAAGCTGCATCAACCCCACAATCAATTCCAAAAGCACTGTAATCAAGAGATAGTACAAGTAGGGAAATGTTGTTGAAGCAAATGATTTGCTATGTATACAAGCAACACACATACTCGGTTCAAAAACTGAAGAAAAATCGACGATAATCGACTATTCAATTTTCAAAATTTGGAACGGAAATTCTACTACAGGACAAAGTGGCACCTATGAGAAATGGCTGCGGGTTAAGTTGATTCTATTCTTACAAGTGAAACACACGCAATTGAAAATCGCAACATAAAATTCTACGGTCATCAAATACTAAATTCCCGACATTTGGGATGAAAATTTTCTACACACCCTAATGCTTTCATAATAATTAAACACACGCAGTTAAAAATTGAAATAAAATTCGATCTCCATCAAATATTAAATTTCCAAAATTTTGGAGTAGAAATGCCACTGTGAGACAAAATTACCCCTATCAGAAATGACTATAAGCTGTGAGATAAGCTGACACGTAGCGTAACGCTTTCATAAAAATTGTACACGAGCAGTCCAAAATCTAAATAAAATTCTACCATCATCAAACATAAAATATCCAAAATTTTAGGGTGGAAATTCCACTATGGGACAAAATGACGTCTATAAGAAATGACAAGCTGTCACACACCGTAACGCGTTCATAAAAATTAAACACAGTCAGCTAAAAATGTAAATAAAATTCTATTATAATATCATATTGTCGAAATTGGGGGTGAACATTCCATCATTGGACAAAATGGCCACACCTTTCAATCGCTCAAAGGGTTAATCATCGGTTCACGGTTCAGGATTCGCGGCGCGGGAAAAATTTGAACAGACCTTGCAGAATTGAGCTGTCTTTATTCGACAGTGCTAACATTTCCTTTGTACCACTCGGTCGAGTTAACCGACGGGTACGAAGACGCTTTAAGAAGCTGCCAGGAAAACAGACAGAAATCGCTACTCTCCTTTCTCTGTTTTCTTCCCCTCCCCCCTCTCTCTTTCTCTCTGTCTCTCTCGTTTCGTTAGCGATGGAACGAAATCGTGGAGAGTTTCAGAAGTGGCGGCCGAGCGCGACTGCGTGACGCTTGTTTGGCTATTAGCGAAGCTCCACGACTGTTTACCGTGTTTCTTCATTTGAATTAAAGCAGAGGAGGCCGAAAGACACTGCGTGTCAGCTGTAAATGGAAGTGTCTAACGCAAGATGATTATTGGAGGACCCGGATCAACTTTAGAGACAATTAACTGATCGGGGCGGAATGGTCCTTGCCTTCGCTTGCGATCCGTTGGACGGTTGTGACGATTTTTGAATTCGAAACTCGGTGTAGAAAAATGTGTGATGTGTCTGAATATGATTTTTAGGTTTTTTGGAGTGTGGTGCAGTTTTGAATAAAATGAAGAACATTTTCTTTCGATTCTAACTTTTACAAATTAATGAATGAAGCTGCTTCTGCATAGTAAGATGTTTCAAGAACCTGAATATGATTTTTAGATTATTTGGAATGTGACACAATTTTTAATAAACGAGAGAACATTTTCTTCCGGTTTCTACTTTTATAAAATAATAAAGCGAAATTGATTAGCATAGAATCAGTACCAGCATAAAAAATATGCAGGCTAGTTAATTAATGGGTACTAATAAAACTGGATATCACTTTCCAATTTTGTTTGTTTACCAGCAATCTTTTCCTTGACAGAAGGAATGTCCATCTAATTCTCATTTTTATACAATACTCTGCGGAAATTCAAATTTGGCATACCTTCCACCACGAATTTTTTTAACGATGAAGAATCGTTAGTTAATTTTACCTAGCCCTTAATAAGTCTTATGATCTTAACGATATTCAGTAAAAGAAGAATTTTATATTCATACCTCAGAAATGGCCTATATAAGGTTAAATGTTTAATTATAGTATTTAGTGGTCTTCACTCTCTACTGTATTTTATTATGACATTTACTATTTATTTGATATCCTGCATATATTCTGTATTTCTGACAGTGACATCAGAGTTAGCAATATTTACAGCATTGTACGAATAGAACTAATTATCGAGGCCAGTATTAAGAATAAATTTTGTCGTCCCAGGAAATAATTGTCTATAAAAATTAGTTAGTATTTTATTGTGACATTTACTATTTATTTGATATCATGCATATATTCTGTATTTTTGACAGTGACATCAGAGTTAGCAATATTTACAGCAGGCCTGGGCACGGTTGGGGCTCCTCAAAGGCTTGCTTCCCCCACCAATCTCTTTTTCATACAGCGCGCACGTTCGTTGCGTTCACTGATATCTCGTGTCTCCGTTGCCCCACCGTACGGCGCTTGCTGGAAGGGAACAGTTAGCGCTACGGTGTAGACGGTTTTTCCTCAATTGAGGCAAAATTGCCCAACTCTGATTTACAGCATTGTACGAACAGAACTAATTATCGAGGCCAGTATTAAGAATAAATTCCGTCATCCCAAGAAATAATTGTCAATAAAAATTAGCATGCAATTTTCTGGAAACATAGACATAAATCTTGTCATCTGTAAACATTAGTACTCACATATTTTCTAAGAACACAGAAACGAATCTTATCTAGAATGATGTAAGTCTAGCTGTTATGTAATAAAATAAATTGTCCATGAAGATTAATACATTTATTTCCTGTAGGAACATAAAAATGATTTTTGTCGTCTAGAGAAACTAGTGTACATTTTTTTGGAAATACATAAATAAATTTTGTTGCCTATATAAATTGATAGACATATTCTGGGAACATAGGAATCCTTCGCAGAACGTTTGTTCAGTTCGAACAATCGGCAAGTGGTGCGGCGGCGGTGTCGTCGTAATATCCGAGACGTCGCGGGCGAATTCCCCGGGCATTAATTAACGAAGATTAGCGTGTGCAACAATGTTCCGGAGATATTATCGCGGAAATGATCGTGCCCGTAACACGGCCACTAAATTAAATCCGCGCCTCTCTCGCCGGGAATGTTTTTCGCGAGCGGTAACGCGCCCGCGACGATGAATCAAACTAATTAAATCATTCGCCCACGCGGTACAATTATTTCGTTTTAAGGCGTCGAGAGGCCGGGATGCTTTTACTCGGGCCAAAGCGGGCCCCGAGGAAACCCGACGATTAAGAGTATCCTTGACAACCGGACACGCGATCCACCATTATCATTACCATCGTCATCACTTTATCTACGGCGTTCACTATGCTCCATCCGCGCGATTTGTTCTTACAATTAACTACACTTTAAATGTCCCATTCGCGAGAAATCGCCGATATTTAAATTTTGATAATTTCATTAGAAAAAGTAGTACTACAATGTAATTGGGCTTGTTTTAAAACTTGAAGCCTCTACTTTTGCCATCCATCGTTCATTTCTGTCTTAGATAGTTTTGCATGATGCAGCGACTGGGAAAATGAAGAAGCTTTTTTGATCCCAAATGATACGGGTTGCAACGTGTGTACAAAGATTGGCAAATTTTACATTGAATTTCTAATTTAGATATTGAAACTTTCTCTTTCCGAGGCGTGCTTGAGACTATGTCTGCGATTTTTGGTCTGCAATAATCTAACAAGGAGAAGACGCGGTAACGGGGTCTCAGATTTTCTCAAAAATGTAGCATTATAGGCGTCGATGCTCAACAACTTTTGAGATATATTAAGATTGATGAAGTTAGTGTTTCTTTCATATTATGTTCCTTTTCAATAAAATTTTTATATTTTGTTTCCTATAGATATTATGAGTGTATTTTTCATGTGCAAAATACAATTAATTAAAATAGATAAACTGAACAGAAAAAAAAGGAAAAAGGGATTTGAGCACTGGCCTTCCCGGTAATGAATCTAGTACGTTACCATTACGCCGTTTGGCACTTGACAAAAACTTCAACCAAAACTGTACTTAACGGCTTAACGGGTATAATGAAATTGAAATTGTAAATATCTCAAAAATTATTGAGTATCGATGCCTATAATGATATATTTTCATAAACAGGAGAACGAAATATACCAGTATGCAAAGTTTCGACAAAATCTAAGATCCGATGACCGCGTCTTCTCCTTATAAGATACACCGTGAAGGCCTTACACGACGAAACATATTTCTCACCTTTGTACCATAAAACAGCGAAAAGATATCGTTGGTTATGTTTTAAGCAGTCGTTGTAAAAGGGAAAATTCAATCTTCAAATCTGTAGTAGACTCGCTCGGAGAAACAATTTTTTTATGTTTTTACAGACGATTCAATTTGTAGCATTTTCGACCCAAAACGTGTCCTCAGTAATATACAATGGCGGCCAGCTACTTAAGAACATCCTTTAAAAACGAATAACTTTTTTAAAATTAGTCCAAATGGCTTGAATTTTTTTTGCAGGTGTTAGAAAGAATAATTCTCTAGATAATGTGTAAAATACATTTTCAAAATTGTTATTGGTTGGAATTGCGAAGAAAAAAGCGAAGGTCATGATTTTTAACTTCTTTATCTGTGCCTACAACGAAAATTTAAAACATGCCTTTTGTAAATATAAGCAAATTATATACACGCACAAAGTTTCAACGTAATCTATTAAGGGTGCTACAGGCCAGAAATGATAAAAAATGGCAAAAATTGTGAGAAAAATGCGATTTAAGCCCAAAATTAAAAAATGTTTACATTTATCAATACTTATGGCTCTTTTATTCTTTTTACTCACCCGATTTCGATATAACTTTGTACACGTATATAACTCATTTAAATCTTTTTTTAAATCGAATTATTTGGGTCACATGCCCATAAATGACATGTTCTAAGTTTTAGTTATAGGCCCGGATAAAAAAGTTAAAAATCACGACCTTCACTTTTTTCTTCACAACTACAACCAATAGCAATTTTAAAACAAGTTGTTTACACAGTATCTAGTAAACTAATCCTTCTGACATCTCAAGCAAGAGCTCAAGTCGTTTAAACCAATTTTAAAAAATTCATTCGTTTTTAAATGGCGTATTTAAATAGCTGACCGCCATTGTACATATTTATTAAACACTGTCCAGAATTTTTATCACGAGTCTGACTCGATGTTATAGTACAGGGGGTTAACCCCCTTACGATTTATTACACGGTCGCAGTGGTTAGATCTTCATTGACGTTCATACATTCTTAACAGAAGAAGGAAGTTTATATTTATTGAATGCCCGTGTATTCTCCAATGGCTACATGTATATCGACAACAACACATGAAATTTTATTTGAGTTTCAAAGGAATTAATAACGCACATATTTAGTAAATTCTGTTCCGCATCTTCATCACGAGTCTGTCTCGATGTTACGATTTATTACACGGTCGCAGTGGTTAGATCTTCATTGACGTTCATACATTCTTAACAGAAGAAGGAAGGGTAATTATTTACATTAGGGGCTTCCTCACCGATTTTGATGACGTTGAAATATGTTGTCAAGGTCATCATTCTGAACAACTTTTTCCTATACATGTTACCGCCGCTCAACTTTAGTTTCCGAGATATTCGCAAAAAAGTTTCAACATCTCGAAAAGTGATCGGAGTAGGTCTGGGATAGGTCTGGGTTATTTATATATTATTTATATATTTTTATATTTATATATTTATATGCTGGGTTATTATATATTTTCTTGATTGTTGCAGATATCCAAGAATTCGTGTAGTTGCATGCTTAATACTCTGTATGCTAACACAGCTGACAATGAAATGAGTACGCGTTCGACACGATTCATTTCACGTTTCAGTTCGTAAACATAAACAGACAAGACAGTGGGTCTCAATTGATTGAAGTCGTTTTAAGTTGTGACCGTGGCCGCGTTATCGGCGGTCACAATTTCAAATCTAACGCAGACCTACACCGATCACTTTTCGAGATGTTGAAACTTTTTTGCGAATATCTCGGAAACTAAAGCTGAACGGCGGTAACATGTACAGGAAAAAGTTGTTCAGAATGATGACCTTGACAACATATTTCAACGTCATCAAGATCGGTGAGGAAGCCCCTAATGTAAATATTTATCGAAGGAAGTTTATATTTATTGAATGCCCGTGTATTCTCGAATGGCTATATGTATATCGACAACAACAACATGAAATTTTATTTGAGTTTCATCACGAGTCTGACTCGATGTTGTAGTGCAAGGAGGTAATAGAATATTGTAACCATGAAGGCAGTCGCTGAAACAAATCCAAGCATCTAACGTGTTATAGTGTGCCATCGATTATGAAACTGACTGTATACCAGAACAAAAATCATGGTAGATCACGGCCGGTCGAATGATGAGGACTTTCACGAGACCGAGAACCTCGGGAGGCTTGTCTTTGGGTCACTCGGCTGCGGGCCGCCTAAAATTGAAAGTAGCCTAACCACGGGTTGCGGGATGGCGTGTTCGTGTTCTCGCGTGTCTGCGTCTCGTCTGGCCACGTGTATCTCGAAGCCGGGTTGGTTCTTTCGCGAGTTTTTTGGCTCGGCTAGCTCGCATCGTGCTCGGGGAGGAGAGAGAAGCTGTTTTGCCTGGCCGCTTCGAACCGAATTTAGAGCGTGTGGTAGTGAAAAGAGGCGGTGGCCCTGTTCGAAAAGAGACGGAGTTCTCTCTCTCTCTCTCTCTCTTGCCATAAAAAAAGAACCGAGAGAGAAAGAGAGAGAGAGAGAGAGAGAGAGAGAAAGAGGGGGAAAGAGCAAAAGGGAGATAGTGGGAGAAGAGCTCGGCAGCCGCGCGAAATCGCGGCCGAGCCCCGGCATAGGAGATTCGTTATGCGTTGCGCCGGATGAAAGATACGCCCTACGACGAAACGAAGGAAAATTATGAGCGCGCGCTAACGCGAAGTAATATTTAATGCGGCAGAAAATTCTGGCCGCGAGCCTCGGCGCTCCAACGTTCCCGTGATTCTCCAACCCCCATAGTCTCTCCCTCTTTCTCTCTCTCTCTCTTCTTTGTTTTTGCTTCGTTCTTTTCTGTTTTCAGTCGCCGCCGCCGCTGTCGCCCCGTCGTTGACACACCCAAAGAATTGTGCCCGTAATTAATGGCCGTTAATATGTTTAACAAAGGCAATTAATATCCGTAGTCCGCGAGCAAACGGACGCTTTCTCTCTTTTTCTCTTACGGCACCACCGCTGCGTTCATTAAATCCTTGCCGAAGTGTAAATGATGGCTGGCCAGACGATTGACGCGTTCTGATAATTAACACGCAATAATATACCGTTAATATTCTTCTACCATTGCATCCTCGAATATTCATGGGCTCTAGATTCTTTCTATCTTCTTCTTTTCTCTTCGATTTTTTTTTGTTTCTTCACCGAGATTTTTTCTCTCGCTCGTTCTCTCGGTATAGCGTCTCGTTTCATCCTTTGCTGTTTTTGCTCCGTTCCAGTGCTGGTTGCATAATACCGCTCATTAACTTCGCAATCAGATTGAACCACGTTGGCCAGCGGCCGTGCACGTCTCCCAACATTGTATCTATTGTGCCGCGTGTGCAAGCAACACGGTCCCGGAACACGTTCAAAGCTCGCGCGAGCGCGATTATGGTGATGGCCTCGCGAATCGCGCGGCCACTTCGCCCATTGTGCTTTCCCGTGTGCCGATCCGCCCGCGATACCTTAATCACCGCTAATTATTGCGCTGGCATCTGGAATGGAACGTCGCTATGATCGTACGATTTTCGCGGCGATCATGCCCGATGATGATCTGGGCGTCGAGACTCTAGAATATGACCAAAACGTTGGTCACCGAATGGTGGTGGTTTTGGTACCAAAATGTTGCAAAGTTCTTTTTATACTGAACCTATTATTTTGGCAGTGGTGTAAGTCCATTTTCTCTTCTTTCGAGAATTGTTTATAAATAAAAAGTTGACTCTAAATTATTTGTTTATTTTATGATTTCTCAATTTTTTCCAAAAATGGACTTACACCACTTTCAAAATAAACGGTGCAATTATATGTATACAATACGTAGCGTGGGTCACCCCATATTACCACTTCGATTTCCATGACTATTATTATTTGTGTCCTGTTACAGCGGGCACATTTTGACATTAATACTTATTCTGTAGGTGGACGCATAGAGGACATATGAAGGTCATTAACTTTTTTTTTTTTTAATGGAAATATATACTTTTTATTACACCAGTTAATGCATCTTGATATTATTGACAAGAATGTGTTAACCTGCTTATGCCAACAAATCAATAAATGTAACTAAAGTTATTACAATATTAACGAGAGTGTAATTATTTCGTAACAAGAATAAAATCAACATATCTCTTAAATAAATGATATTTTAATCTTTTATAGTATCTTGCACATAAACTGCGGATCTTCAAGAGAAATAAAAATTGTCCAGTTGGATTTTAAGAAACTAAAGTTAAATGAAAACATATTGTCCCTTTCAATCATTTCAGAAAGACAAAAATAATGGAAAAGAATGGGAACGGAATAGCAGATTTCATCTTTTATATTCAGTGTGGGTAGTACATCCTTTTGATCTACACTCGGTTCATTATAGTGTTTCAATTAGTGGTTCATTGTTTGCGTCACATTTTGGAGATCCTGGGATAGTCTTTCTCACGTTCTTGGTTGCAGACATAAATATGTTCTAATTTTAAGGACTTGGTTGTAACTCGTTCCACACTCAGATAACAGTAATTAAATAGTAATTCTACGTTATATGGTAAATGAAAATGAATAAAAACAAAGTATCGAAAATAGCCAGACAAATTGATATCACAACTGAATACATAAATTCTGTTCATCTGCAGTTTAGTCGTTGCAAAATAACTTATAGAAACGAATTGTCGACGTAGATTTTGAGTGATGGTTCTCCGGATTTTCTTCTACCTAAATCCTTTATTATCATTGTTACGAAAAGTAATAAATAGAAGTTGAGAGAACACGGTGCACGGAAAGGAAGTTAACAGAAAAGAGAGTGGGAACGTAAAAGGCGAGGACCAACCGCCGGGACTGTTGCCAGACCTAAACCATGTTAAATTAAACTACGCAGGAAGAAGAAAGTATTCGTGCTCCCGGAAAGCTGAACTCGCGCGAAACCGGCTGATATAAATAATTTTTTTCCTGGCGCCCGCGATAAAACATCTATCAAGGATTGAAAGCGAGAGTTGAAAGGTGAAAACTGTTCCAGCTTTTTGTTCGGCGGAACGGAAAATTCGTTTTTTGAGATTCTCATGAAAAAGTAACTGATTTTTCTATGCTCGTATGTTACTATGCTCTTTCTTCCATGCTGTACGCGTTCAGAGACTTCTATGATTCTAGGCGGTGTGATTAAAATTTAATTTTTGCTCCGGGCCTTTGTCTGGTGCAAAAGAACAGAAAATAAATTTTTTGGTTAGTTTAATATAAGCTAGAATGAAGTTGGAAAGGTTATTCTTGGCCTAATTCGAATCTAATTAGACTAAGATCACCGATATATTTTCTGTAGATCTATTTCTAGCGCCTAAGATTAACAGACAAGAAAAGAAAAGAAACAAGAAAGAGTTGGAACTGCGCGAACTAGTTTCTGCTCGCGTAAAAAAGATACTGCAACTAAGGGCCATTAATTGTCTACGCGTGACTGTACTCCCTGGAAATTCGTTAATAGACATTGTTATAAGTATCGGGAAGAAATGTCTCAACTGGGTGCTTCGAAAGGGGCAACGAAGGTTGAATGGAATCAGCAGTCGCGATTGTCGTCTAAGCCTCAAAAATCCTGCAGTGGATTGAAAAATGGAGAGTACTCGAAGGTGTTGGTCTAGCTGCATCCTAGAATGGAAGCTTACAGATTAGATCGGAGATTAGCAACAAGATCCGCAACAAGATTCCTGTCGTCCATTTGATAGGGAGTCCTCTATCCGTAGACTAAACGACTGTAAAAGGGGACCTGGAGTATAGATAGAGATTTAAAGCGATAAAGTTCTGCTGCTAGATCACTATACCATAAGTCTAGCTATATGTACTCTAGAATTGAAAATTATAAAGTGTACCAGTGTTGAATTTAACAAAACTAGCGTAAAATCTCGAAGGAAGATCCTATTTCTCAACTTCCTAATCAGAAAGGTTAAGTCCTGTATCCCTAGACTCATCCCGGTACCCCAAGAACTACATATAACTGGAGGCCAGAGTGAAAATGACGATTCAGAGGCACAGTCCCGCTAATAGATCCGATCTCCTAAATCGCTAGGTCCTCATCCTCTAGCTTGTTAATAAAAAAAGACTCCTATATCCCTAGACTAAAAAACTGTAGATCGGAACCAGAAATGGAGATGGCAATTTAAAGATACAGACCAGGCTGATAGGTACCTACTTGTTAAATCGTCAATCGAAACTAGCCATGTTCCCAAGAATAAAGTTTATAAAACTGGACCAAATGATAAAACGACAAGACGCATCAAATGGACAAAGTGGACAAGCAATTCAAAAGCAAAATCATGCGGCTAGGTCCCCATACCTTTGCTTGAAAAACAATATTAGCTGTGTCCCTTAGACTGTGTCCATTGGACCAGAGACGATTTCAATTAAAACAGTGCAAAGCTCCGGCAAAACCCCCAATACCCCAACTTCTTAATCAAGAGAAGTCCTGTATCCCTAGACTACTAAGTCCGATCTCTTAAATTTCTAGATTCTCATCATCCAGCTTGCTAATGAAGAGCAGGTATGAAGTCTAGAATAGAATCTTATAAACTGGGCCAGAGATGAGTTCCATTAGAACAGTGCAAAATCTCACAGCAAAGTCCCTATTCCGCAGATTCCCAATCGAAAAGAGTCCTGTATTATTAGATTAACAAAACTGTAGAGGTGGGTCAGAAGCGAAGTTGCCAATTTAAGGACGCAGTTGCGCTGCTAGATCCCTATCCCCTAAATCACCAACCGAAACTAGCCATATCGCCAGGTCCGAAAGCTTATAAAACTGGACCAGACTGTACAAGAGCAAGGTGTTGTATCTGATCAAGGCTGGGACATTCAAGCGCAAGGTCCCCGTGCCGGGAATGCGAGCGCCAGCTCTCGCTAGCGTTCGCACAGGCGAGGTGTGCACCTCGTGCACCGCCTGGTAACCGATGGCAACTGGAGAACCAGGTGAAAAAAGGGTGGTCGGGACACAATCGTGGTCGAATGGGGCTCTCCGAAGTGTGCCAATGGAGTCGCCTTGCCGGTTCGACGCGTCTACAAGCCGCGGGAAGGATTCCCGGTTGGAACGCGTCGTCGCGCGGATTTCTTCTTCTTCTTCCTCTTCTTCTTCTTCTACCTCTTCCTCCTTCTCTCTCCCCGTCCTCATCCTCCCCTCTCTGTTACTGTCTTATCCGACCACCACCTCCCCGTCACGCAATAATTAAAGAAGAGTTTTATTCATACGAGATGCACGCGAGTTAACGAGCAACATGGATAACGCTGCTCGCTAAGCAGCGCTCCAGATAATGATGCTGCGCATCGGTCTTGCGCCGTTGCGCGGTTGCCAGCGCTCTTTCCGGTGCTGCGTCGAGTCGTGCTGTGCAGCGCCGTTACACGCACCCGGATCAGCTGCATCTAGAGCCCGAATGCGTGTATATATTATATATGCGCCTAGACGGGCCGAACTGACACACCCATAATCACAGCAATTATGCACGCGAACCCACGACAGCCACTTCTTCTCTTTCCACACCACATCGACCGATCCTTTACTCCCCGCTGCTTCCGAAGTATCTCTTTCTCACTCTATCTCTCTCCCCTCTCTCTCTCTCTCTCTCTCTCTCTCTCTATCTCTCTGTATCTCTCTCTCCCTCCCCCCTCTCACTCTCTCGTTCGTCTTCTCCTTTTCTCTAGACGGAGCCTATACGTCACCGATTTCCAGTCTACGCCTTGTTCGTTGCCTTCATTGAAAAAAGATCGTTTACCCCGATGCGATTTAATTACGCTTTCGAATTTCTTGCGCTACGATGGGGAACGCTGACGTTGCTAATGTAGCGCCATGTTTGAATTTCCCGCCAGATTTCGCGGTACCGTTAGTTGACGGTTGTTTGTGTTGTAGCTTGGTTTTTATGACGTGTATATTATTGCTACTATTGTTATCTACTCAATACATCACATAAAGGTCACGGTGTTGTAGATCATTGTATTGAACTTGATCTTAGCTGTTGCGTCACGATAATAAAAATATGCATTCCCTTTTAAAGAAAAATTGATAACAACTTTCTTCTTTAACACGTTGGCTGCCGTGTCTTTCGTATATGGTTATATACTCAGTGTGTGGTGATTACATTAAATAAACAGTTATATCATTAAACACAATAGAAAGGCTGGCGTGTCTACAACAAGCGTCACCAAAAATATGTTTGAAACAAATTTGTAAATAAATTAGTGAATACTTTTAAACATCATCAATTACAAAGTTGTAAGAATGGTCCGCCGTACGAGGATTAACGTATTCATTATACCAAAATTAAGATTTGGAAAATTCAAGAATGTTGAAGCAGTACTCAAGAACAAACATTTTAACTTTTCAATTTTTACCTCACTAAATAAATTACTTTCATTTAAATTCTGTTCTATCATAAAGCATAGGAGGCCAAGCAATACTATTGGTTGGATCAGCTAGTCTAAACTAACCTTACGATACGGTTCCTTCCTTCGCCAGTACAGTACGTATCGTGACGTCACTAAATAGCCCCACTAGTGGAAAGTCGGTGGGACAATTCTCGGATCCACTTTCTGACGTATGTGGATCCTTTTTCATTTGCGAAAAGTGATAGTTCTCTTCTAATTTACAGATTATTCTAATTTACATCTTATTCTGGTATTAGAATCGATATTTTATTCTCATTTATGAATTCTTCTTCGGTAGCATAAAGGCTCAGTAATTGTCGTTCAATTTTAATTTCTCGATCAACATTAAAAGCGTTAAATACAGTGGTCCGCATTTAAGTGTCTGCATTCGGTCCCGATTGTGCACGCTTAAGGGGGTATTCCCATTTTGCGAATTTTAGACAATTTATGAAATCAGGAACAGTTAGGTTCTTATCGGTCATGTGTTTTAAAATTTTCCACACATGATTGGCTACATCTTACAAGAAGTGTAATTTTCATGTAATTATTTTCATTATCATTTAAATTATTGCACGATTACAGCAGCATATCATTTCTCATGGCTGCCATCATATCTCATTAATGGATTGATCAATCTTCTTCAAATCTTACACACATATAAATCAGAGATCGCTTCATCCGGTAAGCTAAAATTATGTCAATATCGACGATAGTTTCTCCTTATTGCTTGACAAAGTTTCAATCCCAATCAATTTCTACTATACATATACAACTGCTGTTTTGTTAAAAATATATTTTTCTACATTATTCTAGTTCACAAGATAAAGAGATCTCTATTCTCTATGGATATTACAAATTTGAAAAGGATTGACGCATTTATTATTCAAATATTATGGCAGCCATGAAAAGTGACGTGCTGCTGGAATCGTACAATAATGTAAATGATCGTAAAGATGATTTGCATGAAAAGAGCAGTGTGTTATTCTCAGATGCAGCCAATCAAAACCACAAAATTTTTACTTATAATAACCTAACCATTTTTGATCTCATAAATTGTCCAACATGTACATGGGAATACTTCCTTACGTGTGCATTATTGTAGCTTTCAAAGCGAGCACGTGTACAGGAAGCATGTCTATCACTGTAGACCAACCTTGAGTCACCAGGACTACACGCACGTAAAAAGGGCGAGCCAGAAGAAAGGAGAGAGAGAAAGAAAGAGAGAGACGGGTCGCTTCTACGTAATTACCGGTATCGATTTCGGCGTATTACCGGCTGGTGCATGGGCCCCTGTGCGATGCATCGCGATGCGGCGAGTGCATAAACGCGGTTACGCTGTTCCCCCTCCTCTCTCACTCTAACCACCTCTTTCTCTCTCTCTCTCTCTCACTGTCTCTGTCTCTTTCTCTCTCATCCCTCTCTTGACTATTTTTTCCTCGGTGGCCCGGAGCACTGCGGCCAAGCTGCGCCACTCGCCGCCCCCGAAAATTGGAGCAACAACGCGCGCGCCACCCCCGCACCAAAAGACACCCACCCATATCCTTGGTGCGGGCCGCGCCAAATCTCGCGGTGCCCGTTAACCT
This sequence comes from Sphecodes monilicornis, assembly GCA_913789915.3. Lineage (NCBI taxonomy): Eukaryota > Metazoa > Arthropoda > Insecta > Hymenoptera > Halictidae > Sphecodes > Sphecodes monilicornis. Next base: position 11,878,106 of record OU565286.1, on the reverse strand, counting down.
AACCCCGAACTATGGGCGCCGTAAATCACCGGACCGGCGAATTCGTCCGCGACCCTGCCAAATTGCCGGACCCTGCGTCGCACAATTTTTTGGAACGTAAACAATGTGGAACGAAGTCATGGTCTCTCCCTCGTTCTCCACCATCCACACACTGTCCATTTCCTTCTCCCTCACCGCGCCCCGTGAATCGGACCTTTATGCAACCGGGAATCTTTATGCAAATTTCGATTCTTTGGCTCCTCTTTTATCCAAGAGAAACGAATCCTGAGTAGCGATCTTTGCGCGGAATTTTCCTCGGAATTAGCTGGATTTATGGACGGTCTGTGCGGAAAGTCTGCCGCGCATTTGGCACGATGCGGATTTATTGAGTTTGTTGTAGGTGTCGTAATAATCGTGTAATAGATTGCTTGACTCCAAATGAAAGTTGTAGCCTTTGATCGGAAGTTGTAGGGAAATGGTTATCGTGGAGTATTTGACGCAATGTGGCAGATAATGTGACGATATGCAGTGGCCGAAATAATGATAGGTTCACTAGTCGCGTTGGCTGGTCTACTGCTTCTACTTTTGTTTACGTTATCGAAAGTGTACTTTGGTGTTTGTTATTATTCCGCAAGAATGTGCCCTACACACTATATGTATGAGCAGTCAGTCGAATATTAAAAGCGTTTGTGTGAAGACGTGGTTCTTTCAAAACACTTTGAAAATTCTCGGGTACAACATACGAAATAATCTTAGGTTCACGGTGAAATATATAAAAAATACTATTGATAGTGCAATTTTTGGAACGTTTTGTATGGTAAGTACACAGATTAATAAAGTTTAAAAATTATAAAAAATATTTTATGTCCATTTAATATTTTTAAAGCACAATAGCACGGGGAAAATCGTTAAATGATAACGAAAAGGGCCAAATGATTGCCTTTCGCAATATGGGTCTCTCTAGCAGAGAAATTGCAAGGAGAATTAAAAGATCTTCAATTGTTATAAAGAATTTTTAAAAATTAAATGATAAATACGGCAGTAAAAAATCTACAGGCCGACCAAAAACATTAACACAGAGGGACAAAGGGAAAATTTTTCAAGATGCACGGAACAATAAACTTGATGCTTCTAATATAAAACCAAAATTAGACTTGCCAGTTGGTGTTCGACGTGTGCAGCAAGTTCTGAGATTGAGTGGAACATTTAAATATACTAAAAAGGCGAAAAAACCACTGCTAACTAAATTCTACAAGGAGGGAAGGTTAAAGTTTGCAGAAAATCATATGTCATGGACTGAAAAATGGAAAACGGTGATTTTTTCTGATGAAAAAAAATTTAATTTGGATGGCCCAGACGGGTTTCAATATTACTGACACGATCTGCGTAATCAAAAGAGATGTGAAAATGACAAGAGTCCATGGAGGAGAATGTGTAATGGTTTGGGCTGCATTCGGCAATAACGGTAAGGTTTCGATAATGTGGTTCCTGCTAAAAGCCAATGGTGAAAAATATCAGGAACTACTAGAATACGTACTGGATGAATATGGCGACGAGATTGGTGGGTCTAATTTAATATTCCAACACGATAATGCAGCGATACATCGTGCAAAACCAATTCAAAACTGGTTTGAGAGAGTAAAAGTTGAAGTTTTACCCTGGTCCTCAAAGAGTCCGGACTTAAATCCCATTGAAAATCTTTGGGGAATTTTAGCATGAAAGGTATACGCCAATGGAAAACAGTATTGCACTGTTTTCGAATTAAAAAATGGGATTAGAGAGGCGTGGTCTGTAATTAAATTAGAAACTTTACAAAAATTAATTGAAACCATGCCACTCAAAATATTTGAAGTGATAAAAAACAAAGGAAGTTCAACTAAGTAGTAAACTATTTTTATTTCTTTTGTTATTACATTTTTTATGTAAAAATACATAATGAATCTATCTTTATTTCGTACATCAATTTTACGGTTTTCAATAAAAAGTTTGTAATTGACACAAATTGTATTATGTTATTCATTTGAATTATGTATTTTGTAAATTATATTAGAAAGAATAAATAATAATAAATAAATTCAAAAATACTATATAAAACACATGTTTATGTTAACAAATTAAAATGAACCTATCATTATTTCGGCCACTGTATGTAGTATGACAGTTTGTTGCATCCTGTGGTTGTAGGTATTTGAGATACATTGTTCAGTATTTTAATTGATTATACATATAGTCGGACAAGATGTAGGCGTTTGCGAAGAAATCGATGCATAGCTTGTATTGTGTACAGTGGAAAATTATTCGAAGATTGGCAAAATTTTATAATAAATTGTTTAGGAATATGCGTCGCGTTAACTGCTGGATATTATTTTAGGTTAACGGCAAAATATAAATCGTTTGCATTAATTGCATTACTTTCTCTCTTTTGTAATATGATTAAGTTGTGAACAATATGTTGACGTTCTCAAATTCTTTTTATCCTTCTACTGCTTCAAATTGTATCCACTCATTTTTCTCATAAATGCATGAAATCTAGAATCTAGTCATTAGACTGCGGATCATTATGCAAAAGAAAAATTCTCTTGATCAATTAAAAAAGATAAGAGCTACAAAAGATATTCGATTCTTGCTTTGATAACTTTAAAAAGTTGAAAACAGTAGATCGACATTCTCCAATTATTTTAGTTTTTATTCCGTTTTAAATGGTACCTTCTGATTTTTAAAAATCCGTAAAAACAGCAATATAGTAATTAGCGATCACGAAGATCATAAACATTGGCAATGATATGCAGTGGTCTGTATGGTGCAATACAATATAGTCAGAACAGTCTTATTCGGAGACATGATTAGAGATAATGTCTGTAAACTCTGTGTTAATGCTCACCATTGTCTTAATCACTGTCAGTTGATTTAAATGAAGACAATCTAAAGATAAACACTTTCAACCAGGACAAGCCTAAACACTTCTTCAGCAAGTACAACGGCACAACGCAACGGGCCCGCATGTACCCGCCGATTATTATAATCTTCCGCGAAAAGCAGGCGTCGATACCCGCGGATACCCGCAGGTACCCGGGGCATTCTTGATTACCCGACATTTTCTCTAATGAGCTACACCCGTACCAAACGCCCTGCACCGCGTGATTCCCCCACGGCAGCTTCGACCGTTCGCGGAAACTTGCGTAACTTCGATAATTACAAATCTACTATTATTATGATTATCATCGTTAGGATTATTATCGTGCCGATCGTCGCCGAACAGCGCACTGGATCGTGCACTCTCGGCGATACGCTGTTTATCCTGTTGTCCGGGACGCATTTACACTTTCACGGCTCTTGATGGGCTTTGGAAGTAATTCATGAGATTACACATTGTTTGTCACTGTTTTTTGTAGTCTTTGAGGAGTATCCGAGGACTCCTCAGTTCCTGAGGTCGCCCTAGATCCTTCTGGTCCATTTCCCAATCGCTCAAGATTCCTTAAAATCCTTTGCTTCCTTCAAATCCGTTAGGAGATTTTTCAGGAATCCCCAGGATCCTTAAAATTCTTAAAAAATCCATCTAGGTTCGTTTAAACCATGTGGATCATTTAGATGACCCTTGAGAAATACTTGAGGTCCTTGAAAGTATTAAGAAGTCATTAGGAAGGTCTCAATATTTTCTGAACCCGCCGAAATGTATTTGAGACTCCTTGGAATCCTTCGGTTCCTTTAAACCCGTTGGGGAAATCTTCAGGAATCCTCAGGATCCCTGAAATTCTTGAAAAATCCAGCTAGGTTTGTTTAAAACATGTAGATCCTTTAGATGATCCTTGAGGATTGTTCGAGGTCCTTGAAACTTTTAAGAGGTCCTCAGGAAGTTCTCCAAATTTTCTGAATCCTTTGAGACATCTCTGGGGACTCCTCAGAATTCTTTGGACCGTTTTGATCTTTTGGGACAATCTTCAGGAATCCTCAGGATCCTTGCAATTCTTGAAAAATCCAGATAGGTTTGTTTAAAACATGTAGATCCTTTAGATGATCCTTGAGGATTGTTCGAGGTCCTTGAAACTATTCGGAGGCCTTGAGGAATTGTTCAAGATCTTTGGGATCCTTTGCGGGACTCTTTAGAATTCTTGGAAGCCTTGGCAGGTTATTGGGTTGCTCTGGGAAAGTCTAAAGAGTTGTTTGGATCACTTGCAGAATTCTTCTGAACTCCTTGGGATCCCGTGGATCCCTTGAAGGATCCTTTAAAAGTTCCCAAAGTCTCAACTGGAATTCTTATAATAAATTTGGAGGTTCAAAGTCGCTTGGAACCATTGCAAGGTACTTGTGAACTCTTAGAGTTCCTTTGGAACCATGAGGAGATCGTTTAGCGTCCTTTGAGGTTCACTGGAGCCATTGGTAGGTCCTTGCGGACTCTCCAAAGTCCTATGGTATCATTGGTAGATTCTTATGGACTTTCCGAGGTATGGGTTAATTTAAAAATTCGTTGAATATACCTCGAGGTTCATTAAAATGATCGTAAGATCCTTGTGGACTGCTGACAGTCTTCAATCGTCGTAAGTTTTTAAACATTTTTCACTACCTATCAAAAAAGCTCAAACAATAAGAAATTACTTTTACTTACAATATATCAACTAAATTTAGTTTGCGATTTGCGCCCCGCGCCAGATCGAGCACGGCAACATAAATCACGGTTGTTTATCCACTTGTCTCTGCAACTCCGTCATATTTCATTCCTCCACGAATCATCGTCGAACGACAACATTCTTCCAGCCGTTCTACATGCGACACGCAACGAGGTTCGTCGTATTAATAATCCCGATCTCGTTAGGCACGTTCTCTTTGTTCCTGTTCGAAAGAGAAACTACACGGCGTCCTGTTCAACACCGCGACACGTCGCGTCGCAGATCACGGAATACAAGCATATACGAACCTCTCGGCTCTAATCGCGCGAAATTGAAGTTTTCCCCGACGAAATTATATCGATAAGTATACCTCGGCCGATTCCGTGCCGGATAATCGATCTCTCCGCCGATTAATGCCGTTCCCCGTCTCTCGATCCTCTCCTGCCGCGCCGAGGCCCCTGGATTGACACGGGCTCGCGATCCGATCCGAGCGCGTAGATCGCTCGTTACCGCTAATCACCGTCGATCCGATCAGCTCCACGATGATCCACTCTTCAACGATCCATGCTCTGTAGAAAAAAGAATAGAAAAAAAACTCAACAGCAGGAACGTCCTCGAAAAACATCCTCGATCTAGACGTCGCGTCGCAGGATACGGAGCAGCCGCCACCAGGATAATTTAGATCGGCGAGTCGCCGCGCGCCTCGTCGGTGAGCTTGTGAGCGCCCGCGCGAGCGCAGCAGCAGCAGCAACTCCGATCTCTTTCCCAATTAAATCGAGTTCCAGCAATTACCGGGGACAGGATGTTTCGGGGCGGTGATAACGCGAGCCAACTTTCTAATCGCGATCGGCGGACAGGGTTAGCCCTCGCGCTCGCCGGAAACTGCTCTCTCGAAGCGAGTCCGTCGAACCGGACCCCGGCAGAAAATAGATCCACCGTGCCTAGATCGCGAGTCTTATGACCCGTTACGCGAGCTCTGCATTTTCCCAATTTCACCGAGCCGCGGACACTGCTTGCTGCGATCGTGTGCCACGGTGTCTTTGGAATAGTTGGCGGAGACGGTGACGATCGATGGTCTGATTAGCTTTGCCGGATCAAGCGTTATTACTCCAACTGATCGAAGGATGTTGGAAATGAAATAAATCCACAACAGTGTTTCCACGTATTCTGTATTTAACGTATAATTTATAATGTAATAAAACTGCGAATATAGTTCGACTGTATAACCGTATGTGAAAAGACTACTACTTTGCAAGATGCGCTCAAGCTAGCTGCTATGACGGGACTGACGACGGTCCTAACTTTACGCCCCCGTCTGAGTCCTTCTGTCTCTGGGAAAAACCTCCCCTTAAGCCTACGCACTTATACTAGGACGCATGGTATCGTTGTATTCCAACAAGGAATGTTCGGATAATAGAACAGTTACTTAGTTACCGCATCATTTCAGTTTTCCGAAGCTTCTCAAACTTCGTTCGACATGGTGTCTTTGGGAAAGTGGCCTAATGCGGTGACAATTGTGGATGATCGTCTTTAGCTTCGCTAGATCAGTCAATATACAAACATTATAGAACCCTGATGATTCGAAATTATCGAGTGAAGTGTTCAGATAATAGAACAGTTAATTAGTTGCTGCATTACTTTATTTTTCCAAGCCTTCTCAAGCATCGTTCGACGCAATGCCTTTGGGAAACGTGGCTGAGACGGTGTCGTTTGTGGATGATGGTCTGATTAGCATCACTGGATCAAGCATTATTATTCCAACTAGTAGGTTAATAATGCAGCTACTTAGTTACTTGATTACTTGAATTTCCCAATTATTCTAAGCAGAAGCTGAGGAAGCTTGATAATCATGGAGGATCGTCTGATAGCCACCTTCAGATCAGTTAGTCTACAAGTGCCGTTAAACCTCGATTATCAGAATCAATTGGAGGAAGTGTTCGCATTATAGAATGATTCTCTAGTTACTTCATTACTTGATTTTCCCAATTTTTCTAAGAAGAAACTGAGGAAACTTGATTATCCTGGAGCATCGTCTGATTATCGCCACTAGATCCACCACTGGTCAACCTACAAGTAGAACTTCTATTATTCAAATTAATCAGACGAGCACGAGTGTTCGTATAATAGAATTTTTACTTAGTTCTAACACTGGATTAAATCATGATTTCTACAATAAATTGTGTCGTACATGAACCGCTTTAAGTGGGACTGTTTCTATGTGAAACGCGTTCGGAAGATTAATCTTTCAACAGAGATAGCAATTAAACAATATCGACCGCAGATCATCGAGTTATCATTGGTAACAGGAATCTATCAATTTTTTGTGCAATCGCTATTTAAAAGTAAGATGACTCAGCTTCTTTTAGATACGACGGCAGTCGTTAAAATTAAGTACTCTTCTGGTAGGTGAAGTGGTAAAAATTGGGAAATCGTGTCTTCGAAGACACGGGGTAGGGTAAAGCTAGGTAATAATACGAAACATCGTAAAATCTCGATAAAGAAGTAACGAACTCTAAATGAACTTTAATTAGTTTAGAATCTCAGTGAAGTCTTTTAATATAACTGTATCTATATTCCAACAATTATAATTACAACCGTGAAACATTACTGGGACAATAGAAAAATTTACCTTTACTCCATATTTATATTTACTTTAAAGTTTGAGTATTGATTACAAAAGAACAGAATTTCATTTCAACCGAAAGGAGAGGAACAACTTTCACATATAGTTCACTCTGTTTCAAATCTTCATTGCGAGGTTGACTCAATATTATAAGATAAGGTCCCATTATATTGATTTTTCATCGTTGTATCAATTTAACATCAAGGGACAGGTTGAGCTGCAAAAATGAGGAATGGATGGGGGTGATCTGACAATAGAATTACTGTGTAAATTTCAACATGAAGAGGATATCGTAAATCTTATTTTTTCGTTTAACACGAATTACACGTTCGATCATTGTTCACCAAATTCAGCCCAGTGTGCACCCAGACTTTCAATACATGATCTAGTTTTCCAAAGAAATGATCATCGGATCACTCTAAAAAATCTTGTAGCAGCATGGATAAATTTTCCCGCGGTTTTCCCAATAAGGATCGAACAGAAGAAGATGTTCACTTACTGGTCGGTCACTCTATTCATCCCAGTATGCACCTAGAACTTCAATATATAATCTAGTTCCCCAGCAAACAATCTCCTAACCACATAAATCAATTCTGTTGCAGCAAGGGTGAATTTCCTCGCGATTTCCCAAAACAGGATCAAACAGGAGATGGTGTTCACTTAACGTTCGGTCATTATATTCATCCCATCATATATCTAGACATTCAATACACGATCTAATTCTCCAAAGAAACAATCCCGAATCACTTCAAACTATGCTCTATCAGCAAGGATGAATTTCCCCGCAATTCCCCAAAGGGAACAGATCAGAAAATGGTCGAGGTGTTCGGGTAGGGGCCCGACGGGAGCCCGTGGGCTTCTGGTAACGGGCGGTGCCCCGTTCTCGGGGCCCCGAAGGGCGGGCTGATGGCGAAGGCCTGTTTCGAAAAGGCTGTCACTCAGTTTACGCGATCCGGAGCTGAAAACCGGTTCAGAATCGCGAAGGGACTCATGGCAGCGCTCGGAGGATTCGTCCGTTCGTGGAGATCGAACCGAGGAGAGGATTGTGCAAGCAAGCAAGCAGCAACAGCAACACCAGCGGCAGCAGCATCACTAGCATCACCAGCATCCCGTGCATCCGAGCAGCAGCAGCTGAGCAGCATCTCTCTGCAGCCGCGTAACGGA